>CM076569.1:664728013-665328013 GCA_034641835.2 Pinus albicaulis | reverse complement strand
TAGCATTGTCACTTGGCTCCCCTGGGCCCCACGGCGAAATCGAGAATATTGTCTAAGTGACTTTAGGGAGGTTATTTCTCTAAGAGGAGTTATGGGTCCCATCACCCCCATTTATTTTATGGTTGAACATTAGAAAAGAAAAACACGAGCAAAAATTAATATTTCCAATTAGCTGCGCTAATTGGGAATATTACAACACATGTGGGAGAAAATACTCCTCAAGCATGATGTCATCCTCCAAATAAGCTCTAGATGCCACAAAAAAGTTTCATGTGGGCTAATGAGTGCACCATAATCTAAGATGAATCTCCTAGATCATAGGAAATTCTCAAAAGTGCCTCTATGCCAACACGTTGTCTCTATGGTGCCCAACGTCATCCTCAAAAGGGCAAGAGGGGTTACGTGGCACTCTCCAACTCAAGTTTTGGGCTCTAAAGTGATATATGGAAGCCCTCCCCCTCTCATCCACGAGGATGACCATCATCATTCGAACTCACGGAACAAGTGATGCCCATCAAAAAGCGATGCCATCAAAGCTAACTGGGAGCATCCTGAGTCCACTAGGCACATCATCATTATCTCCAACACCAAGGCTTCATGGGCTCAATGTTTCAACATATTGTCAAAATTCCTAGATCCAAATAGATCTAATGAATCCTATTACAACAATTGAGTGTACTTCTCCTATTAAGTAAATTACACATTACATAATTAATTCATCTAAATTATTGAAGCAACCAACACTAAAATTGATTCAAAAACAAGGAAATCATTCACACATATGACACCTTTATTTTGAATTTAAGTCCCCGAGAAAAACCCAATGCGGGAAAACCGGTGCGGCGAATCCCGGGGTTTTTATTATGCGATAGAAATGTCTGAATAAATCTTTGAACACCCTCAAGGGTTATTCGGTTACGAGAGAAATACTAGAAGAAGAATATGTGATAAATACCTCACTCGATCAGCGAGACCAGGGTTGATCCAAATGAAGGAAAAACTTCCCTGAACGAGGAGCTCACCAGCGCAAATCTACCACTAGAACTTCCGGCAAGCTTCCGTCACCCACTTCCAAGCTCAACGTTAGCCCTCCTCCAAGTCGTTTTTCCAGCATGGAAGATGAGGAACGGCCTCCCGAGTTTCACTTTCCGGATCCGGCCTTGGCCAGTCCGTTTTGCAAAATTTCGAAACCTGCGCACCGCGCGCACGTAGCGGGCTTACGCGTCCGTACGTCGGCCCCTTCCTTGATGTTGGCTAGGCTAGATCACCTCGCCTCTCTCTAATTGATGCTCCATAGAACTAAGAAAAATCTCTTCCTCTCCGGATGCTATTTACGCCTTTGCTCGGATCTCAATTCAAAATTCTCGGCAAACCCCACCCTAGAAATTTCGATGATCAATTTGATTTCTCAGTGTGTTTCCAAATGACCCTCAAGCCTTCCTTTATGGTCTTCTCATTGACAAATCAATGGCCCAGTTAGATGTCTAATCAATAGGCTAAGATTAAAAAATGACTTGATTTTCGTTCTCTAGAAGATTCACACTCTGTTTTATTAATACCCTTTAATTATTTAATTTCCCTAAGTTTAGACTTAGGTCCCCCATTAAAATAATTAATTTTTCAAATAAAACAAAATCAGTGGAATTTCCACAAACGCTTTACGGTTTCTTTGGAATACAAGTGTCTAGCCTCCACGCCAAATTTTATACTTAGAGAACTTTACGATGCCCACAAAAATCAACACATATGGGGGTCCCACGAGTGTCGAGGCATCATGCGGGGTCACCAAGTAGCCCAATCTTTGTTCTCGATAGGCAATGTTGCATCATCAAAATCAATCTCTCTCCTCTCTCTTTATCTCTCTCTCTATAGATTTGCGAGAAGGTGGGGCAATCACCTCAAGAAGCCATATGTTGTTGTGATAGAGAACCGGCTAATAAAAACACTCTCAAGATCAAGTGCAAATCATCAATCATTGAATAACGACAACGATAGATGCATCATGTGGACCATACTTAATGTTAAGGCACCAGCAACATACTACACAACGTCACCTTCAAATATCCAACTAGAGCAAGTGTCATATACATGTATCCTCCTTATGTCGGGGATGGCTAGTTGGATAACTCTATTATGTGTTCCTTATCCCCAAGGGAAATGTAGTCCGGGGTCTTGACAATCCACGGGTGCATGTGAAGATGGTGGAAATGGAGGGGAATGACTTCAAGGCAACGTGCCATAGTCAAGTGACCAGCTAATGGTGGTCCAACATCCGAGTGTATAGATGTAAGAAGGGAGCAATTGTGGAGGTAATGAGTCACCCCTTTCCTCAAGCTTGTTTTTTCCACCCCTCTAGTGTGCCTTTTACCTCTTTATGATAATGCTTTGATTTGGGTGCATAACTTAACATCTAATTCCCCTTAATGATGAGGCAGTTTATCACTCATCATGGTTGGGACAATACAAAGGTTCCTTTTATAGATGGATCATCATGTGCTCTAGGAACCAAGTGATGCATAATGAGGGGGGTAGAGCTCATGCTAGGCTTTTGCCTACATGCTAATCAAATGTCTCAGCCATCTTTTGCAAATTATCTTATTCTTTCATTGCTGCTTTCTTATGCTTTTAACTTTTCTTTTAGCTGCATCAACATCCGGGGCAAAGTTTTTCAGCAAACCCAAGGATGAGGATGAGAGGGTGTAAATCCCCATGACCAATGACCACCATCCCAAAGAATGGAGATGGAATAATGGAAAATATGGTAAGTGGTATGGGATACCATGGACATGCTATTTCAATCAAAGCCTCCTTAGCAGTATCCTTCCTAAAACCTTCGGGCCTTAGATGAGGTCCCACTCGGCTGAAATTCAAAGACTAACCTCCCCATGTGAAGTGAGGAACACGAATATAGTCAAGATTAACCAATCATCTAGATTACCACTTGATCCATATTAGTATGCCCAAAACATTAAGTGAAAGCACTTGATTACAAAATGGTTAAAGTACATATCGATGGATGACCCACCTTCCTTCAAGAAGGAATGATGGATGGGAGAGAGAAATCTGACCGGAATGAAGTGGAAAATCCTAGAAATCATGTCATGAGTTGACCAATAGGGTTGCTGGTTGATTAGTTGTCCAAGGAGGAGAAAAAGTTTTCTCTATGGGTTACCCACTTTTGTTAAATACTGAGAGGGGGTGAATCAGTATTTCTTTTCAATTGTTAATTATTGCCAGTTAAATTCTACACAATTACGGACGAGAGGGTAATATAATGGTAATATTAAGAATTAATAATTTCAATCCTCTTTCTAATAATAGCATACAATAGATGAGTGAGGGCACCAACCCTTTTAATGAAACAGGCACCAACCCGTTGCCAAGCACCAACTTGGACTTTGATGAGGCTCCGACCTCTAAGGCTTTGACCCTATCTTCTCAAGGCACCAACCTTGTGTTTAGGAGCTCCTACTCAAGGACACAATCCTTCTTTGCCTGGTTTGTAGAGGTAATGAATAGTACTTACTTGAATGTTCTTGACATATTCATCACTGTTTTATTTCTTCCCAAAATTCTTCACTGACTTCACTGTCCAGTCAACTTCAAAGATGCTCCACTGCCCAATCACCTTGCTGTGTGTTGACTTCAATTTCAGAATTAACTTGCTTCACTATTCAGGTGTAAGTATCTTCACTGTAAGTCCTTCACTGTTCAAGGTGTTCACTGTACTTGGTCTGAATTCTGCACCATCAATCTAGCACCATCAATTCTGCACCATTCTGCACCATACTGCACCATCAATTTTCACAATGGGCTGAGCTTTGTCACCCAACAAACAATTGTAGAGTCCGAACTCTGTTGCTAAGAGTAGCTGCCTGTCGTGTCCGAGTTTAGTCTTCCAAACTATCTGTGATATCCAGCTATATGGTGGAGACAATCCCCTTCTATACCCAAGCCTCCAAATTGTATATTACAGTGGGTCTGAATGTCCTGAGGCACAATGATTTAAGTGTATTACAGTGAGCAAGGTCTCGAAGATAATGTAGGTTACGAAGATAGCATAGAACACAAGGTTTACAATAAGACTGCACCACTGTTTCAAGTCACGGCAGGTCCGAAGGTAAGATAGCATGGGTCTGTGGAGTGATCCGAGCTACAGCAAGGGATTCCAAGCTGCTGTGTATGTGCACCAAGCCACAAAAACAGATCCAAGTAGAAACAGGTCTGAAATATGAAGTGGTCTAAAACTATTACAGTGGATAATCTGCCTGGAGGTGTCAAATATCTGATTTAAAACTCAAAACATTCATTCGTAAACCCTT
This sequence comes from Pinus albicaulis, assembly GCA_034641835.2. Classification (NCBI taxonomy): domain Eukaryota; kingdom Viridiplantae; phylum Streptophyta; class Pinopsida; order Pinales; family Pinaceae; genus Pinus; species Pinus albicaulis. The sequence continues at coordinate 665,323,691 of CM076569.1, read as the reverse complement.
TCTCCTTAATTTATGCTTCCTTTCTTTTAAGTTCACGAGTTGTGAACTGTAATACTCTTCTCTATGTATAATCACCGAATTTCTGATTTGAAAATGAAGTTTCAGTTGTATATTTATAGTGATTTTCGACTAAACATGAAGGGACACGTCCCTTGACTGGGAGGCCGACTTGCATGCTAAAGTGTAGGTCAGCTCAATGACAGGGTTAATTTCCGTAAGTTAAAAAAATCAATATCTCACAAATTATATGGAGTTTTGGGGCGTACTTAAGGACTCATTAGAAAGGCAGAATTATGCCCCTAAAAGATGGTACAAGAGTCAAATTGAGAAGCTGCCTCTAGGGTAGTGAGTATTTTAATGAGTATGACCTTGAAATTTAGTGCAAAAATATTTGGGACAGAATGGCTTCTCCAATGATTGGCTCCTCTATTGTTTGGCTTATTCATCATCATAGGATCTATGTATGACATCCACGTCATAGTATCCAACAATGAATACTCATCACCAATGTCATATACTCGTGCAGCGATACGTCATAGTGCAGCCTTCATCTCAGTCAAGTCATATTGACAACAATGACAATTTGAATTAACACTTTTTGGTGGGTAACGGACAGGTGCCCATAGGATCTAAAAGGGCAAGACACTAGAAGATATTGGGTGAAACGCAGGCTATCATATTTTCATGTCTCATGTAGTTAAATTTATATTCATGTTCCTAACGAAAAAGGATTAAATTGAAACCTTAGTTATCAGGCATATTTTTGTGAGATATAGCAAGATTTGAAAGCATACTAAGATCTACCTTCTGGCAATGGAAAATTTATGATGTCATCTCTAGCATCAGTCGATGTACAACTACAAACCCTTGCTCCAAAGAACGAAAGTATTTGATCTATCCAATATCATAATTAGCCCTATTCAATCAATAAACATCCACTTCGATTCCATTAGGCTTTGACAACAACAAAAAGAATCATCTATAAGAAAAAAAAATGAAATCTTTAGAAATTCTCCTTTATCAACCCAAGAGTGAAAGAGAAGTATCAGATTCTTTCAAAAAATATGTGGTGCACTACCTCTTGCTACAGAATAAAGGAAGGATGAGTGAGATTGCCTTGAAGAAGAGTTTAAACCTAGGAAATCCTAGAAAAAGAATGAAATTCAAAATACTATTTCTACGGTCACAATCAAGCCTTAAGCAATGCCACTAGCCCAAAAACTCTTTAGAACAACTTCTAAATTGAGTAACTGAGGTTCACACCTGCTTTAATACAATGTTGGATTTTTAAAAGACAGACAAAGAATCAAACAAAAACAACACAAAACTCTAATCCTATAGCTAAAGTGCGAAATAACTAACACTAATGCAATGCAACAATGAGCATTGCCCTTGAGAGAGAGAGAAAGAACAAGTATGCTAGAGACAGAAAGAAACCTGAGTGCAATGTTTGGTAGGTGCTCTTAGGAAAATTATTTTATCACAAGAATCAATGAGGCAGCTTGAATGATAAAATACAAATGTGAGTTGTTATGCACAACTTAAGAGAAGAGTACTTTCCCCAATAGGGTTTTGAGCCTACAAGTAGAGGTCAGCCTTAGCTAGCTATTTCTGAAAATTAATCATACAATTTAAGGTCAGTTGTATCCAAAAGAGATGATTACAACCTATTTTCAACAAGTTTTGCATCAGTTTCGATCTAGAACAACCCTTATTTTGTTGATTTTACTAATACCGAATTTAGTTATCTGATTGGTTGCTGTCTAATCCTGATATAACCTAAGTTGAAGCTGGTTCCAATAACATTGCATTGAATGTGACAATGGACCACTCATTTTGCAATTTGCAAGTATTCATTAATGTATGTTTACATCGTACAAGTTTGCATAGTATCATTAATGATACTAGATAGTAGTGATAATGATCTAATATGATAATCTCTTTTAAGTTTTAGGCTTCTAAATCTAATTGATGAATGGTAGTTTGAATTTTTTTCTTGTGGTTTTCTGCACACACACGTGTGTGTGTATGTTGTTTTCGAGCCTAATGCACTAACAGTGGCTGAGTGAGTTGAATTTCATGCAAGATGTCTCAAGGTCAATCCCTGGTTCAGTTTCCTCTATTACATGCCTCACTTGATGCCTCTTGGGTCGAGTGCCATAATCAGCATCAATAGGTTTATGTTAGATGCCATCCTCAATGTGTGAGGAAGTATCTGGATTTCCCCACAAAATTTTCCTTGGAAAAGAAGAATATATATACGTTGTTCCCTGTCATAACATATCCAATCTATCTGAAAAATTGTTGTATTCAGCCTCCTTCTGTCTCCATGTCTGTTGTAGTGCAACTTAGAAATTTTTAAATATATAACAAGTCATGACAAAATTTAAATACCATATGATTATATGCACTGTGAAAAAATGCTCTTAAAAGAAACGATAGAGGTTAAGAGAATCAACCTAGTTGTATTGTTATTGTTAATATTTGCTCCACGGAGGGTCCATTCCTACATACATGCAAAGCTTGAGCCAAGTTACCATTCTCATAGAGGAAGAAAAACATGTAATTTGGGGGTCTTGCATGTGCTGCCACCAAATTTGCTATGCTAGGATGATCCAACTTGCTGCTCCAGAAAAATTTATATTGTCACCAAAATTAGATATATTTGTATAACCAACAAGTTGAAGGGGGCAAACAACTTCACATATAGAGCTCTTTGGGAAGCCATAAATAAAATAAAAAAGGTATGAGAATAGGCACCAACCATAAAATTTACAGTTATAGAAAACGGTCCAGATCTTCTGCAGTGGATAAAATGGGTTTCTTTGCTGCCACTTTGTTTCCTTCCAACATTGCCTCATAAACAACTGAAACTCTCTCAGAGCCTGATAACAACAAAAAAATAAGAAATGAATATCCCTTTCAAGAGTGTGTAAACAAGAATATATTAACCTTAACACAACTATATGGCACTGAAAACTTGATATTAAAAACATAATGAGATTCACAATTCAAATGCATTCCTCATCTATTAATATCATAGATGTTCCTATTTTGTAAGAATTATATTAAAAAAATAATAATAATAAGTTTGTGGTTTCATTTGTCAAGTCCCATTAGCACAATTGGTTGGGGATGGGCCTCGTTAGCAAGGGGAACCCAAGATCAAACCTCACGGGGGTGGTTGTGCCTTGTGCTAGGGAGGGAACATGCTAAAAAATCCAATCAGCTTAAGGCTAGTGTGGCCCAGGCTGGGTGCAATCTGGACATTTACTGATGGATTAGATGCCCCTTGGTCGCAGCTCCTCAAGCCACAAGTCAAGCCTGGAGGATCTGAACAACTTGACAAACAAACAAACAAAAAGGTTTGTGAGTTTGTTGCTCCTAACATGTTTACTAAATAATTTCCTTCTTTCTACTTCATTTCCTAATTTTTAGGAATTCCCTTAATTTTAAAAGTTTATGTTTGGTGTACATTGTGGTTAGAATAGTGATTAAGACATCATCACTTCTATGTATAGAATATGAGGGAAGTTGCCATACATAGAGAGATTTTTTTGAGCCACCTAAAAATCCCTTTATGCATGTTGGTGTAGCTTTTGTATATGTATGTAGGGTGACCCTAATAGAACATTGAGCTCTCAGTTTAGAAGAGTTTGGGTGAACTTTAGCTTCTTCTTTATCTATTGATTTGTGTCTCTTCTCCATTTTAAGTTCGAGAAGAACGTGGAGAGTTTAGTGAAGTCACTCAAGGAGGTCGCCACTCTCATCTTCTTCTTTGCTCTGCTTTTATGTTTAGGTGATCTCTCTTTACTCAGTTTCTCCTTCTTCTCTCCTCTTTAATTCTGTTTCATATTTAATCTCTAAAAATGGTAGTCTAAGACCACATAACCTTAAATAAATGAGAATTTCATATGATAAGGAAAGAAATAAGGGTTATCTAGGCATAAGATAAAAAGATGGAAATGAGACAATAAACAAGGCAATATTTAACTGAAGAAAATAGATCTCAAGAGGGAACGCCCTAAGAACGAGCAAGTAGTGGTTGACAAAGATAGGTGAGGGGGAAACTTCAGGCTGGGAGGAACTGACAAGGAAAACATACAAATTAAGAAGAGTATGCAAGAGATTACAAGTGACTGTGATTTCAAGGACAACCAGAAGATTGAGTGCTCAAGTGAGTTTGAAAATTTGAGGAAGACAAAAAAAATGCTAGTCTTGTGTCCCTTTCCACTACCAAAGTATCAAAATTGATTAGTTATTTTTGTATATTTTGAATTCTCTCCCCAGTCTCTTTTACATGACCATTTTGTATTCTTCTAATAATTTTTATTACAACTTATATTATTTCAAATATGCACCAAAGTTACAATAAATAGAAATAAAAGTTACATGAAAATTCTCTTGCACCTGTCTCCTAAGGTATAAGGAATCTACATCCTTCCAAAACATATGAATTCTCTTTGACATGAATTGACCTATCATTTTGGAGCACTCTTAAATCTTCCAATCATGGGGTAATTATATCCATGAAAAGTGGTCTGCATACCTGTTTTCCAGAAGGGAAAAGAAAATATTAGACAACCTTATCATATGCCACTCTCTACCTCAATCCTTGATCGTGCAAGCATCACCTAACCTTGACAATGGGAGTCGTGAACACCTACTGAATTTTGATTGTAACCATGCCCAACATGTCCTAGCAATTGGACACCTCCACAACATATGCCCCATTAATCCTTCTCTTTTACATTGAACAGAAAATAAGTTGGAGATGTTACTTAATTGTATCTTGTATTAACCACTAAACCTTGATGGGGCATCAAAACAAATCCAAAACTTTGTGCTTAAATGAGTTCTTTCCTTCCAAAGAGTCCAACATTCACAAGTCCCACCTCCTCCAAGAGTCACAAGTCACCCACTTACTAATTAAGAATGAAACAATAGGGATCTTAAATATTGATCTATTGTACAAGTTCTTGGTGTCATATTTCAATGATTTCCCGTAGTTCATTTCAATCCCTCCAATGAGGTCATAAATCTAAATTTGGACTTTCAAGCAACCATTTTGAGGATAATTCTGCATAATTCCAGAAGGAATGGTTCATCAACTCCACTTCACTTTTCAGAATGATTTAAATCTCTCCACATGTGCCGTATTTTTTTCTCCATCTTCCAAAGATTACTCCAATAGAAGAATCTTTTCTAACAGCTACTTCCCAAGATAGTGTGGTAGCCAATTCAACTACTACCAGGGAGGAGATAGTCTACATAAGCTTTGATGCACAATACCATGCATTTCTTCGACCCTCAGGTTCCATGAAAATAATTTGTGGTCAATTGTCACAGGGGCACAAATGCACTTAAGAATGCCAATCCTAAATATTTTGAGGGCCTTCACTTTCTCAGTACATCCTAAAGATTGAACGAGACCATGATGCCTTGATTATGTTGGACCAGAAAACGTATTCTGAAGTTAGAATTTTCCATGAGGATTCTCCAATATATTATGATCATCCATTTGCCTAGGGTTATATGATACATCTTAATATAAAACTTTTTTTTACTTGTTTATTTATTTAAAAAGAAGAACGTAACAGGGCCAAGTGTGTTATGAATTAGTCAACCAATGCCCCACAAGTTACAACTCAATTTCCTGTGTAGATATATGAAGAGGCACTAACACAAGCAACCAACTTAATTTTAAGGTGATTCAATACACATATGCTCTAACTAATACCTCAAGTGAGGAGATAGAATATGGCCCAACAACAAGCCTCCCATGCAACTAAAACTTACATGGTCAACACTAATTTATATTGTTGGTGATAAAACTTATATGGGGCCTAATTTACTCTCGGTGTGGCTCTAGGAGTGGCTTCCTTATAGGTTAATCTAGTTTCACCTATTCATGAGTACACCAAATGCACACAAACATTACCACACAAAAATGTCGCAAAGAGAGGAAAGGTAGAAATTATTACGTATAAAAGAGATACACAAGTGGTATATCTCATGCGATAGAGATATTACGGTGGAAACCAACACTATGTAACTAAAAGCATAGGTGACTTAATTAATAAGTCAAGCCACTTTTGATCCCGGATCTTGGAGGCCAAGATCTAGGAGACTTGAACATCGGGAGACAAAAATGAACCACGCAATATTCAAAATATGAATTGAATACATTCCAACAAATAAACTTGAAGATACACATTCAAAGAAAGTAATTTATTAAATGAAAGAAACCTTTGATCACTACATTGTGGTGGATGAATCTGCCCTTTTACAAAGTGAGCCCCATTATTTATAGCCTACTTGAGTGACAATACGAAGGGTAAATACCATGGGAGAAGATACCATGGGTAAATACCATGGAGTGGATTGCCACTTTCCATTTGGATCATTCCTCCCCCCTTAGGAAGCAATGGTCCCCATTGTGTAAAGTTACATCCTAAGAAGCTTTGTTGAACATGAGCCAATGAAGAAGAGGTTTTTTGTTGTTGACCCATAATTGTGGGTTTGTGGATGACCCAAAACCATGATGAACAAAGATTTGATGCTAGAGATACCCCATAATGCTTATGGTCCAAGCATGATATTGACAATGTGCGGCCTAGCAAATGGACTTCGATGGCAAGGGTTTTGTGTTTGACCTTGTTGTGGGTTTGTGGATCATAGCCATGAAGCACACAAATGCGAGAAAGGAGATACCCTATAATGCTTGTGGGCCAATTTTGATGTTGACGAGTGTGCGGCTGTAACAAATGGAATTCGGTGGCAAGGGTTTTGTGGTTGACCCATAACCGTGGGTCTGTGGGTGACCCTTAACCATGATAAACGAGGGTTCAGGATAGAGATACCACGAGAGTGCATGGCCTCGAGAAAGTTCGGTACGCACAGTAGAAATTTGATGGCTCATCTTTGTTGCTTCTAGGATGTGATGCGCTTGAGGTTGCATTAATGGCGGTGGTGTTGATTTGTGTAGCTTGGGAGGTACTCCAAGCCCTAGGGTTCGGGGTTTGGAGCAAAGCACCACAAAGAGACGTACTTGTGGGCTTGGAACCCAAGTGTGGGGTTTTGCATCCATCGTGATTTGGGCCAAAACTATGATGAGAAATCGTCATGTGATGGATGAGGATGATAGTGCTCGGCGAGGCAGTCGATGCAATGAGAATCATGCGATTAAGTTATCGTTGAGGAGAAATGAATTTTGAAGTTGACAAGTAATTATTGGTTTTCAAGTCATGTAGGCTTGATGTAAATTCATCAATAGATGTGTCTCTTCATCCATTCGTTGGAGCCCCTTTATTGGCTATAAATAAAGGGTGATTTGATGTGTTATAGGAATCCAAGTGTGGGCAATACATCTCAAAGTGAGCTCTAAAATTGGAGAAGCCTAGCCGCGAGTTAGAGAGGGTAAGGAACGACGTGTGAAGGGTCATGGAGCGGCATGGAGGGCTGTGGTGGAGGTCGTTTGTTGTAGGTAATAGAAGAGTATGTTAAGGGTTGTTTTAAGGCATGTTAGAGGTTGTTCTTGACCAAGAGTCTTTGGGCGGTAGAGCAACGGGGCTAAGTGACAAAGCATTGATGTTTGGAGGCTATTTGGGCGAGTTTGAGGGAGGCCAGAAGGCCTATGGCAGCTGTTGTGCTAGACCGCGGGTCATAGCCCGACGAGGGCAAGGTTGACCAAAGGGCGGCGTTGAGGTCATATTGGGATGGCGTAGGAGTGGAGGTGCCTTACCTTGGAGGACGAAGTAATAAAGAGGGCTTGTATTGTTATTGTGTGTTCGGTGGAGGACAACATTGTGTGCCCCTAACAGTGGTACCGGTGACTGACTTAAGTGCAAGAAAGAGGACAACGAGTGTTTTGTGATGGAGTACTAGGTCAAGTGTTTGACCGAATTGGATCGTGATTGCAACACCATTTTGTTGGTGCCATGTGGATGACATTCGCTTGTGGTGGTGAAGTGTCATCCTATGAGGCAGAATTAAATAGTGATTGGATTGGGTGCCATTGCTGTTGGAAGACGTATGTTGGCTACCCAAAAGTGGCCGTGACAAGAAAGCTATCTTAAGGACGAAGAGCGAGTTGAAGGTTGGGTGAATTTTGGTGCCGAAGTGCAACACTTTGATGGACGAAAGTTGTTGCAAGCTTTGTTAGTTTAGACTCGGGAATTGGCCGGCCAAGAGAGCATATTGGATCTGGCCATGTACTCTCTACGGATGGACATGCGGTAGTGTTAGGTGGCATCCCTCACAGGTCTTGATGTGTAGGTGACTTGATGGACTAAGGCACTACTGCGGAAACGTACGGGAAGTGAAGGGCCAGAGGCGGGACGAGATGCGACATCGAGTTTGTCATTGCATCTTGTATACCATATCTTGTTGTATTGTCGATTTGGTTTAATATAACAAAGATTGGTGATTGTACATTATTGTACAATTTGTTTAAAAACTATGTATAATTGTGCATGTGTGATTCTTGCTTTATATTTACATTTGTGCAAATTAGTTTATGGTTGATATTCTTGGTTTGGTAGCGTCAATGATTTAAGACTCTTATCTAGACCCAAGGTCGTGGAAATTCAACAAGTGGAACACTAGATAGTCCTAACAAGTCTATCTTCGATTTGAAGTTATACATGATTGTCTCAACTAGATGTTTCCCATCAATTTGTATATCCACAAAGACATATAAGCATGGGATACTTGTAAAATCATCTAGGACAAAACAAATATGATTATAGGGAATGACAAAATCAGCCCAATGTGTTGTCGTTGGTACTTGAAACACTATTGTTGTAGGAAGAATGAGCCATGAAACCGTATTTTCTCATGCCGTGTAAGTAGGTAAGAAAACCATAATGCAAAAACCTTCCCCTCCTCCTCAACCAATTTGCCAAAAATGCACAAGAAAAATAAGTTGCTAGAAAGTGGCTCCAATTAGCATGAAAAAAGCAATTGCAATGAATTGGTACCATTTTAGCAAGTTGTGATAAAGATAGAGACATTTGATTGGCGAAAATTGTAACCAACGATGTTTATACATATAGATTCCAATGTTGGTGCGAGCCAAAATATCACAACGACAAATCTTCATCTTGTTGGAAGAGACATTGATTTATCAGGATTATTTGAGGGTATCATCATGCGAAGTTCGTTGGTGGACGTCGACATCGGTCTGTGTTCGAAGCCCAGGGTATTTTGTTCGACCGCAAATGCTTGGGAATTGTATGTACCCGAGATGACCTACGGCGATGGCTCGAGGAGTGTAGCCGGTGCCTAGTGCTATAATTCCCTTATGAAAATAGGCCACTCCATAGGCATAGAATAGTTAGTGAATTTTTCACCGAGTGTGGCATGAAAGGCTTCGATGCATTCAAAATGTTAAGTGGGGATGGCATTATTATCACTTCTCCAGAGCAACCTTCATTCCAATTACGATCATGTCAATGCTCTTGAGAGCCTCTTGAAACCTGCATTTGTGTCGAAGCGTCTATCGTGGAGACGCGAGGAGGCCGAGCACAACCTTGGACTCCATAACATTGGGGTCCATGCACGACTATGTATCATGGTTTATGGACACGAGGGCCCGGTTGGTCACGATGTCGGACACACCGCCCTCCTTTATTATGAGTCCCTTGGCGATCACCGCATTGAATAGCTTCACGTTGGGCCTCGTCAACACCATTCATGATGGTTGAGGCGAACACGCCACGTGCTTGATGACTACATATTCATTTGCCTCGTCGTAGGGGACATTGATCTCGTCGAAGAAGAGGTGTGCAAGTTTCCGCTACGTATGGGCGAGAACGATTGGCCTTCAAGCCACGCCCCACCCCCAAGGCTCTTGTGCTCTATGATGGCGACGATGCTCCAGGAGTTCTTGTTAAATTTGTAGGCGTGGGAGAACCCAATGGAGCCCACACTAATGATCACCATGATTGACTCCGTGGTACAAGCCTTCCGGCTTTGCTCGGTTGAATAACTTTTGTTGTTTTTTAAGTATGATGACTTGGAGTGCCAACAAAGCAGAACAAGTGCATCAGGATTTGAGACTCTAATGCTTCTGGTAGTGTCATATTCAGGTATTTTGGGGACAAATAGTCTCGTGCATCCAAAACGAGCACAACGGGAATAGTATTTGTGCTTTGTAAGGTAAGGAAATTTGATGTTGGCAACCAAGAAAATACCCTTTCAAATCAAATTCTTGCGGGAATTGTCTAGTGTGGATGTTATATCAAATGGCTTAGTACCCCAAGATTCAATGTCATCTTCCTTTAACGGTTTCAAGGTTACGGAGACATGAGTCAAGTCCGACATGTAAGAACTTGTGCATGCTACCCCGTAAACTTTTTGCGAAGTGGTAATGCCTTCGGTTTCTAAACCACTAAGTTGTTCCCCATTATCAATGCGAGAGCACTCCTTTGTTCTCTCTTCTGCAGGTTTTCTTTGATTGTTGTTCCAAAACCACTATACATATAGCCAAGAAGAAGAAATGCCCCCATGAGGAGCAATCCAATTGAAAGTTAAGGTGATGACCAAGACCTGAGGGAAATGGGCTAGTTGATGGTGCTTGTACTCTCTACAAACGTCTAGCAATGGGATTCACTAGTCTGCGAGGACATCGTTGCAACCCTCTAAGACCAAATGTTCACTGGAGGAAGAAGGCAAGGTGATTTGTTCGAAGCGGAACGCAATTTACTTGTTTCTTCTTCTTCTTCTCTTCTTCGGTGGTGGCTTATATTCAAGTGGAGACCATGGCTCAAAGAGCTTATATAGATTGCTAGTAAGACTTGTTGGGTGGTTACACATACACTGTCAATTTAACTACAAAGCATGGCTCTATTTTGGGCCTACCTGCGTTGACATTGCATCTTTGTTGTGCAAAAAGGCATTGTCGCAATCCCCTATTGTCGCACAGCAAAACTAGAGAAAAATCCCCTTCGTCCTTCTAGTTTGTCCAAAATGGCTCTCTTTGTGTCCAAAGTCTGATAACCGGTTGTTTCGACGAGGAATGGACAAACAATTGTTTTCGTCAAGGAAATGGAGTTACACTTAGAAAATTGGAATGGATTTGTTAGAAAAGTGATGCGATAAGCTCTTTGCTACAAAATGCTTATGATCTTGAAATTTAGGGAGGGTTTGAAGGAATGAGAGAGGGTTTGATTGAGTGCTTAATGAAACGGAGGCATTTAAATGCATTCGTTGGAAGTTTCAAATCCGGAATTAAATGAGTTTTAATTGGGCTTTAGGGACTTCGGATGGAGGACTTCACTTTTGGGCGGTGGAGAAAACTCGGTAGGTCAACATGAAAGCAATCAATGCGGTCCTAGTGAAAAAGGAACACGTAGGGGCAATATAGAAAAAGTTTTTGTCGGCCGGAGCAAATCTAAGAACTTCCGGTAGAGACTCTTAAAACCCCGATTGCCATGTAGTCATAACCCACTATAATACCACTAATCTGGATATTGGGGTGCCAAGATCTAGGAGACTTGAACATCGGGGAGAGAAAAATGAGCCACAATTTTTTCAAAATATGAACTAAATACATTCCAACAAATAAACTTGAAGATACCCATTCAAGAAAGCAATTTATTAAATAGAAAGAAACCTTTGACCACTACATTGTGGTGGACGGAGTCTATGCTTTTAGAAAAGTGAGGCCCCATTATTTATAGCCTTCTTGAGTTACAATACCATAGGCGGATACCATGGGTAAATACACCATGGGTGGATGCCACTTTCCATTCGGATCAACTTTATTTCACCGCTACTATGCTAGGTAAAGTATTTGATAATACAACCACTAATTCACTCCCTTAATGGCCATATATGAAACTCACCAAGTTTATCCTCAAACTTTACAAATTTGTTAGGAACAAGATGTAATGTCCCTCTTAAGGATACGTCTAATTTTATTGACCCTTCTATATCTTATGATAAAAGGGTTATGTCAAAACAATTAGGACATCAACCTTTCTTCGTATGTAGAAGAAAATAAATAATTTATAACAATGATACTTTGCAAAAAGGAAGAAGAACACAAAAGCATAGTTATTTATTAGAACGGACAACACTAATTTAATTAATGGTCTCAAGGTTTTACATGTAACACATATTTGTGGAAACCTGGTTATTACTCTTTTGCATAGCATCATGTAATATTCCCCAATTAGCGAACCCGGCTAATTGGAATATTCATTAAATTTTGCCTTTCTAAAGTTCATCGGGAAATAAAGGGGTGAAAGGGACCCATAACCCAATATTAGAATAAAATCACTTTCCTAAAGTCACTTAGGCAAGATAATTAAAAGGCAAGGCGGGGCCCATGAGGCCAATTGACGACGCGGGAGAGGGTGGCGGCTTAGTCGGCGCGGAGGCATAGTGGGGACAAGCGCGGCGCGGGCGGCATGGGGACGGCCTGGCGGAGGGACGACGCGGCGCTGGTGGGCCCAAGGGAACATTGGAGGTTCAATAGCATAAAAATGGGATGAGGGTAGCCATTCTCATTCATTCATACATCTTCGAATTTTACGTACATCGAGACCCCGGAGGCACGCTTGAGCTATTTAGCCGAATGCCTCAAGTGTTGTGCAGCACATGGGTGTCTCCCGGCGGAGATCCCAACCTCATCCTCCCGGGGGACTTCGAGTGCCGGCAAGAGAGGAGTCCTACCTTCGGTTTTAGAGCAACATCATTGATTCGGCACCGGGATTACCACAGTTCATCCCGGAGACGTGAGTCACTCCAAGGGATTACGCGGTCGAGAGGAGAAGCCGGCCTAGAGAGAGGAGGAAGCTTGAGAGATTTCGGTCCAGGAGGATTGTGAAGGGATCGACCCTTCCATAGCGAGTTCCTTGGGTAGTTGGAGGTCATTCTTTCCGGCGGTTCATCTCGAGAGGCTAGCGTACCCGGCGGTGCATATCCATCCCAAGGAAGTGATTTTCGGGGGCGGCCTTTCGGAAATCCTTCGTGGGTTATTACGGGTTTTTTGGAGGAGAGTGCGATTGTACGAATTTGATTTTTACGGCGACGAACAACCCCTTTTCCCGGTCCCTTTCCAACCAACGGCAACATTTCCGGCGGGGATAGCGTAGAGGAGGAGCCACGCGAGCAAACTGGCGAGCGAGGGGAAAAGTCATTTCCAGCGCATAGAGCGGCATGGGAGCAAGGTGCTATCATTCTAAGCACTACTTGTACTTGTCCCTCATTTCGAAATATTAATAAAATGGCTTAGCGGTTACGGTTTTATTTACGTGTTTTTCATGTATGTTTCTAGTACACGTAGTTTTAGTTTGTGTTTCTTTGTGTGTCTATTCCCAATTTGGGAATCCACGGTGGTATCGAGCCCATAGACTTGGCTCGACGTAGAACGGTGGGCTATGACACCGAAGATAGAGAAGTTCATCACATACCGAGCGAAGCGTGGGCTCGAAATCACACCTAACCAAGAGGACAACGTTCGGTTGGGGAAGACAAGGGGAAGGCACCAATGAAAAATGAAAGAGATGATGAGAAGGAGTTTGGTAACCTCCTCTTCAAATCGGTGCAAGAGATTTCCAAAAAGATAGAGGGAAATGGGACGGGTGGAGAAAACGGATAGCGTGAGATCAAGGGAATTTCCCAATGGAGAAGGGTTCGGTACTTCTCACCATGTGCGGAGCGAACGTTGCGCGGCGAATGGTGCTACGCACTCCCCACGTTCCACCATGCCCACATTCTTGACTTCGGGAGCGAGAACGGGAGGACCCCGGGAGGGCGGGAGGTGGCTCATTACGGGGAGTATTTTGCGAATATCGATCCCTTATGGAGCTGTGAGTTTGGAGATGCCTTCATCTTCAACGGAGTCTGCTGGTGAGAAAAAACAATAGCGAGACCACGCGACGAGAATAGAGGAGGGGGTACACGCAAGGGAAGTGACACCGCAACATACGAGTGGGCGGTGCACAACACCTACCTATCATGGATCATCGAAGTGTTCGACAAAGGCTTGGGTGGAGAAGTTGAGGACATTTATTTTCGAGGTGAACCAAATGGCGGAAGGTAGAGGCTATCAAGGTCGCGTGGCCGCACCTTGAGGGAGAATCCCATGGTGGTGGTTCCACGGGATGTCCTACGTTGGGTCACGCGAGGGTGTGCATATGCGAGTTCACTTGGAGGTTGATTGGGGAATTTGATCGGAAGGACTCGGAGGAACATTTTGTTGAGCTAGCAAGCTCAAGCGGACGAACCTAGAAACTTACATTTCCGAGTTTTGAAGCTCTCATTGATGGTTCCGGATACGGTTCGTGGCCGGGAGAGTATATATGTTTATTGACGGATTGGCGGAACCTTTACATGGGCTAGTCGGATCCACTAGGCCTACTACGATGTAGGACGCCAATGGGGAGGACTAGGGACTTGCGGGATGCCATGCGAGGAGGATGAGAGCTCCCTTTCCCCACAAACCAACATTCCGGCGGAGGGGGAAAGACACGAGGAGCTCCACCCCAGAGGGGGAACGGGGACGAGGGCCTTTGGATGATGATACCTGGAGATACTTGAGACGGAGGAATTTGTGCTTCACTTGCCGAGGCCATGGGCCTTTGGGTCATTGTGCCACGCGGAAGGCACATTACATAAGGTCTTCTCGAACGGTGAGGGAGAAGAAGAGGCATATGAGGAGTTGGAGGAGATGCCGGCCATTGGTGCACCGGGGAAGAGATCATCCACCAACACCTCCCCCGGCAACAACGGGAGCGGTGTTTGCACCTCTCGGAGGAGTCCTTGCATCCTTGCAAGGTGTTCCCAAGTACTTAACAGCGAGAGTCGAGAGGCACGATCTAGGGGTAGCGTGTCTCGGTGCGGTGGACGACGGGGGCCACACATACTTCATTGATGCCCAAATAGTATAGAGGAGGGGCATCTTAGATGAGAGCTTTGATGGTTTCTCGTTTTGGTTCTAGGTGCCGGGACCATAGGTGCATTCGGTATGTTTCGGCATTAGCAGTGACCATGGGGGCATACACGGTGGCGAATCACATTTTTGTGGTCGATATTCCGGATACCCACGATGTGGTATTGGGTGTACGCTTGGGAAGGTCACTTTCTGATTGGGAGACGGCGGAGATGGAGTGGACGGATAAAGAGTGGGAAGCGAGGTGATGATCAGAGGCATGCACACATACCCTCCCCAAACGGTCTACGCACACCGAGATGGAGGCAAATTTACGGAAGAGAGAGACATAGAGTGGGCGATAGATACACGTATTTGAGCGAAGTCATCGGTCGGCTAGTGCATCTGATGTGCGATCTATATTAGACCGTTACTCCACGGTTTTTGGGGACATACCACGGGAAATCACAGACGGGTGTTTGAGCATATTATTGAGGCTGGAGCAAGGGATCCGGGCAATGATCACCACCTAAGTCACCCAAAGGAGTTTACATGGATGAGATTGAGAGAGCCATACATAAGCTCTTGGCATTAGGACGAATTAGGCCAAACACTATTCCCTTTGCTTCTTAGTAGTCTTGGTGAAGAAGAAGGATGGCACACATTACGGATGTGCATCGACTACGGGGCACTAAATAAGAAAAACATGAAGAACCACTGCGGATCCCCAAGATCGATGAGGCCGTGGATGAGTTGAGGGGAGCAAATTTCTTCTCCAAGATCGATATGAGGTCGGGGTACCGTCGGATCCAAGGTGAGGGACCGGGATGTCCCAAGAAGCCCGCCTTCAAATGCCACTACGGCCACTTTGAGTTTTTGGTGACGCCCTTTGGGAACACGAATGATATACGACCACCTTCCGATCTTGTATGAACCGCATCTTCGTAGTGTTGAGGAAGTTTGTGCTAGTATTTTTCGATGACATTCACATCACAACCGCACATGGGAGGAACACTTGCGACACATTGGTGCATGCTTGCGTATCTTGGAGGAGCGACATTTCTATGCTAAGTTGTCCAAGTGCGAGTTTGGGCTTACGAGAGATGCTCTACTTGGGGCATATCATCGAAGTGGACGGAGTAAGGATCCATGAGGAGAACATCTAGGCCATCCGAGTTGGCCCGAGCCGAGAACGTGACGAGCTCCGGGGTTTGTAGGCATACGCACCTACTATCGGAAGTTTGTCAAGGGATTGTCACGGCTTAGAGAAAGCACCCCTCACGGATCTCACCAAGAAGGGGCTTTTGGTTGGACGGATGTTGCCTTTGGCCAGGCTCAAGGAGGTGATGAGCGAGTTGCTCGGTGTTGGCATTGCGATTTCACGCGACCCTTTGTGTTGTAGTGTGATGCTTAAGGAGAGGGAGTAGGCGCGGTTTTGATGCGGCATAGCCTTCCTATAGCTTTCGAGAGTCGGAAGCTACGCCGCATGGTGTACCGCAGATATACGACAAGAGATGTTGGCCATCATGCATGCATTGGCCAAGTTCCGAAGATACCTGGTGAGAAACGATTTCGAGTGAGGGTGACCACAACGAGTGTCAATTCTTCCTTGAGAAAAAACGATTGCGGGGAGAGAGAGCGAGAAATGGAGTCAAGCCAAGATCCAGGCCTATGACTTTGACATCGAGTATGTCAAGGGAAAAACAATGTGGTGGCGGATGCTTTGTCACGGATGCGGCGGCACTATCCTTGATGAGCCTTGTGAGCCAGAAGGGCTCAGCGGTAGTGGTGTGGAAATTTCGGATCTTTACACTTTATGCGAAGAGGAAATTATTTACTGTTAATTTGGTTATGCTCCTCCTACTTAGACAAGTTATTAGGTATGAATAAATTCAAGTTAAAATCGAAGCAAAACATATGAGATCTCCACCAATCCGGATCTAGAACAAGTTCATGCACACATTGACAAAGTGACAGTTATTTACGGACAACCTAATCCTCGGAAAAACCCAATGCGGGAAAACCGGTCTCTGGTACAACTGGAGGGTTTTTATTATTAAGAAATTTTATGAATACAAGCCTGGGTTCCGGATCTAGAAAACCCGACGGAGAAATATTAGATCTACGACTCCGCCCCCGGTGATCTAGGGCCAATGTATGGTGTGATCCACACCCTCAAATGGTATTTACGAGAACTCGGCCAAGATTAGGGCCTAGAAACCTTTCTTGCCCTGCCCTTGAAAGCCTACTGCGTCAACCTCTAAAGCCCTACGACCCTCGGCATTGCTCGAAAAGATGCCGCATTACACCGGAGGCCCGGGTATTGTGGGGTCCTACAGCTGCCCCTTAGGGTCTGCATAACCCTTTGAGGGTTTTCTGCTTGAAAATCATGTTGTCCTTGGAGCGGCTTGCGCTATCCCCTTCTTCTTTGCAACTTCCTTCTCTTTTGCGTTGTCCTTGAGGCTGATCTTTGCCTATTGTGTATTCTAGACCCGGGATCAGATCATACCCCTTAACCTAAATTCCCCTCTCTAAATTTGAAACACTTCGGTATTCTTAGCGAAACCTTGCAATAGAATCTCGGCTTAGCTTCGGTGCTGCCTCTGTGCATCTTTACAAATGACCCCAAGTTTTTCCTTTATACTTTTCTCGTTGGGAAACCATGACCATGATCGGATCTTGAATCAATGGCTAAGATTAAAAGAAAGCTTGATCTAGTGTGACTTAAGACAATTTCATCACATGTTTAATTAAATTCACTTTAATTATTTAAGTTCCCTAAGTTTTAACTTAGGAAATACATTAAAATAATTAATTAATTTAGTATCTCCTAAACCGGATAAATTTCCCAAATCAATTGCGGGTCTTGTAGATCAAGTGTACTCTAGTCCCTCCACAAAATTTTTGGGCTAGAGCACAGGCAGTGCTACCCCAAATACACAAAATCTCAACACTCCCTCTTAGCATCAAGGGTGTGCTCTAGCAATACATCACACTATGCATTACATGATTTTGGGCAATGGTTCTGTGTTGATACTTGGCACATGTTGCCACTCAAATACGCAACATTGCTACCATTGTTTAGGCACTGCCCGGGACTGCGCGCGCGCGCAACCTCTGTATGTGACTCCCTCTCCAATATGTTGCATACATCTTCACTCACTTAACAACACGCTCTTGTCTAACACCCTTTGCAACTTCGATTGTTGAGAGAAACAAGCGGGTCTCTTTGCCCAATCTTTGACAAACAAGTCGGATAGTGCATCCTCATCGAAGCTCCATAGGCTACGAATCATGCTGGCATCTAAAGAACGATGCACGGCTACGGCTACGCATTGTGTAAGCAAGACTCCTTTGCACTGCGAAGTCACATATTTGTGTGTCTTTGAAATCTCATATTCTTTGCTACCTTGCGCTATCCCTGCGCGCCAGCCTTTGTCTTTGCGCTACTTTCTATGGCTTGTTGAAGTCACATCGGCCTACTGTGGCTAACTGTTGCTCACCTTTCTGCGTTGCTCCTCCCGATCTTCAAATACGCCTTTGCTTCATCGTGATCTATGCACCTTTGCTCCACTTGTCCCGCTCTTGTCTTAAAAATTGTCGTAGCTCGCATGTGATCCAAGAGATGAGGCTGCTCCAAGGATCCGCCTCTTTTCCCCTATGTAGCTCCTCTACATATCCATGTCACCCTACCTCGGTGGTTCATGAGCACTCATGGTTGCATCATCTTCGACCCATCATACGCAGTGCTGGAAGAAGATGCTTCTTTGTCCTTTTTCTTCTAAGGACAATTGCTAGCAAAATGTCTCATTTCACCACCTTTGAGCTTATGATTTTTGAGATCCTTCTTCTTCTTTGGTTGCTTCTTCGATGCCAAAGTGCATCTTCCTCATCTTCCTTCTTCACTTTTCTCAATCCCGAGCTGTCTTTGCCTCTTGGTCGAATCTACGGAGTTCTTCTTGATGCGAAATTGACCACAAGTTGTCCCAATACGGGAGGTCCGTACGCAGATACTTTGGACAAAGGTTTCTCACTCATACGGCTTGGATTGAGGGCGATCCCGACTATCACATCATCATCCACCTTTTGCCGATTCATGATCATTGATCTCGATCGCTAACGATGCGAAAAGGAAATGCTCCATGTCTTCTCCCTTGGTTGTCATGAATGACCTCATCGAGTCTCCAACAACATCTTTCTTTGAATGATTTTCCCTCATATAGGGAGATCAAGTCCTTCCACATCTCGTTAATTGTCCTCTTGTACGGCTAAGTGTGGTACAATATGGTCCTTGATTCCATCCATAATCGGCCGGCAGCCTTGACGGCCTCATTATGCTTCGGAAGGAGATCCGGATGTCGATGACGAGTTTGCTCTGCATGGTCTCTAAGATTGTATGCCTCAAGGACTATCGGGATCCTTGCCTTCCAAGCCGAAAAGTTTGAGAGGCCATCCAACCTATCCACGATCACACAATCCATGAGGAGCCATCTACTCGAGAAAGTGTCGGAACTTCCTCTTCTCTTTGCGTGAAAAATCCTAGATCTGGATTCCTATTGCAACAAATACGAATCACTTCTCCTATTATTTGATAATTATTTCATTACATTGAAATCTGAAGTAATTCTTGAAACGGTATACACAAATAATGTTGCGGAATAAAATATAAGTCTTTGAAACAATCTGAAGAAAATACCATGAAAAAAAACCACATTGACATAGTTATTTTTGGACTAAGTCCACGGAAAAACCCAACTTGGGAAAACCGATGCAACGGTCTGAGGGTTTGTATCATTAAGCGACGAATCTTGAATACAACTAGGTGCTAACATCTGACAAACCCTTTAGAGAAATCTAGGCGACAAAAATAGGCGAGATATACCTCACTCGGCCAAGTCTCGGAGCTAATCAAAAACAACGTTGATGATGCCCTCACTTGCCTACTGCGTGATTGCTTACCTTGGATCTACGTAAGCCTACGTAGGCAACCTAGAGGTGTTGCGTCACCCTTTCTGACTGATGTTTTTGATGCGAAGGCGGATCTTGGCCCTCTGGCTCGAGAACCCCAACCTCTGTCTTTCTCCGGAGGCCGGCTCGAGGAACACTACGGCGGCTCCTACGTGATTCTTTGCGATAAGCGTGTCACCCTAACTAGAAATTGTGTTGTCTCTCCCCTAACGTTGATGTTGCCTCTCTGCGAAATGTATTCTTAGCCCTCCTTACCAATCTCTCACCTTACTGCTCCTCTCCGGATACGATCAGATCAAGTCACTTAGCAAACCCAAACCCTAGTGATTTGTTCTTGATCAAAAAGTTGTGTCTTCTCACACAAATTCGAAAATGCTCAATGGGTCAAGTGTCAAGTGTATTTTCCATAGGCCCCTCACCCTCCTTATAATCTTTCATTGACTCTTCAACCGCCAAGATTAAAACATAATCAAGGGCTAAGATTAACTTGGAGGTGATCCACAACTTTATCTAGAAGCTTCACACTTTATTTAATTAATACACTTTAATTAATCGGTTCCTAAGTTTAGACTTAAGAAAACATTTAAAAACGATTAATTAATTTAATTAAATCATCTCTCTAAGTGGAATTTTCAAAACCATTTTTGGGTTTTATGGAATACATGTGTCTTAGCCTATATACAAAATTACAAGGCTAGAGCACATCCGATGCTACCATAAATCAACACTCCCTCTTAGCGAGGAAAGTGCTCTGTAAAATACTTCAATGTGTTGTTGATCTTACTTTTGGAACATTTGTTGTGTTGTTGATGATGTAGCCAACCTTTTGCACAAATAAATTGTTACCTTTATCTTCATTGTTGACTGCGTATTTGCGCAAGCGCACTATCTGCTCCTCTAAATTCGCAGCCATGTTGTTGCCTTGCGTGAGCACCACTGCGCAACTACCTTTGCCTCTACGTACTTATGTGGCCCCAACCCTATCACTCTACTTTATACTACGTGTTCATCTCTACTACTGGCACCTTCTTTGCTTGTTTCTCATTGCGACGAGAGAAAAACATCCTAAATTTCGAAAAGTACGGAGTGAAGAATGGTATTCTTGCTAGTTCTACTTGATAAGCTCTACGAAAATCTTGCGTTGTTCTTTGCTCACCTGCTTCTTATTTGCCACAGTTTGCACTCTGTTGCCTCTTGCTCAACGGGTATTCTTCTTGCTCCCTCTGTCTTTGATCGGGCTCTAGTACGCCTTAACTTTATCATCTCATCATCTTAACACTATTTGTCCATCACCTTTCTGTCTTTGAAATTTGTCGTAGCTCACATGTGATCCAAAGTTCGGAAATACTCAGGATCCTCTTTATGGGTACGGATCTACAAATCCAAATCGGCCCACTTTTCTCGTTTTGGAATATGAGCTAACATAGCACAATCTTTCTCTGCCTCAATCTTGGCAACTCCTACATGTGGATCTTCCTTCTCCCTCTTTATCCTTTTTCTTAAGAAGAGATTTTGTGGCATAATGCCCCATTTTCACACGGAAGCACTTGATCATGGATAGATATTTCTTCTTGTAATATTCCGAATAGAAATAAACAACAATATAAAGCACATAAACAAAGAACTACGGCAACTAGAGAGACATCATGTGGAAAATAGACAATATGGAGAACGACTGAGCCATTTTATTAAATACCGAAAGATGAAATGAATGCAAGGTGATCGGAATGATGGCACCTTGGCTTGCACTAGGCAAACGTAGAAATACTCTCGAGAAGATAACACGGAATGGCTACTCCCTCAAAGGCTTGTGTAATCTCCCGATCTTCTTGGTGTTGCTACTATCTTGTTGCTCTTCTTTGGAATGAACTAACCAATTCGTGCACCCACCTCGGAAAATTGTGAAACTTGGGAATGGCCTCTCCACCCAATACCCGGAAAACCCAACTTTCGAAATGGGCCGACCTACGAAAATGACCTCCCTTGAGGTACCCGCTATCCCAAAGGTAAATGCTTGAATAACATAACGCTGCCAGATGTGTCTCAAACTCTACCAAAATTATGGAATAGGGTAAATTTGATCCCTTTCCAACTCTCCCCGTGAATCCTGATAGCTCCTCAATCAGGAATCACCTTCTTCGACTTCCGTCCTCCCTCTCCGCGATTGCGGCGAAGAAATACTCTGGTGGATGCTCCCGAGTTTAGTAGTTCTTATAACTCTCTCAGAAACCAAAACAAGATGGAACTCCTCACCAGAAGGCACTCGAAGTCCCCACGGGGCTGAGGTTGGAATCTTCGCACGGAGACACCGATGTGCGAACAATACGTGCGGACTTTGCTCAACGGCAAGCGTGCTCAATGTCAAAAGACAAATGACATAGATGCATAATCAAAATGATCCAAATGAGGAGACCCTCTCCTTTTTATGTTTGGAGTCTTTCTCTCTCTAGGCCCCACCATCAGCTATTATTTGTCTCCTTGAGCTTGGGCATAACCCTCTATCTCTACCTTTGGTTGGGGCCCACACGCACGCTATTCACTTCCCCACTGGCTTCTCCACTTCGACCTCTAGGCCCCATATTTTGCCAATTAATCATGTCTATCAAGTGACTTTAGGAAATGCTTTATCCTAAGTGTGAGTTAAAAGTGTCCCTCTTCACCCACTTTATTTCTAACTTAACTTTATTAAAGTAGTCAAAAATTAATATTTCCAATTAGCTATTGCTAATTGGGAATATTACGATCTGCCGGCGAACGTTGCTTGTCCTCAAGCTTAGCGCAATGATGAATCTTCTTAAAATCTTCTCACTCTCCCCGGAGTGGCATCCTCATCCGATGAGTCCTCCATCTCACCGGATGCTCTCTAGCTAATCTTTTGCTTTCCGCAATTGCTTCTCCCCTAGTGTCAATAATGGCCTCCGGCTATAGCACCGAATGCCCCTCATCATACGCAGGCGAAAGCTCCTCGATTGCGGTCACACCTTTATCCTAGTTCCTTTTTCGGGGCATGACACACGCAGAAAATGTTGCTGAATCTTGCTACCGAGTGGGCGACTCCAACTCATATGCAACCTCCCCAATCCTGCGTGTCTACTGTATGGTCCATTAAGCGGGGCTTGAACACTGACCCCCGCACGCGGCATGGATTGGAAGCAGGTACCAATCATAGGTAGACCAAGTCCCCTACCTTAAAGCTGTCTCTCAACACGTCCCCTTTCGGCATACGGCTTCCAGCGATTACATTGTTGTAGCTATGTTATCCTTAAGAGATCGGAGTATATCCTAACTCTTGGATCCAATCCTTGGCCCTAGGGGCCTTGCTAGCACCAAACATCACGTCGGCAGCCAAAAGATAAAGCAGTACCCATATAAAGCATAAAATGGAGACATGCGATAGACATATGATGAGTGGTGTTGTAACGGTACTCCCCCAAGTGCAACCATCGTAACCATGCCTTTTGTTGCCAGCCGACATAGTTACGCAAGTAGTCTTCGACCCACGTGTTCACTATCTGCATGCAGTTGTCCATCCATCTATGGGTGGTAACTAGTACTCGAGGTCAACTCAATACTTGCTTGTTGTGGATGATTTTGTCACCCTCCTAGAGACGACCTAGAGTTGCCATAGACCCGGTGCCTAGGACATCTTAATATAGCAAAGGAGTCCTTTATAGTTTGGGTTGTCGATCCAGGGACTCACTTACTATCTCTTGTTTTAAGCAAGGAAATTAAAATAATTGAATTGGTCCCAATTCTCTTTCGGTGGGCGATACACGGATAGGAATAAAGTAAATATGGGTGAACTTCGGCATGATAGTATCGGACGACTAAGAGACCGCTTTATTGTAATGAGGGCCGATTCAAGTAATATATTACGAAATCAGATATCAAGGAGTGCGGGCGGGAAGGAAACATGAGAAGATATTATTGACAAAAGGCGCACCAATTTACGAATCTATAAGCCATTAATATAGCAGAGAAGTTATGGAAGGAGTGAACATGGAACGACATATCACTTCTAGGCCTATTTAAAGCGCTTGACCAATTCCGGAAAGGGCACCATTTAAGATGAATCCTTACGCAATTAGTGAGCCACTCGCATTCTAGAACATGATACAAGAAGAAAGTTTGCATGAAAAGGATGATATATTAACACATGAGAGAAATTATGCGCAATATACCAAAGACCGGAATCCTCAATACAATCATAACCCCTCCTCACGAGACCCCAGCGGGCTACGGAAACCTCATACGAAAACGCCACAAGATGCATACAATAGTCTTCTGGCCCCCTTACATGACTTGCTTCTGAGAAATACGGAACCTTTACAATGTCTTACTTTTCGGTACTTATAGAAGCGAAACACGGAGGGAGAGGTAGGTATCCACATTTATTGATCTAATTTGAATAAGAAAGGCGGGTAACATACACGCCTTCTTCATGAATGACTAGCTATAAATGAACATACCTAACAACTTTGTCCTAAGAAATAAATGCGGGAGATAAAAATCTCCTTATGTACAAAACGAAAATAATAAAATATATACATCGGGATGCCTTTAGGCGAAGAAAATCTGATGCGTGAGGGCTTTGGTGACTGCCCAACTACGATGCTTGTACTCTTGACCTTTGAATTACGAGATTTGAATTCGAACCTTAAATGCGGGGCGAATTTCTGCGGGAGGTTACGAGATTCTGCACTTTTTTGTGTTTTCTTAAATAGCCGAGTCATTTCATGCCGCAAACCCCCGACTCTTTTTTCATTTAATTTTGCCCACGGAAATCATCTTCTGGTATGTTCTTGATTTTCGAAATGGAAGACGTGATCGATATGCCCCCTACTCACTTAATTTGAAAACCTGCCAAAAACCGAAAATGTTAGAAAAACCGATTAGGGTCGAAGGTGGGGGGTGATGGAGGTGGGAATGGATGAGACGACGCAACCACGGGTCAAAAATGGGAACATACGGGGTGGCGGGAGGAAGACGGTGTGGAGGTTTTTTTTGTGAATGGGCGAAAACGCTGCTCGGTATGGTCGTGGAAGAAAAATGGTGATAGATTATAGATCCATATATAAACACGCATATATATATATATATCGGCGAGGATATAATATGAGAGTACGGGGGGGGGGAAAAGACACATAGGCGAGCGGGGAACAAGCGAGGAGACGCGACGTGGCGGGTACGTTAATGGGCGGAGACATGAAACGGTGACACGATGGCGGTATTGGGACGTGGCGGGACATGGCAATGAGCGATCAGCTCGGGGACACATCGTGATCGGATGGAGGTAGGCGAGATCGGACGGAGCGGGTGGATCCCGGCTAATGGGACATCGATAGAAGATTAACGCGCGGGGAGAAGAAGCGGTTTCCGCTCGTACCAAAGACACGTGGCGTTGCTTGTGGGATCGGCCCGACCCGCGGTAAATACCGCCCGGCCCAGAGCAAGAGCGGTGCGGGGGGAAGACCTTGGTTTTGCTGTGCGCGGGGCCAAGGCGGGGCCCACACTCCTGACGATGCAACGCGCGTTGATTGAACATGGATCGGACGGCGCGGGCGCCGGGATATAAGTGATAAGCCCCTGCTTCTCCCGGCCCGTGGTCTTGTGGCTCGGGTCATATGAAAACTAAGGCGGGAGGCTAAGCTCTAAGGGGCTTCGGCCCGATATATAAAATATACATTTTAAACGTTACAACGCGAGATTTTCGGGCGGAAGTGATAGAATGAAACGGGGCCCGGGGTTTTTGTTCATTAAAACACTAGAAATGGATTTTGAAACGGTGGTGGCCGAATTTTAAATAGGGAAAAGAGATGTGTACAACACCCACCAAACGGAAAGAGTTCTGCCAAAACCCGCCCCGCAGAAGCGGCTATCCTGTCACTAACAATGGTCTTTGATAGACCATGCAATGCGAAAACATCACGAAATAACTCCACCACCTATCTTTGCCGTGTAACGTGCTAATATAGCGAATAAATGTGCATA
This sequence comes from Pinus albicaulis, assembly GCA_034641835.2. Lineage (NCBI taxonomy): Eukaryota > Viridiplantae > Streptophyta > Pinopsida > Pinales > Pinaceae > Pinus > Pinus albicaulis. The sequence goes on along the minus strand of CM076569.1, from coordinate 665,297,851 downwards.
CTTTGTCGGTAGATCCATGACTACAAATATTGAATTCTTGCCCAATACGGTGGGCCTTACTGTGATGAAATCCATCGAAATACTCTCCATTTCCCCTCAAGTATGGGAAGAGGTTTGCGGTAACCCCGTCGGATGGTTCATCTCCCCTTGTTGCACTAGCAAACTTCGCACTTCTAACATGTCGGAGTACGTCCTCCTTGAGGCCCTTCCACGAGAACCTCTCTCGGTGGCCCTATAGGTCTTATTGAATTTTGTTGATAATAGTGAGTCATGTGACGCGTGCAATATCTTCTCCTTGAGCTTGGAGCTCGGTCAAAGAAGATCCTGTCCACGAAGTAGATCACCTCATCCATCACCTTGTTGCCTATCATGCAGCAACACCAATCGGGTCAACACCTCACGGGCAAAATGGTCCTTGGAGTACTCTACCAAATGTCGGTAAATGAGATACGCCTTTGTGCGCGCAAGCCCCGGGTCATGTGAGTGTCGATTTCCCTCTGTGAAAGTTGCGGGGTCGCTGTCCGGCCCGGGGCTAAAACGAAACCTCTGAATGGAAAGGGCATCCCTGAACTCCGCCCATATGCACAATACTCGGCGAAATAATCACCCATGTGGCCAGGGCTCGACTCTGTTGTGCCCATGCCCTTGTGTACGCACCCCGAGAAAAGTGGGCATAGTGGAACGTGTGGGTGTATGTGGAGTACCATATCTTGAGTGGCATCATGCTCACGCAAATGGTGGGATGCGCACGATCCCTCATGTCTGGAAACCCCTTGGGGTTTCACGGCTATACGGCACTCCACCGGCGGTGAATCTCGCCCCCATCACCTCAATCTACCTCGACGGATCTGTGCGGTTGAGGAGTATCTCCCCAAATCTCTTCACATCATCATCACCTGCCATCGGCTCCTCCTGCTCTGTGTCTACGGGCTCCTCTTTGTTCTACGTCTATCACGGGCTCCTCATGTTTTGTGTCTACCATGTCCCATTTCAAGGATATCTCTCAAACCCAAGCAAACTCCGACGAGATGGATTGGGAGGGTGTTTACCGGATATTTCACCTGCGAAAAGGGTGAGATCACGGAGGCTACACAGCCCTTTCTAGACTACTTGTCTAAGAGTATGGGGAAAACACACCAAATGGTATAGTAAGCTGAAGAATGCTCGAAGAGAGAGAAATAACAATAGTGCAAACATAAAATAACATATATCGAACATGTAACAAATACTCCGAAATATAGAGAGAATGCTAAGCCATTTTATTATGCGAGAAATATAAGGGAGTACAATAGGTGATTAGGTGATGGCACCTAGACTCGCTCAAGGAAAGTGAAAGAGAAATACTGCGAGAATGACAAGGAAATACATTTTGCTCTACGATCTACGTCCAAGCTATTGGAAAAGCTAGCAGGTATGTTGCTTCTTTTCTTTGAAACAAAATGAGGATTTGGGGGGTACTCCCCTCCCTCGAAATAGTGAAACTCTGGAGATACGCACTACGCTCACCAAACCCGAGAGAAAGCCCGAAAGCTTTTCGAAAATAGTGACCCCAGAAAATCACCCCCTAGAGGATCTACGCTATCCCTCAAGGCTGCGCGCCACTAAAGAGAATACTCCAAAACTCCACCCAAAACTGCGCAAAATCCTCCAATATGCAAGGGTTGGTTCCTTGCTCAATCTCCAAGCTCAAATCCTCCAAACAATCCCAATCCAGGAGCTCCCACCAAAAGAGGCGGCCCCAAGTCCTCCCTCTCAAGGCTGGCAGTCACCAAATGCCTTGCTCCTCCGCAACTCCCACAAATCGATCCTCCTGCCAAAATATCGATGAAACTACCTTGCCAGAGTAGGCACTCGGGGTCCCCAGGGGCTAAGGGTGAGAACGCCCGAACGGAGACACTCGATGCACTAAGCAGTGTTGTAGGCAAGGCTAAATAGCCACGTGTGCTCAAGAAATTAAGTGACTAGCTCAAATGCATAATAATAGAATACCCCAAATGAGGAGGCTCTCCTCTCTCTTGTAGTGTTGGCCTCTACCAGCCCCTGAGCCCACCTCCTCCAACGTAGCCTCCCTTTGCCACGTGCTCAACCCAGCCCGGCGCAGTCCCTCCATGTGTCTATGTGGGTCTTCTCTCTACGTGGTCTCTTGGCCCCCTTGGCTCACTTAAGTTACAACGTTGTGTCTACTAGGGAGTACTTTATTTTTAGAGTGAGTTATGTCCCCCTCTACTCACTTTATTTGCACAATTTAATTATATAAGGCAAAATTGATCAAAATTAATATTTCCAATTAGGCTGGCACCAAAGTAACAAAAATCGCGATCGGGATAAAATCCTTGAGGGGAAAAAAATCGGAAAAATCGTAAAAATCGGGAAAAAATCGTAAAAATCGGGAAAAAATCGGCACAAACAAAAATATTCATTTTTTTTTCAATTTTTTTTAATATCTAAAGCATCTGACATAAAATAAATGCATTGACACATAAATATTAAACATGAAAAAAAAACTAATATATAAGATGTGTAATATCATGTCCTAGTGCTACATCACATAAGCTGAATCTGTCACGAATACTAAGTCCTGAGTCTCAACTCAACCTCAAAATATCAACAAAAAAATATAATAATGTATCTCATATCATGAGTCATAATGTTATATACAAAGGAATGCACCAAATAACCTATACTACGATTTCCCTCTGCCCCTCTTGCGGCATCTGCTGACTTTCCCTCTAGACGAAGAAGTTGGCGGAAATTTTGGCAATGGACTGTTGTGCTCAGATCCTAAAGCACTAGGAGCTAAAGGAGGTAGACCACGTCCTCTACCGGTAGCGGGGGTAGGTGGTGTCACCTCCTCCTCCTATTGTTGCTCCTCCTCCTCCTCCTCATGAAACTCTGTTTAGTTCATCGCTACCCCGAGAAATGGGATCATCAGAAATACATAAACATCATCTAGCTCAAAGTCTTAGGACTTGGATTGCTCAACCTTAAAATGTGGTAGAAAAAGATTAACATGCCTAACCCGGTTGTTTTCCTTTGAGTGAAGGGTACATTCTTGTTAAGGCCACCAGTGAGGAGTTCAACGATCAATACCACCAACATCAACAAAGTTCAACAATCAATGCCACCAACATCAAGGTTCTTAAAGGACTTCATACTCTTGATCAAATGCCGATCTCATACCCTTACACATAATAGAATCAAATGGAAACAATGCAAATCCCCAAACCATGAAACCACAGAAAACCATTAAGTACGAATTTTGATGAGAATACAAATTCTAGTTTCTCCACATATGAAATCAGTAAGGTCGAAACCACTCTTAAATATCTTTGGTCCTTTTCATGGTAATGTTAAAAATTTAAGTAAAAAGGATGAAAATGAAAAATAAAGGAAATATCACTTTTACTTTAAGAATTTAACATTATTGTATTTATGACTTAGAAGATTATCAGAAAATCGAGAGAGTTTGCCAAAAATGACAAAAAAAAAATCGATTTTTGAACTTATAGGGTTTCTATTTGATAGGCCCCACGATTTTTACCAAAATAATCGCGATTTTTCGTAAAAATGTCAGCGATTTTGCGATAACGATTTTTTCAAAAAATCGTTGAAAAAATACGCCGATAAAATCGACGACTGAAAAACTCGCGATTTTGTTACTTTGGTAGTTGCTAATTGGGAATATTACACCAAGGGAGAAGAATTGAGCCCTTCCTTTTCGGACTACAAGCGATCGGGGATCCGTTGGTTGCCATGGGAGTGAAAGTACGGGATGGTGTGATGGTGGTGCACTCAACGCGGGCACGGTGAGGCTTCACACTGTCAAGTATCTTGGGCAAAGCGGACCTTCCCAATTGGGACGATATGTGGGCGATCCTCCATCGAGAAGAACTTCGTCGGTTCCGCAGAAGTCGGCATAGCACCGGATCCGATGCAGGTGAAGAAGGAAGAGGAAGAAGATGCGACCTTGGCATCAAAGGCGACGAGAGGAAGAAGCATGATCTATCCAAGATCAAGTGTTTCCGGTCACGGCAAACTAGAAAGTTACCGCCAACAATTGTCCTCGGAAAGAAGGACAAGACGCTTCTACCTCCAAGGCTATTGTGGCGGACAATGGCTACGCTACGAATGGCCGTAGCCATGAGCGCTCATGAACCGAGAAAGCGGGCGACCATGGATGCAGCAGAGGCGGCTGCGAATTGATGGCGGGATCCTTGAGTGGCTCGGCTCTTGGATCACATACGGCTGCTACGAGAGCCTTAAGACGATAGCGGGACAAGTAGAGAAGTTGGTGCGAGAGAATCACGGATGGAGCGAGAGCGGAGCTAGATGCTAAAGGGATGCGCGCGGTACGGATACGCGCGGCATAGCGAGCGCAACGCAAAGGGGCGATGTGACTTTAGCGACGCTGATGCAAAGCTAGCTTAGCAAAGCGAGTTGCGGCAACGCAATGAGCCCGGGAGGATAGTGCGGAGGCAACGGCCTATGGAGCTTCAATGATGAGGATGCGGCCCAGCGGCTTGTTTGTCAAAGATTGGGCGGGGAGTTTTTCGATTGTTTATCTCAACAGCGAGTTGCAATGCGGCCGATTGGCGACCTTTGTGCGGCAAATTGAGAGGATTGTGGTACGGATGTGGTAGTGGTGGTGGCGAGCGTCATGGGCAACGGTACGGGAGAGCGACAACAACGCGGTGATGAAGGGCGACGGTCGAAGCATCGGCGCGAGAGACCCACACACGAGAGATCGGTGAAAAATCTTAGATCTGGATTCCTACGCAACAAATATGAATTACTTCTTCTATTATTTTGATAACTATTTCATTACATTGAAATATCGAAGTAGTACGAAACGTAATCTACACAAATAATGTTGCGGAATAAATCTAAGTGTTGAAATAATCGAACAAAATACAATGAAAAACAACCACATTGACACGATTACTTTTGGACTAAGTCCTAGGAAAAACCCAACTTGGGAAAAGCGATTAACGACGATTTGGTTGTTATTATTAGCGAATCTTGAATACAAGCCCAGGGGTGCCAACATCTAGGCAAACCCTTCGGAGAAATCTAGATAGCAAAAATAAGCATGAGATATACCTCACTTAGCAAGTCTGCGGGGCGATAAAAAACGGAGCTAGTGAAGCCCTCGGCGCCTCTGCATGATTGCCTACATTTGGATGCGTAAACTGCATAGGCAAGCTTGAGAGTGCGTCACCCTTCTGCGGTGATCTCGGCCCGATCTAAAAAGGCGGATCTTGGCCCTCGTGGCTCAAAACCCCGACCTACGCTTTCTCCTGGGGCCCCGAGATCCAAGAACCTCTGACGCTCTACGTGATTCTTTGCGAGGCCAATCACCTCTACAAGAAAAATTGCATTGTCTCTCTTTTGCGTAGATCTTTGCCTCACTGCGAAATGTATTCGTGGTCCACCTAGCAATCTATTTTGCCCCTCTCTTGGATCTTATCCTTGAATCAAATCACTTAGCAAACCCGTACTCGTGATTTGTTCTTGATCAAAAGCTATGTCTCCTCACACAATTCAGAAAATGCTCAATGACTCCTTAATGATTGTATTTTCCATAGGCCCCTCACGCTCCTTATAATCTTCGTTGACCTTAACGTGGGTAAAACATAATCAAGGGCTAAGATTAACTTGGAGATGATCCATGACTTTATATAGAAAATTCACACTTGATTTAATTAATACACTTTAATTAATCAAATTCCCTGATTTAGACTTAGGAAAACATTAAAAAATGATTAATTAATTTAATTAAATCATCTCTAAGTGGAATTTTCAAAAACCATTTGGTTTATGGAATACATGTGTCTTAGCCTATATACAAGATACAAGCTAAGAGCGCATACGTACTACCATAAATCAACAATCAATACAAAGCTTTGGGGTGACGTAGTGTTGTGCTCGGCACATTCCTCGCTACGAGGGAGTGTTAAGATTTGTGGATTGTTGGGGCAACTTGAATGTGCTAGCTCCCAAAATTTGTGGAGGGACTAGAGTACATGAGATCTCCAAGACCTAGAAAGGGATTTGAGAAATTCCATCGAGTTTGGGAGAAAATTAATTAATTAATAATTTTAATTAAGGACCCTAAGTCTAGCTTAGGAAAATTAAAATATTAAAGTTAATTAATTTAAATTTTAAACATGTGATGGAAATGACTTAAGTCACACGGATCAAGACTTCCTTTAATCTTAGCCATCGATTCAAGATAAGATCATGGTCATTGGTTTTCTCAACGAAGAGTATAAAAGAAAGACGCTTGGGGTCGGTTGGAGGACACACACGAAGGCATACCAGCGAGACTAGGTTTGGAATTCTAGGGCGTGGTTTGCTAAGAATTTCTAGAAGTGTTTCGGCTACGGCGAGGGGTAGTATTGGCTAGCGAGATGATCGATCCCGAGAGCCAAGAGTCGGCAAGAGCGGAAAGCGGCAACTAGGAGCGACGCGAGAGACGGAGGCTAAGCAATAGGCTGCCGCGGTGCGAGAGGGGACCGGCCGCTACATAGGCCCGAAAGGGCGGTGCATAGGCGGCGGAGGCCACCCGGGCTTACGCGGGGCCGGCCCGGGCGGCGTAGGGGAGCGTGTCACCCCGATGCGGGGTTACACGTCTCGGCTGCGCGGTGCTCCTGGGGTGAGCGGGGCGCGTAGGAAGCCGGAGCGGCAGGGTTTCTAGAGGCGAGAAAGAGAGTGAGTTCTATAAATCTCCTTTGAGGGTGTGAATCAATCCAGGTTTTCCATCTCGGAACAACGAGGTATTGTTGCGAATCTGATATTTCTCTGTCGGGTTAACATTTAAGTTGCCCGGATTTGTTGTACTTAGATTCTACATAATAAGATAAACCCTCCGGCGGCCCGGAAGACCAATTTTTCTTTTGCATTGGGTTTTTTCGCCGGACAATTGTCCATAAAATCTTGTGGGTCACTTTGTACGCGTGCATGTATTCTATTTAAGTCTGAATCTATGAAATGTTTGTTAATGTGTTTACTTTGATGTTAATCTTTGAAATTTTAGATTAATAACTTAATCAAGTAGGAGAAGTATAACCAGTTGCGGTAGAGTTTGCATAGTAATATTCAAAATTTTTCACACCCTCAAGCCTTCTTTATAGTCTTCTCGTTGCGACTTCAACAACTGAGAATAGATCTCCAATCAACGACCAAGATTACATTTTGACTTGATCTACTTTTTCTAGAACATTCACACCCTTATTACATTAATTCACTTTAATTATTTTATTTTCTAAGTTTAGACTTAGGGTCACTTTAAAATAATTAACTTTTCTTAATAAAATACAATCGGTGGAATTTCCCCAAAAGCAGGTTTACGGATTCTCTGGAATACATGTGTTTAAGCCTCTCCACAAAGTTTGACACTTAGAGCACATCCGATGCTACCCCAAATCAACACTCCCCATTAGCGAGGAATGTGCTCTAGCAAATATGCCATTCTTTACTGCTACTCGACCTACGAAACATCTCCCTACTGCGTTGTTGATGTCTGACATCTTTCCACTAACCTCTTCTTGTTGTTATTTGCAACTATCTCTTTATTCTTGACCACAACACGATCAACAACGCATCTGTCTTGCCAACTCCCTCTCAAATGTTACTTTTCTTGCTAGCAGCACTTACTTCACTAACTTTACCTTACTCGGTTGTTGAGAGGAAACGGCGAAAAACATCCAAAAATTTGAACAAGTGTTCGGAATGGATACATCTCGATGTTGAAACTGCGACTACTACTAGTCCCACGTTGTCCCTGCGAAGCAGGTTGTTGCGCTACTGTATTGTGCCTCTGCACGCGCACTACTCGGATTCTAGCGCGCCTAACTACTACATCTATACTTAGCTTCAACACTCCTTTGCATAGCCCAAAACTCCTCCAACACAGTACTATTGATCTTGGGGCTTAGGTAGCAAGGTCGTGATCCAGAAGATTGGAAAAACACCACCGAGGATATTGCCCAACATGGCACCTTTGAGTCTTATACTCCTCCTCCTAGATACGGTGTCCCCTTGTCTCCTTTCAAGCCTAGTCCCTAGTTGGGACCCTTCCTCTCTTTGCAACTTGTACTAGACAACTCGCTCTTGCCTCGAATGCTTGGAAGTTGATGCGCTGCCGGATGCATTCGACTGGTCGTACAACCTCTTACGGCAATATCGTACGATCATCCCACTGCCCAGAGGAGGCACCAAAAATATGGAAACTCAAAGCTTGGAGAAAAAATGATCTTGCCAAAATGTCGAATGCCTCCTCTCTCCTGCGCGAGTGGCCCAAAAAATTTGTCTCTACGCACTCCTTGTTGGAGTAAGTAGATGCTCCGATACGCGCTGCGGTGGGAAATCAAATTCCTTGGCTCGGAATTCTCGGGGAAGAAATTCCCTCGGTGTCATGCAACCCATTGCGTGCCATCTCTACCGTGTCCCAAGAAAAAGATGTCGAATTAGCTCCCTCTCTCTCTCTCCTTTGCGCGGCGTTGGACTAGCTTACGCGGTCCTTGCTTGGAGATGGTAGATCAGCCACCCACGGATCTCTTGCTCATATCTCGAAAAAATAGAAATTCCTGCCTAGGAATTCGGCGAGGAGAAGATTCCCTCATTGTGCTTCTTTTCTTCCTTCGACGTCTTTACGCAACAAAAATCTTCTGAGAAAAGCTGGCGCCCCCACCAACACTAACGTTAAGACTACTGTGTTGCTCCCTCTTAGGAAAAATTTCGATACGGAAGCCTTCCTCTCTATCGACTCACTCGGAGAGAGACTTTCCTCGAAAATTGACCCTCTGGCTTTCGGAGGCCGCCAATCCCTGCGAGGATTCGAATCGGCGCAGCCTGCCGGCTGTTGAGCCTCTGCTTAAGCGTTGGCCTCTGCTCTTCTTGTTTCACCTACAACGCTGCGATACCATGTGAAAATTCCAAGTCCGGAATCCTGTTCGTAGCTGAAGTTACTTCTTGTTACTAAAATGAACAAGTTATTTACGGTGTTCTGCGAAAATGCGAAGCAATTACTACGCCTTCACTTAATTAATTAAATATGCCGAAACAATAAAGGCGATCAAAGAAAAGAATATCACACGGGACACCGTTGTTTTTAGACAAACATCCCCGGAACCCCGGCGCGGGCGCCCAGTGTGCGGCGGCGTCTGAGGGGTTTTATTATTAAGCAACAATAGTTTTTGAATGTCTCTCGGGACAATTCGGTTACGGAGAATATCAGCGACGGAAAGATTAGTGAGGTTACCTCACACTATCAACTGGAATCCCGGTGATCTGGCCTTCGAATGAGATGCCTCTAATAAGCTCACGCGATCCCGGCCTCCCGGCCACACGGCACTACGTCACTCGGTTGTGGATCGATCTACTCCAGATTTTGAATCTCCGCCCTCCCGGTCTCACGCCCGACTTCGCGTCTTCTAAATCGATTCTTCAACAATCTTTGGATTTCCTTTTTCCCTGCGTGGCTACGGGTCAGCCTCTCTAGCTCTACGCTAAGTTCTTTGGATCTCTATCTGTCCTTTGTTGATGATTCTCCGACCAAGAAAAGATTTCTCTTGTCTACTGCCCCTTTGCACTTGAGAATCTCTCGATCAAAGTTTTCCTCAGGGCTCTTGCTCATGAAGAAAAGAAGTCCCGATCACTTGATCCTCTCGGTGTGTCTTTTCCAAAATGACCCTCCAAGCCTTCTTTATAGTCTTCTCATTGAAACTTCAATGACCGAGTTAGATATCCAATCAACGGCTAAGATCACATGCTGGCATGATCTGTCTTTTCCTGAAGACATTCACACCCATATTCTATTAATTCACTTTAATTATTTTTCTTTTCTCATTTAGACTTAGGGTCACTTTAAAATAATTAATTTTCTTAATAAAATACAATCTAGGTGCAATTTCCCCAAACAATTTATGGGTTGTTTTGGAATACATGTGTCTACGTATCCTCAATCAAGTTTGAGACTTGAGGCACGTAGATGCTACCCCAAATCAACATAATATGCATGTCATTTGCTCCACCTTTTGGATTATTGCATTTAAAAAAATGCCAAGATCTTGTTCTCTTTTACTTGCTCTTTCCCCCATGGTTGAACAATGTGTCTTCCTTTTTCTTTCTTACTTTGCGACATTGTTGGTATCTCTTGGAAGCATACAAGGCTCATGAACCCACAAGTTGACGGGATGCTTGCTTTGATAGCATTGTAATGGTCTAGAACGATTTTCCCTAGAATTTCTTAAAGCAATATGGTTTCGGTAGATTTCTTCTTCTTACACAATAGTTGATTTCAATACAAGTAATACATGCTTCAATAAAAGTTCAACAAACCCACAAAGCATAAAAGTCATTCATCAAATTCACCAAACAATAAAAATCAAATAACACAATCTAGTTTCAACATGTTAGAGTATATTCAACTAATATAGAAGTACCCTATCAACAACCCTATCCAAGTTCATTTTTAACAATAGAAACCCTACGCCGGCTCTCGTTGGGACAAAATTCCTAAGTGTCATACGGAAATCATACTTGGTTCTTCCTCAATTATTGTCTTTGGAGAGTTCAAACTGCGCCACAAACCTCGAGACTATTGCAACCGTAATCCCTTCACACTCACATACAAGTGTTGACTTCTTTTCGGAACCTCTCAAATACCAAATCGGGAAATAATTCGTTCTATCAAATTTTTGGTCACGCTTTCAGACCCTGCTTCCCGGGGACAATTCGAGTGCCTCAAACTTTCGTGAGGGAAACACTCGATTATCTCAAAATTTTGCCATTTTTGTCCACGGGATATTTGAACAAAAACAAACTTGCGAATATTCGAACCTTGCGGCCTATTTGCTATTCCAAAAAAAGGGGTTTCTTCTAACCGGCACCCTCAAAAAATATACAAATGCCATTTGTCATCTACCAAAAGTTAAAACGTTCACACGAATTGAATGCTTGGCTCTAATGTAACTTTGGCCTACTACGGATTTGTACTTGCAAGGTTTTGACATCTCGGAACCTTCGTCAGTCTGAGACCTTAGTGTCCGGAGTAACACCTAGTCTCTAGGCTTCTTCTACGGAAGCCGATGCTACGTAAGATTAATCACGGAAAATCCGCCCGAGATTTAGCTCATCTTGCCACCATACTATATTTGTTCCTCGAATAGAAGAATACCTATGCGAACAAAGAAAAAATGAAAGAACTAACCAAAATTATTATAGGAATCTTAAAACCCTCGAGCTAAGCTCAAGAAAATAGATGAATTGATCCACGAGATGATGCCTCATTTGATCTCAACCCTCTTCTCTTTGTAGATTTTCATGGGCTCCAACAATGTGAAGAGTTGTTCATGCAACCCTAATTTAGCCCCGGCCCGACCCAAATTTTGCCCAATGTTGCCCCAACATAAGGAAAAATTCAGTTTTATATTTCAACTTGAAGAATGAGCCTCAAGTTAGGATATTTCTTCCATCCTCTTGTAGCCCTCAATTCGGAGAGGACATTATAATATGAGCACTTAGCGTGTGAGGAACACTTTTTTGGGAGGAAGAGCGTTTCATGTGAGAGAGTCTCAATGATGTGCATTTTGTATCGTAGCCACACTTTTCATCTAGCTTGTCACTTATACTAGGAAGGCACACTTCTTGCATGAGAAAAACCTTGCAAAAAAATATGTGAAGTGGGTGAGCTGGCATTTGTGGGTGCATAAAATTATGTGGGTTGCATGACCTTGGAGCAGATGAGTTGGCATGGGCATGTGTATCTGCTTGGCACATAGAGTGCCTGCTTGTGGACCCATTTTGTTTGTGGACCTACTCCTAGGGTTAGACTTTTACCTTGCTTGCAGCTCTCCTCCTTGCTATAGAAGAAGGGAGGAGCAGATCCAATTCGTTATTGATAACAAGATAAGGAAAACATAGAGACGATGTGACCTCTTGTTCTGTGATTCTTCATTTGGTTTGATGTGGCTTTTCAGAAAATGAAGTGAATCCAGGGTTTGCTAGTGATTAACATGTGGTGCCTTAGCTAGTGTTTGATATGCTTGTAAGACTTTTCTTGAGACACATTGTAAGGTTTATGTTCCTTCTAAGTGTGTGGTTCATTTATTAATATGATTATCTTTCATGCGAAATATAAAGAGATGTCTTTGCTACCACAAAATCTGTTGTAGACCTGATATTGGGTGGATTTGTTGCTGATTTGTAAGCCCTAATTAATAAACAACTGGGCTGGATGCTATGCCGATTTAGCATGTTTAAAATGTATTTTCAGATCCAACTTTACTGCTGATTGCCAATGTAATTTCCAAATATAATTTGTGAGTTAGATATTGTTCTGATGGCTGCTGAAATGATCTAACAGTTATGTATTCAAGTGTCGACACTCTGTATGTTGCCTATGATGATTTGATGTTCCAGATTTGGAAGTTTGAATATGATTTCCAGAATCAGATTCGTCTTAGGTCAAACATGCCAGTGTAGAATCGTGGCAATTTTGTGAGGATAAATTTTTCATCTGCAGACAAAATTCTAATATTTTCATTTCTCCTTGTTTCATTGTTTCTTAAACTGCTGTTCCTTGCCGCACTCTTTTTTCATACCTCCTGTCCTTTGGCCCTTCCCAGTTTTCACTCCATTCAGCCAATCAGCTTAGCCACATTAAAAACTTATATGTACAATTAAACAAAACACAATAATAAACAGATAATTAGACTAACATCACACTAACCCTAAACCAAGCAGACCCTAAATACCCCAAAAAACCTTTATAGATATTCTTCATTGCAATATGAATTAATTCCCCACTTTTCTTAACTTTGCAACATACCACTCTTTTTTATCTCTCCCTAATTTTAAGGTCGAATTGATCACTCGATAAGTCAGACAAAAAACTCTTTAACACAGTTCTATCCAGAAACTCGACAACAACTTTCGGTCAAGCCATTATACTAAAACACCATACCATGTAACGTAGGGCAGAAAAAGTAGCTAAGTGACAATTGACAAGCCATTATACTAAAAATCTATAACATGGAACGTAGGGCATAAAAGTTAAATAACTATGAACATGATTTCAGAATCTAGAGATAAATCACTAGATGCTATGTCCCAAAACTAATTTGTCACAATCAGGCATTGGGGTTTTGTTTTTTATACATGTTCTGATTCTGCCAGAATCACCAACAAGCATGCACCTCTGTCACGGCCATAATGAACCTTCAACGAAATGAATTCTTCCTGAAATCAAGTGGAATACTTCTCTTGTTGACATGGCAAAACACCTGTTAATGTGACTTGTATTAAGCTCATTGCTCCAATCTATGTTAGCAATAGTCCCCATTACAATAACGCTCTTGAGAAAGCAAAATGCTAAGACCCCTTTAATAGTCTGACAATGACAATTAATTTGGATTAACTTGTCCATTAGGGGTTATTCAGTATTGGATATCAGGAGTTTATGGTCACCAGAGAATACCATGACTTTATCACAGTACATCATGATGAAATGTCATGAGTTCAACTTTTCTAACATAGTGGTCATCATAGTGATATTAGAATTGATTTGAGTTATTGTGTAACTCCTCTCCCTTATCTATCTTGAAGTTGTGCTTCATGCTCACATTAGTGTATACATAGTGTGTGCTTTTGGTTTTTTAATGATAGTTTAAGTATTTGGACCAAATTTTACAGAAGTTGGCATATGTCAGTGAATCTATATGATGTCATGTCAGTGAAGAGTTCACGAACCTGTAAATTCTTGCTCAGACCATAGTTTGTTATGATCTTGTTTCTGGACTAGAGCCATTTCTGTGGGTAATTACCCTTTTTGATGCTATCCATTTGCTATGTATTTGTCTTTGGTTTTAATAACAATCATGCTAAATTAACCCCAGGGCAGCTCAATTAGCAGTCATTGTGATAATGAAGTGTTATGTACCATAAGATTCTAGGTTCAAATCCCCCCAAATTTATCTATGGCCACGTGCTGGGGGCAGTATTGTTCATCTAAAGATTATAGTGGTAGTGGTCTGAATCAACCCATATAACACGAGTAAAGACTAACCAGTTGTCGATTCTCTCTCTAATAAATAAAAAACAATCCTGCTAAATTTATCCGAAGTGCTCGAACTTGTTTTTGCCCTTGGAAATGTCCAAATTATTGCCTTGATTTTCGGGATGCTGACAAGAGTGCGCACCGCCCTGTTGTCAGTGAGTAATTACTACATACAGGCTACAGCATGCTTAACAGAGTCTAATGGACCCTACACCAAGAATTTTAGTTTTGATGAAAACAGGTGGACCTCTCTTGTGCTACGTCTATGTTGAAAAATTATTTCTCTGAGCTGTTTTCTCTGTTGTTGTCGCAGGTCTTCCAAGAAACATACAAACGGGCTGTGCCGCGTAGGGCATAGTTCCTTCAGCTTAGGTGTCAAGTAGGTAGGGTAAGTTGTCACTATTCTGCCAAAACCATCAGTTACTGGCACCTGGCCTCATGACTCTCAAATTCATGCCATTTGGGCAATTTACAGGGTAGACAACAGTGAGAAGGAGACCCTGGTGGACAGTTTCTAACTCGATCAACCTCACCATTGAATCAATACAATGATCTCTTTGCGAATTAGAGTCATAATTCTGATTACAGTTCGGTTTAATCTGGATTAGATTATTTAGTGAGGAAACATAAAATGCCACTTGGAGTTCATGCAATGATTCTCAATTTTAGTACAGAAGAAAAATCTATTAATAACTGAGGCTGACAGTAAAATACAATGAATTGTTAAAGCAGGTGAAAAGGTTACCTCTGGCGATTTGGGAGAGTAATTTAAAAGAGGATTTAGGAACAGAGAGGCGAACGGTGTCAATCCTGCAGCATCCCCGCACGCATGTGTTTGAGGGGAATTGCATCTGCTTCCCATCTTCACAGAGCGTTCGCTAGTCACGGATTGCTGCCTAACTTCACTTCAGTCGAGATATGCTGTTCGCAGACACTCCGTATGGGAATTGTGAAGCTCGTAATAATAAAAAGAAATTCGCTGCTGCTCTTGCGAATCTGGTGGCACTCTTCAGAAACATTGGAAAAATCGTTGATGACCGGTCGTTAAAAACCGTATTTATGCGTTTTCGTTTTAGCTGAAGATTATATATAATAAATATTAATATCACGTGATTATTGAGTTCTATTCTATTTTTAAAACGTCAAATTCATACATACCCCTTTATATTTATATATTATTTATCAATGTTTATTTATAAAGAGTTGTTATCAATACGACTTTATGCTATATTTATCAATATATATTTTTAAATTTGTCAAATTTATCTATAGCTATTTATATGTTATTTATGAATATATATTTACAAAGTTGTTAAATTTATCTATTCCCATTTATAGCATACATATTATAATTTATTATTAATATATATTTATAAATTTGTCATATATATATATATATATATATATATATATATATATATATATATATATATATATATATATATATATATAAATTAAAATTAAAATATTTAAAAATAAACAAATAAATATAAATAGGTGAAATGTAATTGCAATATTTAAAAATAAATAAGAGATTATAAAATGAGTGGAATGTTTATTTAAAATGTGGGATACTATTATTAAAAAAAGATGTAAAGATATTCAAAAATAACATTACAATCAATAAATAATTAAACTAGCAATTGCACCATAGGTTGCAAAGGAAAAGTTATGTGACAACATAGAAAAGAGTGGTATAGAGAAAATGCTCTCACATGAATCGTACGAGGTAGGAAAGAGTAGTATGGGAAATACTCTCACATGAATCATGCGGGTAGGAAAGAAGTAGAATAGAGGAAATTCTCACATGAATCATAGAAAAGAGTGGTATAGAGGAGAGGAAATTCTCTCACATGAATCACGAGAAAAGGTAATTGTAAAATTCTCTCACATGAATCATGCAAGTAGGAGATAGTAGTATGAATATTTCCATGAATCCATGTAATGATAGCATAGAGGAAATTCTCTCACATAAAGTAGTGATATAGAAAAGAGAGTGGTATAGAGGAAATTCTCTCGATAACTATAACCATTTTTAGCTCTAACTATTGTGCAAATAGCTCTCCGAGGTGATATCACGGAGAGTGTACACACTCGTACACACACTCACGATCATTGAATTAGATGAGCCTAAATTATACGGAAGCATTCACACTAACGGGATGGTTTCAACCACTCCCTCGATACCCAAGAATATGAGATCTATGATTAGAATCTCAATCCTATCTTTATGATAACAACAACCTAACTATGGATTTCTCCATTAATTTCAACACTCCCCTTAATGGAGAAAGTCTTAAACAATAACATACGCTTTGTTGGTCTAGTCTCGGCGAGGCTTACAATAAAAAACATAAAAAACTTGACAACGAGAGGATTTCATTTTCGTCTTTATGCTTATGAGTCCATATTTGTTCATTCTATGTCGGGCTTCATCTTCACTTTCCTCACGTACAGGGTAGTGATGTATTTTCACCTCATTTCTTCCCCATTGATGGAAAGCTTGAACGCTTATCCTCGCCCTTTTGAAAATTATGACGGAGCTTAATAGGAAATTGTTTTCTCTCACCATTTCTAGTGTCACGTATAAATTCCAGCAATGTTCTCATCTACACACACATAAATACTCATGAGATTATCACATTTTAAATTCTCTCCAACTCTTTGTCTTCTTCTACCATGTCTTAGCAATGACTTCATGTGGCTCGTCGATTGATCTTCAACACTTTGTTCATCTTTACATCCTTCACGAAGATCAACTTGTGACTCTTCAATATCGAGGATCTTGCACAACTGATTGTGCCTCTTGTTTCTCGTGGTCATCAACGAGAACCACATTGTTTTGTCGAAAAAAATGCTACCCATGCTACCCGAGGCTAATGCCTAAAAATTCCCACATGAAAATATCATCATCATCGTCATCGGAATAAAAAATATATAAAAATATTAACATGTTGTTAAAAGGTCCGGCTTATCTATTTTTATCTTAAACTGAATTCGACTCCACTCGGTCCTCTAACGAGCTCCAACAACCCGTTACCATGCGAGCGGGAATCCTCCTTTGGCGGCTCTTCAATAGTAGAACCTTGTAGGCTTGTGGCTTCTATGCCACGCGGGGCTTAGTGCCCTCGGCTCTTGCGAAAAGCAACAAATGACCTCTCAACAAGCTAACAACGCTATCAATGTCTAATTACGATGCATGTAATTAGCAATTTCTCATAACACATATTTACGAAAAAGACGCGACAAATCAATTAATATTTTTTTTTATTAATGAATGCTTTCCACCCAACCTAACTACGGAATTGAGCTCCGTGTATAGATTGGAGAAATGTGATTGCTCGGCGTTTTTCCACTCTACAAAGCTCCACGAAGATGTAATACACCCTTGTCCTCGTATTTAAAATGTACGGCTTCCGAGCGCTTCCCAAGTGATCTTCCTTGTCTCTACGCTAAGGGCGAGGAGAGCCTCTTCACGCTCATGCGAGAGGGCAAAGGTAGCATAAATGGTCTCATCCTCGGCTAGCTCGAACAACAAGAATCCCACTCAAAGGCTATCGACATCGATATGATCCGAACACAATGAGCGGAAGTAGGTTTTCCAATCTAGGATTTTAAGGATTATCAATTTATTGTGTATTATCGAGCATATGGGGGGTGTATCAATCCATTCGATTGCGGTGGGGACACTGCACAAATTCATGCCGAGCATCACCACTAGCTTGGTTTGCGGCAGTGATGCCTATTTGGCCGATCTCACATCCGAAGCTCGATCCCTTCTTTTTTTACATCGCGGGATCTAAAATAAACGCTCGTTCTCTTCTCCACGCTTAGTTGCGGAACTCTTCTCTGACGTGAGTTATTTTGCAATGGGCCGTAACCTTTGAATTTTCGTGTCGGACCAAATCGGTACCTGAGAGCTACGACGATGGCGGCCTTTACCTATCCTCTTCGCGGAAGGGTTTTTGCTCGGGTTGTGCTTACAACAAACGGATCCACTTCACACGGGAGCGGCGCGGTGAGGGATAGGAATGTTTATTTAAAATGTTGGATACTATTATAAAAAAGATGTAAAGATATTCAAAAATAACATTACAATCAATAAATAATTAAACTAGCAATTGCACCATATGTTGCAAAAGGAAAAGTTGTAAAGCAATAACATAGAAAAGAGTGATATAGGGGAAATGCTCTCACATGAATCATGTAGGTAGGAAACGAGTAGTATAGAGGAAATGCTCTCACATGAATCATGCGGGTGGGGAAAGAGTAGCATAGAGGAGATTCTCTCCACATGAATCATAGAAAAGAGTGGTATAGAGGAGAGGAAATTCTCTCACATGAATCACGAGAAAAGAGTGGTATAGAGGAAATTCTCTCACATGAATCATGCGGGTAGGAAATAATAGTATAGAGGAAATGCTCTCACATGAATCATGCACATGGGAAAGAACAACATGATAAATTCTCTCGCATAAAGCAATAATATAGAAAAAGAGTGGGATAGAGAATTCTCTCGATAACTACTATGCATTTTTAATTAAATATTAAATAAAACTCAAAATATAATTAAAATAATGAAAACATACAACTTTTAAACTATCAAAACTATATTCTAAAATGCAAAAAAATGTATAATATATATAAAAATGTACTCACAATACTCTTTACTATTTGAAACCAATATTTAAAAGCCTTATGTTCGAATCCTTCATTTAAAAATATACATATTGTCATGGTTCAACGGAATTTATGATCTCCTCACCAGACTTGAAACTAAATATTTTCTTCTTGATATTTATTTGTTGCGCTCTGAAACCAACGAATAGTGCAAATGATTTAGGCTCTGGAAACTAAATATTTCCTTTGCAAAATCTATTTTGTTGCGAGAAAATGATTTAAATATTTTTACATCGAGACTATAGCTAATGTTCCTTCTTAAAATCTATTTTGTTGTGAGTTTCTCTGTAAGCAAGCAAAACAACACAAATGATTTAAAGATCTCTTCAGCGAGACTCTTGAGAATAACTATTTCTTCTTAATTTAATTTTGTTGAATTTCTCCGTGAGCGAAACGAGAACAATACAAAAAATAATCTAAAGATCTATTCATCGACACACTTAAACTAACTATTTTATTTTTTATATTTATTTTTCTACGAGTTTCCATGGGCTAGCAAAAAATTACCCAAGTAAAATACGGAAAACGGTATAAATCATCAATATAATCCATTATTTGACAACATAAAAACACGAAAATGTGGCAGAATTACATTCTTTAAAACTACACATACTACCAATAGGTCAAGGGTTTTTCTGTGAAGTGATCTATGCATCTTCGTCATGCGAATCAAATCTAAATATAAGGATTCATCCTCGGATAAAAGGTCATCATGTGTTTGATGTTAAAAAAAATCAATCTCTTAATTATATTTCTCTAAATATCAACAATTGGATAGTATTCACCATATAGGTAACGCTTGGGGAATGTGTATCCATATCATAGTATAGCTAGTATATACAATATCTTATACAAATAATAAAAATATGTCATAAGCAATGAAAATGCTCCATGAACTACTCACAGTCTTAATGATATACTCAAGTTCTTCCACAATACTAATCAAATTAATAAAAATAAAGCATATGATACCATATAGGTAACACCTCGAAATTTGTTAGAATTGTATATACAATAGCTTATACAAAGGATATAAAAATCTGCTATAAGCAATAGAAATTGCTACATGAACTACTCACCATATGAGTAGCATTAATAGGAGGAATGTGTTAAGTGTATATACAATAGCTATATAAAAAAATGTTATAAGCAATGCAAGCGCTACGGGAACTACTCCACGATCCCTTAATGATATACTCAAAGTTCTTCCACAATACTAATCAAGTGTCTAAAGAAGCCATCATCACTTCCAAAATCACATATTTAAACATACAAGTTTTAAAAATGAACTTGTTTCATAAATTTTAATACAATCGGGTGCTCGAATCTAGAAGCATCTTAAACTATGAAACCTCTTCTTGATTGAAAACATACTAAATTGATAAGATATAGTTGAAACAATAACTTAAAAAACTTCTTGGCACAATTTTTACATAATAATTTGCGCACAACTGCAATAGTTTATAAACTTCTTGGCACAATTGTTACATAATATTTGTTGCACAACTTGTATAGCGGTAAATGTCGGCTTGCAACACGTTGCTATAGGGTAAAATGCTTGGGTTGTTGGTTATCAAATATCCCTCTCGGGGCTTTCGGTGCCCAAGGCGGACGGTAAGATTAGGTTTGTATAGTTCACAAAGATGGCACATACATATTCATATTAACTTAAAACAACCAGTGGGATAAGATCGAAGATTTCCTCTTTAATGATCTTGAAGTCTTTGAAGCGAATAGCAAAGCGAGGGATCCTTCTTCACTAGCTCCAAATCTCAGTACAACGATCAGTTAAAAACACCCGTTTAAATCTCACCATAACATACATTTCCTATAAATTAAGTCAATATATGATAAACATTTAAACTATGCATAAGCCATTCATCTCATGCTATATAAGTGATTAATGCTGTGTATATCGACGCATAAAATGGACAAAACATATACGGTTATTGATTTATAAAAAGGAGGATTACAATACATCGGTTATACCAAGTCCTCCTCGGCCTTCCAATCTCTCTCTCAATGTGGTGATGTCCTTAATCCAACAAGTTCTCAATGAACCTCTTTGACCTTTGAACTTCACACTACAACAATGATCTCTACTTCACAAGTATTCAAAACTTTAATCCTTCGACCTTGAACCAAGAGCCTTCAACTCCATTTTATAGGAGATGGAGAGAGCAATCTCTTGCCCTTCTCTTTCCACCAGTTCTGATAGAAAAACAAGATGTTTCCTCAACTTCCATGCTTTTGCCTTCCTTGATAGTTCGAGTTGTTTATGGCAAGGCTCAATAAGGGTGAATAGCTGCAGTTTCCTTTTTATGCTGACTCTCTTATGAAAAAAGGCGGGAAATTCAAATCATTCTCCGCGGAGTTTTCCCATTACAAGCTCAAAACACGGGTAACGCTGCCCTCTAGTGTAAACAAAGTGTTTCCCTAGCCATAACGAGGCCTATTCAACGATCGGAGTGCGTTATAACGCTCTTGTGTTATAGTGAGGCGTTACCTTAGCGAGAAATAGGTTTAGTTTAGGTCTTTGTATTCCTTCCATATTTATCTTCTCCTGCGAGCTTATGAGGAGGTATTTTGACCTGTAATAGATGCCCCTAAAGTGTGAGGTCGGGGAACAAAGACGATGGCCGAAATACTTTATAATGTGTAATAGTAGAGATAAAGAGATTGAAATGCGGGAAAACACGAAACAACAACATATGTCGGAAAATATAGTATACGCATGAGTCGGGCATTCCCATGCTTAATATCTTAAACAACATGATTTCTCTATAATAGAGATGAAGAATATTTGTCCTGATAAGCACAATGTGGAAGTTTAATGCGCCAACCGGATGTTGAAGAAGTTGTCTCCATAAACATTATCGCAACTTGAAGGAACACAACTTTAATGATGCAGCCTTTGCCCCAAGGTCTTCACGCCGTCGATTCACTTAAATTGCATATTTCTCAACATGTGAATAGAAGGAGTTGTCGTCGAACATGTGAGAAATCGTCGGTGCAGTCGATAATGAAAGCTGATGCCACGAGCCTTGAAGGTGGCCATAGATAATGATGATGGTCCCTAAGATGCACGGTACAATCTAGCGAGTGTGAATAAAAAGAGTTGAAGTCGAACACTCGTAGAATCATTCGACCGAGGCCAATGATGAAGACTCTGATCAAACACAAGACTACACCGCAACGTGTACGCAGAGTATCCGGATGCGATGGGTTTTTACTGTATCATCTCCCTAGATAAGATTTTGAAGTCGATAGGAAAGGAATCTGTTGAAAGGTAGGCAACTGAGGCGTCCTACATCAGTCAACACGAAACGGAAACCAAATGATTTTGTTTGTGATGGAGATAATGAAGAGTAAATGGGGATGTCAGACAAATAGTATTTTCTAGCATAATGAGCGGTTTGGTTGATAAGAGGAGCGATTAGATAGCGAGATGCTTGAACAATAGAAGGCAACGTAACGGGGTACTAGGCGAAATTTGAGACTTAATGAACACCAAAGAGTGTATGGGATTTCTTGGTGTAGGAATGTTGGGAGATGAAGGCTAATACTCATAGATGGTAGGGTTTGACACCTTCCGAAAAGAGTTTTTGGGAAGTGCCATGTTCAAGATTTTTGTGCCAAATCGACCTTCTGAAATGTAACGGTAGTATCCATTTTGTCCAATTTTTTCCCCGTACGATTAAGTTTAACGAGTCTAGACGAGTAAAATCGGTGAATTTTCATATTTAGAAATTAAAATATTAGTAAAAGACAACTCCGTACTGTCGATTAGGTTTAACGAGTCCGGACGGAGGTAAACCCGGTGAATTTTCATTTTTAGAGTACGAAAAATATCATAAAAGACAACTCCATTGGGGTGCCACCTTTGTCATGTGTGATAATAGGAACGACAAAGGGAGAATAGTAAGCACGAAGCAGTTCATTTTCCATGAGTTAGTCCATCGAAGCCGGAAAAGTGAAATCTATGTTCGATGGATGTCTACCTTTTTGTTATGAGTATGAGGAGACGGAGTAAACTCGGTACTCTTTACGAAATTTTAGCGAGTCCAACAAAGAAGCAATCGGTGCTCTCGTGAAATTTTAACGAGTCACGCGAAGAAAAATCGATTGCCCTCCATGAAATTTTTAACGAGTCCAACGAGAGAAAACTAGGTTACTTTTTCGGTTTAAAGAGCTTTGAAAAAGACGAAAGAATGGCTCCTTACTTCTCTATCGTGGTAGTTTAGCGAGCCGACAAAGTCAACTCGAGGTTTTTTTCGGTTTATGAGTTAAGAAAGGTCCTAAAGCTCAATGCTTCTTCATATCATTTAAACGAGTACGAAGAAGAGAGAACTCGGATTTTCGGATTAACGAGCGAAAAAATACCATAAAAAGAACGCTCGATATCAACTTCGTATAAGTTTAACGAGTCCGAAGAAGGGAACTCGAGGTTTTTCGGATTAACAAGCAAAGAAAATACCGTACAAAGAATGCTCGACTAAACATGTGTATGCATATGAATCTTGATCACTCATCGGAACATCAATAACAAATCTCAATAGTTGCGATACATGTGCGGCGAATTCATGACTTTTGCCGACTAGCTTAAGAGTCATGCCCAATTGGCTATAAGAAGGTCGGAAGACCTTCAATTTCAACTTGTTTTGAGTCTTTGTGAAGGAGCTACGGGGTGAAAAAGGAGATTAAGCTTCAGGCCCCGGCCGATTGCGGTCAATCGGGCAATGGTTTTCCTTCTGCGAGATGCGGGTAAGAGCTAGAACCTCTTGCTATCATTTAATTGTCTTTTTGTTAAGTTTCTTTGGTTCAAAATGGGAAATTTGTGAGGCCCTAAAAAATGTTTGTGCCTAACGCGGGCCGGTAGTGTTAGAGCGCGTTAAGCGCTCTTCCCGTGAAGGATGGCGTTAGCGCTCATTTTACACGCATGGCCGGCACGCGCATCGCGTTTTTTAGCAACTCATTTCTCAACGTTTTGAAGTGATCCAGGCAATTTTAATCGGTTAAAAATGTTGCATTTGCGGAGTATTCGGTACATTAATCATGAGTATCGCGAGAGAGAACATGAACGGGAAGAACGAGATATGATTACGGATGCGCGCAGTTTGATGGCTCTTTGCGGGTGCGATTTGCTAAAATATGCTCGTTTAGAGCGATGAGGGTCAAAAAGAGGACCTCCTGAGGTGGCTAATCCAACAATGGGACGAGCGGCACCATGTCTTCCGGATTGGGCGAAATGAGATCTCAATCAAAGAAAGGACATTCTTGTCACCTTTTAAATGACCTATCATGTCGTGGACGAGGCCCAACTTGACAAGGTCCGGGCGACCCGCGTTCAGGTTGCTGATGCGATTCTTGAACGTACATCTACGTGACACACGGTGCAGCGAACAGCCGAGGTGCCGTCGCACGGGTGACTTTGAGACCACTAAGGTCTATGTATGGATGATTGTTCGCTTGGCGAGGTGCGAAGTTAGCATGTGGCCACAGGGGCCAGTCTTTAGCCTTGGTGTATGCGGCCTCGGGTGTTTGGTAGTGTGACGAGTTGTCCCGTCGGGTCCGAGCGAGCTTACGCATGCAAGACAGGTACCCCGAGAGAGAGTTTGAATTACGGTACACGATTATTTCTTTCTTACTAAGAGTGGTTACCATTGATGGGGCCCGGGATCGTACAACGCCATTGGGCTCACGTGAGTCAAGGCGGGCTCGGTGGGCAGCTTTGCTTCCGCGGATTGGAGAGGGTCCCATCTGCCACTGGCCCCGATGATGGGTTTTTTGATTGGCTAAACTCCCCGATTATTATGATCGAGGATTATCCACATGCGGGGATGAAATTCACTGACGATCGGAGTTAATATTTCCCCACGGCACCCGGTGGGGGCTCAATGGTAAGAGGAAATGATACGATTATGCGTAGGAAGTACTTTGTTTTTTGTCTTTTGAATGTTTATGCAATTTTTTTGTTGAAATAGGGTGAAAATTATGTTTTGACATGAAGCGTTGTTTGCTTGACACGGATGTGGCACCTGTCCATCCGGTTGGGGCCCCTATCCTTATGCACGGCAAGAATTTGCAACTACCGAGAGTGGCGCACCCGGCGAGAGGATGCGAAATCCGCCGAGGATGATGATACTGAGTTTTACACTTGAACTCTCCGAAACTTGGAGGGTTTGAGTATGGGCATACCACCCCTTCCTATGCGGGAGGTTCCGGTTCGTTTGCGGCATACCGTAGGTGTCTTGGGAGGAATACAGTGCCTCGGGGAGGACTTGAGCGGTTGTATGTTACCATGACCATCGGGCCCTGGGCGGCGAGCGGATGTATTAGTGTCGGAAGCGTGGCTTAGTATAGCCAAATTTTTGTAAAACACCCAAGTTTTGGAAGATTTTTTGATGTAACTATTATCTTGGACACGACATATATATATATATATATATATATATATATATATATATATATATATATATATATATATATATATATATATATATATATATATATATATATATATATATATATATATATATATATATATATATATATATACATACTTTTTGGTGATTTTGTGTTTTTTGATTTTTATGTATTTTTTCAATGGGATGAAAATATATATAATCATGTATAAATCTTTTATAATAAATGTGACAAATGCCAATCTAACACATAGTTTGCCAAAGAAGATAGAGCTAATGCATTAAATTCTCTAGGAAACATTGCTCAAATGTGATTGTTTGAAATTGACGTTCTAGAAGTCGCACCCTTAAAAAATAACGTTACAAGGCTTGGATGATGGACACGGTAATGATTGTTTAATTGCATAATGACGAGTTGGAATCTAACTTGACCACTAAATTGGAGATGTCACGAGATACGCTTGGTGAGGAGTTGGATCCGACATGTACTCGGCAACATTATTGGTGGTGCTACCTAGGAAGATTCCCCCGAGAACCAAGAAGTTCCGACTCAGTATAGAGAACCCAGCCAGTTGAAGCAATGTGTCTAGTGTGACGACTAGCACGATCAGCATATCCAGACGTATGATAAGGAGGGTGATGGCATCTATGTGAAAAGAAAAAAATATTATGCATGAGAAAAACACCTCAAAAACCAAAAAATATCCGGACACATCAAAACAATAGGCAAAACTTATATACATAAAATTACAAAGCATATGCCTAACGTTGCAAAACTAGGCAAAATACTTCTTTAGATAGAGCTCATTGCGAGGCTGCGAGTGCAATTCCATTACGATCTGAAGTTCGTAAGCCCCTTTTGAGAGGACTTTAGTGACGATGTAAGGACCAAGCCATAATGGTTGGAGTGTTCTTGCCCCCGAGGTCATGTTTCGATCATAGGAGTGAAGCAGATCACCCTCTTGGAAAGAACGAAGAGGAGCTTGACGGTTGTCGTATTGAGCTTTGACTCGGTGTTGGTGAGCTTCAAGTGCTAGTGTAGCATCTCGGCGAGTTTCGTCCAAATGATCGAGAAGCGAGAGCAGTGCTCTTCTGTGGCGGTGGTGCCGGGCGGAGTTTAATGGCAAGTTTGAGTGATGGAATTTCACCTCGGGCCGTCTTGCTTCCGGGGCCGAATGCAAGTTGGAATGGCGTGAAACTGTGTGAGTTTTGAATGAAAGTTCGGTATGCCCATAGCGAATACAACTTGATGCCATGTGGTTTTATGATTTCGACGATCGACGAATCATGGTTTGAGGACGCCATTTACGGCTTCAACTTGACTATTAGCTTTAGGATAATAAGACGAAGATTGATCTTGACAAAAACCTAGCATGGATGTTAATTCGGTCATCATATGATTCGGAAAGTGGGATCCATGATCTGTGACGATAGATAGGGCTACACCGAATCGACAGATTACCTGATTGAACAGGAAGAGAGCGGCGGTTTCTCCATCGGCCTTAAAAGTGGGAATGGCTTTTTCCCATTTCGTAAAATAATCGACCACAACCACGATGTAGTTGTGTCCATTTTCTGAAGTGGGATAACAGGTGACGAAGTCAATTCCCCATTTAGCGAAAGGACCAATGGAGATAACCGGATGAAGGGGGGGAAATATGAGCACACATTTTCTTTGTGAAAAAATTGACATGGATGGCACTTATGGACCGCTGCAATGCAGTCTTTAAACAAAGTGGGCCAATAATAACCTGCACGCAAGATTTTTTGGGCAGTAGCTATGCCCGAAATATGACCACCACATGCGCCTGCATGGCAGTCATTCAAAATGCGTTCCGCTTCATCGAAAGTGAGACAACGTCGGAGAATAGTATCGACACCACGGCGATATAATGTATCATTTAGCACAAGGTAGTGCTTTGCCTGGAGGCGGATACGACGATGGTCGTCGGACGTGAGAGTTGGGCGGAAGCATTGGGTTTGTAGGTAGACCAAAATGTCTCCATACCATGGGTTCGAAGAATCGACCAAGTATACAAATTCAACAGGAAATGGATCATGAGCTACTTCTCCGGGGTTGATTCTGGGAAGGTCCGATAATAATTCAGCGAAGACGAGGGATTTCTTTGCTTTGGCAGCTGTGAAGACCAAATCAAATTGTTGGAGGATTATGATCCATTTGGAATATTTTCCTCCAATAATTTGTCGAGACAGGATGTGCCGCATGGGGTTCTCCAAAGTAATAACCGTAGTCTGTCGCAGCAATATATAGTGTCGGAGTCGGGTGACGACAAAAACTACTGCCAGAGAAAGTTTCTCCACATGTGAATAGCGTATTTCAGGTCCAATTAGACCTTTGGAAAAATAGTAAATCACATGTTCACTGTCGTCACTGTGAACTTGAACCAAAAACATTCCAAGTGAGGATGGTGAGGCTGCCAGGTAGAGGAGAAAGTCGCGTGAGTAGTCAGGGGCACCAAGGAGTGGGGCTGAAACAAGTGCATGTTTTAAAGCATCAAATGACCGTTGAGCTTGGTCATCCCACAAGTATAGTGTTCCTTTCTTCAATAATCGCATAAATCCTTTCGTCATCTCGGCATAGTTAACGATGAAACGACGCAAAAAATTTTCCTTCCCTTGCAAACGTTGGAGTTGAAGGATGGATTGTGGTGCTGGAAATTCAACAATCGCCTTAACCTTATCGAGATCAACCCTAATCCCGTGCTTGGAGACAATGAAACCTAACAGACGTCCTGACTCGACCATAAATACGCACTTATGAGGATTCAGACGTACATTGTAGAATCTACACCTAGCAAAAATTTCTTTTAGATGAGCAAGGTGATCAGGTCGTTTCTTGGAATGGGCCGGAAGGTCATCCAAGTAAGCCTGTACAATATGTCGAATTTCGTGAAAAGCGTAGTCCATAGCTCGCTGAAAATTTTCTCCATCATTCTTCATTTCGAATGGGAGTTTTCGATATGCAAATGTGCCCCAAGGACAGATGAAGGCAGTTTTATTCTGGTCTTCTTTTTTAATTGCAATCTGGTTATAGCCCGAGAATTCATCCATGAAGGAAAAAGATTCGCATATGGCACAATCGTCAAGAATATGATCTATGAACGGTGTAGGATAATTGTCTTTGGGACAAGCAGCGTTCAGATCGCGATAGTCAACACAAACTCGAATGGTGCTTTGTTTTTTATCAACGGAAATCGGATTGGAAACCCATTCCGTCAAAGGAACGGGATAGATGAAACCAGCATTTAAATTTTTTTCTACCTCAATTTTGATGGCAGCTGCTTTGCACGGGTGGACAGGTCTGAGTCGTTGCTGAATTGGTTTGGCATTTTCATAAATCTTGATTTCGTGCTCGACTATATATGGATCTATGCCGGGCATTTCGTCATAATATCAAGCAAACACATTGCGGAATTCCTTGAAAAGGGATGTGAAGCATGCAATTTCCTCATGATTGCAATCGGATCCAATCTGAATATTTACCATGATACCCATTTTGACCGAGATATCAATGAGCATTGTCTTAGAAATATTACCCATGTTCCCTTCTGAATCGATAGTTTGAACAGTTGTGTAAGCGGAGGGAACCATCTCAGGTGAGTCAAAGGATGGGATTTCAGTTTTTATCACGTTCGAGTCGATCATCGAAGCGCGATGGTGAAACTCTCCCCAAGATCGTTCTTCTAGAGACATGATCTCTCGAATAGCTTCGTCTGTAGGCAAGAATTCATTGAGGAGATCCTTAGAGAGAACTATGATGGGTGGGAGGTTTGTACCTTTGGTTGAAACCATACCAGTGGAGGGTTCAAATGTGATTTGGATGGCTTGGTAGGCCAACTCGGCTGGTGAGAGCGTCATCTGATCTCCGTAGGAAGCGATTTCTGAAGGTGCCAGGATGATCCATGGGTCGATAGAGCCATCCAAAGTGGTGGATATCATTGCAACCATGTTTGGGATCTGTGGCAGTGGGAGAGGAAAACAACCTAGTAGGGAAGATGCCTTCAGAAGACCGGTACCGATACTAACGTAAGAGTCAGGAAAGCCTCCTATTAGGGGTACAGTGCTACTTGGTAATGTGGTATAATCAGGGGTGTAGAAGGATAACTGATCCACTGTGACTATTTTCCCATCCAATGGAAATAGGATGAGTTGGAAGACCGAAGAAACAATGGCGGTCATGGCATAAGACCAACTGCGACCAAGCAATAGATTATAGTCGAGATGGCGCTCTACGACTTCAACGTCCACGGTTACTGTTTTCCCACTCAGAGTGATGGGAAAGCTAGCAAGGTATCCTTTTGGGAGGAACGTGTGGCCATCGAAAGCTTTGAGGGAATTCGACGACGATGTTAACGTAGGAGAACCTAAATTGAGCCAGCAAGCTTGTGACATAACGCAGGTTGAAGCACCTTCGTCTATGATAGTGCGATGGATTGGCCTCCCTTTCGACACAACCTGCACCTGGAATGCGAGTTGGTGTGAGAGGCGAGGTTTAGATTTTTCCATATCAAAGATAGAT
Organism: Pinus albicaulis; assembly: GCA_034641835.2. Taxonomy (NCBI): domain Eukaryota; kingdom Viridiplantae; phylum Streptophyta; class Pinopsida; order Pinales; family Pinaceae; genus Pinus; species Pinus albicaulis. The sequence continues at coordinate 665,268,147 of CM076569.1, read as the reverse complement.
TGCATGGAATCCTAGGGGTCTATTCCACTAATGGCCGAAAGCAAGGCTTTTCTTTGTGCTGGACAAGTTTGCAATACTTCGAGAGTAGACATAATTGACGGTGCCTACGCCAAATCTTCTACAATGTTGTAGTTTTGGGTTGCACGTGCAGAGGTGTTATGAGTCGTGCGTCGAAGTGTCCCTTTGGGGGGACGAATCATGGGGTCAGCAGTAGGTCGTTCGATATGCAAATCGTTGGGTGGCGGTGGATTTGAACTAGTACCAGGTTCTTGAGCATCTATGGTAGGATTTCCATAAAGCTTGGCTCATGTTTGAAGTTCAACACTCTCAATGCCATAAATGGTGGATGGTCCTTCACCGAAAGGATGTGAACCACCATTGCCCTGTTGCTGGGGTTGTAGCGGGTTGTCAACCATGTGTTGATGTTGCTGCTGTTGATTAGGGAAAGGATTATGAAGAACGGTAGGTGTTCGCCCAGAATCCTTGTTTGCGATAAAATCGGTGCATTCCTGCATCTGAGGACATTTGTATGTCAAGTGGTCCTCCGCACAGATCTTGCAAGGAAATTTCATGGGTTTATCCTTCCCTTTGTCATTTTTGGCAGCGTTTTTCTGATTAGGGTTATTCTGATTGTCTGACTTCTCTTCCGAAGAAGATATCTTTTTTTTTTCTTCTTCTTATAATGCACTGGAACACCAGCAGAGGTAGCGTTATCCAAGGTAAATTTCTTCAAATGATCAAACAGAAATAGGATTGAACTCTGCGAGCTTTTGAAATGTCTACTGGACATAAATATTGGTCAGAAGGGTCTGTGAACCGAGGAAAGAATAAAGAAGGAAAGAAATAGTCCGGAAACTATGGGGAGATCCCCAGCGGAGTCGCCAATTCTGCTATAGGGTAAAATTCTTGGGTTGTTGGTTATCGAATATCCCTCTCAGGGCTTTCCGGTGCCCGAGGCAGACAGTAAGATTAGATGTATAGTTCACAAAGATGGCACATACATATTCATATTAACTTAAAACAACTTGATGGGATAAGATGGAAGATTACCTCTTTAATGATCTTGAAGTCTTTTGGAGAGCGCTGAACAGCGAAGCAGGGATCCTTTTTCACTAGCTCCAAATCTCGACCTTGCAATCAGTTAAAGCACCCGTGTAATCTCTACCAAAACATACATTTCCTATCAATTAAGTCAATATATGATAAACATTTAAACTATGCACATCTAAGCCATTCATCTCATGCTATATAAGTGATTAAATAACAATGAAAATATCAACACATAGAATGGACAAAACAGATACAGTTCTATTGATTTATAAAAAGGAGGATTACAACCGTCGGTTGTACCAAGCCCTCCTCAGCCTTCCAATCTCTCTATCTGTCAATGTGGTGATGTCTTGATCAACAAGTTCTCAATGAACCTCTTTGACCTTTGACCTTCACACTACAACAGTGATCTCTACTTCACAAGTATTCAAAACTTTGACAATCCTTCGACCTTGAACCAAGAGCCTTCAACTCCATTTTATAGGAGATGGAGAGAGCAATCATTGCCCTTCTCTTTCCACCAGTTCCGAATAGAAAAAACCAATATGTTTCCTCAACTTCCATGCTTTTGCCTTCCTTGAGAGTTCAGTTGTTTATGGCAAGGCCCAATAAGAGATTAGTGCTTTGCAATTTCCTTTTTGTACTGACTCTCTTGTGAGAAAAAGCTGGAAATTCAAATCATTCTCCGCGGGTTTTTCCCGTTCCAAGCTCAAAACACGGGTAACGCTGCCCTCTTGTGTAAACAAAGCGTTGCCCTAGCCACTAACGCGGCCTATTCACTGATCAGGTGCGTTATAATGCTCTTGTGTTGTTATAGTGAGGCATTACCTTGGCAAAAATAGGTTTAGTTTAGGTCTTTGTATTCCTTCCATATTTATCTTCTCCTCTTATTTGATGAGGAGGTATTTTGACCTGTAACACACGTCCAAATAAAAAAACTGAAGTAAATACTATCAGTTGTTTTTCAATGCATTTATGTAATTAAAATAGAGCTAGGAACTTTCGAAGACTACTTCATTGAAAATTAGAAGAAACTTCATGCCTGGTTTTCCAAGCTGGCCATGAGTAACTCTCTGATCACCTGGATCAACACTGTATTTCTTTCACCATTATCTAACAATCTCTAGACAAAATGAGTGAGCAATTTATGAATGGAAACACCTAGAGACATGTCACAAACATCAATTGGTTTTCAATTTCAATTTATTAGATTGATATCAATGCTTGTAAACTATTATAAACATAAATCTTTGATTACAAAATTATTGAACTCTCTACTAAGTAAAAAAAAAAATATTAATAAATAATTGAATGCCAAATTGAAAGATTACTCAAGTGAGAACTACTATAATATATAGAATTGATTTTTTGATGTATAAATTTTTTGTTTTATATGTCGTTGAATTTTCATTACCAATTATCTTCAAACCCTAAAGGGAGGTATTCAACATGGGAACCAACTTTAGGTAAATAAACATTCACATTGTCAAGTTGGACAAACAAAATTTGTATAATCCTAAAATTCTCTTACCTAATCCTCTTTTCAAATATATAATTGAGTTCCATTTATTAAAAACAAAGGCAATATTAAGAACCTCCTCAAGTTATAAAAGGTAATTAACATGAAAAATAAAAGAGCACTTTCTCAATCAAATTTCTACATTAATCTTAATTCCTCCATTTAAATAAACTACATTCCACATGAATACCATGAGTTAATACCATGGGTTGTTTTTATAGTTTATTATTATTTTTATTTTTTATTGCATTTTTACCTAGTTAAAATGTTCATTACATTATGTCAATCTTTTTATTTAATTTACTTTTAATTAACATGAAAAATAAAAAAAAGCTCCTCATGACAACATACAAATGTTAATCTTAATTGAATCATTAAAAAAATCCCTCTTTAAATAAACTACATTCCACATGAATACCATGGGTCAATACCGTGGGTTGTTTTTATAGTTTATTATTATTTTATTTTATTATTTTTATTTTTTATTGTATTTTTACCTAGTTAAAATGTTCATTATATTATGTCAATATTTTTTATTTAATTTACTTTTAATTAACATGAAAAATAAAAAAAGCTCCTCATCACAACATACAAATGTTAATCTTAATTGAATCATTAAAAATTTGGACTGGTGCATTCAAGTCTAATAGATAAATGATTTTAAAAAAATATATTATTTTATTTATTTAAAAAAAGCCTCAACACAGATTACAGATTTTGGAGGTGATTTTTGAGCACCTCTCCAACAAGAGGATCAATGCGCAAAAGCTTATGATTCTTCTCTTCTTACATATTGCAATGGATTCTATTTCTGTTATTTTCCCAAGCTTGTGGATGCATACAAATTGCTTCAATAAAATGCAGTAAAACATGGATGGAGGGGGTTAAGGAATTGGTTCCCACGATGCTTCTTTGTCTCTGAGGATAGCCCCAACATTTAATTGGGTTGTCTTGTTTGCTTCAATGCCCGCCTCTTTGTTATTTGTTCTTAGCACATGGAAAAATTCCAAATTCAAGGAATTTTCCATTTCTTTGACTCTTGTGATCATCCTTGCAAGACGCAAATCAGTTGGGGAAGAATTTGTCACCATTGTTTTGATGATAACCTGCAAATCACCAAAAACATTAGCCTCCTTGAAACCCAATTCTTTGAGCAGCTTGATCCCTTGGAAGAGAGCCAACGCTTCAGCTTGCATGCTAGAGGAATGGCCCAATCCCCAAGCAAATCCATGGATTTCCCTTGGCTGCCCCATCAAAGAAGAGAGAGGGGGTTTTTTGCTTGGAAATCCAGGCCTGAAAGTCTTCTTCATTTTTTCTGATTTTCCATTCTTTGGGAGGATTGGGGATGAGACTCGATTTTTGGAATCGAAGACTGAGTGCTGCACCCAACTCGATGTCATGCTGGCAAAGGGAGGAATCATCCATTCTATCTCTTAAGCATTCATGAAGCTGACTTTTGGCTGTGGTTGCAACAATTCGGTAATCCTGCTCTTTGTTTCTAAATATCCTTCTATTCCTCTCTAACCAAATTTTCCAACTGATGATTTTAGGAAGAGCAGTCGAAGCTGCTATGATTAATTTGTTTTTTGGGGATGGGCCTGGGTAACTAGATATCCAACCAGCAAATAGTTCTTGAATATTGCAGGGGAGTGTGAAATTAGAGATCCAAGCTCCTAAGAGCTCTTGCCATATATGAATAGTGAAACTACACTCCAGCATGAGATGAGGGGCGGATTTTGAGTTATCTTTACACATCATACATCTAGAGGGTCCAAAAAAACCTCTCTTCTGCAACCGATCATCTGTTAATATTTTCCTGTGGCTGAGCATCCAACAGAAATGGTCGATCTTCGGGATGGAGGGGAATTTCAAAATCCCATTCCAGGGAGCAGGGTTTGGCTCCATGTATGGGCGCTCCAAGAATTTAGCGTATCCCTGAGCCACCGTGTAGCCTTCACGCTATTGTCCCCATCCACGAGCATCCTTTCACTGAGCGTGAATGGGAGCTAACCCGTGCAGCAGATTGAAGAACTCTGCGCATACGTTTTGGAGAGCAGGAGGGATTGGGCGATGCTTCCAGCCAGCCCAGCGATGACCGTTCCAGCATGACAGATCCCACAGTGAGTTTATGTTTGCCTCCATCATCCACATCCACAGCGGGTGCAAAGAATGAGTTTCGATCAAAGGGGGCATGCACATAATTCGATCTTCCCACAGCTTAATGGATTGCCCATTCCCAGGGATCCAATATGCTTGTGCGTTCACCAAAGGAACAACTTTGATACATAAGATGCTAAAGGGGGTTCTGAGTTGGGTTTTGGGCTTATCCAAACAACGAAGGCGCCCTCCTCTGAAGTATTTTTTCCATAATGCTAAGTGCGCCCGACCAGGGTTGGGGGCTATAATTCGCCAGATCAGTTTCGCTCCCATGGGTAAATTTTGAGCGCAGAGGTTTTTAAAGTTCAGGCCTCCCTCCAGCAGAGGCTTGGTCACAATTTCCCAGTTGACAAGTGGGATTTTCTTGTCATTTTGCTTACCTCCCTTCCAGAAAAACTTCCCGATAAAATCCTCCATCTTCTTGAGGATGCCCACAGGTGCTAAGAGAACAGAGAATTGGAATAGTGGAAGACTGTTGAGCACTGATTTGATAAGCACTGCTTTGCCTGCAATATTGAGCCAAGAAGAGCCCCAGGCCTGCATTTTAGATTTGAATTTCTCTAGCTGAGGATCCCAGTATTTACTAAAGGCTCGCTTGAGGAAGATAGGAAGGCCAAGATATTTGAAAAAGTTCCAGTTTGAGGAGGCTGCAAAGCCTAGGCATCTAGCAATGGAATTTAGGGAAATTGGAGAAATATTTCAGCAATAAATATGACACTTCCCATTGTTTAAAATGCTACCCGAAACTTCACAGAATTCATCCAACACTTTTTTAAATCTGGAAGATGAGAGTGGAGTTGCAGTCCCCAGCAACAGGGTATTGTCGGCAAAGAGGGCATGATTGATGTTTTTTACCCCTCTTGCAATGCTAAGCCCAACTATCTCTTGATCTTGTTGCTTCTTGTCTAGGTAAAAGCTGAGGACTGAAGCCTGTAGCACAAAGAGGAGGGGTGAGAGGGGACACCCATGCCTCAGCCCTCTAGAGGCTTTGAAGAAATATGCAGCCCTACCATTTACCAAGGGAGCAATCTAGGGCTCCGATATACAAGCCCGGATCCAGTTTATAAAGCTTAGTCTGAACCCCATCTTCTGCAGAACCTCCAACAAAAAACTATGTCTAACTCGATCAAATGCATTTGCTAGGTCGAGCTTGACCACCATACCTTTTTCTTTTCGAAGCATGCTAGAGTGGATTGCCTCTTGTACCAAGATGAAGTTATCCATGATCAGTCTGCCATGAATGAATCCTCCTTGATTCTCCGGGATGATTTTGGGGAGAATGCTCTTCAATCTGTTTGCTATTACTTTGGTTATCACTTTGTATCCAATATTACACAAGGAGATCGGGCGGAATGTGTTGAAGGAGTTTGCTTCTTTTTCCTTGGGGATAAGGGTGAGGAATGCTGAATTTGTGCAGCCTCCAATTTTCTGGCAATCTTGGGATTTTAGGACCATTTTGAGAAATTCCTTCTCCACAATCTGCCAAGAGGTCTGAAGGAATCTGGCTGTGAATCTGTCTGGTCCCGGGGCTTTGTCAGGGTCCATATCAAAGAGGGCAGCCTTTACTTCATTTTTGTTGACTTTAGCTTCTAACAAATGGTTCATCCTAGCAGTGATTAGTTGGGGAACCACGTCCAGAAGGTTAGAGCTATGGCCCACCTCTATTCCCTCACTGTACAGATTCTTGAAATGGTCTGACGCTGCCTTTTTGATGTTGTCTATATCCTTGAGAGTGTAGTTTTCTTCTTTAATTTCAGAGATGGAGTTAGAGCATTTCCTGGCTTGGGCTTGCTTGTGGAAGAAGGCGGAGTTTCTATCCCTTGATTTGAGCCAAAGACTCCTGGATTTAAGCCTCCAGTATTCTTCCTCGACCAAGCATGCCTTGTGAAATTTCTGCTGGAGCTGAGTCTCTTTGTCCAAGTCATCTTTTGTGATTTCAGTTTCTTCCAGATGAAGATGGTGCAGTTCTAAGGAACTTTGTATTTGTTTTCTTTCAGTTGCAGGATTGGGCAAAGTCTTGGCCAATCTTTTCACCATCGCTTTAACTCTTCTGAGTTTTTCTTCGTAAACAAAAAATGGGGAGCCCTTGACTGGCTCCTTCTAGCAATCCCTAACCTTTTGCATGAAATCTGCCTCTTTAATCCATAGAGGACTGAATTTGAATGGAATAGGACCCAGGTCCTTGAGAGCCAGCAGCTCAAGTCTAATGGGCTTGTGGTCTGAAACACTGCTGTAAAGGATGCGCATTCTAGCCTCTAGACTGAGAAGAAGAAAGGAACTTTGAATAAGAAATCTATCTAGTCTAGCAGCTATATGACCAGGACCGACTCTTTTATTTTTCCAGGTAAACTTACCGGATGAAGGCTTGATGTCTAGCAGGTCCCAGTCCTGCATGAGATCCTCCACCCATTCTCTTGTCGGATCCCTTACTATGCAACCTCCTTTTTTTCTGACGAAAGAAGGGTGAGGTTGAGGTCTCCAGCGATGATGATGTTTTCCAGATTCTCTAGATCTGCCAGATTTTTTATGGAGTCCCAACAAATCTTCTTCTCCCCGGCCTTGTTAGGGACATACACATTGAAAAGGCATATGATCTCTTTGGTATCAAGATGCTGCATCTTTGAGAAGATCCAGTGGGTATTCAAAGTCTCAGAGATTAATGAAAACTTGTTGGCGTTCCAGGGGGAACCAAGCCCTCCCGAAGCTTCACGAGCAGAGATAGCTTGCGCTCCGCTCTTATTCTAGAATTTTTTGCTTTCTTGGATGAAAGCTATATCCTCCATTTTGGTCTCCTGGATGAGGAGGATATCAGGGGCTTCCAATCTTGTTAAGATTTTCATTTCTTCTTCCTTGGCTCTAGTGCCCATACCCCTGAGTCTGGTGCCTCGTCATCTTCGGAGTTCTTGCCAATAGCTTCTCAAGGGTTGGCTGGCTGCCCTGGAGCTTATCTTTGTATGTTTCCTACTCTCTTTTTTCCCTGGCAGACTTGCGTCCTCTTATGGATCTTCTGGGGGAAGAGTGAGAGTCTCCTATTTCTCCTTCTTCTTCTGAGTCCTCAGTTTCATGTACTTCCTCCTCCTCTTCTGAGGGTTTCCCTTGGGAGCTCTCAGCGGCGCTTCTACCTTTGGTCCAGACGGAGGGGGAAGCTTTGGCGAGAGAATTTACCTTTGGGATCTCCACCTCTTGAGAGGTCAATGTTTCAGATCTTAGGAGCTCAAATTTTTTCTCTTGACCTGCCATGGATGGTTGTTGGACAGGGGCCTTCTGAGGACCTTTATCGTTTGATGTTGCAGACTTCTTGTGAGTGGTCTTGGTGCACTTGACTTGATTCCAACCTTCTTCTTTTCCTTTCTCTTCCTTCCCATTGGATGGAAAACCTTTGGAAAAATGGCCGTAGACGTAGCATTTTCAGCATTTGAAGGGCAGTTGCTCATAGTCGAGCTTTTGCACATGAGTCTAGGATCCTACGATGATTTTAATGGCTTCCGGAAGCCCCACCTCTAGATCTACCTCCACACAGATTCTGGCGCAATCATACTGGTCTTTGTTATTGGCCCGGTCTATAAATTTACCTAGGGTGTTGCCAATGTGTTTCAGCGAATCCCAATTCCAACAATGCACTGGGAGATTAGGGAGTCTCACCCACACCGGGACTGCTGAGGGAACATCCACTGCCGGATCGAAATCTGGCGTCCATTTATTCAGATACAGTCCCTGAGGGCCCATGAAGTAAGGTCCATTTTGGAAAATTAGGTCCTTATCTTCTTTTGCAGTGAACTCGAACAGAAAATAACCTCTCCCGAGGAAGTATGAGGTTACACTGTTTTTTATCAAGGGAGCCCAGTTCTTGGCGACCCAGATCTTTGTGGATTTAGGGGATGGCCAAAGCCCTGTGAACTGGCCTACGAGAGCCTGATCTGCAAGAGATAGAGCAACTTGGATCGGCCCATCTGGTGGAAGAGATATCTCAGGGATGTCCTCCAGTCTCTTTACAAATTTTGCAGCTTCTGATTTCCTCTTCTTTGGCAAGGATGCGAGCAGAACGTTGAAATCATCAGAGGCAGAAGGCGGAGGAGGAGAGATGGGAGGCCCCTGAGGAGAGCCCAACACCTCCATGAAGTGGCGGCTCGCGCCACCACGACAAAGTGAAGGCGAGCCACACTCGCAACTCGTCTCGAACTCTCACTGGGCGCTGTCACAGGTAGCTAGGTTTGCTTATAGAAATTTCACATAGTTAAGAATGTGAAAGGTCTCAAGTGGGACATTGTTAGGTGTGAGACCAAATCAAAGTCAAAGTTGTTAGCACCCATGGTATTGGGCCCATGGTATTGTAATGAAATCTATTTTTATAGGGTGTGAGTAAAAAGTAAGTGGGTGTGAGAAAGAAATATGAAGATAGTGAAATGTAATATTTTTTTTCATTGTTGTAATAGAAGTTTACTAAACCCTTTGGTTTTCCACTTAAATCTTGTGTCGAGAGTTTCAGTTAAGTTGAAAATTTTATTTTTCACTTTAATTTTTGTGTTGTCTTTTATTAACATCTATGACTTCCTAAGAAGAAAGACATGTTCTTAACCATTAGGCTCGCTCAATTTGACCCTTTATCATAGTCAACACATGTTTGATAAGCTAAATTAGTGTAAGTAGACCTTATTAGAATACTTTATCCATTATCGTAATTTATCTTAAGTAAACCCATAATGGAGTTGATTACAAGTTTTCTTTACAAACCTGGCCTAATTTAGGGGTGATTGTGCTTACTTGACCATATCTCAATAACATTGATATATATAAAATTGAAATGTTGCTAGTTTAAATCAATGATTACAAGTTAACAAGCTAAATATTTGGTTAAGGGTGATTGTCCACACTTATCCATATCTCAATAACATTGATATACATAAAATTGGAACATTGCCTACTTAAATGAATTATTACAAATTAATAAGCTAATTATTTGGTAGCAGTCAAAGGATCTTAGCTCCAATGGTTTGGCCAACAATTGTTGTATTGACTTAGAGTCTTGTAAACTCATACTTGTGGGTTGTTCAACAACCTCACTCTAGCCCTAAGACTTAGAGGGAAGTTAATTTTTTTCCTTGAAAAAAAGTAAAAGAAAAAACAAATTATTTGGTTAGAGGTGTTTGTCCTTACTTCTTCATATTTTAATAATATTGATATGCATAAAATTGATATTACTATTTTATTTTAAAGTAGAATAAACATTTAATGAATTTAAACTATTATAATTTGTTAAAATTTGAGTATTATTTTTAATACAAATTTGGTAGCTATTTCCTTAATTTAAATTAATATAATCTAAAAACATATATGTTATTTCCAGTATTTTAATCTAGTGGAATATTAATTAATTTCCATTACTTTAACTTAAACAAATATTCGTTAGTTTTGTATTGAAAATAATAGTCCTTTAAGTTAAACTAATATATATCTATTTAATTTTAGTTAAACTAATATATATCCATTTAATTTTTATTTTGATTACAAGTTAGCAAGCTAATTAATTGATTAGTATTATTGTCTTTATTTCTTAATATTTTAATAACATTCATATATGCATAAATAGATATCATTTTTTTATTTAAATAAATTAAAAACAAAACAAAAACTAACCATTTTATTCATTTGAACTTTTATAAATTATTAAAATTTTACAATAGTTCTTAATACACAATTAACAAGGTCATCTTTAAATTAAATTAATAAATTTTTTAAAGAGATATGTTAATTTTCAAAAAAAAAAAAATTAATTATAAATTATTAAAATTTTACAATAATTCTTAATACACAATTAACAATGTCATCTTTAAATAAAAGAGATATGTTAATTTTCATTAATTTAACACAAAAAAAAATATCCTAAGTATTTTTGTTTTAAAAACAAGGCTACAAGGTAGCTACTACCTGCCGCTTAGTTTAAATGTAGTAATGTTGCAATGTGATCTTGATGCATAGAAACTTCATGAATTTGTTAAAAAGTAACGAGATTTGTAGAACCTAACAACTTTATCAAATTCGAATGGTATTGCCCATTCAAGGGCGAGATCGCTCAAATCAGGAGTCCATGGGTTTCATGATTAATATTCATCGGTTATGAGTTAAAAACAGAGTGCATCATCGAAGAGAATTGGACTTTCTATTTGCACTATATAGTTTAAAACTTTAAACAATGAAGCATTTAAACTATATGCGATGTTGAAGTTCATTGTGCATTGCTTATGTCTGATTTGAAGATAGAAATTCATATTTAATACTTGATTGAGCTTGTCTATGCTGCAGAATATAATTTTGATAGATTTGTCCTTAAATGAGAAATCCTATACTTTTTCCTGTCAATTTTTGGATATATTATGTGAAAATCCAAGTTTCGTTGAGTCACTGAGTTGACTTTTTGTGGTGGTTTCGCTAAGTTGTTGACAAGGCCAAGCGCTGTGAAATACTTTGTCTCTTCAAAACTGCTGTGTTTTAAAACTTCGCATTGCTGTGCAATAATAAAAACAAAACATTGCGTTCGGGCATTTTTAGTTTATATATGCCGTAACATATAAAACATAACAAAACTTTTAAAATAAAAATAAAACTATATAAAACTAAAACTTAAACTAAAGTCTGTGGGGCCCTATTACAAAGTTAAAACATATATATGTTATAACAATACTCCGTCGCGCAATGTAAAACAATAAATAATTAAAACAAACTTTAAAACGTTTATAACGTAAAAATATTACAAACACAACTTATCAAACCTTTGGCCCTGGAGCCCGGACTTCAAAAGGAAATTAACCAAAATGCATTCAACCATTTCGCGTTACAAAAATGGAGTCTTGACATCATCAAATGTGCACGCGATGATTTATCAAATTGCGTGGATAAAATGACATTGCTTTCGGATTTGGGTTTCGGGTACGGGTCCATTTGAACACGCGATAAAAAATCAAATTCGCCTTATAAAAGAGGTCAGGTCCGAAACTTAACAATACAATCGAGCCATAAAAATAAAACTTGCGATTTAATACATTGCTGCCGCGTGGTCTGTGGGACCAACATTTCAACGGTGGCATAACAAAAAGCAGTGGTAACATATGCGACTTGCGATCGCAATCTCCCATATCAACAAGACACTTAATTGCAACAACAAAAAAGACTTTGCGATTGCGATTCAAAAGAGTAAATCCAATGACCAACAACAGAAAATCTAAAGAGTAGAAATAAAAATTACAGTGGATCAAGCAAAATAACAACTGCAAAGATGTGAATCTAAACAAAAAAATCAATAACTCTTGTCCTTATTACAGACTTGCCTGAACAAGATGCCATACACATAATTAAATGTTAATAATGGAACCATAAACATTATCAATGTTGTAAAATTTTCTGAAGTGAAAACAACATAGATGCTAGACAGGGTAGATAGTAGCTGACGCCAGTAAGCTACAAAGCAATCTGCGACTTGAGATTGAAGAGAGATTTTAACTAAAATGCATGCCTAATTCTAGAGTGAATTTCAAGTGTGTTGAAGAGATAATGTTAAAAAAATCAACAAATAAATAATTGTAAAATAACATTACAAAATTGTCATGTTAGATCTAAATCGACAATGGAGGAATCAATTTGCGTGAGATGCGGCACTTTGAGAGAGGAGGATCTGAGCAGTAAAACCTGGTACAAAAATTGAGAAGAGCTTTGGATTGATTTCTGGATTACTATGTGTTCTTGTTGTAGCCAATGATTGTAGAAGTGCTGGGCTGCAAAGAAGAGGGAAAAATTAGTACAAATCTTGCTATTTTGGATAGCATAATTTAAAGTGCATATATATGATTTTTACTTGAAAGATGAAGAATAATTACAAGAATACCTAGCTTTGGTAGGGCTTCCGTTGCTGTCAACAGATTGGATCTCGTTGTCTTCGTTGATTGTAAATGTACCATTTATTTTGAAATCGCGTAGCATATACATGGTTGCTTGTTTCTTTTGAACATAGTCTTGAAAATATATTCGTGCTAGGTTGGGAAGTAACTGTTTCAAGAGAAATTTGTTTTTGATGCAACATTGCAAGTTGGTGTTGTTAGACTTGATTATGCAATTAAGACACTGTGAATAGGAATAGGACGATTTTTTATTGCACTTAAGGCAATTAACTGTTGTCTTCTCTATTATTGTAGAGGTTGGTACTGGTGAATTGCATCCAAGACACACTGGTTCAAATGGCGTAGAATAAATGCTTGTAGTTGTCAATGTTCCTTTTATCTGTTCATAGAGGAGGACAAGTAGTATATGTCAAAATGGAAAGAGATGAACAAACAATTGCATATTGAGAAGTAGAGGTACTGTTTCATTTGTACGTACAGAGAATGTTGGAGGGTTCAATTTTCTAAGTTCTTCTGCTACTTTTGCATTCAATTTTTTGATGAATGTAGCTTGTGTTGTTCAAAGTGTTCTCTCCTTGAGTTCTTTCCTATTTGTTATGTTTTTGAATAACATAATTGGAAAATGGCCTTTTTGCAATTCTTGTTCAATTTCACTGTAGAGTGGTGCAAATGTTTCAAATAACTGCAACTGCAATAGAAGACAGAAGTTTTTTTTTTTTTTCAAAGGGAATTGAAATGTAGGATGGAACTAGCAATATAAAAACAATGCAAAGTAATTTATGTTACCGTTGCTCTATTGTCATCGAAATTTCCATCTTTCATTTGCAATGTATATTGCAAACCAATTTTCCGTGCAGTTGTCACAACTGCAGCAATTGTTCCAATTGGATATGTTTATGTATTTGTTGTAAGGTGTTTTACTGTTGTATCTAGAATGAATTTGTAATCTTTGCAAATTGGTGGTATGTTCTGTACGGTGATTAGTTCGGTTAGCAGCAAAATCCAATCACAATCACCGCGGTCATAATTTGTTTTAGGAAGAACTTTAAAATTTGTAATAGATATTGCTTCTCCTGGTGATATTTTTTGTTCATGTTCTTCAATGAGATCAATTGGTATGGACAATGTGATTGTCATGATTCCTTCAGCATCTGTCAAATCTGCACGTAGTATTTGTCATGCTTTGTGGACTTTATCAAGGTATGTGCTATAAATGACCATAACATCTCCATTGAACATTTTTCCAGTTTTACGAATGTTGCCATGTGGTGTATGAGATGGTATAAGCTCTTACGGTTTTCTTCTTCGTAATCAATTGCATCCGCTCAATTGTAACTCCACCTGCATTATATGCAGCTTTACTTGTATATGCTAATATCAAACCCTTTGATTTCAAAGGGTCTGTATTGTAATGTTCATTGTAAATTCGCATGAGCATTTGAAATATTGCTTTTGCTATGAATGTTTTTCCAGTGCCAGCTTCTCCAGTCAAAAATAAGTAGAGTGGTTTGTCTATGTTCTTTCGTTTTTTCATTGCAATGTCTTTGAGAATTGCTTGTTGTTCTCTATTAAGCATTCTGCTAATATTGTAGTATTCTTCGTTGCTAAGCATAAATGGATGTTCTGTAAATTGAAAACCAATGTTAAGACGCCTTTTTTTGTCATGGCATTGGAGAAATTGCAAATCTTTAGCCAAGTCGTACTTCTCAGTAACATCATTGGATATTTGAGGTTTTTTTATTGTGTGATTAGAAGTTGCAGTGCTGTTATCAATTTCTTGAATTGCTTCTTCCAAATTACCCCATTTCTTGTTCATGTTGTCTGTGAACTTAGTTTCATTGCTCTTTATTGTGTTCTTATGCAACATGTATGCACTCTTCCATGTTGGCAAGTCTTGATTTAGCGCATCTTCATTGTTTTCGAATAGAACATATAGCAAAAGTTTTTCTCTGTAATAGTTTTCATAGTCAATGTGTTTTTTGTATTTGATGAATCGAATTACTTTTTATTTTTTCCGTTTTGATATTGGTGTCCCATCTTTCCTATACTTTGATACAAATTCAGCTAAACATACATGCTTAATAGCATTAGGGCTATTGATATAGTAATCAATTATAGAACTGCACATAACATCTTCACAGTTGTCAGGAATTTGTTTCAGAAGAATGGTTGGTTTAAGTATAAATGTGCATTCATCTGTTGGTGCTGTGTTTATAAAGTTACATTCTCTTGAACTATGATTCAATGGTAGGGAGAGAGCTATGTGGACTGCTTGTTGAGCTGAAATTTGTTGAAGGTTAAGCAAGGCATTCCCTAGAGATCATATCATTTGAATAGCATCAATTTTGCTCTTTTCATGTTCCTGTCGTATCCTTTTGAATGCATTTGTCATAGATATGTCAACTTTGGTCATATATGAACTGCAATATGAAGCTGCAACATATGCATTTAGAACATATTGAGCATCTGTATTTTCATTCCATAGGTGTGGAATATTGAATGCAAAGCTATTATTCCATATTTATGATGATTTTCGTTGCAAGAACACTATTGGTTGTGTTAATGTACTTTGTGTTAATGCGATGTAATCAGTTTCTGTTAAGTGAAATTCATCTAAGAAATTTTGATGACTAGTTTATTTGTCACATTTTTTTTGTTCTAAGGTGCTTTGCAAGGTGTTGAAGCCTCGAAAATCGCTGCTTCAAACATTGGGGGATAACCACCCGGTCGGGACCTTAGGACAACTCCTTTTCCGTTTGGTGTGGTGGCTCCGACTGGATTGATAGGACCAGTTTCCTAATAAATTAAATGGGTTGGTGATGGAATGATTGGGTGATTGGAAGATGGGACTAAATGACTGAAATAAATTACCTAATCTAATCTATAACTGATAAATAATTCTAAAACTAACCCGGGTATCAAATGTAAATACAACTTTAAATTGTTTTAACTAACCAATAACCATGAAAATGTATTATAGTTTAATTGAAATATGCAGTAATAAATAAAGATAACTCTGTTTAAGAAATTAAACAGAGTTCATCATTTCATTCATCATTTGTATATCATTTGCATACACTGTAAAAGATAAATATTTCTACACACTCAGAAATGATATGTATAAAGAAATATTGTAAAACAAGTACATATAAATGATAGCAAATTTAAAGGGAATATCTCATAACATAAGAAAACTAACAGTGAATACATAGAAATACCATATCCATCTTGATACTTTCCGATGCAATTCAATATCCAAATCCAGCAACTTCAATGTAAAATAGACTCCAAGATAGAGAAATGCAATTCTTAAAGGCAATTTTGCATAGAACCACCAGATGTGATCCTTTATAAAAATATAAGAGTCAATGGAGTACAGAAATGTAATCTCCAAGTCAAAATATTACAAATTCAGGACCCCTTTCTAAATGCATGAAAGGGGTTTAAATAGGTACTTAATAAAACAAAATAACTAAAACTATTCCTACAATCTATCTAATCGGAAATTTAGAAACAGAAATGAGATCTTAAAGTGAACTTGATTCATTGATTGTCTACTGTGTTTAATGTGCCTAGATGGCAGATCTTGAGCATATCTTGGACTTCTATTGGACGACTCCTTTTTGAATGTAACTGCCCAGTATATGTAGCATCAGAGAATTCAGGAATGATACAATGAATAGCATTCGAAAGGAATTTGATGGCCATCTGTTGGCTGTTTGGCTTGATCAGATAAGTCCACATAATATCCAATGAAATTCCTTGAAGTTTGCTAATCTGTTGATTTTTATTGATTATCTCTTCCTTCCACCTGGAATCAGCTTCTTTTACTTTAGGTAACTTGCCCGGGGTACAATATTAGATCAAATTGGTGGCGTACAAGATATCATTAACCAATTGTGTTGTATTATTCATTAAACCTTTAGCCCTTGATATGGCTCTTTTTTATTTCATCAACTGTTGTTCCCATTCCATAAATAAAATTTCCTTGTGTCTTTCTTCAATTCTAGGAAGATTAAATTTTCTTCCCTGCTCTATATTCTGCCATGAAAGGAACTCAGAAATTTTATCATCAGCATCATCAATTTCTTGCCTGAGAGTGACTGATTCATCTATCAAGGATGATGTTATTTCGCACAAAGGCTCAATTTGTGCCAACTTTAGACAAAATGCATTTAACTGCTGAGATAGCAGTTTGTTTATTTCAAGAGCTTCAGTTTTGATTGAGCTAACTTAGGATAATCCTTGAACTTGTCCAATGCTGATTGGAACATTTTTTCTTGTTCAATCTTTGAATTTCTCTCTCTTTGCAGAAGATTTTGTAGCTTTTCTACCTCTTGATTCAACTGCTAGTGTTTGTCCAAGGCTTGTTCATAAATATTTTTCTTTTCAAGGCTGAACTGCTCTTCTAGCTGTTTAGATTTGAGCTCTTGATCCTGCAATTATATTTCCAGTTGAACAATATTTTGTTGGTTCTCTGTGGCCTATTTTTCCAGCATAACTATCTCTAAGTATTTTTGTTTCATTAACTGAGATACTTCAGAAGCTTTGTCTATAGTTGCAGCACTATAAGCACCTGCGTATTGAGATAATTTAGTGAGATCCTCAGATGGATTCACCTCAGCATTTTTATAAACAATATTCATAAACTCCACCTGTGATGTTGAAAGTGCATCCTGATCAATTCTCGTCCTTTTTCTCTATTTTATCACAACAGCCCTATGCTTGGGACTGTAAAATACATCCAGAGGAGGGATTTCTTCTATTTTCAACATAATTTCACCTGTGGGATGTTCAGGAATAACTTCCATATCTTGGTCTTCCAGAACATTAACTTGGGGATTATTCTGTTGTCCTATTTGTTGGGCAAATTGCTCATATTGGCTCAGCAAATGAGGAGAAATTATAAGTTTAGTAGATTCCACTATCTTTTCAGCAGCTTCCTCTCTTCCAAGTTGAGAATCTAGTTTATTGCTTATATCTCCTTTTGGTGCTTATTTAGTAGCCTTACTGTTTGTGCCTCCTTTCTCAGTATGCACGTTAATATCAGTACCTATGTTTTCCTTTCCTGTCTGCGCTGAAGACTACTGATCAGTATGTACACCAAGTTTAGCAGCTGTTTCTTTCTTCTCAGTATCAACTTTGCTGCTAATTTCTTCTTTTTGTATGACAGGATTAGTTCATGTTACTTATTTTTGTGTCTGTATGATGACCTTGCTGGCATATGTTTTTGTTACTATTTTTCCAGATGTATCCTCTTTTTCCTTCTATTGTGACTCATTTTCCTGCATAGGAACTCTTAATTGATCCAGAGGAACTTTGAGTAATCTCTGGCTTCTGAATAACATAAACTTATTCATCTCTTTAGTCTGGAATTTGGACTTGGCCAAATCAAAAACTTGGGAAAAATTATCTACAGAAAAAAATAAATCATCGAACATATCTGGTTCGTGTTCAAATTGAGCAATTGAAACAGAAGTGGTAAAATAAAATGCCACCTTCCTTGGGTCATATTGTCTCCCTGGGATTGTTGAAAGCTTGAGATTGGTTATCTTGCCAACTTCTTTCTCAGCATGAAAAAAATTATTGAGAGTGTAATCTCCACATTTAAAAGGAAAAATAGGCCACATTAGCTTCTTGCTGTTCTTCAAAGTCCTGGACATGCCTTCGACTGTCAGCTGATATGAAATTTCCTGTGCTAATAGTTTATCTGGAACATACAAAGGAAGAATGTGTGGTTCTAAAATAGTTCCGAAAACTCTGATATATGTGAATTTTTCTTCTCCGAACCAATCACCAATCGAGGATAAATCAATTTTAGCCTTCTCAGAAAGTCTAGGAGGGAATCGGCCAAAAATAGATTGATAAACCGGGATAAGAAAATCGTGACAAACTCTATAAACATGGCTTTTAAAATGCCCCTTCCACAAGAACTTGTGATATATATGAATAGGAGCGGAATCTTTAGGGGTCCATTTCCACCCTAACATGGGAAATTCAGAATTCAAGCATAGGGCGTCTAGAATATAAGCACAAAAATAAAAAGGAGTAGTATTTCCTGTGTTTTTGTCTTTCCTATACTCAAGAATCCTATCGACTATCTTATCAGAAAGAATGACAACCTAGTCCATTATCTCAGAATTTATAGCAGAGTGTATTAATGGCACCATTTGTATAGAAAACCGAGCTGAATTATCATTCCCAAACAATCTGCACATCATTGCTGCGGCATAACAGTCTGGAGGCAAAAAAGACTCCATAGAGTACATACCTGATGCCTCGTGTTTATGCTTTTCGGGAGCCCTTCTCCATTCTCTAATTGGCTCTGATTGATTGTCATTATTCGCAGCAAATTCCTTGATGAAGTCTTTGTTGTAGATTTTCTGCGGGTCCAGAAGGTGGTACATTGCTTTAATGTACTCTTCTTTGAACGACCCGAATGTTGCTCCAGAAGATGAAACAAAGGTTCTGTTTTGGATGGCCACATTGTCAATCACCCATCGAATCACATCATAATATGGAAAAATGTTCGCCCGAGCTGTAATTCGGTGCATAAAAGAATTAGCCAGTGCTTGAAGGTCAGTTTCTGAATCTGACTCTGAATCGTTCTCGTCAGGAAATCTTGCTTTTGCCACAGTTACCTTAGGCTTTTCCCTTTCAATGAGCTTATATACCTCTTCCCAGGATAATTTACCAAGACCTTGACACGACGTGTCTGTAACCAGCTTAATCTTAGTTGTTTTCTCTTTAGGTGCCATGGTGAAAACAGGGGCTTTTGTTGCGACAACAACTTTTTCTTTCCTGGATCTCTTTGACATTTCGGTATTCGGTAATGTTTCCCTCGCTCTGCGAATGAAAGGGTTGGATGTTCTTTGGTTCTGCAAAGGAAAAACAATTCAATCGTGGTGAAAATGAAAATAAGGAGAACAACTGTATAAACAATCTATTCATTGATTTCCATTTATTATCTCCGCAAAGGAAAAACAATTCAATCGTGGTGAAAATGAAAATAAGGAGAACAACTGTATAAACAATCTATTCATTGATTTCCATTTATTATCTCCGTGTTTAAAAATTAAATGCCCTATAAAGAGTCACACTCACGCATTGATAATAGAATAAATCGTCATTATGCGTTTGATTTTCTATTTAATAGTAAAAGTACAATCGGAGATTGGTGGTTTTAAAATGAGACATAAAACTTTCCCTTTGAATTATGTGATTGCGATTAATATATAATAGATGCGCAATATAAAAATATAAAGATTAAACATTAATCGCATCGGAAATTTTCAAAAGGGACAACAAACAAGATTTTTTGATCTGCGTCGATTTCTGATTGCGACGATGGTGTATCGCATCGGGATTTAAATATCATGAGTGAATGTAACTTGTTTCTCCGAAACGTGATTACGATTGATCGCATCACATTGGAGTTGTGAAACTGATCGAATAAGCAGATTGCATTTGCGATTTGCAATTTGCAATAGCGGTGGGGCCCATCGCATCAGAGATTTATAAACAAGTGCATTCAATACTAGTCTTCCGAAATGCGATTGCGATCAATCGCATCGCATCAAAATATATATGAAAGTTTAAGATCATTACAATTTTCGATTGCGATTGATTCAATCGCATCGAAATTTTTGAAAAACAAATATACAACTTATGATATTTCCGATTTGCGATTGCGATTACTGTTCATCGAACTTTTTCCTTTTAAACACTTTGTTGTGATAAAGTCTTTATATTACATCGGATCGGAAATTCTTTCAATGTTGCATTTGTTTATACGCACTTGTTAATAAAGATATGCAATATTTCTTTTTTTAACAATGAATCCTTATTTCTAATTCAAAAATGATCGGATTGCTTCTAAATCTTTATTTCTATCTAAAAAGAAAGATAAAAAAGTAGACCTATTTCTAAATGAAGTTTATTCTAAACATTTAAAAATGGGGAGGGTTGTTGTACAATACAACAAAAGGACAAAACTTTTTCATTTATTGAGTCATCTAGTGAAGTAATTGGTTCAAGAATCCTTGTTCTTTTCATTGGTGGAGCATTTTCTATCCATACAAGAGCATGTTCATGTGCACTACCTCTATTTTGAAACTCAGTTACAAAGTAGTAATCTAATATTTTGCCAAAAAATGTATTATCCTGACAGATCAATTGCTTCAGTGCATCTGTCTTATGTCTATAGTAACGTGTACATGTTACTGGGTCCTTTCTGACAAGATAATCAATGTTGTATTCCTCAATTGTTTCAATGTGTTTATTTTTATTTCTATTTCTATGCAATTTAGTAAGAGTTTCTACTAGTGGACTCCAACGATGCTCTGCACTTGTAAATGTCACAAAGAAAGTTGGAGGAACTAATTATCGTATCATTGCAAACATATGTTTTTGCATTTGTCGATGGTAATCAAAAGAAATTCTTATGTGTTTGAAATCTATGTATCCAATGTGAATTTTTAGTAACTTTTCTAAGTTGGGCTTGTACTTAACATCTTTTGCTAACAACTTTATTCCTTGTAGTTTTCCTTTCCTTATTCGTACTGAAATGCATGAGATGACCTTTTCAATGAATATTCGCATTGTCTTGAAGAACAAATTTGTGATGTGATAGGAAAAGTGACCACTGCAATGCATTAGTTCCCACTTTACTATTTCTTGGTAACGAAATATTTGTACTATATCATTGTGACGTGGTTCTCCAAAGAATAGTGTTGGGAAATTCATTTCTTCTACATGTTTTTCTTTGAATATCCTAAGTGGTCATTGTCCCTCAGCTGGTGCTATTTCAGTGATCTTGTCTTGTAAATCATGAATTCGTTGTGAAGCTATTAATCCATGTACTAAGGTTTCAGTTGGTCTTTCACTTTTCGAAATGAAATTAATTTCACTTTTGCTATCAATGTTATCATCCTCAGATGTATTATATTTATTGTACAATTCAAGGATATGATTCTAATTAAGTATTGTGTGTCTTCAATTTGTTGTTTGTAAATTTCTATGGGAGTACACTTTCGTGATGAACAATTTTTATTCGTTATTTTATTTCTATTTTCTCCAATTTTATTTGGGTTATTTGTACGTATCATTTGTTTCAATTTGCGCAAGTTTATTCTATTCTTGGTGTTTTCATGCATTTGTACTATTCTATGCTTTCGCATTGTACTATTCATCTCATATGCAAGAGACTCATAAATGCATTTCCATACAAAGGGGAATGAATCAAAGATACTAACATTGGCTCTCAACACAAGTTCTTATCACATACGAGGGGAACAAGGAGGGTTTCATGCTTAATCGACTTTGACAAAGAAAAGTTTTTTTGAACCTGGCACTAAGGAGAGTTGGTCTCTCTCTATGTCAACAATTTCACTTAATACAACTTCTACTCAAACCAAGGAATTCTATTTTGTTTTCTTTGTCAAATTTTATTTATCAATTTCATAGAGATTGGTAAATAATTACTTTAGCCAAATTTTGATGTAGCCCGAATATTTATTTGCCCTTTGGTAAATTAAATTCAGCGCACATTGCCATACATATATATACCTTCTATTATAAGGTTGGCCCTTTAAATAAATCACTTTACTTATAATTGAAAGCCCGTCCTTACACGTTGTATCTACAGGTTAATGTTCTGACTTTTGCCCTTTTTAATTAACTCTTCAAAGGTCTAACACATGATACAATGATCATAATATAATAGAACCCATTCGTCTACCCGACCCTATCACTTAACGTTAACCCAATGTCCCATCAAGAAACAAATCAACTCAAATATTCTTCCGTGCGGTTCTATGGAACGTTGTTCCTTCTTCAATTCATCAACTCAGTTATCACACAGGTTCAATGCTGTGAATTGGAAATCGATTCCAATTTGATGCGATAGTTACCAAGAATCGAGCTTAATTCTTAGCGATCTCCTCTCAAGTCTTTTGAATCACAATCACAAAGTCTTTTTTGTTGTTGCGATTAAGTGTCTTGTTGATATGGGAGATTGCGATGCGATCGCAATTGCAAGTCGCATATGTTACCACCGCTTTTTGTTATGCCACCATTGAAATGTTGCGATGCGATTGGCGCGATCGCGCAACCGCAATCGCAAATATTTTAATCGCCCTTCGCTCAAGCCAAGGTCGATGGGAGCAGTGGTCCCACAGACCAGGCGGCAACAATGTATTAAATCGCAAGTTTTATTTTTATGGCCCGATTGTATTGTTAAGTTCCGGACCTGACCACTTTTATAAGGCGGATTTGACTACGTGATGTCATTTTATCTACGTGATTTGATAAATCATCGTGTGCACATTTGATGACGTCAGGACTACATTTTTGTAACGCAAAATGGTTGAATGCATTTTGGTTAATTTTCTTTTCAAGTCCGGGCTCCACGGCGAAAGGTTTGATAAGTTGTGTTTGTAATGTTTTACATTATAAACGTTTTAAAGTTTGTTTTAATGTTTTATTGTTTTACATTGCGCGAAGGAGTATTGTTATAACATATATATGTTTTAACATACCAAGAAGCGAACCAAATCCAGCTAGTACCTCGTCTTAATAAATTGGAATGATAAGCATTTAATTGATAAGCCACAATTGAAGTGGAAATCCATGTCGGTTGGATTTGATGGTTTTAAATGGCGATAAGATTTTGGGATAAATAGTTCCATTATAAAATGGAGTCAAAGTTAAGGTGAGTCTTATAATAAGCATTCATACGAAAAATGATGAAGATGAAATATTAATCGAAGGTGTTTTAAACATTGTATGCCATAAAAAATAATGCAGGTTCAGAACTTCGTCATTCAATTGTACAACCTCCTCGTACAACCGCTGGCAGATTTTAAACCTTGCTCCATATCCAACAGCAGTCGCCTATTCAATAAATGAAAGGGCGTGAATTGCAATGCATTTTGCAATAACAAGTTGAAAATATTAACCAATGGAAAGCTAGAAAAACAAATTAAAATAATTAAAATAAATAAACAATAATAAATCTTATAGTTGAACCATGGCAAAAAAATAAAAAATAAAAAAATTCAAAACAAATTTCTAATCAAGGTGAATTAATGTCACAATCAAGAAAAACTGATGCATAGTGACCATAATACAGTGTACAATAAAAATAACAAGTTAAACTACTAACAATTATCCCTTTAAGTGTTTCATGTAAAACACTTATTCTCCATTTACATTTCTTCCCTCCCAATACCATGTAAATGTAGAAGAATATTAATATAAACGACCACTAATGATATACACATATGATGGATACACATTAAATATCCCTTATCCCCATGTTTAATTGCCCACCAACCCAGTCCACCTTTACTAAGTTCATTTTTATTATCATTTTTGAAACTTTTTAAAGGATTTTGAAATTAGGGGTTTTGTTTTAAGGTTTTCTTTTGAGGTGAACTTGTTGGTGTTTTTTTTTAATGCAATGGAAAGATAAAATTGAGAGCCTTACTCGAGTAGCCAAATACTTTATGGACAAGGGGTAGAACTCTGGAAAACATGGTTGAATTAAAAGTCCTGCACGACCTTAGAACTGTGGTCTTTAGTTAAACATCCTCTGTCAATCTTCAAAGTCCTTGAAAACAACCACAAAATAACTTTTGGAGCAGAAAATCAATTTATAGTTTTGGGTCTAGTTTTAATGGATCCAAGTCCTGAGGGCAAGAATTCGTCGAAACTAGGGGAGAGGGGTCAATCATTGGACACCTCAGAAATGACAGGCCCCCATGCCACGTCGGAACAACCCACATCATGTACAACAAGTGTCAAGTACGTGGGAAAGCGTGTGGCGGGCACTGTCCACCGGTCAAACCGGTCATCAACCTTCTCCATTGGTCGTCTCTCGCCATTTAACGGAGGCTTCTCCATGAAGCTTCATTTTTTGCTCCGAGTCTGCTTGTTGTTCGTTTCTGGCTCCGACTATTGCGCAGAGGAGCATCGATGCCTGATGCCTCCGCCACTGCCCTCCGTGCACTTCATCCCTCGTTATGGCACCTGTGCCCTCCTGGCTCAAGCTCTCTTGGTCCTGGTTCGACAGCGGCGGCATACAAATATTTCATTCCCTCGGCTCTGTGGTTTTTATGCCTCGGCTCTGTGTTTGTTAAACCTCGGCTCTGTGGTGGTTATACCTCAGCGCTATGGGGTTATACCTCGACTCTTTGGTGGCTATGCTCGGCTGTGTGTTTCTTATGGTCGGCTCTGTCGTTGTTATACCTCGGCTTTGTCATTGTTATACTCGACTCTATGATGGTTTTAATCGGCTCTGTGGTGGTTATACTCGGCTCTGTGGTGGTCATACCTCGACTCTGTCGTTGTCATACCTCAGCTCTGTGGTGGTCATACCTCGGCTCTGTGGTGGTCATACCTCGGCCCTGTGGTGGTTTTACCTCGGCTCTTTGGTGGTTTTATTCGGCTTTGTGGTGGTTTTACTCGGCTCAGCCCTGTGGTGGTTTTAACTTAGCTCTGTGGTGGTTTTACTCAGCTCTGTGGTGGGCATACCTTGGCTTTGTAGTGGTGGTTGTCATACCTAGGCTCTGTGGTGGTCATACCTCGGATCTGTGGTGGTTTTACCTACATTCGGCGTTGCATGGCTTACAGGTTTGTATGCTCTGAATTTTGTTTTCAGGTGCGTTTTTCAACTCTAGATGTTGTGAATTGTGCTTTCAGGTGTGTTTCCCTGTTGGTTTTTTTAGTGTTTTTGCATTATTTTTTTAATGTTTGTGCTCTGTGAATGATTAGGTTTTTGCATTGTTTGCAGGTCAATGCAAAAGCCAAGGACAATGCAGTTGGCTGGCAAGGCAAGGAGGACAATGCAGTTGGCAAGGAGGAAGGCCAGGAGGGAGAGGAATTCGAGGAGAGCAGTTTTAAGGTAGGACTTTGTCCTACCAGTCATATGTATGTGTTTGTAAACACATTTAACCTAAAGGATATGTTCTATGGTGAGCTTCTTTACTAAGTTTTACTATGTTTTTAAACACTTGGGTTTTCTGTAAAATGTATGTCTGGTTTTTTGTGTTAATTAAAAGAATCTGAATAAATTGAGATATAGGGTTTAGGGTTTATGGTTTTCTGTAAATTTTTAAAGTAAATTGGTAATTTTCTGATTTTTGTGTTAATTAAAAGAATCTGTGTAAATTGAGATTCTGGATTTAGGGTTTATGGTTTTCTGTAAATGTTTAAAGTAAATTGTCTGGTTTTTTGTGTTAATTAAAAGAATATGTGTAAATTGAGATTCCGGGTTTAGGGTTTATGGTTTTCTGTAAATGTTTAAAGTAAATTGTCTGGTTTTTTGTGTTAATTAGAATAATCTGTGTAAATTGAGATTATGGGTTTAGGGTTTATGGTTTTATGTAAATGTTTAAAGTAAATTGTCTGGTTTTTCTGTAAATGTTTAAATATTTTTATCCACCACAGAGCTAAGAGCTGAGGTATAACTGTTTTATATTATGTACATGTTTTCTCATACTGTGTTAGTAATGTGGAGGTTTAGGGTAGGGTTTCTGTGTTAATTAGAAGGAGTCTCTGTAAATTGAGATACATGGGTTAGGGTTTATGTAATTTTCTTATACTGTATTAGCAATGTCGAGGTTTAGGGGAGGGTTTTTTGTGTTAATTAGAAGGAATCTCTGTAAATTGAGATACAGGGTTTAGGGTTTATGTCATTTTCTCATATTGTGTTAGTAATGTTGAGGTTTAGGGTAGGGTTTTTGTGTTAATTAAAAGCAATCTGTGTAAATTGAGATATAGGGTTTAGGATTTATGGTGTTCTTTAAATTGATATTTTGATGTTTAAATATTGGTATAAGCACCATAGAGCCGAGGTATAACCACCACAGAGCCGAGTATGTTAATAATGTTTTATATTCTGTACATGTTTTCAATTAATTTCATGACATTTGCTCATATTGTGTTGTTAATAATGTTGTCTAAATTCTCATACTGTGTTGTTAATAATGGTGGCATTTTCTCATACTGTCATAAATTGAGATATAGGGTTTAGGTTTTACGTCATTTTCTCATACTCTGTTAGTAATATTGAGGTTTAGGGTAGGGTTTTTATGTTAATTAAAAGAAATATGTGTAAATTGAGATATAGGGTTTAGGGTCTATGGTTTTCTGTGAATTGATATTTTGATGTTTAAATATTGGTATAACCACCACAGAGTCGAGTATGTTAATAATGTTTTATATTATGTACATGTTTTCAATTAATTTCATGGCATTTTCTCATATTGTGTTGTTAATAATGTTGACTAAATTCTCATATTGTGTTGTTAATAATGTTGAATTCACTGTTCACACCCTCTGATTTGCCAGCATTATCAGTTTGCGCTATGATTTCTTATATTCCACTTTTAATCAATTAAGAGGTAGGATCATTCAATCGTGTTTTTCTCATTGCAAGACACATTTCTTTATAGTAAATACAAAATCCAAGTTGGAATTTAAAATGTCATAGACTTTTATTTAGAATCTTGAGTTTCTTTAATCTTATATATCTCCTCCTTTATTCAGTGTTTTTTATTGATGAAGTTAGCAAGTAATTTTCACCTCCTTTTTATTGAGTGATTTTATTGATGAAGTTTGCAATGAATTTTGATGATACATGTTTGTTTCCCACTGATCTGATTAATTAGAATTTGTTAGCATTATTTATTTTATCTGATTCCCTCACACAATTTCGTTATATAAGACTGTTGGTTTTCTCCCCATGTTGATATACTTGTTATTTAACAGGATTATTAGTATCTATTTATGTTCATTAAAAAGCATGTAATGTTCAAGGGATAGTTTGTTTTAGATGCGAAATTTATCATAACTCTGTTCTTAATCACTATTCATAAAGATTATGACTGGCTTCTATTGATGAGTGTGGGTTTTCTTGTCACTCTAAGTAACAAAAATGATGGCACCAGCTATCACTTGTTTTAATGGTGTCATTGATGATTGGTATTATGCCTTTGCAAGTGAGCAAGTTAGACACCGAGGCTAAGGCTATAACTTCAACAAATTAACAAACTTGTAGGAATTAGAAATTGTTTGATATATAGGAATTATAAATTGTTTGATATGTAGGAATTAGAAAGTGTTTGATATATAACTTCATAAAAAATCTAATATAGGCTAAGGCTATAACTTCAACAGATTAAAAAACTTGTAGGAATTAGTAACTGTTTGATACGTAGGAATTAGAAAATGTTTGATATATAACTTCATAAAAAATCTGATATAGGCTAAGGCTATAACTTCAACAGATTAACAAACTTGTAGGAATTAGAAACTGTTTTATATGTAGGAATTAGAAAGTGTTTTATATATAACTTTGAAAAAAATCTGATATAGGCTAAGGCTATAACTTCAACAGATTAAAAAACTTGTAGGATTTAGAAATTGTTTGATATGTAGGAATTATAAACTATTTGATATATAACTTCATAAAAAATCTGATATAGGTTAAGGCTATAACTTCAACAGATTAACAAACTTGTAGGGTTTAGACATTGTTTCATATATACTAATTTGAAACTGTTTGTAGCTTCCCAAACATCCATGGATGCTATCATTAGCAAACCTATTTGATCCTTACCAAAATCACAGTGTCTTGTGGTTACAAAAATTAAGTCATGGCACCCCTATGCTTGATGGCTTCCATTTCCTGCATTGCCGAAAATTGTTGAGTTGACTTCCTTACCCAAGTCTGGTGGACTGCCCAACATTGGATGATTAGGATGTGCCTGAATGTTGGCATATGGTTGACTCCAATTTGCTCCATGTAGCCATGGTGGGACTGAGTAGCCCAAGTGTCCACTTGTGTTACTAACCCCAACACTAACTGCAGGTGTCATATAAACACAATTAGGATTCAAACCTGCACTAGTAGGGGTATAAGAGGTGGTCCTAACCCCTACCTGATAGCTAGGGACTTGGATGTTAATCAGGTCTTGGAATGATGGTGTCTACTCTGCAATGTGGTCCATCATGTTAGACATCAACCTATTTGCCTCAAACTAGCTTGAACCATGGTCTTCTCTGCTTGTCACCCCTTGTCCTTTTTCCAACTCTTGTTGAACCTTTCTTGCCTCTCTCTGTTGCCTTGCCAATTGCTTTTGATGTTCCTTATCTTCCCTTAATTTTTGTCTTTCCGACCTTTCCTTTGCTCGAGCTTCTGCTATTGCAATCCTTGCAACCCTCTTTTCATTGGCTAACTCCTTCTTTCTCTTTTTAGCTTCCTGAATTTCATTATTTTTACGTTAAGACTCGAACATTAAATTCATATAATCTTCAGATGTGAGAAATTGTGAACTCCTCCCTAAACGAAGATAATCTGAGGTTGAGTTCCCTGATGAGGCCTTCACTCTCTCTACTGGTAGCTTTAGGAATGCACCAAGTAATCTCTGCTTTTCTGGACCTGGCTGCTGGATTTCATCTTCTAGGACAACTGATTGGCCCCCATTATTGTCTTCTTCAGGTACTTCATGCTAAATAGGCTCCTCTTCTAGTGATCGATTGTCCACAAAATAATGAACAAGTTTGGTGTTCAACCCTGATGGTTGTGAAGGCATGTCCATGCTTTCATCCTCATTGGTGGTAGATACATTATTTCCAGTGATATTCATCACAACCTCTGCCAGCCATGATGGTGCACTTACTTGGGTTGGCATGGTCAATTGCTCATTGTCAGCTGCATCAGTGGGTGTCACAGCCTCATTGATATTGTTAGTTGGTTCATCACTGAACTGTGTCTCACCGACATGCTCAGCATCATCACCACCACAGAAAAACCCTTCAGAAAGGGACATTATACCTTCAGCAGCAGCTACATATTCTTGGGCACCAACATGCTCTTCTAAGTTCTCTACTTCTTGAACTTCCACTTCAAATTCTTGGCTACATGTGGTATCATGCATAAGAGCATCAAAATTGAGTGGCCATATACCAGTCCTCCTAAATCCAGGCTTGATATTAGAAGGTGTGAGAGCCCTTTTAAATGCTTTATTTGCAAGCTCAGATAGCTCAAACCTCTTTACTTCCACCCCTGGATTCTTTTTCCATATATCCATGAAATGTCTGACTCCCAACAGTTCTTTGAAAAGGCCAAAACACTCATCATGCTGCAAGGATAGGCAACGCGATGTTAAAGGGAATGCCCAACTTATTGGCCTCCTCGATTGTCTGCACAACCATGTGGCTTCCATGGCCATCTAAAATCAGTAAGTGCCTGTTTTCAGGCGAGACACCACCCAGTACAGAAGCAGCAAAGTGGCAAAGACAATTCAGGAACAGTTCCTTTGTCATCCATGCATGTGGATGTGCAGCCATGCATGCCCCTAGTTCACAATTCTGTATATAATTTTTTAGTTGAGTTTTACCTTTAAATAGATAAAATCCTGGTATTGATGAACCAATTGCATTGGCACAGGCAAGACTTCTGATCCACTCTCTTCTCTTAGGCAATATCTTAGGCACATTTCTACTACCTCTCTTGGCAATTACCTGCATACCACAATTTCCTCCTGCCTGTAAGCTTGTTTCATCACAATTCCATATATGGTCTAAGGCATATGAGTGTTGGTCATATGCAGCAGAAAGAGTATTATAGAACATGGAAACAATTGCAGGGCATAGATTTAAAGCCCGGTCTCTGTCAAGGCCCTCCGCTGTACGTAACACAAGGTGTGGATGCTTCTTTTTAAACCCACTCCACCATGAATTACCAGGAAAACCATCTTTAAAGGGGTTTGGCCTCCCTTGACAGATTTGAGCTACAATGGATTTAAGTTGTATAAGCTCTAACCCATGTCCCAATTGGGCCATCTCCTTACACCACTCAACCACCTCATCCTCCTCCTCTTCAGTCATAACTGTAACAGGCCCTCTACTCTTTGTATTAGTCAACCCATTTATCCAATAATGTATGTTAGAGGCAGCAATACCATGTTTTTTTGCTGATGCACGGATTGAATATCCCTTAAACTCGATTTCATCAATTGCAGCAAGCATGTCTTCCTTCGTCCAGCCTCTGATTGCACTGATTTTCTTTGTTGAAATTGCACCTTGCACCTCGTGTTGTGCGGGTGGCTATGTGGCTGATGGTGGGTCAGATGATCTCGCTACCATTGTAGTCCTTCTAACGACATGGTGGAGCATTGGGAGCACTGACATACTCATCCGATGAACTGGGCTCGCAGCTTGGGCCCCCTTCTCTGTCAGCTTTTTTTCCTCTTATCCAATTTGCCAGATGGGTCTGCTGAATTTAGTGTTCCAAAATTGATGTCATAAAATTGTCAACCGTGGCTAGTAAATCAAGGGAAGTGAAGTGCACTATATGTGCCTAGGTATAAGGTTTCCTACTTCTCATGGCTATATTTTTCTTGTGTTTTTATTAGGTTTTATGCTAAGAGGAAAATAACTAAGTTGTTGGCAAAGAGAAGCTATTGGTCACACTAAAACATAGCAAAATCTATTCTAAACTATGTATGGCACCTAAGAACAGAAAATGCTAATTCATAGATTGCAAAACTTGACAAGAAAAATAACTCATAACATGAACTCAGTCCAATTCATTTCATTAGAAGTATGTTGGAACAACTTGAGAAAAGGATAAGTTTAATGCAATGAGGTTCTTCTAAGTAAACAACAACTTACAATATCACAGAGAAAATCTCATCCATGGTTAGAAATTTGTTGGAACACATTTGGAAAAGATTATTTGCAACATAGTAAGGAACCCTACTCTAAATTAACTTATGACACTAAAATTAATCCATTCTGCAACTCAAAATGTCACTGTTAAGCCTCATTAAAGGGTTAGAAATCTTTTGGAATAGTTTTGGAAAAAGGCAGTTTGTAAAATTATGAGAAATTGCAGAACAGTCAAGACTTCAAAATGACACTACTAATTCTTGTACATATGATAATAATGTGTTAGAAGAGACTAAGAACAAGAGAAGTTTGTAAATAATGAAGGCCTTTAAGTCTAATTTAACAGAACTAGAATACAACTAGCTAATAAAACTTGAAATACATTAAACATAACCGAACTAATATGCAATTAACCTCTGAAATACTACATCTGAACTAAAATGCAATTAATCTCTGAAATAATACAGCTCTATCTCATTCAGTGTTAGTAATATTTTGGAACAATTCATAAGAACAAGACTGGCTGTAACATTCAATGTAAGTGAGCATAAAACATGAAGTTCAGAAAACTGCCTAAATTAGGAACTAAACAGAGCTAAAGTTACTTATCTAAACAATATACACAGAGCCTCTCGGGCAGTAGGGGCCCTCTACCACCAGATTAGCACATGAATCTCCTCAATATTTCTTCAAATCATGTATTAAAGTTGTTCTTCTTTCATCAAAGTAAAATGCTTCAAAAACAGAGTATTACGGTCTTGGACAACTTAACAATAAAAAATCAACTAACTAACTGTCTCTCGGTTTCCCGATTTATTCTTATAAGAGAAATACATAACTGCCCTGGAGAAGAAATAGGGATAAGTGTATTTTTCAATTAAAATCAAATTAGAACTCTTGTGGAGGCCTCGTACTTTGCTGAAGACATCTGTAGAGTCCTTGTCCTGGTAAGAATCTACTTCTTAGTTTTGGTTTCCTCCACGTGCATAACCACTTGCAGATTTTTGCTCAGACTTCGTAGAGGGCAAGGAATGATGTAGGTGAGTTCTGGAATTCAACCATATGCATTTTTCCTTTAAGTGACACCTGTAACCTGTGTGAACATAAAGGTAGCTGCGGAATATGCGACTAGCTACAGAATGGTTGCATTCTGTAGCTAAGTCTAGTAAAAAATGACTACAACAACAAAACCATAAAAGTATAGCAAGTCAGTCATTGTATGAATTCTTAAAGTGACTTTAATCAATCCTATTGATCTTTTAAGCCTATAATTGATAAAGGACAAAGGAAATGAAGTGAAATTTGGTGAAAGAAAAGGACATCTTTGGGGCTCAACATACCCCCACTGCAAAGCTTTTGCATGTCCTCATGCAATCAATCCATGTATTCTGAAACTTCTGCTAGGACATCTAACTTCCTTTTTCTACTTTGCTTGTTGTTCAATGGCATCCTAGGCTTCCTTATGACCAATTTGAACCTCAGATTTATAAGTGCCCTGCTCAACTTTTTGTTTTTCTTCTTCAACTTCTCACTAGCCTTGTACAATTTTTCCATTTGCAGAGAGAGAGTTGTGTTCATGTTACTTTTCAGCTTGAATTGTTCCCTTAAAATTTCATTTTCATTTTTTATATGCCTATTAAGTACTTCCAATTCATATTTATCTCTTCTCAGCACTTCAATTGAAGATTCTTGTGGGCTAGGAGTTCTTCCTCTGTTTTCTGAGGCTCTCTTTTCTAATGACTCAACATAATTATAGATTTGTTGTTGGGCTGGGTCTACCTCCGGAGTTCCTCTATCAAGATCCTCTTCATACTGGTACTCAGGAGATCTATCAGTTGGTGTCTCTTCATCCTCAATATCTATGATTCTCGTTTTCTTAACCCCTGTTTTCTTCAATATGCCTCTAAGCCTATGGCTTCTTCTTAGTTTAGATGGTCCCTCACCTCTCTCCTTAGCATACTTTCTTATTATCTTCTCCTTTTTAAGCTGTTTCTTGATTTCAGCCAATTTTTCAGAGATAATCTCCTCACTGTCTTCTTGTATGGATTTACCAGTTTTAATTTCAACAGATTTGGAAATTTTTCCTCTCCTACTTCTTCTTGCAAGTTTGCCTTCAGATGGAGTTTCTTTAGGTTCTTCAAAGTGATTCCTCAAGAGGAACTCATCCCAATTGTCTCCCACCTTTCTCAAATGATGCTCAATTAGGATTTTAACTAGGCCATGGTGATACAAAGTGGTTTCTAAGAATTGAACCCTTTTTTGTACATTAGAAGCCATCCTCTTTAGGCTATGGAGTAAGAAAAAGGTTAAATTGATTTCTTCATCTAGGAAATGCATCATAAGCCGAATATGATAAACATATAGGGTACCAAACCTTCCCTCACAAGTTATAAACTTTTGCAAAATGAGCAACATATTTCGCCATTTATTCTTCAGTGCTGAGCTAGGAATGCCCTTCTTAAAAACTGAAATATCCATACCTGGTGTTTTGAGCATCTGCCTCCATGCCTCATTGTGAAATTCCTTGTTTTTGAACCATCGTTCACCTTGCCTTGGTAATTCTGCTGCTTCTGCAATGAAGGATTCTGTAATAGTGAACTTGACATCTCCTATTTCAACTTCTGACCCATTGAAGGACCGTGCAAATGTCTTGGTTACCTCCTTATGAAAACCATTGAACTTTTCCAAAAACTGTAACCACCCAACTTGTTGTAGCATCTCTCTAATCTGTGGGTAACCCTCTAAGTATTTGGTTCCGACTGGTTCAGACCTTACAATGAGACCCATGGCTTCTTTTCTCAACCTTCAATTTACTGCTCCATTACTGCTCTTCTATTCACGGTAAAAATGGCTGTAGAGAGTTGTTTTCACCCCAAAGATGACTTCTCTGTTTATGCAGTAGGAATTGGCTATGGAAAGATGACATGAAGTGGTTATGGGATGAGTGGAATATGGTGAGGGTGATTCACACGAATTAATGAGTTTGAGAGCTGTCATGGAGGAAAAGACCGCGGAAAAATCTCGTGTGAATTTCAAAATCATCACTGAATACTTCGGGTTAGTGACGTGACCTAATAGGTCACTTCAGTACTAACCGTTAATTTTTAATAAATGATGATTTGGTATGGCGGAATGGAAGGGATTTTGTCCAAGGATTTTATGATAGGCTTAATAGGCTTGATCAACACGAATAATCAAAATAAATTTATGAAACATACATGACTTAACCATACTATAACTTTCATAATCTATTATCATAATAATTTCACAACTTTACCTTAGCCTTTCCTTTGATTTTTGTGGTTTTAATATGCTTTGTCTTCCTTTGAAAATCATTGATCCTTCAGTCTTCATAATCCCTTTGATTTTGCTTGTTGACATAGGTGTGTAGGGTCAATTTGCTACTGAACAAGTGGTTCCTGGATAGTTTCCTGCAGGATATCTGGCTGCAGAATGTCTAGCTGCAGAATATCTGGCTGCAGAATATACCTGTAGAGGCTTTGAAACATGAAATGAAATGATTTGAAACATGGATGGAGTGTAGTGTGAAATGAAATAAACTGGATCATGAAATATGGTGGAATGGAGCATGAGTGAAGTGAAATATAATGGAATGAAATGGATCATAGGTGTAAAGTGGAATGAAATATGAAAAGTGGCATGCAACTTATGATTTGTAATACTCAATTGCAGGAAGAGATCAAATTTAAAATTCTGAAATGAAAATGAAGTGGACCATGGAATGGAGTGAATGAAGTATGGATGAATGGAGTGAATGAAATATGAATGAAGTGAGACATGATGGAGTGAAATGGATCATAAGTGAAATGGGCCTGCACTTATGAATTTATGATAGTTGCTTGTAGGAAAAGAACAAAATTTAAAAGCTAAAGTGTCAGAAGGATTCCGATTTTCACTTTATCTTTTCTGTATAAACATGCTAATCAGTGATTAGTTTTCATGTTTATAATTTTTTTTTTTATGCATCTGAATTCAAAAAATTCAATTAAGTTGATGAAGAAGAAGGATTCTTCTTCATTAACTTCACATCACTGTTCTCCTGGAATCTCTTGAAAAATTTCTCTTGAAAGTGGCTTATGATACAACTTCAATCTATGACCATTTACAAGAAAAGTGACCTTCTCTTCATCTATTGTCCTGATTTTTATTGCTCCATTGTCAAAAAATTTCACAATTTCATATGGCCCAAGCCATTGTGTTTGGAATTTACCTTGAAAATCTTTGAACTTTGAATCAAACAAGAGGGCCCAGTCACCTTCTTTGAATTTCTTTTCCTTAATGTACTTATCATGCCATCTAGTCCTTTGCTGCTGGACTATACTTGTTTTCTGGACTGCATCTTGTCTGATCTCATCCAATTCATTAATCTACTCCAATCTGTGCTTTTGTGCCTCTGTTAGATCAAGTCCTAGTTGAACTGCCATTTTAAAAGTTTGAATCTGAAACTCTATGGGAAACAAAACTTGTTTTCCATAAACAATTTCATAGGGAGTATGACCTGTTGTGCTTCTCCATGTAGTTCTATAGGCCCACAAGGCTTCAGGAAGCCTGTCTGCCCAATCTCTTCTATGTAAATGAACAATCTTTGTTAGGATCCCTTCAATGACCTTATTAGTAGATTCCACTTGACCATTTGCTTGTGGATGATAGGGAGTAGATTTTCTGTGTCTGATTTTGTACCTCTCCATCATTTGTTCCACTAGCTTTGACGTAAATTGAGCTCCTTGATCTGTAACAATTTCCCTTGGGACACCAAAACGAGTAAAATATCCTCAAAAAGAACATTAACTACATATGCTTTAGTAACATAAAGTAATGGCTTGGCCTCTACCCATTTGGTAACATAATCAGTGCAAACTAATATATATTTCTTTTGTCTTGATGGAGGACTAATAGGTCCTACAAAATCTAAAGTCCATTTCTCAAAAGGTTCAATATGTACCTGAGGCTGCAATGGCATCTCACCTGAAGGAGAAGGTTTCCCTACCCTTTGGCAACTGTCACACCTTTTGACATACTCTTTAGCATCTTTAAAAAGGGATGGCCAATAATATCCTAAATGAAGGACCTTATAAGTTGTCCTTTTATCAGAAAAGTGTCCGCCATAAGGTTCATCATGACATGCTTTGAGAATCTCAGGCATCTCATCTTCCCGAACACATCTCCTAATGATAAAATCTGGACCTGTCTTGTACAACTCATTAGCAACCCATGAATATTTTTCATTGTCATAAATGATTTTTCTTTTATCTCTTGCATTCATTATTGAAGGAAATTTTCCTGAAACTAAATAATTAGCAATGTCAGCAAACCAAGGAGTTTGAGTAGAAATTGCAAAAAGATATTCATCAGGAAATTGATCTTCAACTGGAGTGTCATCTTTGATGTTTTGGAGTCTAGATAGGAAATCGGCTACTGTGTTTTGTTTTCCAGGCCTATCTAGAATGGTAATGTTGAATTCTTGTAAAATAAATAACCATCTTATGACTCTGCCATTAGTAATTGATTTGTTCATTAAGTATCTAATTGCAGAATGATCAGTGTGAACAAAAGTTTCATAGCCTATTATATAGTGTCTGAATTTGTTTATGGCATGAACAACAGCTAAAAACTCTTTTTCAGTTACAGTATAATTTAACTCTAAAGGAGTCAAATTTTTACTTGTATAATAGATGGCATAAGGAATCAAGTCTTTTTGTCCCAATACTGCTCCTAGAGCTGTATCTGAGGCATCTGTTGAAATATGAAAAGGTAACTTCCAGTTAGGTCCCCTTAAAATAGGTGCTTCAGAAATTTTTGTTTTCAAGGTCTCAAAGGCTAACTGGCAATCAGAATTCCATTTGAATTCACAGTCTTTGGTAAGTAATTTGAAGAGTGGAGATGCTATCTTGGTGAAGTTTTCTATAAATCTTCGATAATATCCTGTAAATCCTAGAAAACTCTTAACATATTTTTGACAACTTGGAATAGATAAGTTAGAGATGACTTCAACTTTTGACTCATCAACTCTAATCCCATCCCCTGAAATGTGATGCCCCAAAACAATTCCTTCAGTAAACATCATAAAACACTTCTCATGACTCAGTGAAAGATTTTCTTCTTTACATCTCTTTAAAAAATTTTCCAAGTTTGCTAAGGCTTCTTCAAATGTGTTTCCATAGACTGTGAAATCATCCATATATACCTCTACACAATCATGTATTAGATCTGAAAATATTCCTAGTACCGCCCTTTGAAATGTTGCAGGTGCATTGCATAGTCCAAATGGCAATACTCGGTAAGCATAGGTACCCCAAGGACAGGTAAATGTGGTTTTGTCTTGATCTTCAAGTGCTACTTGAATTTGGTTATAACCACTAAACCCATCTAAAAATGAGAATTACTTTTTGCCAGCTAATGTATCTAACACCTGATCTATGAAAGGTAGGGGAAAATGATCTTTAAGAGTAGCTTTGTTTAATTCTCGGTAGTCAATACATACCCTCCATTTACCATTTTTCTTTGGCACAATTACCAAAGGAGAAACTCACTGACTATCTGAAATAGGATAGATAAAGTTGACATTCAACAATTTTTGCAATTCTTCTTTAACAATCTCCCTAAGATTTGGATTCATCCGTCTTTGAGGTTGTCTGATTGGTTTACAATTTTCCTCTATGTAGATGTGATGAGTGCAAGTCTTGGGGCTTATCTCTTTCATATCAGTGTACTCCCATGCATATGCAGAAGAATGTCTCTGTAATATCTTGACTAGCTCTTCTTGTTGAGATTTCTCTAGGTTCTTGTTTATGTTTAAAGTTTTGCCTGGAAATATCTCAATTGTAGAACTGCCAAATTTATCCATGGAATAGAGAGACATCTATATTGATGATAAAAACTCAATGTTGGATTCTTCTTGAAATTTTTCATGTTTGTATTTCGAAGATGATTCAAAATTTTCTAAGGTATTTAGAATCTGGCTGTCTTCACTAATTTCTGAAATTGTGAAGAGAGGTTGTATGTCTTCTTCATCCTCAATCCATTGAGTATCATCTAATTCTGTAATTGTTTTTGCTGGAGGATACAAGGTAAATTTCTTGGTTGAACTACCATAAGAGATGTACATATCACCGGATCTACAGCTAATGAAAGCATCAACTGTAGCTAACCAAGGTCTTCCTAATATAATAGGATGTCCTCCTAGATTATTCTTAGGAGTTAGGATCATAAAATCCATAGGATACTCCCAAGAATCTAGGGACACTGGAATGTCTTCTATTACCCCATCAGGTTTGATCATAGATCTGTCTGCTAATTGTAATAATGTGGGTGTAAAAAGAAGATTAGGAAGTTTCAGTTTATCCATGATTTTTCTACTCATGATATTGATTGTTGCTCCTAAATCAATAAGTGTGTTTTGGATCTCAGTTCCATTGATGTGTATTT
Organism: Pinus albicaulis; assembly: GCA_034641835.2. Classification (NCBI taxonomy): domain Eukaryota; kingdom Viridiplantae; phylum Streptophyta; class Pinopsida; order Pinales; family Pinaceae; genus Pinus; species Pinus albicaulis. Next base: position 665,229,408 of record CM076569.1, on the reverse strand, counting down.
TAACAACTGGATTTCCTGGGTCTAGATACTTTGGAATGGCAATCTTACCCATCATGATATCTGCTATTTTTCCTGCCAGTTGAATTTTCTTTATCTCTTTGATTTTTTTTCCTTTTTTTTCCATGCTCAACTCCTTTATTGTTTTTGCTAAGATTGGAATTTCTTTGATAGCTTGTAATAATGGGATCTTAATACAAACATTCCTTAGCTCATCTAGGAAACCATAATTAGGCACCATAATTTGTTTTTCTACACCCCTATCAATTTGTAATATGTCTGGAAAGGGAGGTGTAGAGGTGGATGTTGATGGCTGCTCTAATATAGGAGTTGAAATTATTGGTTTTTTTTTTTTCAATGTTTGGAGCTTGAAAAGATGTGTTCTCTTCAAGACTTTTATTTACCCGTAGAGAATCTTCCTCATAATTGTTTTGTTCTTGTATGATTACAGAAAATTTCTTCTTTTCAAGTATTCTTCCAGACCTAAGTTGAACATCATTAATGTCTAAAGGAGTAATCAAATAGGTTGGAAACTGTTGGCCTTCTATCATGTATGTGTTCTGAGGATTTTTATTGTTGGGGTTTGGTATGGGTTGGGCAGGTAACTGATTTTCTTTCTGAGGAAATGGTAATGGAAGTGGTGGATTTTGATGTTGTGGATTTTGAGGATTTTGTTGAAGATTTTGTTGAGGAGGGAAATTTGGATATGGTGGATAAGATGGTGGATATTGATAGTACCGAGAGTATCTTCCATAAGGATTTTGTGCTCCTTGTGCCCAAGTTTGAGATTGATTTTGGAATTGGGGCCAAGGTTGTTGCCAAGAATTCCAATTTGATGGGGGTTGATTATACAGATGATCATGGAATCCTTGTGTTTGAGGTCCTTGCCATGGCCTCCTAGAGACAAAATTGAGAGATTCTGTGGAATTTGTAGGGGTTTCTTCTTGAAAGACAACTTTAAGACCAGGAAGTGAAGGACAACTCTTGGTCTCATGTTTTTCTGAACAAATTACACAAGTCTCTACTAATTTTTCATCCAAAGGGCACTCTCTCAAGGCATGCTTCTTTCTACATTTGGGACAAAAGATTGCTAAGGCATCAGATTCAGATTTTTGCTTGTTTTGTAACTTAAGGGTGTCTATTTGTTCACTAAGACTCCCTAAAATTTCAGATTTGAATTCATCAAGCATATGTCCTATTTATGCCCTACTTACTGTCCCAGAAGCAGACTTACTTGCCCTTGCAAGAGCAGGGTCTCTTGGTCCTTTTACAGTTTTAGATTTCCCTCTTGAAAGGTTGATACATAATTCAACTATTTCAGGTAATGTGAGCTGAGATATATCCCCTTTTCCCATCATATTAAGGATATCTAGCCATTCATCCCTAATTTTCTTCAACAAGAGAGCTTTCAAAGTATCTTGGTCTAAGTTTTCCATTTTTTCTCTCTTGATGTTATAGTTAAACCTTTCCAACAAATCTTCCAAATTTTCATCCTCTTTTTGTAGCATTTTAAACACTTCCTCCTTATGGTTGACTGGCATACAGTAATCCAAATACCTTTCTAGAAATGCATGTTTCATGTCTTCCCATGTCCTAATAGAACTGTTGATCAAACTCATAAACCATTTTAATGCTGCTCCTTTCAATGTTGAAGGGAATAGTTTAATTTTTTGGGCATCTTGTAAGTAATCATAGGTTCTACATAGGACTTCAAATTCAAATATGAAGGTTTCCAGATCTTCACTTTTGAGTCCATAAAAGTTTGGAAGGACAGAGGGTGAAATGTTTTTCATAGTTGCATTGGTTTCTTCATCTACTATAGGAAACCCAAAAGAGCTTCCCATTTCCCTTCTACCTCTTCCTTTGCCTCCTTCTTCACCTCTACCTCCTTCTCCTTCTGCACCTCTACCTCCTTCTCCTCTACCTCTACCTCTACCCCCTCCAAATAGTGTATGTTCTACATTAAAGACTCCTCCTCCTCCTTCTTCTGCCATGGTTGATTCTCCTATGGAAGTGGAAAAGTTTAGGTCTCTAACAGGGGTCCTTGAATCTTCTTCTAAGACAGGTTCAATGGATGAAGTGGAAGGTTCTTCTGATGGAATGTCTGATCTTAAGTCATCTGGAAGTCTATGATCAGTGGAGTATGGGATGTGGGTTTGAGTTGGAGGTGTGCTGCCTCTTGGTCTTGGTGGCACAAGTGGTGTTCTAGGAATCAAGTTTCTATTTCTTATTAATCTACCCCTGAGTCTATTTCTGTACGCATATCATTTTTTTGGGAGGTAAGAAACAAGGCTACCTAGTTACACTTCCCCGGCAACGACGCCAAAATGTCTGCTCAACTTAGTGTTCCTAAATTGATGTCATAAATTGTCAACCAGGGCTAGTAAACTGTTGAAGTGAAGTGCACTATATGTGCCTAGGTATCTGCTTCCTACTTCGTTGTGTTTAGTGTTTTTCTAGTGTTTTTGGTTTTGTGTTTTTATGCTAAGAGGAAAAGAACTAAGTTGTTGGCAAAGAGAAGTTATTGGTCACACTAAAACAGAGCAAAATCCATTCTAAACTATGTATGGCACCTAAGAACAGAAAATGTTAATTCACAGATTGCAAAACTTGACAAGAAAAATAACTCATAACATGAACTCAGTCCAATTCATTTCACTAGAAGTATGTTGGAACAACTTGAGAAAAGGATAAGTTTAATGCAATGAGGTTCTTCTAAGTAAACAACAACTTACAATTATCACAGAGAAAATCTCATCCATGGTTAGAAATTTGTTGGAACACATTTGAAAAAGATTATCTGTAACCTAGTAAGGAACCCTACTCTAAATTAACTTATGACACTAAAATTAATCCATTCTGCAACTCAAAATGTCACTATTAAGCCTCATTCAAGGGTTAGAAATCTTTTGGAATAGTTTTGGAAAAAGGCAAGTTTGTAAAATTATGAGAAATTGCGGAACAGTCAAGACTTCAAAATGACATTACCAATTCTTGTTCCTATGATAATGATGTATTAGCAGAGATTAAGAACAAGAGAATTTTGTAAATAATGAAGGCCTTTAAGTCTAATTTAACAGAACTAGAATACAACTAGCTAATAAAACTTAAAATACATTAAAAAAAACCGAACTAATATGCAATTAACCTCCGAAATACTACAGCTGAACTAAAATGCAATTAATCTCTGAAATACTACAGCTCTATCTCATTCAGTGTTAGTGGTATTTTGGAACAATTCATAAGAACAAGACTGGCTGTAACATTCGATGTAAGTTAGCATAAAACATAAAGTTCAGAAAACTGCCTAAATTAGGAACGAAACAGAGCTAAAGTTACTTATCTAAACAATATGCACAGAGCCTCTCGGGCAGTAGGGGCCCTCTACCACCAGATTAGCACACGAATCTCCTCAAGATTGCTTCAGATCATGTATTAAAGTTGTTCTTCTTTCATTAAAGGAAAACGCTTCAAAAACAGAGTATTACGGTCTTGGACAACTTAACAATAAAACATCAATCTAGCTAACTGTCTCTCGGTTTCCCGAGTTATTCTTATAAGAGAAATACATAACTGCCCTGGAGAAGAAATAGGGATAAGTGTCTTTTCCAATTAAAATCAAATTAGAACTCTTGTGGAGGCCTCGTACTTTGCTGAAGACATCTGTAGTGTCCTTGTCCTGGTAGGAATCTACTTCTTAGTTTTGGTTTCCTCCACGTGCATAACCACCTGTAGATTTTTTCTCAGACTTTGTAGAGGGCAAGAAATGATGTAGGAGTTATGTAACGAACTATGCGTTTTCTTTTAAGTGACACTCAGAATCGGTGTGAACATGAAGATAGCTACGGACATGTTGTTACGAATGGCCTATTCTCAGAGCTAAGTCTGATAAAAAATCACTATAACAACAAAACCATAAAAGTATAGCAATTTAGTCATTGTATGCATTCTTAAAGTAACTTTAATCAATCCTATTGATATTTTAAGCCTATAACTGATAAAGGACAAAGGAAATGAAGTGAAATTTGGTGAAAGAAAAGGACATCTTTGGGGCTCAACAATAGAAACTCTTGGCATGGCTCCAACAACCTGTAGATTTACCACGAAATTCTAATTTAAAATTGTATTCGAGTACAACATGGGTAAGAAATTTGATAAGTATTACAACATAACTGTATAGAGTAAACTATAATTATGTATGAATTCCAATATTACTGCTAACAACATGAAATCTTCAGTTGTTTGTTGTGAATTAATTGACATTGAAGTGGAACAGACATGGTTTACCTGAACAGTTGATTTGAATTACATTGTTATTGTGAATTAATTTTTCATTATATTGTATTTCAATTATGTATGATCAATATCGGGTCTACAACAAGAGGGATACCCACCCGGTCCGAACCTTGGTTAGCAGCTCCTTTTCCATTTGGTGTAGTGGGTTAGACTAGGGATAATGGGACCAGTTTCCCAATATGTGTGTGTGTGTTTGAGAATTGATATTTCTTATCTAAAATTCCTAAGTAAAATTCTTTTATTCTATTTCTAATCTAATCATATGCAAAGTATATTCTAAGAAATATCTAACTCTAAACTAACCCGGGATGTAAATCTTTCTATTTATGCGATCTAAAATGATTTCAGATAACAATCGATAATAAAGATCATTCAATTATTATGAGAAAAGAATTCAATAAAGATAAACCATTTCATATAAAAAGTTAAATGAAACAGTTGTGAAAAACATATCGCATAATAAGCTATTCATACATCAAGCACAAATAAATAGCTATCACCGTACAAAAATGCCAAATGATAACTCAAGTATTCAAACATCAATATATAAATAACTGAACATAAGTATCACTTTTAACACAGAAACAGAAACAGTTAAGAGATAAAAGTACCATTTATAACTGGTTCTACTCATGAGCTAGAAGCAATAATGATTTATCTCTTCCTAATCCAACATCCATTAAGAGTACAGAAATGCAACATCAGTAATAGATATTAGACACACATATCAATAAATCTCATTCCATTCATTCATCAAAACCTCCTCTGAGGGTGCAGAAGTGCATGTTCTGAGGATAAGTTTTTGACAAATTTCAGGACCCTTCTCTAAATGCATGAGAAGGGTTTAAATACTACTAACTAAATCTAAAAATAGTTTATTACAAAAATTTAGGATTCGGTTTAAATGACCGTCCTTTTTCTAGGCAAAAAATAAAGTAAAACTCAAACTAAATCTAAAATTAAAAACTATCAACTAACTACTTATGAATTTGATCTTTGAATTTGCAAGAATCCAGCATTGATTTGAGAAGAGGAGGTTGGCCAACTTCAGATTTTAATTTTTCCGAAAAAACAGAATCGGCAAGTGTTGGCGCAATCTTCTCAGTAGAATTAATGATGCAATTAAGAGTACTGTATTGACTGTGTGGTTTTACCAGATATGTCCAATAAGAATCCCAATTTAACTTTGTCAATCCTACAATTGATTTTTCCCTTTCCTCAGTTTTCTGTTTCCACTCTGTTTGCAATTGCTGGGCTTGTGGTAGGTATCCTGGAATAGTTTCTGAAATCAAATTAACTTTGTGCAAATTTTCATTTACACAATCAGTAATGTTGCTTGCTGTTGTAGCTGCTTCCTCTGCTGCTTTTTCTGCCTCTCTGATCTGTGCATCCCAATTATTGAAGAGCATTTCTTTATGACTGTCATTGATGATTGGTGCTCCTGCTCTTTTTCCTTCCTCTGTCTTTTTCCATGCCAAATAATTAGTAACTCTTTCATTAGTTAAATCATAATCATGTCATAATTCTACGACATGATTAGTGATTTTATCACTTTCTAGACAAAAAGAGTTCCATTGCGAGATTTTCTGGCATAATACATCTTGTTGTTGCAGTAGTTGGTTGTTTAAAGAAATAGATTCTAAAATAAACTCTGGAAGTTTGGGATCATCTTTGTGCTCTTCTCGGATAATCTGTATTTGTTTCTCTTTATCGGCCAAACTTTTTTGATATCCGATTTGCATCTCTTGAAGCTCTTGCTGTAACTTTTCAAGTTTTATCTGTGCTTCACTGTTAGCATGGGCTTGTTGCAATTGTTGTTGTAGAACTTGTATTTGATCTTCTTTTTCATTTAATAATAGCCGTACCTCAGATGCTTTGTCAATAGTTGCGGAGGCATAAGCTCCTGTAATCTGAGATAACTTGGTAAGATTATCAGTAGGATCCGTTGTAGGATATTTCCATAAGACATCTAATTGTTCTGCATTAGTAGAGATTGCGCTCTCTAACTTTCTCTTTTTCCTTTGCTTCCTGACTACTGCTTTATACTGCGAGCTGTAGAATACATCCAAAGGAGGAATGTCTTCTATATTAAGTACAATTTCAGAAGAGGGAGTGATAGGTATATGCTCTGTGTTTGTTACATTGCCGCTTATTCCTATGCTTAAAACTTTTGTTGTATGTACAGGGGTTTGTGTCTTCTGTCCTTCAACATTAAGCAATTCATTAAATGTTTCCCATTCTTTATCTAATTGAGTGCTGGTGGATGGTTGCTGTACAATGAGAAGTGGAAGATTCAACTGTGGAGTGGTTGAAGTCTGTAGTTGTGAAAGCTCTTTTGATTGAGCTGTATCTTTTACTGAGCCTTCATCATTATCAGTCTTTTTAGAACGTTCAGAAGTTTCTTTGTCAGAATTCGACTTAGACTTTTCTGTATCTGAGTTGCCACTAAGACTGACACTAGGAGTTGGTTCCCTTGCGGGTTCCAAGCGTAAATTTTCCAAAGGGGTAGTGGTCAATTTTCTTTCTCTGTAGATTTTAAATTCTTGAAATACTTCTGGGGAAAACTGTGTTTGAGCTAAATGAAAAATTTCTTTAAATGAACATTTTTCTTGAAACATATCATCAAAAGGATCTTCTTCTCCAGAAAATACTCTCACCTTAACTGCAGTGGTGAAATCTTTGACAACATCATATGGATCAAATAGCCTTCTCGAAAACTTGAATAGTTGTAAGCATGTAATATTGCTTACCTCTTTGAATGCATGACCAACATCAAACAATGAAAATGCTCCACAGGCTATGGGAAATTGTGGCCAGATGGCCTTCTTCTTATCCTTTAATTCCTTTGTCAAACCTCCTTCACCACAGGTTTGGTATGCAATTTCCCGAGCTATAAGTTTATCCGAAATATACAAGGGTAAAATGTGAGGAGAAGCAGAACTTCCAAAAACCCTTACATAGGTAAACAACTCTTCTCCAAACCACTGTGCGACAGGGAGAATTTCGACTTCTGCTTTCGGGGAAAACCTTGGAACATCCTTATTATACAATATTCTGTATAGAGGCAACATTATGCCATGGAAAATCTTGTAAAAATGAGGAACAAACTTTGATTCCCACAATTCTTTGTGATAGACATGAATAGGCAAGGGATCATGAATTGTCCATTGCCAACCCATTAAAGGGAATTTAGAAACAAAGCAGATTGAATCCATAACATAGGCAGATAGATAAAAAGGAGGATAAATCCTCTGAGAAACATTCTGTTTAGACCGGTAATTGAAAATAGCGGTGGCTAAATTATCAGACAATATTTTGGCCCAGTCTACAATGGTAGCGTTAACAGCAGCATTCAATAACGGAAGCCATTCAGGCAAGACCTTACTAATATCAGGCTTTCCAAAAAGCCTACATAACATAGCAGCAGTAAAACAATATGGAGAGGTGAGTGAACCAGTACTGTACATATCGTGTTTGTCTTTTTTCAATGGTTCATCTCTTTTGGTCCATTCTTTGGTGCATTCTGCCAAATTTGCATTTTCCCTGGCAAATTTCTCCATAAATTGTTTGTTGTAAGTCGCCTGAGGCTCCGACAAGTGATACATAAGCCTCAAATCTTCTGTAGTGAACGACCCGATGAGCTCTTGATCTGGAGTTCTAAATTTCCTGTCTGAAATATCGGTGCTATCCAACATTCATTTTACCATATCTGTATACGGAAGAATTCTCGGTCTTGCTGCTATCCGGTGCAAAAATGAACAAGCCAGTTCTGTAAGAGATGCTTCAGAGGAATTACTTGAACCTGCAGTAGCCGCGACTTCCATTACCCTGGGATTTTCTTCTTCGAGAAAATTATGCATACCCTCCCAAGTGGTGATACCGGCATCCTTGTTGCAAGCAATATCTGCATACAGGGAAGCCATCTCTTTGTTTTCAGAACTTGGAGTTTTCTCTTGCTTTCCCATAATACTCTGTGAATGCTTTGTATAGTCTTCTGTTGCTTCGCGCCTGCGGTTTTACGAATTAAGTGAGAGTAATGATATGAGAAAGGTGACAGGATAGTTTTAAATGCTGAAGGTGGATGAAATATATTATTATAACGTGAAACAACCTTTCAATCAAAACAAAATCCTTTTCATCAAAAATTGACAATCCATTCATTAATTCAATCATTAAAGCGCATAACGGATATTGATTTATGAAAAGATTTTTTTTGGACAACGAGCTTTTAAGAATCTGCGACATTGCGATCTGCGATTTGCTGTGCAATATCACAATATCGCAATATCGCAGATCGCAGTTTTCTCAAATCGAAATCATCGAAAGATCGCAATTATCGCAAATCGCAATATTCACGAATCGCAGTCTCATAGCATCGCGAAATCGCAATATCGCAATATCACAAAATATAATATATGAAAAGTATTCCTTAAACATCTTTTCTGTGATATGCGGTTTGCGATCAATATTTTAATGCATAGTTTTTTTTTGGGATCGCGCTATCGCAATTTTGAAGATTTTACTTTGCAAAGGATATATACTTATTGCGATGGATGTGATATTTTCTTCAAAGAAAATATTTTATTCTAATCTATCATAAACTTAAGTGTATTTAAAGATTTCCAAAGGAATTTCCCTAAGTTATGATAGTAAGTTTTATTTGAGAAAGGAAACAAGCACTAATTAATTTTTTTGGATTTTTTGACTAAGGGTCCCCACTTATTTAGTATTATTACTAATACTAAATAAGAAGGGGAGTTGTTGCTGGCCACAACAATTGGCGATTCACTTGGAAGAACCAGTTATCTCTGCTTTTCTTTTGAATTTTCTAAACTTTTCAAAACAGAAAATTTTCCAAAAAATCAAACTTTATTATGAAAAGACAAAGTACATTATGCTTTAATCTATAAATGATATTTCATTTCTTCTATATTCAACTTTGATTATTCACTTCCTCAAGCTAGTCCTTGTATTTACATCAGTCATTACTTAGTTCATAAAGATAAAAACAAAGGCTTCTCTGTAAATCAACTTAAAATATGCTCATTTGTCGTAGGTAGAGCCACTGCTGCCAGCAAGCGTTTATAGCCTCGACAGGGTTACCTGTTACCCAGCAATGATCCTGTGTCCTACTTAGAGAAATATACAATTTTCAAAGAGAAATCCATATTCACACTTATTGCTTTTATTTTTCTTTTTTATTCTTAAAGAACAATGTCTTGGTTTGGTAGCCAATTTATGACAATGCCATTCACTTGATTTATAACTTTGCTGAACAAGCTGGCTCGTGATGAGACCCCTTGTCTTTTGATTGCAATAATCTTGAGTCATTGCCCTGTTGTGGTATGCAGTATTGGCAAAGTCAGCAAGCTATAATATCTATGATCATGATAAGTCGGCTCATGATGAGACCTCTTACTCTTTAAGTTAAAAGTGTATCATTGGATAATTCTTTGAACATTGTAATTTTCTAAGCGGGGAGGATATCATTGTTTCCTTAAGATAGCTCTGGACGACAATAGTAGAGTTTTTTGGAAGGAACTTTTCTATAGAGAAACTTTGTTTTGTTATTGATACCTTTCATTGAACTGATATAAAACAATATTTCACTAAAAGTTGTCTTTCATCAAAGTTTTCAAAGTTGAAACTAGTATCATTTGAAGACTAAAGTTATTTTTTAACTGTATCTTTGAATAATAATGATCAATATTCTGAAAATAATTCTATTTATAAAAATGAAGAAACAAAATCTAAAAAGAGAATTTATATCTTCTTTGTAAATTCCAAATGTAACCATTAACAACTTGTTTTATTTTGACAATAAAGAAAGCTAATATACAAAATAGAAGAATGATCTCTTATGGAAAATATTTTTTGAGAACTTGTCCATTAACAGGTAAAGAATCTCTTTTGCCTGTTAAATCCTGTAACATAAAAGTAGATGGACCTATGATTTCTGCAATTTGGAAAGGACCAAGCCACATTCGTTGAAATTTCGTATGTTTTCCTTTTTCCTCATGAGCCTTGTCCCATTTTAAAACAAGATCTCCAACCTGAAAGTCTTTTCTGGTTATCATGTTTGAATCAAAAGAAGCTTTTACTAATGCTTGATGATGAGCATGAGTTATTTTGGCTTTTTCTCGTTGTTCTTCTAACTTAATTATTTCCATCTGTCTTAGTTGTAAGGAAGAAGTTGGTGCTTCATCAATATATTGAACTAAGGCCAAAGAAGGAATTGCTAAATGAGTTGGAAGAACTACTTCTTTCCCATAAACTAAATTAAAGGGAGAAGTACCAATAGAAGCCTTCTATGTTATTCGATCTGCCCATAAAGCATATGTTAAAGACTTATGCCAATTTTTATGATTTTGATCAATGGTTCGCTTAATGATTCTAATTAAGTTTTTATTTGTGGATTCAGCTAATCCATTTCCCTATGGATAATAATTGGCAGAGTATTTAAGTTTGAAACCTCTCTTGAGTGAAAATTCAGTCATAGCATTACTAGAAAAATACGATGCATTATCAAACATTAAAGCAGAAGGTAGACCAAACCTGGTAATTATGAACTGATCTATGAATTAGATGATATGTTCAGCATTAGCAATCTTGAGAGGGATTGCTTCTACCCATTTCGTAAAATAATCTGTTGCTGTAATGATATACCTATGTTGCTTAGAAGAGTGAGGAACGATCTCACCTATTATGTCCAATCCCCATTGATCAAAAGGTTGTTCAATGTTCACTGGTTGTAATGGAAATGATGGTTTCTTTTGTCTTCCAGCTGCAGTTTGACAAATTTGACATTTTCTTACATAGCTATGTGAATCTTTGAATAATGTAGGCCAGTAATAGCATGCACGAATAATTTTGTGTGCAGTAGCATCTCCAGCATAATGTCCACCTGCTGGCCCATTGTGAAGTTCCTGCAAGACTTTTTCAGCTTCAGATTTCTCCAGACATCTAAGAAGAACAGAATCGTAATTCATTCTAAAAAGAACATCGTTTACAAGCTGATATTGTTTAGCCTTCAACCTTAGAGCTCTTTTCTTGGTGTGATCGAGATTTGGAGGATCATATCCATTCTTTAGATAAAAAATGATATCAGCATATAATGATTCAACATCGTTTAGGCTTACCTCATACGTTTGTATCTCTTCAGATGATTTTTCAGAAATCTGTGATGCTCCAGCTAGTATTTTGCAAAAGCCTTGACCTCTTACAATATTTGTTGGTTTGATCTCAACATCATATTCTTGTAAGGCAGTAATCCAATTAGCTCTTTTCTCACCCACATCTTTTTGGACTAAAAGATTTCTTACCGCTGGAAACGATACTATGATTTTTGTATGGGTTTTAAGTAAAAAAGGTCTGAAATACTTGATTGCTTTGAAAACAGCATAAGCTTGTTTCTCCACATCTGAGTAATTCAACTCAGCTCCCTGTAAATTTGAACTGAAGAAAGCAATTGGGGCTTCTGCTTTGTCTTGATTTTCTTGAGTAAGTATTGCAGCGTAAGATTTATCAGAGGCAAATGTATACAAAATAAAAGGATCGGAAAAATTTGGAGTTGCTAAAGATGGAGCGTTAATGATTGCTTGTTTAATCAGATTGAATGCCTCATATTCATCTTGGCCCCACTTGAAGTTTGAATTCTTTTTTATCATCGCTTGTAAAGGAGATACTATTCTTGAAAAATCTGGTACAAATCTCTTTACAAAATTAATTTGGCCAAGGAAAGATTGCATAGCTTTCTTATTGTGAGGTAAAGATATTTCAGAAATCTCCTTGATTCTATCAGGATCAATATGAATTCTAGATTTTGACACTATGAATCCAAGAATTTTTCCTTCACTTAATGCAAAAAAGGATTTTTTTGGGTTAAGTGAAATTCCATACCTTTGACAACGTTGGAAGATCTGCTTCAAATCTCTAAGATGATTGCTTCGTTTTTTGGAATATACAGTTATATCATCCAAATAGATTACCACTGATTTGTTAACTAATCCCTTGAAAGCGATGTCCATGGCTCTTTGAAATGTGGCACCAACATTGATCAGACCAAAAGGCATCTTCTGATATGCATAAGTGCCCCATTTGGTTCTAAATGTAGTTTTCAATTGATCATCAGGATGGACTAACACTTGATTGTAGCCAGAGAAACCATCTAAGAAAGACATTAATTCTGATCCTGCAACTGCCTGTAATATTTGCTCCATTGGAGGCAAAGGAAAATTATCTTTTTGGCAAGCTTTATTAAGATTTCGAAAGTCAATGCAAATTCTAATGTCTCCGTTCTTCTTTCTAACAGGAACCATATTGGAAACCCATTTAGAATGTCGAACGGGAAAAATAATTTTGGCTTTCAATAACTTATTGAGTTCAGATTTGATCTGATTTTCTAAATTAGGATGGATCTTTCTCAACTTTTGTTGGACAGGTTTTTCATCATTTATCATTGGGATAGTATGTTGAATGATAGAAGTGTCATAAGTTTTGAGTTCATCATAGTTCCAAGCAAAGACACTTTTATATTGTTTCAAAAGATGAACATATGCTAATTTTTCTTCAGGAGCTAGGCCAAGGCCTAGGTTGATATTCTGTGGTTTGGCATCAGTTCCTAGATTTACTAATTCATAATTCAAAGTCGAACTTTGCAATTTTGAATTGGTAGATCTTTTAAATCGATCTTTCAAATCATAAAGGTCTTCTAACTTGACTATTGACTTTGGAATAGCATTATTAGTGCTATCATGTTGTAATTGTTTGTCATGTTGGTCTTCATCAATTATCTGATTGGTATAAGATCCTTCAGATGTGAGGAAGCTTACAATATCAGGATCATCGTTGAAAATTCTCCAATTGGTAACGTTATCAGGAATCGAAGGTCTAAAGATTAATTCAATTGAAAATCGATCAGGACTAAAGTCTTCTGCAGGGATGAGCTTAGAGGCTACATTGGCTTAGAGGTCTACACTAGCATTTTGGATTCTAGGAATTGGTGAAATATTGAATGCTATAAAATGTTCAGTCAGATCTTGAACTAAAGATTGATAATGCTTTAAATGACTTGATAAACAATGTATAGTATTGCGTACCTGTTTGATTACAATTTCTGAATCTCCGAAAACTTGCAGATATTTGATATCCAATCCGATTTCTTTATATAACCCTTGGATTAAAGCCTCGTATTCTACGGTGTTATTAGTGCATTCAAACTCAAGTGTACAAGTTAGCATAATTTTGTTTCCCTCTGGACTAACCAACACGCATCCTGCTCCTGCTCCTTCATTAGACTTAGAACCATCAAAAAATAATTTCCAAAATAAAGATTTATTTACAGGAGTATCTACAAAATTAATACATTTAGAACTATCTGTTTGAGAATAATTTTCTATTTGAGATAAAACATAATGTTCTAAATAAGGTGAAGTATGAGCATTGAAATTTCCTAAGAAAGAATCAATTGAATAATTGCCAATGATATTACTGTTGTATGCAACTGGTTCATTCTCTCCTTCCAATTCTGTTACTATGTATTTCTGATGTTTTTCTCGTTCAACCTTTATTTGATTTGGTTTACCATTGTAAGGAAGCCACATATGCGACCAATCAGTTGCGAAATATCCATGAAGTTTTTCTGACCAATCTCTGCTAAGAATTAAGCCATAAAATTCTGGAATATCTGCAACTAAAATATCAATGACTTGACATACCTTTGGGTTTGATGACAATCTTATGGTAACCTGATTTAATTCGCCAATTAATTCAACTTGCGATCGATCAAGCTGGACTATGCGCACAACAGATTTTTGTGGTTGAATGTTCAATTTTGCACATATTGATTTTGGTAAAATGTTAGATGAAGCTCCAAAATCCACTAAACAATTATGCAAATTTTTATTGAAAACTTCATAAGTAAGAAGAAATGGAGGAGTATGAGATCTCGACCTTCCTCCAATTAAAGCGATATTTTCAAGATCAACTTTACTAATCGAACTAGCTGGAGGTCTTCCCATCTCATTGGAAGCTTGAGAAATTACAGGATCGGGCAAAGGTTTTTCTGGTACAGCATGTAATTCTTTCAAAAGTACCTTTTGCTGGTGTTTTAACTTGCTCAATTCATAAAAAGTGATGTTTTCCCTAGTCTTCTTCATATCTTCTATAATGTTATATTCCATTTCATCCGGAACAATCAGTGTTCTTGATGGAATTGATGAATCTGTTTGGACAGGGCTAGTTTGAATTACTTTGGATGTCATTTTCTTGGGTACAAATTTATCCTTAGTCAATGAGCTTGTGCTCTTTGGCTTAGGAGTAGTTTGAGGAGGATCAAGTCGATTTCTACTTCTAGTGCTAACCAGAGATGCTTCTTGGTCTTCCTCATCTGGGAGGATGAAATCCCACATGCCTTGTACTTCTACCACCTCTTCTTCATCAGTAGTTTCTTCAGTAACAGTCTCTTCTTCTTCTTCTGATTCAGAATTTGTAATAGCATTTGGTGGTTTTGAATCAGTTGAAGGATTTCTTCTAAAAGGCTTGAAATACTTTTTAGAAGATGTTTCTGCTACTTGTTTCTTGATATCAACCATTTCATTGGACATGGTTTTCAAAAATTTCTGCAATCCTTCTAAATCAAATGGACCTTTTGGTTGTTTTTTCTTGGGATCTTCCTTAAAAGTGACCTTCTTGGATTTCTGTTATTTTATTGCATTTTTCTTTTCTAAAGCAATGATTCGTTTTTCTACTGCTATTGCTTCCTTCATATTGTCTGCTAAAGTTGTTTTATTAGCCCTATCAACAAAGATTTCTATGTTTGATGGCAAAGCAGAAATGTACCATTCACTTCGCACTTCTTCGCTTGGTTTGGAAGCAGTAGGAATTTTGTTTAACAATTTATTGAAACGAGAATTGAAATCCTTGACAAGTTCTTTTGAATCAGCTCTAAGATTAGACAAATCATTGATCAATGTTGCTGTAGATCTGTCATCACCAAATTTAGTCAAAAATTGATCTTGAAAGATATCCCAACTAGTGATAGATCCAGATGGTAATGAGAAATACCATGATCCAGCTGATCCTTGTAGGGTATAGGGAAAAAGTCGGACAACAGCATCTTCATTAACAACTCCATTGAGATTTATGGATAACATAAAGTTGTTGATATGTTCTTCTGCTAGCATGCCTGCTTCAGGATTCAGGATGGGCTGGTATTTGACTCAAGGGTGCAGGCATTAAGACTGCCCCTGGATTATTCCATGGCATTTGGGCCATCACTGAACTACTAACAGATGAAAGTGCAGATGATAATATTTGTGACTGTGAAGATGAAGATATTATGATTTGAGAAGGAGATGTGGAAGATTGAGTGGACTGATGGACAGTAATCTGGAGTGGAGGAGTGGGTGGTTGACTTCGCAATGAAGTGTTTGAGATGGATGATGATGATGAAAGAGTCTCACTATCATACCCTTTGGGTAATTTCCTAGCTCTTTTTCTTGTAGGTAGAGGTAACTCAGTTGGCTGAATGCCAAGTTTTTCACTCTGTAATCTAGTGAGAGGATGAGCAGGATTATATTGCGAAGTCACACTGCCTTGAGATTTATCAGACCTTTGAGGTGATATTGAAAATCGTTTAAGTTTATGAATCAAAGATTCAACTTCAGGAGGTTCAATAGCAGATTCTTCTGAAAAGTCAGGGTTTTTGGCAGTGTCTGTTCTTCTTTCGACTTCTAGTTCTAGAATTAAAATTTCTGATTTTGAGGGAGAAGTTAGGGAAGATGGTGAGGGTGATTTACTCTCAGAATGGTATTTAGATTTAGATTCACTTGCCATTCATAGTTCGAGGCCCTCCTTCTAGCGCCAAATATGTTGAAGCCCCGAAAATCGGGTCTACAACAAGGGGGATACCCACCCGGTCCGGACCTTGGTTAGCAGCTCCTTTTCCGTTTGGTGTAGTGGGTCCGACTGGGGATAATGGGACCAGTTTCCCAATATGTGTGTGTGTGTTTGAGATTTGATATTTCTTTTCTAAAATTCCTAAGTAAAATGCTTTTAATCTATTTTCTAATCTATTCATATGCAAATTGTATTCTAAGAAATATCTAATTCTAAAACTAACCCGGGATGTAAATATTTCTATTTATGCGATCTAAATGATTTCAGATAACAATCAATAATAAAGATCATTCAATTATTGTTAGAAAAGAATTCAATAAAGATAAACCATTTCATATAAAAATTTAGATGAAATAGTTGTGAAAAACATATCGCATAATAAGTTATTCATACATCAAGCACAAATAAATAGTTATCACCGTACAAAAGTGCCAAATGATAACTCAAGCATTCAAGCATCAATATATAAATAACTGAACATAAGTATCACTTTTAACACAAAAACAGAAACAGTTAAGAGATAAAAGTACCATTTATAACTGGTTCTACTCATGAGCTAGAAGCAATAATGATTTATCTCTTCCTAATCCAACATCCATTAAGAGTACAGAAATGCAACATCAGTAACAGATATTAGACATAGATATCAATAAATCTCGTTCCATTCATTCATCAAAACCTCCTCTGAGGGTGCAGAAGTGCATGTTCTGAGGACAATTTTTTGACAAATTTCAGGACCCTTCTCTAAATGCATGAGAAGGGTTTAAATACTACTAACTAAATCTAAAAATAGTTTATTTACAAAATTACACGATTCTGGCTTAAAGTCGACCGCCCTTTTCCTAGGCAAAAATGATGCGTAAAGAAAAACTAAAACTAAAACCATAAAGACTATTAACTAACCATTTAAGTAACTCGACTCGAAACTCCCAGTATCTAGCATTGTTTTGAGAAGAGGTGGTCGTCGACTCGCCTGAACCGTCTCGAAAAGGACAAAGATCAACAAGTGTAGGTGCAATCTTCTCGTGACAGAATTAATGATGCAATTAAGCGCAGACTGTATGGATTCAGGTAGGTTTTTACTAGATATAGACCAAGAAGAATCCCAAACTTAATCCTTGTCAACTTTTGAATTGATTTTGCTCGCTTTCTTCCACCTTTGCTTTCCATTCTCCGTTTGCTAATCGATGCGCCTCGTGGACATATCCCCGGAACAGTTTTCCGAAATTAAATTTCGTTTCTAGCAAATTTTTTCATTTACACAATCGCAGATCGTGTTTGCCATCAGTAGCCGACTCTCCTCTCACGTCAGATTCCACATCTCGATTTTGTGCATTCCGCTATTAAAAGTACTTTTTGTGTTTTCATTAATAATTGGTGCACTCATTTTTCCTTCTTCTGCCTTCTTCAAGTCATATCAGATCATCAGTCACTTTTTCATTAATCAACTCAGATCATGTCCGAAATCTACAACATGATTAGTGATATTATCACTTTTCACGTAAAGAGTTCGCTGGAAGATTTTACGTGGCATAATATTTCTTTTCCTTTGCTGCAAAGAGGCTGATTGTTTAAAAGTAAATATCTGAAATAAACTCGAGAAACAGAGATCAACATTCCAGCCGACATTTTGATAATCCATTGGTTTGCGCTTTGTTCAGCCAAAACTTTTTTCGATGGGATCCAATTTTCATTTCTTTTGATGCTTATTGTCAGTAACTTTTCCAAGCTTCACTCCACACGCTTCATTATTGGCATGTGCCTCCTGTAACCGTCGCCGCAGTAACCCGTATTTGTTCTTCTTTTTCATTTAATAAGAGAGTTGAACCTCAAATGCTTTGATCAATAGTTATGCGAAGCATAAGCTCCCTATAATCCGAGATAACTTGGCAAGATTATCATTAGGTCTCCGTAGTAGGATCCTTTCCACAAGACATCTAATTGTTCTCGTCACGTAGCACTGCACCTTCCAATTTTCTCCTCTTCCTCGGCTTCTTCACTAATCGCTTTATACTTCGGGTTGTAGAATACATCTAGAGGAAGAATATCCTCTACATTAAGTAAAATTTCGTACGAGGGAGTGATAGGTATGTGCTCAGCTTTCGTGGATCGAGGCTACCTATTCGTGCTCTGAACCTGGGTTTGCATCAGTATCGTGGTCCAGTATATTCTGCTTCTTCAAAGACATTAAGTACTGGATGGAAGTCTCTCATTCTTTTGTCCAATTCCAGCCACGAATGATCAAGTGGTCGCACATTGGGAGGAGGATTTACTCCGTCGAGAAGTCAAAATTTGTCGTAGA
This sequence comes from Pinus albicaulis, assembly GCA_034641835.2. Classification (NCBI taxonomy): domain Eukaryota; kingdom Viridiplantae; phylum Streptophyta; class Pinopsida; order Pinales; family Pinaceae; genus Pinus; species Pinus albicaulis. The sequence goes on along the minus strand of CM076569.1, from coordinate 665,210,915 downwards.
CAGCCTTCTTTCGATTGAGCGTATCTTTTACTAATTCTTCATTTTTATCCTCGCTCTTCGTTAGACTTATTAGAACGTTCAAAAGTCTCTCTGTTTCGCATCGTGACTTAGACTTATTCTGTACCAACCGAATCGCTGAGACCGATTAATTAGAGTCGGGTTCTCTGCGGATTCCAAACGCAAATTTCTCCAAAGGGAGCAGGTGCGTTTTCGCCTTTCTTCTTCCGTAAAGTTTAAATTCCCGAAATTCTTTCAGAGACAATCGTATCTAAGCCGAATGCAAAACTTTCTTTTCAATGAACATTTTTTTTATGCATATCATCAAAAAGATCTTCTTCTCCTCGAAAATTCCCTCACCTTTGACTTGGCAGCTGCAGAAATAAATTTTAGCAACATTATTTCGGGTCAAAACAACCTTCTCGAAAACCTGGACATGTGCCTGTAAGCATGCAATATTATGCTTACCTCTCTTTTGAATGCATGACCAACATCAAACAAAGTGAAAATGTTCCATGTGCTATAGGAAATTGTGGCCAAAATGCCTTTCTTTCTTCTCTTTTTAATTCCCTTTCGTCAAACCTCCTCGACCACGAGCCTGAGCAAGCACTTCTCGTGCCACAAGTTTATCCTAGACATACAAGGGCAAACATGGGGGAAGTGTTAACTTCCTAAAACTATAACATAGCAAAACAACTCTTCTCCAAACCATCTTGCGAGAGTGAGAATGTCGATTTCCTCGCTCTCTCGGGGATAATCCCTTGGAGCATCCTTATTATGTAATATTCCGTACAATGGGCAACACTATGCCATGGAAAATATTGTAAAAATGAGGAACAAACTTAGATTCCCGCAGCTCTCATATGAGCACATGAATCAGGCAAAGGATCATGAATTTTCCATTGCCAACCCATCAAAGGGAATTTAGAACACAAAAGAAAATGAAGCGCCCATAACATAGGCAGACATATAAAAAAGGAGGATAAATCCCTTCCGAGAAATAGTCCGCTTTAGGACCGCAATGGAAAATAGTACAGAGTACAATCGTACAAGATTTTTGGCCCGACTACTGATAGAAGGCGTTATAGCAAAGATTTAACAATGGAAGCCATTCAAAGTAAAATCATATTTATGTCAGGATTTCTAAAAAGCCTCAAGCATAACATCAAGCAACGTCAAAACAATATGGAGAGGTAAGTGAGCCGCATCGCACATACCCTCATTTGTTTTTCTTCTATGGTTCATCTCTCTTGGTCCATTCCTTTGTGCATTCTCGCGCCAAATTTGCATGTTTCTTTTGGAAAAATTCTCCATAAATTGCTGATGAGTAAATCGCCCGATGGTTCTCGCAAATGACACATCAGACTCTTTAAATCTTCCGTAGAGGAATCGACCCAATGAGCTCTTGATCCGGAGTTCTAAATTGCTCCGGCTCGAAATATCGACAGGTGTCCGAAGACCATTTTACCATGTCCAGTATACCGGAGAATTTCTCGGTCTGCTGCTTATTTTAGTGAAGAAATGAATAGGGCCAATTTCCGTAAGAGATGCTTTCTGAAAGAATTACTTTGATCCAAGTAGTAGCAGGACTTTGCATCACCCTCGGATTTTTCTTTCTTCGAGCTACTATACATTCCTTCCCTGTGTGGTGCATATCCGCATCCTTATCGTTAGCGTGATCCAGACACAAAGCTGACGCCATTTCTTTGTTTTCAAGCACGCCAGACTTTCTCCTTCTTACCCATAATGTCTCAGTGGAATGCTCGGTATAGTCTCTCTCGCTCCTTTGAACACCTATGGTTTACGAATTAAGGAGAGAAAATGACATGAGAAAGGTGATGAGATAGTTATAAATGCCGAAGGCGGATGAAATATATTATTTTAACGTTGAAACGACCTTCAATCAAAAACAAAATCCCATTTATCAATAATCGACAATCCATTCATTTAATCCAATCATTAAAGCGCATAACCCGAGCATTGATTTATGGAAATATCTTTGAAAACCGCGCTAGAAGAACCGCGATATCGTGATCTCGCATGATTTGCCAGTGCACATCGCAAAATCGCAATATCGCGTATCACATACTATCGCAAAAACACACTTATCTCATATCGCAATATTTATAAATCGCATCTCATAATATCGCAAAATCGCAATATCGTCACCGAAAATCGCAAATATAACATATATAAAATATTCGCTTTAACATCTTTTCTCCGCGATATGCGATTTAAGCGACAATATTTTAATGTATAAGCGTGTTTGGATCGCGTTATCGCAATATCGCAAAGACGCCAGCTTTAAAAGATTTAGTTTCTACTAAAAGATATCTACCATTTGCGACGGATGCGCTATTTCGCTCAAAGAAATTTTTATTGTAATCTATCATAAACTCCAGTACTTTCTGCTGATTTTCTAAGGAATTTCCCTAAGTTGGTGATAGAAAATTTTATTTGAAAAGGGAAACACGTACTAATTTATTTTTTTCGATTTTTAACGAGTGGTCCCCACTTATTTAGTATTATTACTAATATTAAATAAGAAGGGAGTTGTTAAGCCGGCTGCAACACTTTCCCAATGAGAGAAAAATCGTAGGATGTAAATGTGTTATACAAATTGAAAAGTGTTGATGATAAAGAAGATAGGGTACAGCAAGCAAGGCTGTTGCAAAGAGCGGTTTTCCCTCGTAAAGGTGACCGACTTTCATGAGAGATATTTTCTACCAGCATTGTTAAAATTGTTTCAATTCGAATTGTGTTAGCATTAGTTGTTTTTCTTGATTTAGAATTACAACAACTAGATGTTAAGACCGCATTTCTACATGGAGATTTCAGATGAAGAGATTTACATGGAACAACCCGAAAGGGTTTGTTCAAAATCGCAACAAAAAGTTTGTCTCAGTAGCTCAAGAAATCCCTGTATGGACTCGCTAACCGCTCGAGACAATGGTACAAGAAATTTGGATTCTTTCATGATGAGCCAAAATTATATAAGAAGTGAATATTATGATCATTCTGGCTTTCACTTTTAAGAAAATTAAGCAATGACATATTCATTATCTTAGTATTATATGTTGACCTATATGCTTTTTGTAAGAAAAAATCATAAAGTGAGATCAACAGCTTAAAGGCTCGTATGGATAGGACGTTTGATATGAAAGATCTCAGGAGCAAAGCAAGACGTATTTGGGCATGGATATTTTCAAAGACAAGAGCCAATGGTAAGATGTGCTTATCACAGAGATAAGCATATTGATAAAATACTCTTAATGTTTGGCATGAATAATGTAGTCACTTTCTACCTTTAGCTTCCCGATTTTAAGCTTTCTTCAAGCTTTATGTCCTAACACAAATGTGAATAGAAAATCTGTCATATGTCCTCGAACTTACCATATGCCAATGTAGTAGGAAGTTTGCATGTATGCGATGGTTTACACATCAGTACCGCAGACATCTCACATGGAAGTTGGGGTTGTCAAGTAGGTATATGGAAAATCTAGGGAGCGAACACTCGGCATCAAGTAGATGCGGTGCTTTCATTATTTCAGAGGCACAAGTGATTATTGTATCACTGTGACGTAGGATCAGTACCGTTTGCCGATATGTTGATTCCAATTTTGAGGTGATTTGGATAAGAGAAGTTGCCCAACTTCGAGGACATTTTTCACTCTCGGCACGTGGAGCTATTAGTTGGATGTCAAAGCTACAAAACATTGTCTCCTTTATCCATCGGCAGGCTAAGCATCATAGCTTGCCTCACATGCTTGCAAAGAAGCGCTTGGTTGAAAGCTTTATTTTGGTGAGTTTGGTAGGTTGCAAAGACAACATAAAGTTATTTTTTGATATTCAAAGTGCAATTAATTTTGCTAAAAATCTAGCCCTAAACTACAAGAATCAAAGCATATACCTCATAAAGCATCATTTTGTAAGACAGTCATCACTCTTAAACGCAGGAGTCCGCTCGTGAAAAAGTGCATAAGCAAAGGAAAACTATGCAAGATGCATGTCTCATGAAACCAATTTTATTAGAGAAGCTACGTATGGTGTCTCGGGCTTCTCTTCGCTTGTGGTGATGAAAAATACACACACAGGAACAAGGTATTAGGTTAATTGTCAAGGTGGAGATTATTGAGATCGCGCACATCATTTGGCCACAAATCTCATGGATAGCGTCAACAGTAGGATTTGTTCCCAAATCAAGGCATCAAATCTCGAAGGATAAGATAACTATCCTATTTTCTTGTGATAGGATGAAACTGAATTTAATATTCATTTTTTCTTTCTCTACATCTATAAATTATAAAGCCCATAGAGGCAAAAGATAGGCAGTGGATGAGGAAGAGTGAAGCGTGCGGTGGTGAGAAACTCGCAGCCTTTAATCTCCGTTGAATAATAAGAAATCCGATATCTCATGCTTTGGTGGATGCAGCCAAGATTGGTCGTGAACTACATTAAATTCACTATCTCTATTTTCTCGCTATCTATCAGCGCATGAATTTATTTAATTTCTTCAAGTAGCAAGTAATACTCTAACAATAGCTTAGTTTCACACAACAATATTTATTACGTATGGAATTTTATAGTATTATGATGTCAGTGAAAAATTTAATAAATGGGCACGAGCGTATTAAAAAAATCGAGCCTAAATACAAGACCAAAATAGATATGACAATTATTTCTTGGAAATAGAAATGGATAGTAGAAATAGACCGCCGACAGTACAATGACATATATAGAAAGTTAAAAAAAGGGTACTTTTCTCCTCCTCCAAAATAATAGAAATCCCCTCTAGAAAAAAAGTGAAAACCCATGCAACGCTCTTAAGTCAGCTCGACAACACATCTACTACCTCATATGGTTCCCTAGATACATTTCCAAAAAGAGATTATAGTGAATAAACATTGAACTTTAGCCGATTCTTATGGACCACCAATTTTCCAATGAGGGGAGCCAAAATTTGATATCCCAAATAATCTTCATCGCTGATATTCTTTGAGTCACCATATACCAAAATTATGTCTAATTCATTTCGTTTTTCCATGTATAACAAGTCATAGGGCCTCACTTTCTGCACACATTTTGTGCTCTCCCCATGCAAAAACCATAAATAATGAAGATACATTTGCGAAACGCAGCTCTAAGAACTACCCCACAACCACATAGTTTACCAAGAGAAGGGTTCCCCAATCTCATGGGAACTTAGAAACTATTCAAATTTTGTACACACTCCAAAAACCAAGGATATTTGTACATATTTTTGAAATGCTTTATAGGCTACCCCTAAAAATCATAAAATCTCACCTTCCAAAATCTATCATGTAATGAATAAAGGAATATATTTATACCTCCCCTTGCTTTCCGAAACCACCACCGAAATCATGATTTGAGTGAAACAAAATGCCATCGCGGAGAGAGATCAAGCCATTCCAATATCCGCATTTCAGACAATGATAAAAAAGGGTCATTTAAAAAAAGATGTAGACATTTTCCCGAGATTCTTTACAATTTATAGGAAAACCTGGTTAGGTCCCTTAACTTCCTCCTTTCCAAGGCTATCCCATGTAAGCATGTGATTTTATCCAAGCTATACAATCTGAAAATAATAATATTCTCAAAGCGACACACCATTACCATGCTTTTTGATACCAAATTTTGATTAGCCAGTGGATTGGAGTGACCAAAAATAGAGACTGTACATCCTATACCAAAAATACTAGAAAAAAAGGGAGCCTCTTCCAAGATAAATTATCACAACCAACTTAAAAATAATCATGAAATTTGTAGATTAGCAAGAAGAAGGTTCTAGTGGAGTGCATTCTGCACTCGAGAGGGCCTATCTCATTTCCATATCCTTCTAGACTACTCAGCTATGGAAAAGAACAGAGGTGTTTGTAAGCTTGATTTCAGGGAAGAAAATGCCCTTTTGCATGGTGTGATATGAATGACACCTTTATGGAAAAGTTTGATTATGACCTAAACCCCTTATTACGACTAAACCCCTCTAATATAATCAATTCCAAACAAGATTTCGTCCCTGCTGGGACTCGCCTACCATAGATTTTTCTCACTAAAGCTACTTACCTCGTGAGAATGTTCTAGATGTGTGATCCCATTTTTTTATCCGGAACCTCACCTCTCTATCCCATTCGACCACGAAATGTGGTTGAGATACTTATGCAATAATAATTTATTCCGTACTAGTGAGCTAAAAAAGACCCCTCCATAAAAACTTTGGTTAGAGTGCCCATCCAGAGCATTTCTCGCATTCGGTAAACCCAAACCCCAAAACTTCTTGGCCAAATGGTGATGTGGAGTCTGCAGATGCAAGGTTAAATTCTGTATTTAACCTTCACCTATAAACATGAGAAATGATGTTCCTAATTCGATGGATGATGTTCAAGGGAACTCATTACGAGTCATCCAATAGATTGATATCTGCATTGGAGAGAAACTTTGAAAGAGTGTGTATCTTTCGCCAAAAGAGATCCATCGATGTGACCAGCAAGAGGATAAACGCTTACAAAAATTTCTCAAGGAGCCAATGTTAGTATTTGGTCATGTAGTTACTGGCTGAAGACTCCAAACCTAGATATGTGAAACTCGCCCTCAATATTGGAGACATAAAACATCTCAATAGAATATAAATGGTGGCAATCTTCATTAGCATCACTAAGATGAAAAAAATCGTATTGAGATTTGTTACAATCGAGGCATAAGCCCAAAGAAGCACGATGATACATGGTGAAAATTAAATGTAGAATGTTCCATTGAGACTCAATAAAAATGAGAAATGGTGAGGACATCATATACAAAAAAGAGGTCATGACAAACACTCGCCTAGAATGCGTGAATGCCTTTGAAAGAAACTCGCTCCAAGCCTCACTTCAATTTTGTAGCTAAGACCATCCATGACAAGATTAAAAGAATAGGGGAAAGAGAGAAACCTTCTCAAAGCCATCGACCAAATCATAAAATATTTTAAGGAGTAGCATTAAACAAAACTACATAATATACCAGGCACGCATACCATGATCCAAAAAAATATTTTCCACGTAGGCATCATATCTTTGTGAGAATCATTTTGGGAAAAGGACCATTCCACACAATCATACGCCTTGTGAAGATGTAGTTTCATCACCATCGCGCTCTCATTTTCTAGTGTGTATTTCGTATGAAGGAATTCCTAAGGAATAACAACAACATCTTGAATCTATTACTTTTCGAAGAAGCCAAACTACTCCGCAGAAACGACCGATAGAGTATCCTTTAACCTAATGGAAATTATATTAGAAATCGAGCTTTATATGACATGTTGTAGGGACAAATATGGTATAATTGGGTGAAAAAGCCTATATGGGAGGTATTTGGGAATGAGGGAAATGAAAACTGGAATTCTAGTGAATCCATATACCTCGCTCATAAATGCGATATTTTTCTACCATCCCCATGAGATATTTTTTCCGTATTCGACTTTACACATTATTTCCGTGGAATACATTTATGTAAATAAGGATCTCGATTTATGAAATTTCGACTATAAAATCTCCTTTGAAAAAGAAAATATAAAACACCTCATTATCATATAATAAATGTGATTTTTGTAACAAACACAAACCTCGCAATTTTATAACTCTTCCAGCAAAGTTATAAACAATCCAGCTGCTTTCAACTATGACCAACTACACCAAGGAAAATTAACATTTCATGTGTACTTTTCCCTCATATTTCTTTTACAATGAATGTCAAATTTTAACTTTCTTTTCACATCGCACATAATAAATTTTGAATGTCGACCAAGCTCACCATTTCTTCTAGTTTATAGTCCTGCTCTGTAGGTCATTATAGTCCATATATCATGTGCCTCACATTTTTCATTTATTTATTTATTTTACACACACACACACACACACATAAAGTACTCTACCTAGAACTTTTGGTAGAATGGCATGAATAAAATGCATTTGTTTCGCGTGGAAATTGTAGGGCAGTAGCAAGAAAATTAAAACTTATAACCCATGGGAGATTTATCCGAGCAATACTGCGTACCGTGGCAGCATTCACATCGAGGATATATATTAACAAAAAATCGATATAATATATTGAGCTATAAAATAGGGGGTAAAAGTGTTTTGATACTATGTCAGTGATAAAAAATGTGCAAGTACCGCAGTTAATGAACAAACATGAAAGGGGTAGTGGAAAATGTTAAAGAAGAAATGGATACTCTGCTAACATTCCCAATTAAAATAGGGTTTTTCTAAAATTGGGAAGGTTTATTGGGATCGTATTGGTAGGGGGATTGCAGAATAATTTGATTTTTAGTAAAGTATTTTTGCCAATATATGTAGTCAAATTAAGGGTATTTTATGGTATGCCTCCTAAACACATGTGTATGTGTTAGTCGCTCATCGAGTGAAGCCCCGTGTGCTAGGAACCAAAAGGATTTTGGGAATATTTTTTAGAGAAACTAAAATTGGAGGTAGAGATGCAAGAACTCGCAACAACCTATGATGTTAGAAGGGAAACTGCATGGAACTCGTCATGGCATCGGTCCGGTGCATTGTGGATCATTTCGAGAAACGATGACGGCATGAAGAAATTTTATGGAAATTGAAGTCTAGAGTACGATGCAGTTATATTAATATTTCTTTTCTGCACATCACCTTTGTGTTGTCATATGAAGAGTGTAACAAAATATTTTTGTCGCATCAAACATGCTCTAGAACATTCACGAAAGAAGTGAAACATTATCTCTGATTTAAAAAATATCTAAAAATCTTGTCAAAAACTCTTGTCTTTACAAGCCAAGCGTGCCTCCGTATAGTTGATGACTCACACTTGTCACCTTTTGCACCACATGTGTCTAGGTGTTGGGAGTACACAAATTTTGTCAAAGAAATTTTGCACCGGTCCTCTTTTAGGTCCAAAAATTGAGGAGAAGCTTCCTTTACTATAAGCCTTGATGAATGACGACATGGATTTAGGTTGTTGAAGGATAGGAGCGAGGACCTCCCATTCATGACCATCAATCCTCCTTCCATTGATCTTTTCCGTTAACATGTGGAACTCATTCCACATTTTATGGATCATCAACTACTTTCTCCTTCTTTATAAATGACACCCTTACTATCTAATAAATGGTTGGTTTCCAACCCATGAGTCAAGCATGCCCCAACAAGCTCTCATTTGTGAAGGAGGAGGTTTTTGAAGAGAGTTGATGCTAGGACCTTGGAGTCTCACCCAAATGTGGCATCCAACATCGTGATTATGGTTATATTACTCTCGACTCTTTATTAATAATATATTATGTGTTTCCTTTCACTTAAATGTGTCTATTATTTGCATGTTTATTATAGTGCTCATTGATCTTCTACATAGCTTATACTAGATATTGTTATGCTTTGCATCCTTACTTTGTTGGTCTCCACTTGTTTTTTCCTTGCAAGAATTTATCTTCATCGAAGTGAGAGGAGGACTCATGAGCGTGGAAGTGAAAGAAGCAAGGTCGACGACCAAAGCAAGCCATTAGCATCAGAAAGTGGTAGGATATCTATCCTCCTTCATGTTTCTCTAACATAAGTTAGGAAAGGTCAGCATATATCAGTATCACGGTTGCTAGATCCTCCCATTAGTACTATAGGGATCATTTACTCGCATAGTAAAGGACTCGCGTACATAACAAATGCCTGTGGGCTCCACTTTCTGGAGCCGATAACCCTTTAAGCCTCCCTTTAGCTTTTGTTTGTTTAGATTAATTTTTCCAACTCGCCTTATAATCCATCATTTTTATTGCTTACAAGCCTCACATTCTCGAGTAGTTTGGTCTTTATAAAGTGTCAACTTTGAAGTTAATTTTAGAATTTTATTGTATTTTCCTAAGTTTCTAAGCTCTCCTGGACAACAGCATTTTTATCTAGAAAACGTGGTGTTATCACGCATATTTCGCTATGAATAGTTGCGCTTTAAAACCCTAGTTCGTACTCACCGTCACACCTCCGATCTTAAAAGTGAGATTTTTTAGTGTCTCTTGAATGAAATTTTGGAATATTTTTATCTCTAAAATTCTCTTCCTACTCGTGCGCTTAGCATATCGATGGATTGTTGTTAGGTTCTCAGAGTTTCGCAAAATTTTTGTTCCATGTCCAAGTAGTGAAAATGAGCTTGAAGTGAATCTTAGGTTATTTGGGTGATTGAATTTGCATTATTTCGTTTGCTTGCATGTCTTAATGATTTTTTGTTTCGATGAACATTTTAGTTCTTTTGGAAATCGAAAAGAATTGCATTTGCAATTATTGGACTTTCATCTCAATGTCACTTTATGAAGGTGCATTAGATTACATCACATTGGAAAATTGTTGCTGATATTGTCACTCAAGCATATATTACATTTATTAGTGTTTAAAGATGATAAATGCATCCTCATTTATTTTAAATGTTAAAAAATGTGCATAGATTTCATTTGCATAGTTTTTAGGGGAACCATGCATAGATTACATCAGCATGATTTGGAATATTTTGGGCGCTTTTTGAACCGAATTGGAACCGTGAAAGTGAAAGATCTAGTTATTAAGCTCTTGTCTCGTTGCATACCCGATTGTTGCATCAATATTTTCACTTCATTTGTATGCGGATAGATGGAATTGAAAATGAAAAGAGTCTTTTCTCCTATATTAGCCGCACCCATAGGTATGTCTGCAGACATCGAAATTTGGGCCTTTGGAAATTCAAACATAATTCAAGATCAATTTTGAAATTTATCTCAATTAATCTAAGGAAAATTTGGAACATTAACAAAAACATTTAAGAATTTATAGGCGTAGACGTGTTCCATTCCAAATGGCCATAAAAAATCGATGCCCTCATTGTTTTCTAGTGTTGTATCCCATGGGTGATATCATGTTCCACACACTACTAGTGTAAAATGACTCATTGTCCACTACTTTGGGACATATCGCAGGGCGGGATCCCATGCATGGTAATTATATGGGTGTGCTCTCACCGACGGTTACACATTAGACAACACTGCTACGGACTCGCACTCCCATGTACCATCATGCATATACATGGAGGCTCCCACTAGGTTTTCTATTCCATCCATAGGCACCAAGTTGAATATGGTTGGCACCATCATACACCGAACACAACATCTCGAGGATACGGATTGTCCCATGTTAAGTCCTTCTTTCGCCAAGGTTTATATTCTCGCTTTCAGCTTTCTGGCAACCCTTTATGCCTCGTACTTACCCATTTTTTATTTATTTTTGTCATAAATTAAAAAATTAATCGACCATGGAATAACATCCCACCTCCTAGAAACAACTCCCGTATCGGATAATAGGCTGAGACTAATGGAAACATTTCCATAGTTTAATAATCAAGGAAATCCATCATATTGGAATCCCGTTCCTTTTCCTTCTTTTGGAACATTTCTCCTCCTTATATGGAGACGTTGTCCCTTCCTCGGATTTATCAGTCGATTTTCAAGTTTGGACTATTTTCCTCGCCGTCATGGTTTCAAATGCCCAACTCCGTTTCTCAAACCAACTTTGCCTCCGCCTAAATAACGTAAACCTCCAGTGTTGACACTAAAGCTGACCCCTTTTCCTTATTCACCTATTGTTTCTTCCTCCTTTCTTCCCCTCTTCGCTTTGGTGAAAGTCTTGATTCTAGTAATAAGGGAGCCAAGAAGAAGAAGAAAAAGTTTGAAGAAGAAGAAGAAGAAAATGCAAGAGAAGGCCAAACCTGCAAAACCATTTTCTACCGATGCCACTAAACTAGATAATACATCCAACAAGGACCGTGAATCAAAAATTCCTCGCAGAAGTTATGCGAAAGCGGTGATTCACCTTCTCAGATATTGTCCTCGGGTATTCCCAAGGTACCAGAAGTGTGGTCTAAAAATTCACATCATCCTTTGTTACTCGACTCGGATAATCCCAAAGCGTGACAAACCCTCGAAGTAGTGATAACAAGGTCTATGGGAAAAAGGTAAAGACAAATTTCTCGTAAGTTATGTGAAGGGGAATCATCCCATTCACGTTCCTTATATGGATGAAGCCACGAAATTGTTGGAAAACCTTACATGTTCCTTTTCAACCTTGTTCCTCCTCCTATCGAGTCATCACAAGCTTTTCCTCTGATCCTCGACTAGGTTAATCAAGTGACTCATTTTAAGTCATCTTTGGTCAATCCCACTCTCCGAAGGGAACTCCTACGAGTCCATTCCTCAACCAACCATTAGGTTGATAAAATGGTCGACTAGATTTTACCTTCAAGTGATCGTGGTTTTCCCTGTGTAAGCAGAGAGTGAAGCTCATGCACAACCCATGTTATCTCTCGCATTAAATGAATTTGGGGGAAATCCTCCGTTCGCATGGTATAAGAGGGAAATACTCAAGTGCATGGCATAAAGTGTGAAATTTCTCCCATTCCCACTGCATACCCACTCCAAGTACATGGTCACATATTTTATCATTGTAGTTTGACCCGGAAGGATGATTGTCATATTTCTATTATGTTCCTTTTCGTATCACAATATAGGAAGCTTAAAATATACTTGTACTTGACACAATCATAGATGAAGGCACACATGTTATTATTATGTCCTCAACTACTTGGCAAGCTTTAGTGTTCTCCGTAGCTTGTGCCCTTTACCCATAATATGTTGGATTTTAACAAAGCAACCAACCATACTGCGCAGCTTCCCACGACCCTTCATAGTTTACTATTTGGGTGGGAGAGAAAACTCATATATATTGATGTAACGGCGTCCAAGGCCCTTTTGGATAATTTAAATCCTGGGGAATGACTATGTTTATGGTCGGCGGGAGCTCTTCTTCTTCTCTCTTTTCTGCAGGATAAGCTTTTTCCGACATGAAGGAATAATTGTGACCATTACTCAAACTTTATTTCATTGGTCCTAATTTTACTCCCAATCAACCAACATCTCAAAATGGTCCTTATAATAGACAGTGGTATCTTCCCAAAAAAGCGTTAATTATGAAACCAAAGTGTCAAAGACAGTGCCTTTTCTTGTGTCAATATCAGCTTAAAACGAAACAAGGTGTCCTGGGAGAAGTGTTTATTTTTCTTCTTATGTCAAGTGCTGCTAGTGCTTCCAACATAGTTCCTCGTCTTCGTCAATGCCTCTTAAAAAATTGGGCACATGAGTTCAGAGAAATCTTGTATCAACCTCATTAAAAAAATGAAACAAGGTCTCCATGAGTGATAAAGTGCCTTTTGTATCGTGCACAACCTCATTAAAAAAGAAATAGGTTTTTCATGAGAATAGTTTTTTTGTTAAAAATTGAAAACATGTTCCTACGAGGATAGTTATTTTACTATGACAACCTTGTTACGAAATAATTCCCCAGAGTATAGATGCTTTGTCCCAAAGCTCAAGTTTTAAAATATGAAACAACATATCCTTCTTAATTTCCGAAGTTCTCTGATTAGATCTCAAAAGTAGTAAATTCCCGGGCCAGATGCTTCTTCCACTTGATCCTTTCATGATGAACCGCTCATTCCATACACCTCGCTAGTGCGTAGTCTACTTAGGTGAATGAAATGCGTTAGAAAATTATATATTATGGAGCAATGCAACACATAAAATATGCAAAATACAAGCACAAGCAAAACGTATGAAATCCGCAGACACACGATATATACATGGTTCACCTAGTTTGGGCTACATCCACGAACATCCGGCCTTTCCTTTCTATTATCCAGCAGAAAATTGAAGAGACAAAACCTACAGACAGACTCGCTACGTAATATTCTCTTTTTCTCTCGCGCTATCTCGTTTCTTGCTCGAGAATACACACACCATACACAGCCTACACACAATACCCCCATAAAAGCGAGGCTGCCTCTCTAGGGAAAACTAATCTAAACACAACTTCCACCGCCGCACCGATCCGCAGATGAACGACCTCAGATTGATTTAGAAATTGGCCATACTTTTACAAACAAATTTTACGCCCTCGTTTTTAGCTTCGAGCACCCGCCGCCCAAAACGGGCTAGGCTCCAAAAAGCGCTACGGCGGACCCCCCATGGAAGCGATTAATTACGGGTGGCGTTGCTCGCCTTTTAAGGCACAAGAGGAATGTTGCGACACAAAGTAAACAAGATAATCAAAGCCCACACCCAACACCCTCCCACTCTGGAGACTCGATTGTGGCAACTCCACTCATCAAGCTTCATTTGTTTGGACAATGACTTTCTTGGACCTAGCTATCTCCTCATTCACTCGCCATCCTTGAAGACCAATTGAAACCGAGCACATTCTCATTTCTCTCTCGGTTACAAACTTTTGTTTAGCATATTCCTCATAGATTCCTCGTCGTGGGTGTGTATCTTTTCCACTTCAACTCTCCATCTTTCCAAATAATGACCGTATGAAATGGTACTTGAGATGTGTGTGTTTAGTCCTGGAATGAAATGCTAAGTTCTTTTCAAGATGAATTTGCACTTCTTGGCTATCACCGTATAACGTTCCCATACTTTCACGCTCTTACCCAATTCATCCATAAACCCTTGTAACCAAATTTATTTCTCATGGTCAGCCTCCGCATGCAGCAACATACTCGCGCTTCGTTGTTGAAAGTGCAATAACACTTTGGATTTTTGGAAACCCTAAACGCTACATTGAAACCGACCTATAGTAAAATACATATCATGTAGTGCTCCTCTCCGTATCGTCAATCACCGCTCTACATTCCGCATCAACATATCCCCATAGAGAAATGTTTGAACCACCAAAGCATAATGCTTTGATTTGTGGTACTTCTCAACATCCTCTTCGAGAATCCATTTGCATCGCTATCCAATGTTCTTTTCCTGGATTATCTCGAAGTACCCTCGCTTACAATTCCCACTACATGTGCAATATTAGGCCTTTGTGCAAACCATCAAAGCATACATTAAGCTTCCAACTCGTCGATGCATATGAAACTTTAGACATATAGTCCATTTCTTCTTTCGGGTCTTGGGGCACATCTCCTTACTAAGTTTGAAATGGCCAAGCAAAAATGTGCACTAATCCTGGTTTTGCATCTTCCGCATATTAAACATTTTCAACACCTTTTTCTATAGTAGTCTATCTCCGACATGCTGCTAATTTGCGTATTTTTTCCCTGCCTCTAGTTATCCTCACCAAGGATTTGTTTCTGTGTACTCCCCAAATCCTTTCAGCATTGAAAATGAATTTGCCAATTTTATTTTGATCAAGCGTTTATTTCCCACATGTTAGACCCTAAGAACAAGCATGTCATCTACATATGCAATAACACATAATATAGTCATTAATGCACATCTGTCACTTTTTGGGAGAAACACAATGGTATCAGAGACATCTAGTATAACCTTGTTCGTGACATCAACTTGTCAAATTTTAGATACCACCGCCTTGGAGGCCAGTGGTTTTAAGCCATACAAGCTCCTCTCTTTTAACTTGCATCAGCCAATTCCCTTTTCTCTTTCCCTTTACCTCATATCCTTTTGGTTGCTCGCATGTATATCTCTTCCTCCTCAAACCTCCATGGAGAAATTCTGTCTTTACATATAACCGCTCGATGATTTAAATCTTTTGGTCGCTACAACACTTTAAAATAGTTGTGATTGAAGTCATTTTAACAATCAGAGGAAACATTTCATCAAATCAATACCTTCTTTCAGGTGCAAACCCCTTCACCACAAGTCTAGCTTTGCACCTCTCCGTTTTCTCTTTCCATTTCCTTTCTTCCTTCAAAATTTCCGTAAACCCATTTATTCCGCAGAATGTAGTTTTACCCAAGGAAACCCAACTCAAGTACCCAAGTCCGTTATGCATTAAGGAGTCCATCTCTTCATCCATGGCTAGCTCCCACTTCTTCCTACTTTCCAACTCCGATTGACTGCTTCATAACATCTCGAAAGTTCACCAAAAATCGCAACAATAAATAATATAATGAAGGAGAGGAGCATCGTTCGTGGCATCTATTCCGTGCAGATCTTCTAACACCACTTTTAGGTGTTTGAGGGTGCCTCGCGTACGTTGGGGTGGTTAAGCCGCCGTCGTGGTTGCATGATTATTATTTTCGTGACACCTTTACTTTTTCGCTATCTCATCAAGAACTCTCGTATCTCTTTGCTTTATTTTTTCGTCTCTTTTCGCAACCCATTCTTATACAAGACCTTTTCAGCTGAATATTACATCTCTCGGCTTCCTCAATGTGATTTTTGATTTTCATAATCATATAAGCGATAAACTATAACCAAAAATCATTGTAAAAACATATCCAATAAAGGTACATTTCTTTGATTTTGCCTCTAAACTTTTTCTATTTTCTTTATTAATATGTACAAAGGCCTCTACAACCAAAAGGCTTTGATAGTTAGCAGTTTACCTTTTTACCTCCTCCATGCTTCCTCCGGGAACAAGCCACCGCCCAAGGAACTTGAAGCGCCCTCTATTTGCCAGATAAACATCGCAGTATCTACGCATCCGCCCAAAATTGTAAAGCGCAATCCCTGAGCATGCAATCTCATGCACCTTGCATGCTCCATGATTGTTTTGTCTCATCCTTTCCGAGCTACTACTTCCATTTTCTTGTGGTTTTCTTGGAACCTGCCTTCTCTCTCTTCTACCGAATTCCATGCTCTAAATAGCACCTATCAAACTCTTTGCCGCAATATTCACCTCCATCGTCTCGATCCTCGAGACACTTCAACTTCTTTTCTTTGTCTCAATCTCAACCAAAGCTTTCCATTTCTTGAAAGTATCAAACACACTCGATTTTATTTTGAAATACAATAAATCCAAGTTTTTCTACTTGCATCATCAATAAGCATAACATAATAGTTTCGAGAGCCACCGAGAGATGATACCCAAGCGTGTCCCCATACATCCGTATGCACAAGCCCAATTTTCTCACTCTTTCTTTTCTTTCCCAACTCTAAGAAATCTAAACCTCTCTTTTGTTTTCCATAAATGCAATTTCTCGCAAATCCAAATCAAAATTCTTTCAAACTTGGCAACAAATTTCTCGAGTGAAGAATCTTCATCCCCTTCTCACTCATGTGTGTGAGCCTATGATGCCATAATGCCGCATCTCGTCCTTTCGCTGAAGTTATTAAAGCATTAACAAGAAAGTTAGAAATACCATTGCATAAATACAATGTACCAACCTTTTTCACCTTTTGCTATTACCAAAGGCTCCTTTGGTGACCTTCCAGCGTGATCTCAGAGAGTTGTCACACAAACCTTCAACATCTCCGCCTAATTGCCCTCGTTGAAATCGAGATTTTTCTTCAAATCCGGGAACATGCCTTACCTCCTTTGGTAGCCATTGGTTTCCATTCTGTTGTTTTACAAGAACTTTACCCATATTCCAACAATTTTACAAGGTTTATCATCACCCAAATGAACTTTTCCAAAATATCTCCTAAACATAGTCATGAAAAATATTTCTCTATCGTGTGGCATGGAATGAAGCCCCCGAATCTACAACCCAAGAATCGAAACATTTCTCGAAAGAAAGAATTAAAGCATCTTCAGTAACACATCACCTGTCACATTTGCTTCTATGATTTGTTTTTCTTGTCAGTGTGTCTTCCTTCTCTCTCCCTTCCAAGATCTACAATATTTCTTTAGGGTTTCCTCTCTTTCCACATTTCTAGCACACTATCGATCCGGACTTGATCTTCCTTTTCCCTCTTATTTACCTGCGATAACCTCGAGCTCTTTCCTCTTTCCATTCTTCTCTTCCCCAGACTCGCACTCAAATTATTACCTACTGTCTCACTGCATGCTTTTTCTGCCGCATTTCCTACGCGATGATAGCACCGACAACATCATCAAACTTTAAAGTACTAGATCGTAAAGGCAAGTAGTTACTGACGGGCCATAACTAAACCATCTCCTGCAACTTTCTCCGGCAATGCGCATATAAATAAAAGAGCCCTAACATCATCACCAAAGTCACCCCTTGCATAACTTAACTAACTCGGTAAATCAGTAGTTGAAATCATTTAAATGAGCCCCATACCGTATCCACCTTTCTCACATCTTCATATTAAATATTCATTTCATAAGAAATACCTCGTTTCGAGGGCGAGGGTTTTGCCATATATTTTCTCCAACGCCTACATCAAACCTCTCGTTGTTGTTTCCTTTGAAATATCAGAGTTAGGAATCCGTACCAGCAAGCATCGTGCAAAAGTCCGATCACAAAAGCACATTGTTTCAACTACTTTGGGATTCTATGGATCTAGCTCCTCCTCGAATCCGCAGAGGGATCTCTCCGCTTTAGTGCAAAAAGATGGATTTGTCTTTGAATTTTTGGGTAATGATAATAGGCTATTTATGAAGACTCAATAGGGTTCTGTTTTAGTTTTTGGATGGTTGAGCATGTGATTATTGTTTGAGGTGGAAAGCTCCAATGCAAAGAGTTCCAAAGGTGAGAAGCCGCAAGCAATCTTATAAGTTTCAGCTTTGCAACATAGAGAATGGTAGGTTTTGATGTCCATCGGCTATGGATTCATAATAGGGTTTAATTTGGAATAGCAAGAGGTAAAGAGTGATCCATGCGAGTCATCTATGTCTCAAGGACTCTCTTTAAATATTGATTTATGGAATGAAATGATACAAGAAGAAGTAAAATTAAACAAAGATGCGTAAACAAAAGAGATCCCAAGATCTCGGTAAGTACTTTTAAACTAGCCAACTTTTGACATACACTTTATAGAAAAACATGAAAAGAAAACTAGGATCTTAGGTAAGTACTTTTACTGAAGCCGACTTTGATACAGACATTTCAATAGAAAACACTTTAAAACAAAGGGAAACTTGAAGGCAAACTCGCTGGAGTAGAAACTAGCGGGCGCGCCCACCACAAATCCTCTCCTATCTCTCGCTTTACTCAGGTTACTTTCAAGACACAACACAAAGATAATCACAAAATGGCCTGGAAGATCTCGTGGAGTACTTCTAAACTAGCCAACTTTTAACACATTCCAAGGCAAACATTCGTGACAAGCTTGTGGGAGATAAAACCTGGACCGTGGCTCACCATATCTTCCTCAATTCATCTTCACTTAACATATAATCAAAATAACATTTAAGAATAACATTCAACCTAAGACAATAAGACGAGGGGAACGCCAACATTCCCTTTATGCTTAAAACCGGAATAAATCATTCCCCAACACACACGTATTGGAAGAAAACATTCAAGATAAAGATTTTTCTAATGTCGCAGAAGGCTGATGATGGCGTAAAGAGGGTCCTAACTCCATGGCATGTCGTTCTTTATAAGAGAAAATGAAACACACTCGAAAACGAAACACAAAAGACAAGTTACAATGAGAAAAAACATCACCGTCAACATAGTACTCAGATACCATAAATCAGCCTTGTATCGATGCTCCAAAACTCAGGCCATGTAGCTTTCTTTAAGTCCAATGCTTTAGTTTAACAAAGCTTTCACCACACTATCCGAGCCCTGGTCTTGCATCTATCACAAGCGCAGCTCCAAGAGCCGTGAACCCTATTTACAATCGTAGGTTTTAAGCCCAAGTGTATATCAAAGTTCGTAACCAACTCTCTCTCATCTTTGGCAACAAGATAGAAGAACAGAGGATTTGATAAAAGATCTCACTAAAAATTGTATTGAAGCTGCACTTTAATATGGTTTCTTTGCCTTTGCTTTAATGAAGAAACTTACATAGTGTGTCCTCCGTGATTGGGTCGTTTTTGCTATTAAATATTTCAAATTTCTGGGTGCAGCTCTTTTGCACCTTTCGAGGCCCTCTCCTCAGTGATGTGTCAAAGCAACTTTGCAAACCTTTGTCCATTAGGGGAATTTTGAGGTCTAAAATGGGCCTCCTAAGGAAATTATAAAATATACAGTGTGAAAAAATCTCAATAAGATTTGATGACATCATCAAATTTTAGAGGGAAAATGAAAGTAACCTATTTTTTCAATTCACATTCAACTTATCCCCCAAAGTTTTTACTCAAATTTTCGAGGTGGCTGATATACTGCTGGATGTGGAATCTAATTCCATCCATCGGAGTACTATGCTGTGCATACTTGATGGGTCATACTATTATCATATAAAAAATGAGTGAATATACACGTGATTAGCACCACGCTATGTATTTCTCATTTTTCGCAGACGCAGTTCATCGAAAGTAGAACATAGGTACTCCCTTGGATGAGGAATTAAATTCCACATCCGAATCGAGGCACTTTCCGCTCGTAATTTGAGTAAAAATTTTGGGAGATAAGTTGTAAAATATGAGTTAAAGAAAAAGTAGTTTTATTATTTTATTATTTTTTAATATTTTTACTTTTTTACTCCAGAAAATGGTGAACTTATCCATTATGGATGACATCATCATCTTGAATCCTATTGGTTGTTATAAAGTTTATTTTTGTTGTACATTTTTCTTATGAGGCCCATTTTAGACCTCAAATTTCCCTAATGATTAAGTTCTCTCGGCGTAATTCTACTCTCTAGATGCATTTTCAGGACAAATATCCGATCCTTGCCTAATAAATTTAGCCTCAGATATGAATGCTTTGAGGCACAAGTGGCGTCATGGCATAGCCGTAGGATCAATTTGCCCCGAAATTGCAGAGGCTTGCTGATAAAGCACTTAAGATTTTCTCCAAACTCGTGTTCTAATCGATTAGGCTTTGATAAACCATCTTAGACGTAATCCCCACAAAACCCGTCTTTGATCTTTCCGTCTTGCACATGTTGTCTTTCGACACTAATACTCTCTCGATTGTGCTCGATTCATGGTTGTCGATGTGGCAGAAGCTAGGAGTCAAATGGCATCAATGCCTTATGAATGATTGATGAAAAGGTGGATTTAACACCCTCGAATGACTTCGTGAATCGAAGGCAGGAGAATCGTCACCCTCACTTTCGAATTTTCTTTAGACATAGCGGAAAAATCACTGTAGGCAATCCACACAATACAAAAAATATTATAAAATCCATGTATATATAAATTTATTGTCGGGAGGACGTGTGGGGAAAGCGTGGGCTACTGGATGGGCATCATCCAATCCGTCAAGATTAATTCCAGAGAAGTCATAGGGAAGGTGGAAGAATCGTTAAATCGCAGCCGCTTATCAAAATGGTGAGATTCATCATTAAAGTGAAATGGAAAGTCAATGCAGAAAAGTTTGGATCGCGATGAATCAAGGCAATGAAACATGGGTCGTCGATCCGCATCGACTTGACCCGTGGAGATCTAATGCCGCGTTGTAGCCCGCTTAACTCGTCGCAGCATCTTCGTGTACGATAGTCAAGCGAATGGCCTGCCCTAGATCGGATAAAGGTGTACAAGAATATCGTGCCAGGTTTGTTGCCAAAATTCTAATGCACGATGGGGGTGCCAGACACCGCACAGACACGTGCTGGCCAACACATGGAATTGTCGACCGGAAAAAACCACCCTTGCCCCAAAGGTGGTGTGATGAATACCAAAGTGCTCGGAATCAAGGAGTGGACTATGGGGACTACCAAGCGACATAACCACACCATCGATCCGCATCGAACAATTCAGTGGATATTGATTTAAATTTTAATCGGCGGAAAAATAAGACATAATAAAATCAAAAATTAACATAACCAAAGGTTTATATTAATTTACAATGTGGCTTGGCGCTCGACGGCGAGGCCGACTACAGCATGAAGGGTAATATGACCGAGGGTTTATGCAAAGAAGGGGCTGAAGGCGCCGCGACGCGATAAGCGCTTGGAGGGCTAGGCCGCTGTTGCGGGGCGCTCGTGGCGTATGAAAGGGGGAGGGGGTTAAAGGCTTAGCCCAAGGGGCTTAAGTCCATACAAAAATATGATTTTTAATGGATTTTTAATGATTTTCAAAGGTTGAGATGTGTGCTTCCAATAAGGCAAAGAAGGAGTCTTTAAACCTTATCAAAGGGATCTTGAAGAAGGGGAGATGGAAAACATGAAATGAGGATTTTCATGGGAAATGGAGAGACAAAACCACATGCTAGTTTTGGAAAAGTGGGAAAAAATGGGAAAAGGGTCTTGCAACAAAGATTCTTCTTTGGAGAACTTCAGGATTTCTCGAATGGGGAATAGGCTCAAAATAGTAAAAATTGGGACAGAGGCAAGAGTATCTTCAAAAGTTTTCAAGAGCTCACAACACTTTTAAAGGTCAGAATTTGTTCCTTAAAGGTCTAAAAGTTTTAGCCACCTTTTTGCTATAACAAATTTTATAGGTGGCTAACAAGGCTCCACTGGGATGGTGCCTTCTTGAAGGCATCAAGAATTTCAATTTGTACCTCTGGGAGGTCGGACTGTACACATCCATCGTCGCTTTTGCGGATGATGTTCTTTTGAAAACATATCGTAGCCACAAAAACAATGGTTCTTTCATCACCAAGCTTTCTACCCACCCAATCCTACAAATCTAACATTTTTTTCTTCATTAGAGTGCACTTGGATTGGCAAAATCTTTATAATATTTTATTCTTTGAAAGCAAGAAAAATTAATCTATTTCTACTCCTTATTTCTCCATGGACTCGCATTAAAATGTACTGTTTTACATGATTCTACCCAATCTACTAATTTGTTAGGATTAAATAGTTCAATAGATTTTTATTCTCTAATTTCACAAAAAAAAAAAAATCACACAAAGCTCAGATTAAACAAGCCCAATTTGATGCTTGTCTATGGCATAAAAACAAGTCACATATAGATATTATTCCTACGTAAAATTAAATAAAAAAAATGAAAGGCTTAAGATCCAAAGTTTCTCACCATGTCTTTCTATTTTCTTTATGTACCTATTTTGAATTTGTTTGAGTTGTTTTGTCTTTATCAACCTGGGCCGTATTTTTTTGAGTCGATTGAAACCGTATTTTTACATCTCTTGACCTTAATCAAGCATTTTGAGCTATTTTCTTTTTCAAAAACTTAGTTCGCATTTTGATTTTGTTTCCGAACTTTTAATTTATATTCTAAACTATCTACTAATAAGCCAAGATTAAACAATTTGAAAAATCGAATTCACTATCTTATCGTTAAAAATTTAAAGCTAATTTGTCAAGATTAGACACTTTGACTAACTAGAAGCGTGTTATTCAGGAGGCATTTCCTTGAGCTTGCACACTTTTAGATTTGTTTACTTTTTATTTTTTTTTTTGGTATGGGGCTATACCTTTCTTGTTTTCCCAATCGCCTTTTTTTTTTTTTCATAATACCGTTTTTGTATTTTTTTATTTTTATAACTTTCAATGCAATGGTGGGTGAAGTATTTATAATGAGAAAAATATAAAAAGGTTTTCTTTAGCATGACATGGATCAAGAGAGGTAATGCTTAAGGATCTCGCCATCGACCGACTCCCCCAAACACCCCCGCCCATTCAACTCCTACAAGAAAATGCAATGTTACCAAGTACCGAATGAATAGAGTATGCGGCTTACAAGTTGTCAAATTTTCCATGCTTGCCCTTTTCTTCTCTCTCGAGTCCCACTTTAAAACTTTGTCTCCAATTTTTGAAATTGTCGGTCTTTGTTCTTCTATCAAAAAGATTTTTAACGTCGATCTCAAGTCAGTAACGTTTTGTTGTAGACTTCCTCCCTAGTTTGCCGAAGATGGATGGTCCGCTTATTCTTCGATCATGTCATTGTCTTCGCTTGCAACTCTTAACTCAATTTCATTATCGAAAGCACTAAGGTCGTTTTGGAAAAATTGCATTAGTACCATACACCACCGAAAGGTGACATGCCAATAGATTTCTTCAAAGTCAACTGTCACCTCTGCTGCATGAACTAGCTTTCTTTGTGTGCCAAGAATTTTTATTGTCCTCCGGGGCCGCTTAATTATGTTCACTAAACTTTTGTTTGAGGATTCGCAAGTCCATTACCTTGAGGGTAGTAGGTTGTGGAATGCACCAAGGTTATATGATATCTCAGAGAGAATTCAACCATTTTCTTTGGATCCAAATGTCGTTGCATTATCGTTGATGACCTCGGGTAGGACAACCAAATCGAGAGAATGTTAATCTCCATGAATTTTATGATAATTGAATCATTGGCCTTCCTCCAAGGTATGGTTTCTATCCACTTAGTGAAATATTCTATGATAGTGAGAATCCATCTATGCTTTCCATGTATGATGGTGGATGGATTTCTCTCCTATGATGTCAAGTCCCCACTATTGAAAAGGGGGCTTCAACAAAGTGATTGGATGCAAGAGGCAGGGGTAAGGCTTTTCTTTGCCTTCAAAAAGTTGACATTATGACAAGAAATGATCACTTTGTGCACATCATGAAAAAGAGTAGGCCAATAAAACCAGCCCTCAAAATTTTGTTGGTTGTTGTCTTCCAAAAGAGCAAATGACCTTCCACACTCTCCTTCATGGAACCTGCTCCTAACCTTTCCTTGGACATCACACTCGTGCAAACATTTAAGCAATACACCACTTGCATTTTTCCAATAAATACATCTATCTATAATGCAATAAATATATCTTTTAACTTTAGGAATCTTGCTCTTTGTTTTTTTCAAACCAGGAGGTGTATTCAAATTAAGTAAAACATAAATGAGATATCATCAATACCAAGAGGAATTCATAAAATATTTTCAACAATGGGAGTTGAGAGTTCTCTTGATCATCTAAAGCATTAATCATATTAATATTAAGAACTTCAAAATTTGATTTAGCCATTAATCTAGCTAGACCTTCGCCTTCGATGAGTTTAGTGGGTTTTTTATCTCTGTTTCTCTAAATCATATTCAAGGATAACAACAATCCAATTACCTCTCTTACCATCTCGGGTCCCGTGTTAGGGAATGTTCTCGAATAACCCGAGTTTGGGACAAAGGCAATGATGTGCGAGTGAAGGTGTATACTCTCAAGTCTTTTAAAAGCTTTAACCAAAGCGAAAGCTTGCTTCTCCATAATGTTATACTTCAAAGGAGCATCCCCCAATGCCTTACTAAATATGAATGCAACAGGATGTTCTTCTTGTGGATTTTTCTCGTAGAAGGACAACAACTATGGAATGTTCGATGCAAATGAAAAATATAAAAATCTTTTGCAACTGTGGACTTATTAGAATCGGTGTTTTGGTTAACACTTGTTTCCACCAGCTCAAAGGACTTCTTTTGCTTCCACTGTCCATTTTAACGCTTGCTCCTTCTTCAACATGTTTGTGATATTTTGGAGAAGCTCGCCTAAGTTGGGGATGAACCTTCAAAAAGTTAATATTTCCAATGAAAGATTGCAACTTTTTGATGTTCCGAGGATAAGAGATTTTCAATATGGCCTCAATCCTCTTTGGATCTATCTTTATACCCTCCTTAGAAATAATGTGCCCAAGAAGTTTACCTTCTTGGAGACCGTGTCATGTCTTCTCGTGGTTTAAAGATATCCCAAACTTGTCGCATTTCTCGAAAACTCCTTCTCAAAATGTCCCATGCTCTTCTATCCTGCTTTGAAAAACATAGTGACATCATCAAGGTATATAATGATGAAGAAATTAATTCTTCTCGGGAGAACGTTATGTCCATGGCTCTTTGAAAAGTTTCTCCGCATTCATTACCAAACGACATTTTCATACACACAGTGCCCCATGGTGTAGTAAAGTTGTCTTTAAATGGATCATCATGGTGAACTAAGATTTGATTGTACCCCTAATAGCCATCCAAAGAAAGAAATTCTTATGCACCCTACCACCCTTGTAAAATATGATCCATCTTGCAAAGGGTAGTTGTCTTTTAATGAAGCTTTTTTTAAGTCTCTAAAGTCTATAAAAAGTACATGATATCTCCAATTTTTCTTCCTAACAAACACTAGATTAGACACCCACTTCCGTAGCATTCATTAGGACAGTCATATGTCAGCCTATACATTTTCATGATCTCCTTCTAAACCAAAGGAAATCGAACAGTGTTTATTCTACCAGCTTTTTTTTTAATGGATTTTGCTTCTTTTGAGGGGAATTTTGTGTCGTATTATTTCAAAGGTCATAGGATTTAAGATCCTCGTAACTCCACACAAAAACACGTAAATTTTATAAAACCCCTATGTATTTAAGTTTAATGTGAGCCGCAAAGTTTTCTTATAGATGTCAGCTTTAATCATTTTTGTCTTCTCTCACCACCATATTTAATTTCTTCTCCACTTCGCCCTTACATGTTCCGCTTTTGGCCTTTTTGGCCACATCGTTAAGATAAAACAACTCTTCTAAAGGTGCCAGACCGCTTACAAATCCCTTTTCATATTTAGAGTGTAGAGTTTAATTCTCTCGTTTTCTAACTTCCGTTGGGGCCATTTCCTTTTTCTTTTTAAGTTTTCTTGTCGAAAAATTAAATTTGGATGTTTCCGGAGACAACTCTTCTTCATCAAGAAAATTTTCTTCACTACGCTCATATCATAATCGAGTCTGAATCGTTTAGTTCGAATTCATTTCCCGAATTGCATGAATTCTTCTTATTTGTTTTTCATTGTCAAACACCCGCCATTATTTTTCATTATCAGCATGGGCCTAGTTTAAATTTTATCCGAGTTGTGCGCTCTTGGTTTCATATAGCGTTAAGCATGTCCCAGCTGCTGTGCTGGCTAAATTGTGGGTGGCAATGTCTCTTCTTCTTGGGACAAAAATCAATTTTGACTCCTCAAAGGTTTTTAAAAGGTCCATGACATCGTTTCGATAGGCCTTAAGTCTCCGGGATTGCTTCTATTATACTCCCATTGACTCGCCTAATGACTAACTCTAGATTCTGTATACACATGAATTCCTTGTGGCTCCTAACTTTTTCAATATATGGGCCTGAAGAGAAGGGATTCATATTCGCTATGTTATTGGAACACCGAAAGTTTAATTTGCAAGAAATGCTTTCTCGTGTGGTTTTTTCGTTGTTGAAATCCGTACACCGCACCCGTCGTTAGTCCTATGTGATCCATCAAAATACATACTCCGCGCAGGACTATTCTTAGTTTCATCCCCGATTATCGTCCTCTCAACTCACGTGCTCGATGTGCGCGGGTTGTCAGAATCTCAAAGACTTAGTTGTATTTGTTTTGATTCCCCAAGATTTTCGTTCATTTGAGGTTGTTTTCTTCATTGTGAATGTTTAAAAGAAATGGACACCTACTCGTAGCTCAAGACCTTTGTTTAGTTTGCCAATGTCTTCAAATGCAACAAATTGTTTTGACACTTCGCGTTGTGTTCTCTTCCTCCCTATTGGCCATTAATCCCCGTTAAAGTGACTTGCTCACTAAGTGTTTCACTTCTGTCATTAAAAATAATAAAAGAATTGAGGCCCGTATTTGCTATAATACAAGGGAGAGTTTTGTGGTCCGTCTTGACTTGTAACCGTGTATTTTACATGGGACTCTGGGAATTTTTCTATTCGATTGAAAACATGGATAGTCGCATAGGTCATGTCCATATTTGCATACCCTTGTAACTTAGCCCCCAAGATCTTGATAATAACATTCCATACTTTGGGGCACACTGTACCAATAACAATATCCATGACTAAACATTTGGCTAGAATTTGGGCTAAGTTAACACAAGAGGTCTTTTGATTAATCCTAAAACATTTTACTCTATTGGAATCAAAGGAGAAATGTCTTTGTGTTGTCCTGGGTGATTTCTAGACCTAGGCTCTCCATTGCGCCTTTTCGGCATTAAATTATGAGAAGCTCCTTAGCCATGTATGTTGTTGTGCAAAATTTTGTCATGAATGTTTAAACTTACATAAAAGGGAGGAACATGGTTCCTCTGATATCTACCTTCAATCTTAGGAAGCCAAAAATGAGCTTTGGTTGGTCATCATTAAGATTGACTATGTCCTCATTCTCTTCAATGTTTAAAGCCTTCAAAATTTGGGTCTTATATACATGTGTTGGGAAGCTAACTCCATCAAGGGAACAGAGATTTTGATCTTTGAGATTTCCCCGCTCCAGTCGAAAAGAATTTGACTCTTTAAAGTGCTAGTTTCCAGCCTTATTAGTTTGCCATTCTATCAAAGAACGTGGTTTGTCGATTAGTCTTATTTACACTTGACAAAATTGTTTTCAATAAGAGTACTAGCCGGAAGTGTTACTACCAATAATGTTGGGACTCTGCTTTTCATCGTTTTGAGTGCCTTTCTCTTTTTCTATTGTTAGAATCAATAGCTACTATTTTTTTATCCCTTTTTTGTTTGACAATTTAGGTGCTTGGTTGTAAAAGCGTTTTGTGAAGATTTGTCGCAGGTTTTGCTGACCGGTTTTGCTTCGAAGGTCATATTTTTTTAGATTCTATGATGATATTTTTCCTATGTCTTGATAATAATTTTTCATTATCATCTCTTATGTCATCATAAGGTGTGTATAGACCTTGTTTTCTATCATAATGAATCTCAAAGTCATCATCCTCTACCCAAAACATGTTGATATCATTTTCCTCGTTATTTCATCTCGTTTCCTCAACCTCACTCACATAATTTTGATGAAAAGGAGGAGTGATCTATTGAACATCTTCCCCTAGGTCTCGTTTGGAGGTTGGTTCTTTCTGTGTAAATTCGATTATGGTTTTAAATACTATTTGGAGAGAATTCCTGCCTTGGCTTGCTTGTACTTTAAATTATGCTCATTTCTTTCATCATTTCTTCCATCATTTTCTCATTTTTTGAGTTGGAAGTAGAGGATGTAGATTCCTCTATAAAGGACACTCTCTTTTCATTTTTCATTCTTGCTCTCTTTTTCCATTAAGTTGACCTCCAAGGTAAAGAGTGCCTCTTTGCATATCTTCAAGAGTTGGGAAAATCTCTCTCTCAAAATGAACAGGCCATCTCACAATGAACTCCTTCTGCAGAAATTGTTTAAAGCTTAACCTTGTGGAGGTTTTTAGTTTTGTGGAAAGTGCATTATACACACTGGTGCGAAACTAGTGCAATAAGCTCGCACACTTTCCTCCAAATTGTTTCTATGGAGGTCTTTGTAATCGGTAGCGACTTGGAGAGGATTTTTCTTTACTTCCCATTTGTTTAAGAAATTTTGATGAAAGGCTTGGAGATCATGGATACTATGGGGGGTTAAAACCTTTGAACCATTTCCTTACTTTCCCCCAAGCTCGAGCAAATTAACGAATCCCCCGAGAGAATCATCATCACCTTTACTGGTCAAAAGTAGTCATTCATTTTATCCACATGTTGTGATGCAACAGTATTGCTAGTATCATATAATGGAATTTTGGACTGATAGTCTTGTGGAAGATTGACTAATGGTGTAGGAAGGACTAATGGAGCATACCATGTTGTCATGATATGTGGAGGGTGGATTTACAAGAGGTGGATTACCAAAGGAAAAATGGCTGAAGTGGAGTGGTTTGAATGAAGGATGTAGGATGAGGCGTAAGGTGGATGGACTAGAATAGATTGCCGAGCTGACGTTGGACAAGAGAAACCTAGGTTGTGAAGGAAAATGTAACCGAAGGTATTGTTTTCTTCCATACCAAGATGTTCACTTGTTTTAGGAGAAGAAAGCAAGACTCGTAATCTAACTGAATTAAATCACTAAGAGACCTAGTTCTAAAAGGATTTAGTAAGCCAACTTGTGATTGTTGCAAAGCCGAAATATTTTCAAGAAATGTATCTAGTTTTTAAGGGTGATCTCGAAAACAATGATAATTTATTCCCAGAGACTTCCTAAGGATACTTTCGGTTATCAACTAAATCAGGTGGGATCAGGGTTATAGATAGGCTCTAGTGTGAATCTTTCTAGGAGCCACTATGCTGTGTTTTTTAGACCCAAATAAATAGGAAAAATCAACCAGCATGACAATCTTTCTTATAAGTTAACCGATTTGTTTATATAAATACATAATCCTTGCTGCATCCTCTAACCGAGTTTGAATAATTTTACAATGATGATGGTTCTTCCCAAACAGTATTCTTAAGGTTCCGTTGAAGTGACTGTGGAGTCGCCAAGAGGAATTTTTTAGCTCCTATGAGGTAAAAGGTTTTATGGTCCACCACCATATTTATTGGATACCAATTGAAAATATTTTAGGTGCTTTTGAGTGATTTTTCAGTTTTGTGGTTTTCAAGAACATGCTAACTCAGCCTCAAAACTTAGTTGTTGTATATTAGGACAAAGACATGATACTTTATGGCTAAGCCAACTGATTCTTCAAGGTTAGATAAAGTCTTATGAGAAATCCTAGGTTTTACCTAGTTTGTCACCTCGACTTCCGAACAAGTTTCAATAATGATTACCATTCCTTGGTAGTGTTTGAAAAGGTCGTATTTTACTCAAAAGTTTTATGAATTTTTTAAGGAACCCAAAGTGATAGATGTCCTATGGTTACCCTAAAATGAAAATGTTTCCTCTAAGCCAAGCCAAAGGAGTCGCCAAAAATGTTAGGAATCGTAATCGTTAAAGATTGGCAAAGTCCGATCACAACAACATCGTTTCAACCACTTTGGGATTCTAGGATCTGTAGCTCCTCTCGAATCCCAGAGAGGATCTCTCCGCCAGGCAAAGATGGATTTTGTCTTTGAAGTTTTGCGTAATGATATTAGGCTAGTTATGAAGACCAAAGGTTTTTTTTTGGTTTTTGGATGGTTGAGCATGATTACCGTTTGAGGTGGAAAGTTCTAAATGTAAAGAGTTCAAACGTGAGAAGTTGCAAGCAATCGCAGTAAGCTTCGGCCAAAAAGATAGATAATTGGGTGTTTTAGTCCATTAGGCTATGGAGTCATAATAGGGTTTAATTGGAATAGCAAGAGGCAAGAGTGATCCATGGGGCAAGTCATCTATGTCTAAGGATCTCTTTAAATATTGATTAAGGAATGAAATGATACAACAAGAAGGAAAATTAAATGTAAGTGCAAAAACAAAAAGCACTCGAAGATCTTGTAAGTAAATTTTAAAACTAGCCGCCTTTTGACATACACTTAAGAAAAACATGAAAGAAAACTGGATCTGGTAACTACTTTTAAACCAGCTGCCCTTGATACACTTTCAATAGAAAACACTTTAAAACAAAGGGAAATCAAAGGCAACTGTTGAATAGAAACTTGAAGCAGCCGGGGCTCACCACAAATCCTCTCCTATCTCACTTTACTTGGTTACTTTCAAGACCAACACAAAGATAACACAAGAATGGCCTAAGACTGTGAGTACTTCTAAATCTAGCTGCATTTTTAACACATTCCAAGGGAAACATTCGTACAAATAGGAGATAAAACTGGGACTGTGGCTCACCATATCTTCCCCGCTCACCTCACTTAACATATATCGAAAATCATTAGGGGAATTTTGAGGTCTAAAATGGGCCTCCTAAGAAAAATGTACAACAAAAATAAACTTTATGAAAACCAATAGGATTCAATATGATGATGTCAACCATGGGGGATGATTCACCATTTTTTAAATAAAAGGGTAAAAATATTAAAAAATAATAAAATAATAAAACTATTTTTCAACTTGTATTTTCACTTATCTCCCAAAATTTTTACTCAAAATTTATCAAAGTATACTGTTGATGCGAAATTCCCACCCTCATCCAAAGTGAGTACCCATGTTGCATAATTTCTACTACACGAAAATGAGAAATACATAAAAAACATGATTGTAATCACGTTTTTTATGTATTTCTCTCATTTTTCGTGTAGTAGGACCCATCAAAAGTATGCAACATGGGTACCCCTTGGATGGGGAATTAAATTTCGCATCCAACGAGTACCCCGCTCAAATTTGGAGTAAAAACTTTGGGAGATAAGTTGGAAATATGAGTTGAAAAAGTAGTTTTTCCATTTTTCCCTCTAAAATTTTGATGATGTCATCAAATCTTATTTGAATTTTTCCACTATTATTTTATAATTTCCTTAGAGGCCCATTTAGACCTCAAAATTCTCTAATGTAAAAATTTAAGAATAACATTCAGCCTTAAGACAATAAGACGAAATAACACCAGCATTCCTATTCTTAAACCGGGAATAAATCATTCCCCAAATAATATCACGTATTGGAAGAAAACATCCGTATAAAGATTTTCACTTATATTGCCATCGTTTTTAGTTAGGGGTAGGTCCCAACTCCATGCATGCTATTTTTTATAAGAGAAAATGAAACACAAAGAAAATAAACAAAAAGATAAGCTATAATGAGAAAACATCACCGTCAACATAGACTAGGATCCCATAAATCACCTTGTATCGATGCTCCAAACTGGCCATACATTTAAGTCCAATGCAGTTTTATTTATCACTACCCACACCAGCCTAGCTTATCTATTACAAGCGCAGCTCTAAGAGCCAAGAACCCTATTCACAATCGTAAGTTTTAAGCTCAAGTGCATATGAAAGTTCTGCAACCAACCCTCCTCTCACTTTCCAAAGAAGATATATAGAAGAATGAGGAGGTGAGATCCGATAAAAGATCTCAATTAGAAATTAATACAGAAATTAGCCGGTTTCTTGGCCTCGGGGCCTAATGAAGAAAATTACATATATGTCCTTCCGTATTAAATATTTTTACATAAATATTTTACCATGGGAGCTCTTTTTGACCTTTGGAGGCCCCGTGTGATGTCAAAGTAACTTTGCAAACATTTGTCATTAAGTTCTTCTCGGGCAGAATTTACTCTGGGCCGCGTTTATGACAACATCTCGATTCTGTTCGATAATAAATTCAAATTTCGTATATGAATTCTTTGAGGCACAGTGGCGTCGTGGTAGCCAGAGGGATCAATTTTCCTTACCGTGCGGTGAGAAGCCCTCTCACACATAAAATCTTAATATTTTATTCAAAATGTGTTCTTAATAAGGGATTAGTTTTTGACAACCACCTAGACAATCCTCACAAAACCTATTTCCGATCTTTCTGCCCTGCACATGTCTTTTCGGCACCCATGGCTTTCCACCGTGCTCGATTCATGGTTTTTTGCCGATGTATGGCTATTTAGTGCTGAATGTCATCAATGCCTTATGAATGATTGATGAAAAGGTGAATTTAACACTGTGAATGATTTCTAACTGAAGGTAGGAGGATCGTCACCCTCTACTTTTGAATTTTCTTCGTGTTGCGTAAAAATAACTTCTGAAAAACCTCCCACAATACAAAAATATAAAATCCATGCATATATAGGTTTATTGTCATGGAGGACGTGTAGGTGAAGTGTGGCGCTGGATGGAATCATCCAACTACGAGATTAATCAAGAGAAGTCATAGGGAAGGCGGAATAATCATTAACCGTAGCCGTTGATCGCGCAAAGATCAGCTTTTTGGGTGGAAATGGAAATTCAAAGTAGAAAACATTCGATCGGCGATGAATCGTGGCAATGAAATATGGGTCGTCGGACCGCATCGATCGACTAGTGGAGATCTACCGAACGTAGCACCGTAGCCCGGCTAATTGTTTTAGGCATCTTTGGGTGTTTATAGCGCACGATGGCCCACCCGCATCGTATGGCGTGCTGGCATTATGCCGGTTTGTTGCCGAACTTTAATGCATGATGGGGGAAGTGTTTTCAAACAGTGCACGGGACACGCGTCGTCAAACATAATTGTGACCATTTTTCAACCCTGCTTCGATTGGTCCTAATTTTACCTTCAATCAACCAACATCCATAAATGGTCCTTATATGCAGATATATCTTCCCAACAAAAGGTTAATTATGAAACCAAAGTGTCAAAGAAAGTTCCTTTTCTTGTGCTTTTCATTATCATTAAAATGAAACAAGGTGTCCTGTGAGTGAGTGTTTATTTTTCATGTCGTGTTCCTTAAAAATTAAAACGTCATGTGTTCACAGAGCAAAAATTTCTTTCTTGAATGTCCTCTATTAAAAAAATGAAACAAGGTGCCATGAGGATAGTTCTTTTACTCTGTCAACCTCGTTAAAAATGAAACAGGTTTTCATGAGAATAGTTTTTTTGTTAAAATTAAAACATGTTCCTATGAGGATAGCTATTTTAATATGAAAACTTCGTTAAAAATGAAATAATTCCCTATAAGTATAGTTCTTTTCCCATGTCAAGCTCTTTTAAAATATGAAACAAATCCCCTTCTAATTCGGGAGCTCTTGATTCCACCCATAAATTCCTGGCCGATTCTTCCACTTGATCTCATAATGAATCAATATTCCATACACCGTTAGTAACCATTAGTCTACTTAAAGAATGAAATGTGTTAGAAAATTATATATTATGGAGCAATGCAACACATAAAATATGCAAAAAAAATAAATAAATACAAGCACACAAAACACATAAAACCGCAGAGACACATATATACGTGGTTCACCTGGGGCCATACGTCCACCCCCGACAGCGTGAGTACTTCCTTTCTATTATCCAAGAAAAATTGAAGAGACAAAACCTACAAGTATCCACTCCATTATCCTCTG
Organism: Pinus albicaulis; assembly: GCA_034641835.2. NCBI lineage: Eukaryota > Viridiplantae > Streptophyta > Pinopsida > Pinales > Pinaceae > Pinus > Pinus albicaulis. Next base: position 665,176,539 of record CM076569.1, on the reverse strand, counting down.
TTTTCCCCGCCCCCATATGTTTTCGCTTCTCCGAGAATACACACACCATACACACGCAATACAATACCCTCATAAAGCGAGGGCTGCTCTCTAGGTCAAAAAACCCTTAATCTAAACATAACTTCTACCATCGTATCATCTACCTATGAATGGCCTAGATTGACTAGAAATTACTATACTTTTACAAGGCAATTTTACATCCGTTTAGCTTCGGGGGCACCGTCCCCGAAACCTCCGCCGGGGGGGGCTCCGAAAAGCACCGCTACCCTCTCTTGGACCCCCTCCTTTTTTTAAATGTACAAGATAATCAAAGTTCTCACACCCGCCGAATATCCCACTTGAGACTATTTGTAGTAACCCCACCGTCGCTCTTACTCACAGACAATGACTCCTCTTTGGACTCGCTATTCCTCATATTCATCGTCATCCTTGAAGACCAATTGAAATCGAGCACATTCTTAGTTTCTCCTCGTTAAAACTTTTGTTAGCATATTTCTGCAAGATTCTCGCTAGTGTGTATCTTTTTCCAAACTTTCTTCAATTCTCCATCTTCCAATACTCGAATTTTAGCAATGGCACTTGAGATGTATGTGTTTAGTCTTGGAATGAAATGCTAAGTTCTTTTGCAAGATGAATGGCACTTCTTTGGCTATCACCGTATAACGTGCCCATATCATGTTTACCCAATTCATCCAAAACTTTTGCGCTCAAATTATTTCTTTTACGAGCCTTTGTAGCAAGAACATACTCAACTTGTTGTTGAAAGTGCAATGTTAACACTTTGGATTTTGAAACCCAATCGATGTTTGTTCCACCTACAAGAAATATACATATCCGTAGTGCTCTCCGTTATCTCTCGTCACTTGCCATATCTACATCAACATATCCCCGTAGAGCAATTTTTGAACCACAAAGCATAATGCTTGATTTGTGGCACCTCCTCAAAATATCTCGAGAATCCATTTTATTGCCATCCAATGTTCTTTTCGTGGATTATTCATGTACCTTCTTACAACTCATTAATCGCATGTGCAATATCAAGCCCTTGTGCAAACCATTGCATACATTAAGCTTCCAACCGTTGATGCATATGGAACTTTAGACACATATAGTCCATTTCTTCGGGTCTTGGGGCACATCTCCTTACTAAGCCTGAAATGGACAGCAAAAAGGTGTACTAACCGGGTTTTGCATCCTCGCATATTAAATATTTTCAACACCTTTTCTACGTACTCATTCTCCGAGACAAAAGGTTAATTTGTGATTTTTTTCCTATCTCTAGTTATCCTCATACCAAGGATTTGTCTTCCAGCTCTCCCAAATCCTTCATTGCAAATGAATTTGCCAATTTTCTTTTGAGCACATTTATTTCCCCGCATGTTATACCTTGCAACAAGCATGTCATCTACATAAGCACAATAACATAATATATCTTCCATCATTTTTCCTTTTTAGATAAACACAATGATCAAAGTGACATCTAGTATAACCTGTCCGTACATAAACCTCCGTCAAATTTTAGATACCACCCATTTTAGCTATTTTAAGCCGTACAAGCTCTTCTTTAACTTCCACGCCAATTTTTCTTTCTCTTTTACCTCTTATCCTTTTGGTTGCCGCATGTATATCTCTTCCTCCAAATCGCCATGGAGAAATGTTGTCTTTACATCTAATCGTTCAAGATTTAAATCTTTCCGTCGCCACAAGATCAGGCAATAGTTTTGATTGAAGTCATTTTAACAATAGGAGAAAATATTTCATCAAAATCAATACCTTTCTCTCCGTGCAAACCCTTCACTCACAAGTCTAGCTTTGTACCCTCCTCGTTTTCCTCCATCTTCTTCCTTCAACCTATAAACACATTTATTCTATAATGTAGTTTTACCTACAGTAACCGACTGTCCCAAGTCCTGTTATGCATTAAGGAGTCCATCTCTTCATCCGACGGCTAGCTCCTACTTCTTCTCTCTTGCTTTCAACCGGCATCGCTTCTTCATAACATTCAAGTTCGCCTGCACCGCCGAACAATAAATAATATAATGAAGGAGAGTGGCCTTGCCTGTGGGGTCTACTTATCCTCGGTAGATCTTGTAACACCACTTTCAAAAGCTTGAGGTGCCTCGTTGTCGTTGTGGTGGTTGTCGCCGTCGTGGTTATTGATTATTATTATTTTCGTGCACCTTATTTTTCAAATTATCTCATCAAGAACTGTGTATTCCTTGCTTTCTTTTTCCTATTTCTTTTTCCTCTTTAACCGATTCTTATACAAGACCTTTTCATTGAATATTACATCTCCGCTTCCTAATGATTTTGTGATTTTCATAATCATATGTTTATAACCAAAATCATTAACACCATATCCAATAAAGGTACATTTCTTTGATTTTTCCTCAAGCTTTGCTCTATTTTCTTTATTAATATGGACAAAGGCCTTCACAACCAAAACACTTCAAAAAGAGAAGCTACCTTTTTTACTCCCCCCCCATGCTTCCTCCGAAATGCCACCATCCAAGAGCTTGAAGGCTCTCTATTTATTAGATAAACAAAGAATATTCTTACAACATCTCTGCCTAAAATTATAAAGACAACTCGCATGCAATCTCATGCACCTTGTACAACGCTCCATGATTGTTTTGTTCATCCTTTCTGGTTGACACCATTTTCTGTGGTCTTCTTTGAACCTGCTTCTTCTCTACGAGTTCCATGCTCTAAACAAGACTTCATCAAACTCTTTGTTGGCAAATATTCACCTCCATTGTCTAATCGAGACAGTTTCAATTCTTTTCTGTCTCAATCTCAAACTAAAGCTTTCCATTTTCGAAAGTGTCAAATACATCGTATTTATTTTTGTATTAATAACAAATCCAAGTTTTTCTACTTGCATCATCAATAAGCGTAACATAATAGCGAGAGCCACCGAGAGATGATACCCAGCGTCCCTGTTGCCATCTGTATGCACAAGCTTCCACTCTTTTTTTGCTATTTCTTTTTCCCAACCTCGAGAAATCAATTTCTTTTTGTTTTCCATAAATGAAATTTTCACAGTAAATCCAAATCAACATTCTTCAAAACCTGCAAAAAAATTATTGAGTGAAACAACTTTCATCCCCTCTCACTCATGTGTCCTAGCCTATGATGCCATAATGTTGCATTTTCTTCTTTGGGCGAAATATTAATAGAGTTAGAAATACCATTGCATAAATACAATGCACCGACCTTTTCACCTTACACACTTCGTGCTCCTTTCAAGCACCTTCCATTTATCCAGTTGCTCGCTATCAAACTCCTTCACCGCCTAACTTCTGCTTAAAAAAAAATTTTCCGTATCCTGAACATGCCTTACCTCCTTTAGTACTCATTGGTTTCCATTCTCGTTGTTTTGCCAAGAACTTTACCCATTCCCAAAATTTTATAGGGTTTATCATCACCCAAACGAACTTAAACCAAAATCTCCTCAAAGCTAGCTGCGAGTTTCTTATCGACTGTGGTGTGAACAAAGCCCTGGATCACAAGCAACCCTACAAGAACTACAGAAATTTTTCGAAAGAAAGAATTAAATCTATCTTGTAACACATCACCTCGTCATATTTGCTTCATGATTGTTTTCTGATGTGTGTCTCCTTCTTTTCCTTCCAAGATCTACAATTCTTCTTTAGTGTCCTCTCTTTCCGCATTTCAGCACACTATCCCTGATTTCCACCTGGATCTTCTTCTCTTCGCTCATCGTGATAACCCGAGCTCTTTCTCTTCATTCTTTCTTCCCCAGACTCTCACACTCAAAGCATTACCCGATGTCTCACCGCAGCTTTTCCATCGCATTTCCTCGTTAAGGGACAGCACCGACAACATCATCGAATCCTTTAAAGTACTAGATCCGTATTTAGTTACTAATGGCCATAAATAAACCATTCCAGGCCGCAATGAGCACCGAAATAAAAGGAGTCCCAACTTCATCATCAAAGCTGCCTCCCTTGCTTAACTTAACTAATCGGTAACCGTATTGAAATCATTTAAATGGTCTTGGCTTAGATCCGAATTCTCTCCATACATATTCATATTAAAACAGTCGTTTTCCATAAGAAATACCTTGTTTGGAGGCCGAGAAGGTTTTTCATATAGTTTTCTCCTACACCACCGTATCAAACCTTCCGTTGTTGTTTCTTCAAAAGGACAGGGAATCAGAACGAAACAAGATTGGAAAAATTCCGACTGCGTAAATAACATCGTTTCAACCAACTTGGGATTCTAGGATCCAACCTCTCCCAATGACAGGACTCTCAATTTTAAAAATATGGATTTGTCTTTTGAAGTTTTGGGCAATGACATTAGGCTAGTTATGGAAGACCAAAGGTTTGTTTTGGGTTTTGGAGTGCTGAGCATGATTACCGTTGAGGTGAAAGCTTCTTTTAAACACAAAGAGTCTCAAAGGTGAAGTTGCAAGCAATCGCAGAAAGCTTTGCCAAAAAGATAGATAATTAGAATACCTCACGGAGCTATGGAGCCGTAATAGGTTTAATTGAATAGCAAGAGGAAAGAGTGATCCATGGGGCAATACATATGTCTAAGGATCTCTTTTAAAGATTGATTTATGGAATGAAATGATACAACAAGAAGGAAAATTAAACAAGATGCGTAAACAAAAAGCAATTTCCGAAGATCCTGTAAGTACTTTTAAACTAGCCACTTTTGACATACACCTTTCAAGAAAACATGAAAGCAAACAGATCCGGTAAGCACTTTTAAACTAGCCACCTTGATACAATCACTTTCAACAGAAAACACTTTAAAACAAAGGGAAAACTGAAGGCACCGTTGGAGTAGAAACTGATGTGGCCTGCCCACCACAAATCCTCTCCTAGCTCCTTCGCTTTACTTGGTTACTTTCAAGACCAACACAAGATAACACAAGAATGCCCTGCAGATCCGGTGAGTACTTCTAAACTGTTTTATTTTTAAATACATTTCAAGGAAACATTCATGACAAGCTGTGGAGATAAAACTGGGACTGTGGCTCACCATATATTCCTCTCGTTCTGTCTGATTTTAACATATATTGAAAATAACATTCAAATTAATACAATAAAGACGAGGGAACGCTAGGAATTTCTATGCTTAAACTAGAACAATCATTCCCAAACAACACATTGGAAAAAAACATTTTACAAGACTTTTACCGTAGAAGGTTACTAATGTATGAGGTCCTAACCTGCTTACGTCGTTTCTTATAAGAGAAAATGAAACATGTTGAAAATAGAAACAAAAAAACAAGTTACAATGAGAAAACATCACCGTCAATACAGACCAGATCCCATAAATCGTATTGTATTGATGTTCTCACACCACATACTAATCACGCCGCTAGCTTTTTAACAAATACCCATGACATCTCAAACCCTAACTTATCTATCACAAGTAGAAAGCCCAAGAGCCATGAACCCTATTAACAACCGAAGTTTTAAGCTCAAGTGTATATCAAAGTTTTACAACCAACCCCCCTATCTTACATATATATAGAAGAATGAGAGGAGATTCCATAAAAGATCTCAATTACAATGAAGGTGGTAAATTAATGGTTTCTTGACCTTTGGGGCTCAATGAAGAAAAATTACATAGGTGTCCTCTGCATTAAAAATGTTTTTACACAAAGACTTCAGCTCGGTGGGAGCAAGCTTTTGACCCTTGAGGCTCGTAAGATGTCAAAGTAACTTTTGCAAATGTGTTTGCCATATTGTTCCACGTGTTAACTTACTCTTCCGGCTACGTTTGAGACAAAATATCCGATCCGTTCAACAAATCTGTACCTTCGAATATGAATGCTTTGAGGTGCCTAGCCAGCAGTAGTTAGAGGGATCAATTTGCCTCAGCTTGTATGTATGGGAGGTCGTTATATTGCAACACTTAAGTTTTTTCAAACTCGTTTTTAATTGGGGATTGGGGTTTTTTGATAAACCATCTTAGACGTAATCCTCAAACTCCGTTCTTTGATCTTCTCGTCCTCGCTACATGTTGTCTTTCGGCACTAATACCTTCCGAATTCGTGCTTTCTTCATGGCTATTGAGGCAGAAGCTGTCGTTAGTGGGCATTTAATGGGTATCAATGCCTTATGAATGATTGATGAAAAGGTGGATTTAACACCCGTGAATAATTTCCCCCAATGAATCGGGCGAGAGGATCGCTCACCCTCACTTTCGAATTTTCTTCCACATAGCGGAAAATCACTCGACAACCTACACAATACAAAAAATTATAAAATCCATGCATATATAGGTTTATTGTCGTGGGGGACGGTAAAGGCGACATTAGATGGCATCATCCAACTACGATATTAATCAAGAGAAGTCATAGTAGCGGGGTGGAAGAATCGTTAAATCATAGTCGCTTAGTCAGTGAGGAGATCAACGGTTGGGGGTGGGAAATGCAAAGTCAAAGGGAAAACGTTTGACCGTTAATGAAATATGTGGCCACTTGACCGCATTAGATCACCAGCTGAGATTCATATTGTGAATGCGTAAAGCCGTAGCCCGCTAATTGTCGAGCATATTCGGTGGGCGATAGCCAGTCGAACGGCCCGCCCAGACAGGGACAACAGACAACATATCACACACCAGGTTTGTCGCCGAACTTTACCGTGCTGCGGGGGGGCAAAGCCTAGATAGTATGGGACACGCTGCCGGCCAAAGATATGAACGTAAGTCGTCTATCGGGAAACCACCGTGCTCCCAAAGGTGCGATGAATACCGCGGCAGCTGGAACTGGTGAGTGGACGACGAGGACCACCGGGTCGAACGACTCTACACCGTTGATCCGTAGATCGTATCGACGATGGAGATTTATTTGAATTTTAGACCGGAGAAATTATGATATAATAAAATAAAAAATTAACATAACCAAAAGTTTTATATTAATTTACAATGCGGGCTGGGCGCCCCACCGCAAGGCCGAGGGTTATATGAAGGCTAATATGACCGAGGGTTTATGCAAAGAAGGGGCCAAATGTGCTCGGCAACACGATAAGCGCTGAGGGCCGGCGCTTGCTGTGCGCCAGGCGCATAAACGGCATATGAAAGGGAGGGGGTTAAAGGCGTCGAGCCCGGCGGGCTTAAGTCCATATAAAAATATGATTTTAATGGATTTTTTAAGGTTTTGATTTTCAAAGGTTTAGAGGGTGTCCTCTGTATGGCAAAGAAAGAGTCTTTGAACCTTATCAAAGGGATCTTGAAGAAGGGGAGATAAAATATATGAAAAATGAGGGATTTCTGCTGGAAATGGAGGGATAAAAACTAAGGTTAGTTTTGGCAGGCGTGAAAAAGGGGGAAAAGGATCTTGGTACATGGTATTCTTTCTGGGAATCAATAGGATTTCCGAATGGGGAATAGGCTCGTAGTAAAAATTGGGACAGCAGGCAGAGGCCTTCTAAAAGTCTTCTTCAAGAGCCAACACTTTTTAGCAATAGAATTTGTTCCTGAAGGCTCAAAAAGTTCTATCCACCTTTTGCTATAACAAATTTTACAGGGGTACAATATATTGAAGGCGACCGACACCGCAAGGCACAACCGTATTGTTCTAAGTTCCTTTCTATCGAGAATGTTCCATTCCGCGTCCGTCATGGCCGCCACTCTTCTTTTGTTTTTCCGCTCAATGGTAGGCATAGTACTTTTCCGATACGTACAATCTTCCATCTCGCATCTTCCACAATGAAGCCAGCCGTTAAATCTTCGAATTCTAAATTTATCATCTTCCTCTCCAATTACTGTTCTACCTCGAACCAGAACCCTTCTTTCTCGCGAGTTTATCACCTAAATAGACTTTTAGCTCTCTGATACTAGTTGTTAGAAAATTATATATTATGGAGCAATGCAACACATAAAATATGCAAAAAAAAAAAAAAAAAAAAAAAAAACACACAAAACACAAAAAACCGCAGAGACATAGATATATGTGGTTCACCCACTTGGGCTATGTCCACCTCGAACAACTAGTCCTTCCTTTCTATTATCCAGCAAAAATTGAAGAGACAAAAAACTTACAAAAGAGATCCACCGTAATATCCTCTCCGTTCTCTCTCATGCTTTCCCCTATCTCGTTTCTCTTGCTCGAGAATACACACACCAGACAGCGCGTACAATACAATACCCTCTATAAAAGCAATGGGTTGCCTTCTAGGGCAAAACCCTAATCTAAACATAACTTCTCTATCTTCTCAGATCATCCGCCTCATAACTCCACTATCAATTAGAAATTACTATACTTTTAAGGCAATTTTTTTACATCTATTTTTAGCTTTGAGTGGCTACTGCTCCCAAACCCTCCACCCAGGGGGGGGCGCCCAAAGCACTCCTACCCCCCGCCTGACCCCCCGGTACTTGCAACATTAACAGGCATAAGCCGCCCCTAGCGTGGTCAGGTCCAATGCCGTGATACAAAAGTAAACAAGCAAGATAATCGTGCTCCAGCACCGACAAAGAACTCTTGGGGTAGTGCAACTCAATTTTAGTCACGTGTTGGGGTCAAGAGAAATTATTCCCAAGTGGTTGTTTGTCTATGCTTAAAACTTGAGAAAAAATGAAACCACTCTGCTATGTTTCTCCATCTCTAATCTTGTGTAAAAATGACCATCCTCAAGGGTTCTTAAGGATACTTCTCACATATGCTTCAAGCTTCTTGTGTAAAAATGAAACTATTCCTATACACCTCTACAGATTTCCTCATATATGCCTTCTACCGTATGAAGCTTGGTTTTCTCATTCCATCATCACCATCTTCTTGGTCGATCATACGCCTCTCACTTGGTTATTTTACCCTTTCCCGAGGAACCACTATGATGAGTTGTATTTTTAACCAACCTTTTGACCTCTTGCATGTTTTGATAATTTCCAGCACGACCGAAAGTAGTTTCTACCCTTTATAACACTCGTTCATCCAGATATTTATTTCATCTATTTTCAAACTCTAAAAATATGAAAATATTTTCAGCACTTTTCCTTTCGAGCTCGTAAAAGAAGGAAAAGATGTATACTCGTATACATTTAACCCTTTTCCATCGTAGTTAATTAAAGCTATGAAAAGGAATACCTTAGTCAAACATTGCTAAGAGTTTCTCTTGGAATATTTTTTTTATGCCTTTTCTGCATTCGACAGGCTATCTATGAAAAGGACACCAAAAGTTTTATTTTTTCTCGCCTTTTTTCAAACTCTCTTCGAAAACATGAAAAAAATATATCAAGTTACCCTTCATCGGACTCGTCAGACTTTAAATGACGAAGACTTGTAAAATGGACGAGAATGAGCTAGTCCTTCGTAGCCTTGTTAAAAATAATAAATGATGGATTAATCCAAAGGATGAACTCATACAATAAGCGCATGCTATCCTCTTCCACATTATATGCAAAAAAATAAAGAGGTACTTGCTAGGAATAGTGAAGTAGGAAAAATGGAAGGAAACATATATTCTATTTTGTGTGAAAGGCATTATGTTGTGCTTTTGGAACATTACACTTATTTGTATCTCGTGTCGGGTTTGGGACATCCTCACTTTGTTACTTCTTCCTAGATTTAGGAATTTACTTTCCTACAATTTTTATTGGGGATATTGTCACTGTGGGATGTATGATTCCAGCGCCTGTATTTTCTCACTGTTCATCAAATTCCGTGAGTCTGGCAGCGTGTTTATATGCTCCAAGAGAAGTCCCCAGTCCCCACCAAACCACTTCTACACTATTTGACTTTTCTCTCGCTTCAACTCAATCACTCTACCAAATTTTGAAAATCATATGTTTCATGTCCATTATGAAAACATTATGGCCCTCCTCTCGATGCATCACTATGCTGACTCTAATTCATTATCCAAGAGATGACATAGAAAACCCCCCCTTTTCAAAGACCTTATAGAGCTTGCATGCCGCAATGGTAGGTTCTCTTTCACATTCGATGATAAGTTCACATCATTAACTCCTTGATCGCATGATTCTACAAGTGCTCATCTTCAACTTCATTATTCACACTTGTGGATTGTGCTGTTAGCCCCGAGAGCCATCATCATCATTGGTGGCTCTTCTTGTGTCCGTTAACAAATATCATTGATCAGTATCAGTAGTTTTCACTATGTTTTACTTCAACTCGTCTATTCACATAGTGACATTTGTACTTTAGTTCTATCGAGACAAAGATGAAGACCATACTATTTGCGTGATAAATCAAGGCTTTGTTATTAATTATTCATGATTTTAAGTACATGATCCTTTCTAGCCGATGGCTATACCATATCGTCGATCTATGTATTCATATATTCATTATCATTTATCGTATTGTATCGTTACCATGTCGTGGATCCAGTATTGCTTAGATTCCGTCTTTAGAAATGTATTGTTAGGCATAATTACTCGTAGATGTCATATATATCATATCATGTTTGATTTTCAAGTCTCCTCATGGTGTTCTCTAAATTCATTTTTGCTTGTAAAGCATTTAAGTCATCACTTCTCATTTTAATTTCATGTTTTAGGGGCAGTTATGTTATACATTATTTTGTCACATTCCACTTTTTGTCGTAATTCCACACTAGTGTCAAAAAATATGTTCTCCATCAAACATGCAACAAAACATCCCTCAAGAAGTGAAAGAAGGCTTGATTTAAAAATATTCTGAAAAGCTTTTCAAAACCTTTGTTTTACAAGTCAAGTATGTTTTCATCATTAATGAATTCATAATAAGTCACCTTTTGCACCAAATTAAAAATGCCATACCACTTTTTTCTGTGAAAATTTGCGATGGTCTTCTTCAGGAATTTTTCCCAAATATGGAGGAACAAAACTCCCTTACTAGAAGCCCCTAGGAATGAAGATGTGGTTTCTGTGTTATGGATGATAGGAGCGGAGACCTCCGGGTTCATGGCCATGGATATTTTCTCAATATGCGGAACACCCACGGGTGAAATCGGGTTGGGAAACACCTCTTTTAAGTGGATGGTTAGAATTTGGGAGACATTTTTATCTCTGTCGTGAGAAAATAGTCAACTCTATTTCTCGACCGAGAGTCTTAAAATTTCTCACCCGAGAGATTTTAAATATTTCGCCGTAGAGTTTGATTAAGCGAACCGGGAGTTGAAATTCTCCCACGCAGAGTTATGAATTTTTTCGTCCGAGAGTTATATTGACATAAAACCTCAGAAGACTTTGACCAGATAAAAACTTTTGACGAGAGGTTACTTAATCCTCATCCAAGAGTGTTTTTAACTCGTCTAAGAGTTTGATCGTTACATGTTGGTATTCAAGCTTCTAACGGGGAATGGCGATGGGGGTGCCGAGAATGATATAAATAAGCATGCACGTATTGCCATATTTCTATTATTAATGATGAGTACGATATTTCCATGCCAATAAAACCCAGAACATCAACTTGTCGTTGATCGCTAATCAGACATGAAGGCACACTTCCAATAAAGTAGTGCCTGCAAAACACCATGGCTAGAGCTGTAAATGGCCACCAACTAACCAAGCGTCTTGTGAGGAATTTCTCTTTTTATTTTTGTGTTTTAGATTGTACGTTAAGCTCAAGTCATGGCCATCGCTTGAATTTAAAAATCTGTGAAAGGACGGAATAGTTTTAACTGATACTGTACCATGATTCATCGGCTACAAATTTACAGCCAATGTATGCCGTATTTTCTCGGTACATGATCGAGGCACAGCGCGAAACACAATGTGCAGGGGAAAGAAAGCAAAACCAAGTCGAAATGGAGAACTCGGGATTCCGTCAAATATTCTTTATCAGGTATTTATATTGGCGAAAGAGAAAACACAAAGAATTACCAGTTGGTTATTAGTGTTTTCATGATGAAAACTTATCATCATTTATTACTCTTTATGGATTAAAATATCATTCATCATATACAAAGGAACTCTTTTACTATAGAAATTATTCTTTTCATTTTTAATTGCAATACTTTTATTCAATCTATAGAATACTATACCCAAATATCAGGGGAGGAACCCGTGACCGTTTCTTTGGACCCGTGAGTCGTGACTCTATCAACAAAGGCGGGTGTCCCCTAATTTATTTACATTTCTTTATTTAACATACCACTTATTTCCCCATCTAATTGTATTCTTTTAATGAACAATCTTTTTTTATAGTTAATTCAGGATCCTTTTATAGATAAACAATTAAATGTTTTTGCTATCTCTAATTGCACCAATACTCTTAGCCCTTTCAAATGCTTTTAGCTATGTATGTAATGTTAAAATTAACTATCGTTGAATTCAACAACAATATAGCTGATTCATGTCTTCCTGTGGTTAAAACAATTTAGAACAAATACTTACAACATCGCCTATAAGTATGCACAAATCATCGCATTTTCCTAATTACATAAAGATAGAAGTCTGGCTCAAATGTCAGATGAATTTGGGAAACCTGCAAATTCAATGCCTATACTCCATGCCAAAACGGAATTCCATTGTGTACATGGCCTTAAATTTTACCTCCCTTTTTTTCATTTTCTAGTTAGTTTTAGTTATTAATGCTCATAACAACTATTGTTAAAGTATTCGGTCAGTGTTATTGATAGATTCGTATGGAGTGAATAATGTCATTACATAGCTAATTAATTAAACTATTTTACATTGCCTAGTTTTTTTTTTTGGATAGTTGATAGTTAATATTATTATTATTGTCTATTTTTAAGATTACTATTTATTTATTTAGATAATATCTAGATACCAAAGTAATATATGGGATTTTTTTGTTTAATTAAAATTATAAAATTGTAATTTATCAAAAAATGATATTGTTAAATCTAAAATATTATATGTACATATATGAATATCTTTATGTATTCCAAAAATTAATATTTTAGAATCTGATAATGAGGGATGAATTATTAGACTTCGTAATTCTGATGATAAAAAAAGAAAGACTAATTATTTTATTTCTAAAAATTTGCTGAATTTTTTGTGATGATTGAATTCCAAAATATTTTCTCGAACTTAAATTTTACATAAATTCAAAACATATATACTAATAATTCATGTCTTTTGTTTTGACAACAACATATGAAAGGTGAGGCTATACTTGATGACGAACATCAACCTTCATGTGAAGCCTGTTCCCATGGCCTTCGGCCAATGGCTACAAAAAAATCTTTATCATTTATTACTCTTTTCGTTGACAAATAAAAACATCATCATCATATACAAAAGGAACTCTTTACCGCAGAAATTATTCTCTTTCATTTTTAATTGCAATACCTTTATTCAATCTATAGGGCACATTGAACTCCAAATAATGCGAGGGAACTCAAGAATTTCTCTTGGACCTATGAGTCGTGACCATCAATGTTATGGTGTCCCCGTGTTATTTACTTTTATTTAACATCAAATTTATTTCCCATCTAATTGCAATTTTCTAATGATTAATTTTTTTTTTACGCTTAATTGCATCATTTATAGATAAATAATTTTTTTAAAATGCTTTTACATTTAATTTCACTTATAATGCTCTTAGCCCTTTCAAATGCTTTTAGCGGTAGCATGCAGTTAAATAGACCATTCGTTGAATTACAACAAAAATATCGTATTCATGTCTTCCGTGTTGGAAAATATTTAGAACACTAATTTTACAAAGATCGCTCATAGTATGCACAAATCATCACTTCTTTGAATTACATACATACAAGTCTCAAAAACTAACGCAAAAATAATAAAACCTAAATGATCAATACGGAGCTTATAGGGATATTAAGGTTGCTAAAATTGTACCACCTCTTGGCGGTGAAGAAAAACAAAGACGTCGATGACTTTATGATGTAGAAGTCGCCATATTGCCTCTCGGCTCAATCCAAATCCGTTGCGATTGCAAAGAGCCACAGAGGAGAAAATGGCAGGCTTTTCTAACCCTTTTAACACCAACAATTGCACACGCTTACATCGTTAAGTTTTTATTGCGCCACCTTCGTATGGATTGGTGACTGCTAAAAGGAATCCAAGCAACAATCGGTGTATTGAATCTTTAAGGCTCTATAGTTTGTTAATGGTTTTTCAAAAATGAGACCGGACTCGATGAAGGAACAAAAAACATTTAGGCTAAACTAGAGTAGACCACTTTTTTATGGATACTAAACTCCCTCTCCTTCCTTATAATGAAACTCCAACCATCCACTAATAGTCGATGGTTGATTTCCATCCTATAAGCCGAACATGCCCAATTTCATCCCATTTCTCAAGGAGGAAGTTGTTTTAAGATTTGATGTTGTGGAATTGGATTCTCACCTGAAGGAGCCCTCCAAAATTAAGGATTTTGTTATATAAGCTCCTTTTGGTTCTATTAATAATACATTCCGTGTTTCTTTTTCCAAAAATGTCTCTACTATTACTACATGTTTAATGTAGTGCTCCTTGATCTTCACAGCCAAGTACTAGAGATTTTTATGCTTTGTATCCATTTGTTTTCTCCACCGTTCTTCCCTGGAGGAATTTGTTCTCATTGACACAAGAGAGTGAGATCATGGAGCGTGGAAGTGAAAGATTCAAGGTCGAAACCACAAAGAAGGCATTAGCATAAGAAAGAGGTAGAACATCTATGCTCCTTCATCTTTTTCAAGAATAATTTAGGAAAAGTTGCATATATTTGTCTCGTTTGTTGCTAGATCCTCCCATTAGGACTAGAGGGATCGTTTTTTATCCCGAAAGGATTTTCCACACAAAAGTGGATGTCCATTGAACACAAATTTGGGTTATTTCCTATATTCCGTGTTGAAATGACGAAAGAATACCATGAATTTCTCATGTTGGGGTTTGATGGCATTGAAAATTCATTCACTCAAAGATATAGAGGCAAACTTGATCAATTATAATATGACCGTTTTATTTGAAACCCCTTTCCACCTAAAATCACATATAATTCAAAATGTCATAGGTATACATAGACTTATATATAAAGAGAAGAATATATATTATATGCAACACATAAGTTTTCAAGAAGTGGAAATGGTTATCATGAGCTTTCTAAAAAAAGCATCAGGACTCGATGGTTCCAATTTCATATTTCTTTCGATCATGTTAGTGCTTCTTGTCATGGGATATGGGTAGTGTAATAATCCTGACAAACAAATCGATATGGAGAGGTATTAATGCAACTTTCATTACATTGGTGCCTAAATATGGTCTTTGTCACACCTCAAATTTTTTTTTCTTAAGTATTAAGCATATTCATATCACTATATAACACCACCTTGTTCTTTCTAAATCAAAATTCCACTAACCCACTTTCCATCTCTAGATATATCCATATATACCTATATTTATTATTACATTCATTATACTTCGTTACATTATACCTCACACTTCATTTACTCACTTTGATAACATAAACGATGTATTCCATGATTTCCGCTTAATAAACTCTCAAATTTTCCACTCGTGTGTCAACTCCTACCTATATCCTCTTCACGTTGAAGTTGAAGATTCGTAATTGGTGTCATGGAGCTAAGACCATTCCACGTCCCATATAATATTATTTTTAAATGTTTGGACTTGGTGATTCGTCTCATGAACTTAATATATAATGTCGCTCCTTACCAAAATTTCTTTAACCTCTTGTTTGGATTTATCATTGGCTCAACGATATTGATGGTAACATTAATTCCGAACGTCTTTGAGTACCATCCACTTGGTACGTGCAGTATCAAGGAACCGGAGAATACTCCTCCCCAGCCTCCCAAGATAGGCTTGTGTTGATCTCCGGACAAGATGTTTTTGTGCCTTGAGATTAATTGGTTATATTCAAGTTGTGTACTCGTCATGCGATCAGATTTAGGAGTTTCTAACACATGGATTTTTGTTTTCTATCCATGTGACGATATCCCGATGGTTACGTTGCAGCGTTTGAGACGTTTAGGTTTATCACCTAAGCTTTCTATTAAACCTCTTTAATTTCTTGTTCGTTCTTTTTTCCGAAGTCTTCCCTTCCAGCATCATTGCTTAGTCGAATTCCGGCAAAGAGGCTCTATCCAAACGAATCTCGCTTGCTTTTCCATCTAGACGCAAGGTGTTTCCATTAAACAGTAACTTTTTGGTTATTCCTCATAAATTTTCTTTGTTATCTATTGATTTTTAAGTTGGCTTCTGCTTCGAATTTTCCTGAGCATCCTCACCCTATCTCGTAGGTGGAGCCAAGGGTTGTTCTGGACAGAAATTCTTAGAAATTTTTGTTTAAATACCACCACCATGCCCTGGTAATTTTATTTTTATTTTTTTCGTTCTCAGAGATTTATGTGGTTTTTAGGGAACCTTATGAATTTATAGGTATCGTTTGCATAGTTTGATTTTTTTCTAACTCTTAAACAGAGGGTATTGCTTCGTTTCCAGCCATAAAGCTTAACTTAGTTTTCGTTTTGTCTCGATTAGAACGATTACTTTGGTTCGGTCTTCTCGGCGCCGCAAGCCCTGAATGGTAAACGTCACCATTCAACCATATGCCATATCATTACGCTGATATTTCTTTATTGAAATTATGGATACGTTCTGCATTGATATTTCTCTGCCACTAATTTAATTCTTAAAAAAAAAATTTGCAGGTAATATATTTCTTCCGTCGAATGGTCACTAGCTCTAGTTTATAGCTCGATTTGTATTTCCCTACTAATTCAGGGTTACATTCTTCATTCCTTGGGATTGATGTTAATATGTGCTTGTCAGGCTCAAAGGTGTGATGTTACTTGGTTACTATACGATGGTTATGAGGGCTATCCTACTTGGCTACTCTATTTTATTGTGTAACGAGAACATATATTAACTTTCTCATTCGTTGTAATAGAGTTTCGACTCGAACTGTCTAATATTTGATTTTTTTCACGGAACCATGTTTACTGGATGTTCTGGTTCTTTCTAGTCTCTGCTATACGATTTGGTGTATGTGTATTAGCTGAGATTTTCCGTTAACTCACAGCTAGATATACCTTATCATATCCGTCTTTATATATACATAGGTTCCTCTATACTGATTTGTTTCAAGGTTTCGTGCATGTACAAAGCTAGGTTTGATGTAGTTTATTTCTATTAATTCCAAGCATGATTGTAGCTGAGTATAGAGCATATAATTTAGTAAGGGAAATTATGTCGATATTCTCAAATTTGTCCGATAAATAGAATAGTGTAGTTTTAATACAAAATTTGTTTTTTCTTGAAAATCTCTAGTCCATTAAAATTTCCTTCGTTCACTATCAGATTTCTCAATATTTAAAAAAAATACTTTTATGTCAAGTAATATGTCAGAATCCTCACTGTTGACTATTATAATTACCTGTCCATGGGTATATTATCGAGACTATGTGGACTTCTCAACCAAAAAAGTTTTAATTCTGTTCTAATAAACTTTATAAGGACTAGCTTTCGGTGTGTCAATTCTACATATCAGTTCATAAAATGTTGAAATGTTATGTATAAGAACAGGCTGCTTTACTGGTTATGATTTTGTCAAGCATCTTACTTTCAGTCCTCTGTTACCATTTAATTTTAATTATTTAATTCTCATACTTTGGTAATACATATGTATATATGCATATATCTCGAGATTTTTTAACTATTTAATGCCCTCATGGCCTACTCATAGCAACTGTAAATGTTTATTTACATTATCTGCACTCTGAAGGCAATTATACTTACACCTATTTAATTTTTCTAAAAGCAATGGTGTAAGAGAGTCAATAACTCTAACTTCTAGTAAGCACCCCTAACCCGAATTTATTAATGCTTTGCTAGTGTATCTCTGTTATTCCAAGCAACTTATGAGTTCTGTCTACAATTTATCTCAAGTTTCTGTTATGTATTTTCCTGTTGATTTTGTAAATTGAATCTATTATAAGCGGAGGATATCATTAATATCATAGTTCTGGTTTATTTCACAAACAGAATTCTTCTAGGTTTAATTTGTAGTGAAAATAAACCAACTCCCTTCTGGAGCCTGTACTAAATTTTCATTGGGATGTATCTACATCTGTAATGGTATAAAATTACCACAATCACCAGTTATTAATACGTGAATCTAGTTTTTTTTTTCTCTTGAAGCTGATTAAAGTTACACTTCAATTATTCCAGGGAATCATTTATACTCTCTCCAGATTTAAACCACCCCATGGTTTAGAGATTCTGGCTGACAATGTTCCCTATATTTGTTCCTACTACCATACTGAAATTTAGAAGAACTGTCTCTTCTATTTAATCCTGTTAAAAGTATGGAATTTCATCACACATCAACAACTAAACCTAATCACTATAACACTTTTCAACATTGTCTAACAGCATCTAGTTTAATTACTTATTAGGTTTGTATGCATACCACTTCTGTGATGACCAGTCCTCCCAACCTTAGATTCCTTTTATCCACATAACTCACCCCCGAGCTGAGATCCTCTCCCAGAACAAACCAACCTCAACGTGTTCTGGAGTAGCTTCTTTTAAGCTTATTCTCCCCAAAGCCTGTTTCTAATTCTACGTCCAGAATTACAAGATGCTTTTATTCGTGTTTCCCTAGGCTTCCCTTATTTAGGGATTTTTGAAGCTAATTTCTACTTTTCCAGCTTTTTACCTCTTCCAAACTACTCTCCACCTCATTGGGGAAATCTAGATTTTTCCTCACAAATCTAGATTAGAAATAAATTATTTCAAGGATTTTTGAAAGATTTTTAGGGAAAGTATTAGCCTCTTTCCATACCTCATGGATTTGGCAAGTGATCTCATGATTCTCATTTGGTAAATATGCACAGAACTCTTTTATTCATTTTTCATAGTTAAATAGTTAATTACATCCACACAATACTTATCCATTGGGGTCCACTCCCCTTTGGATTAAAGTTCAAATGTCTAACTTGAAAGAAAAACATAAAACTAGGGGTGTTACATATTCCCCCTCTGAAAACAAACACCGTCCTTGGTGTTGACAAAACCCAGAGTTCATTTTGAAAACAAATATGGATATTTTTCCATCATCTTAGCTTCTTTTTCCCATGTAGCTTCTTCAACAGTAAAGTGCTTCCACTGCACCTTTACTCTTGCTACTATTCGGTTTCTCAATTCAATTTATTCCCGCTCCAATATTTGAAGCGGCTCTAGAAGAAACTCCCCTTCTAGTTCCACCTGTATCACATTCCAATCAACAATGTGAGAAGCATCATGTACATATCTTTTTAATAACGAAACA
Organism: Pinus albicaulis; assembly: GCA_034641835.2. Lineage (NCBI taxonomy): Eukaryota > Viridiplantae > Streptophyta > Pinopsida > Pinales > Pinaceae > Pinus > Pinus albicaulis. The sequence goes on along the minus strand of CM076569.1, from coordinate 665,157,347 downwards.
TGGAACACATCATGAACTTTAACATGGGGTGGTAGGGCCAGCTTATAAGCCATTGGTCCCACCCTTTCTAACACTTCAAAAGGCCCACAATATCTAGGAGCCAATTTTTCACAACTTCCAACATAAAGTGTGCTATTTTTGGGTTTAATACGCAAGTACACGTGATCACCCACTTTGAATTCCCAATGCACCCTCTTTTTATCAGCATAGCTTTTTTGTCGGTCTTGTGCTATCTTGATGTTTCTTTGTATTTGTTTGACAATTATTTCCATTTCTTGTAAAGTATCTGGCCCCAACACTAGCTTATCTTTAGGTTGGCTTGAGCTTAACAGGGTATGACACTTCCTTCCATAGAGGGCTTCAAATGGACTCATTTTGATGGAAGATTGATAGCTATTGTTATAAGAAAATTCAGCTAAATGCAAGTAATCCATCACATACATTCTCAGCATATCTTCCAAGATTTTATTTGTTCTCTCTATTTGACCATCCGTCTGAGAGTGATAGGCAATACTAAAATTCAATTTACTGCCCATGCCCCCAAACAGACCTTTCCAAAAGGCGGCTATGAACTTGGCATCTCTATCTAAAATAATCATCTTTGGAACCCTGTGTAGTCTTACTATTTCTTTTAGGAACACATCTGCTACTTGGGTTGTCCCAAAAGTAGATTTTACAAGTATGAAGTGTGCAGATTTTGTTAAGGCATCCACCACTACCATCACTGAGTCATGCTGGTACTTTGTTCTGGGTAACCCGGTTATGAAATCTATAGAAATAGTGTCCCATTTCCATTCTGCAATTGGAAAAGGATTTAAAAGACCAATTGGATGTTGATGTTCAACTTTGACTAGTTGACATTCCATGCACTGAGCTAAATAATCTGCCACATCTTTTTTCATTCCTAACCAAAACAATTTCCTTTTCAAGGCTGTAAGCATTTTCTGATATCCATGATGTCCTGCATATGGTTGTTTATGATATTTATCTAAGATCTCATTTTTCAAAGAATCCACATTAGGGATGTACAATCTGTTTTTGTAATAGATCAACCCTTTTTGGTTTTGAGTGTATTCAGCCATTTATTTTTTTAGTATTCTCACTTGTAGATTCTCATAATTTGGATCTTTCTCTGTCACCTTTTTAACTAGTTCCTCTAAATCAAAAATGGCACTACTCCCAATGCTGCTTATGTTTTGGCAAGAATTTCTGCTTATCACATCAACAATCTTGTTTTCTTTCCCTTTGATATGTTTTATGTCCATATCAAATTCACTCAGAAAAGACAACCATCTGGCTTGTCAAGAATTCAAATCAGTTTGGGAAAAGAAATATTTGAGACTAATATGATCAGTCATCAATGTAATTTCTTTTCCAAGAAGATAGTCTCGCCACATCTTCAAGGCATGAATTACAGTAGCCAGTTCTAGATCATATGCACTGTAGTTCTATTCATGTTTCTTAAGCTTCCTAGACTCGTATGCAATCACAGCATTTTCTTGCAACAGAACTCCTCTCAACCCCTCTCTACATGCATCAGTACACACAACAAGCTCTTTGTCAGGATCTGCAATCTTTAGTATAGGGGCTATAGTGAGTCTTAATTTTAGTTGTTCAAAACTATTTTCGCATTTTTCAGTCCACTCAAATTTTATTCCTTTTCTCTGTAGTGAAGTTATGGGGTGTGCTATTGCAGTAAATATTTCCAAAAATCTTCGATAATAACCTGCAATTCCCATAAATGATCTCACTACTGAAACATCAATCGGCACCGGCCATTCTCTAATAGCCCTTATTTTCCTAGGGTCAACATCCAACCCCTTTTCAGAAATAATATGCCCCAAGTATTGAATCTTGTCTTTATAAAACTCACATTTATTGAATTTGGCATATAATTGGTTTTCTTTCAAAGTTTGCAAAACTATCCTTAAGTGTTCTTTGTGCTCTTCCTCACTTTTCCAATAAACCAGAATATCGTCTACGAATACTAGTACGAATTTATCCAAGTACTTGTTCAAAACGTTGTTCATCAAGCACATAAAAGTGGTAGGGGCATTTGTCAAACAAAAAGGTAGGACTACAAATTCGTAGTGACCATACCTAGTTCGAAAAAAAAATTTACTAATGTCTTCCTCCTTAATTCTGAGTTGGTGATAGCCAGTTCTTAGATCAATATTGGAAAATACAGAATCCCCTCTTACCTGATGAAAAAGGTCATCAATTCTAGGAAATGGGTATCTATTTTTGATTGTCAACTTATTCAGTCGACGGTAGTCGATGCACATTCTAAAGGTTCCATCCTTCTTCAAGACCAGCACCGGTGCTCCCCAAGGAGACACACTCAGTCTGATATAACCCTTATCCAACAACTCTTGCAATTGCATTTTCAACTCCATGAGTTCGGGAGGGCTCATTCAATAAGGGGCTCTGGATACAGGTGTTGCTCCAGGCACCAAATTGATTGAAAATTCAATCTCTCTTTTGGGGGGAAGATGAGGAATCTCATCTGGAAAAACTTCTTTAAATTCCCTTACCACTGGTAAAGTGTCTAGTGGGTTTTCCTCAGGTGGCTTTTCTAGTTCTTCAACATGTACAACATATACTTGATACCCTTTCCCAGCTATTCTTTCAAATTGTAGAGTTGATATTTGTCTTACAAAGATTGGTTTTGGTTTTCCTTTTAGTATAAAGGGTTTCCTCTCCTCATCTATGCAATGCATAATTTTATCCCAACAGTTCATCATAAACTTTCTCTTCTCTAACCTGTACATTCCTATCGGCAAGTCATATGAGCCTAAGGGCAGAATGTTTAAGTTTACTTCTGTCTAAAAACAATTTAATTCGATTTTTTTTTAATGTAAATTATGATTTACTTTTCTCTTGGTGCCAGTGGCTAACTGGACTAACCAAGACTGCTAAAATTTCTCAGTCTTGATTTTGCATTTCTCTACAACTTTTGGACTAATGTAACTCAAAGAAGCACCTGGATCAATCAAAACGGTAACAGATTGGTCAGCAATCTTACCTTCCATCTCGACCATAGTAGCTTGGTATTCTGCTTGTCGATTATCCAAGGTTGCACTGATAGTGGGTATATTCCTTGCTATATGATTCATTGTAGTAGCTTCTCGATCCCTCATAGTCATCTGAATATTTCGGTGTGGACAGTCCCTCAACAGATGAGGTTCTCCGCAGCCCCAAAATTTCAAAGGCTCCCGCATTTTATCTGCTCCTTCCTTTTTATTATCTCCATCTATTTGTTTTGAACCAACTTGGGACTGATCAGTTTGAATTTCCTTTGGTTTATTAAAAATTTTCCGCTGATGATCCCTACCAAAGTTCTTCAAGTAAGCTGGTTTCGGTTTCTTTCCTTTGAATTCACCCTTGTTTACCCAACTTTTCCCATGCTCACTCTTTCCTTTAAACTGCTGGTAGCATAATCTAGCTTTTCTCACTGCTTCGTCCATAGTTTTTGGATTATCGAACTCTATTTTCTCCTTGTACACAGCAGGTAAACAATTCAAAAACCTTTGCATCTTTTCCTTTTCTTCATGAATATAAGAAACATACCTCAACATATTGGTAAACTTGGTGACAAACTCATCTATGGTGAGATGTTCCAATTTGAGTTCATGGAACTCCTTTGCTTTATCATCATAATAACGTTCGTTCAAATAGCGGTTTTTAAACTTGACTTGGAAATCTTCCCAAGTCACTGTCTTTTCATCAATGGCATGGACCATTTTTCGTCTCCTCCCACCACAAGGTAGTTTTACCCTATAGCTGGTAAACAACTAATATAGCCTTCAAATTGCTTTCATATTCATAGACTTGAAAGTACTTAATCATATTCAGCAACCAAGCCTCAGCATCTTCCTCCTTCTCCCCATCATAGGAGGGAGGTTTGATCTTTCGGAATTCCCCATGTAATTCCTTTCTCTGTTTAAGCTGATGTCTAGTAGTGTCATCTTCCTCAGAATCATCAGAGAAATTTCCTTTCCAGAACCTTCGTCTTCTTTGCTATTCCGCAAAGTCAGTTCTCTTATGAGCTTTTCCTGCTCCTCACTAGCTAATGAAAGCCTGTCATTCTGGCTTCTTAACTCAGCCATCTCTCATTGCAACCTGTGCAACATAGACATCAAAGGAGCGTTGGGATATGGTATGTTATCTTCATCACATAGATCAACATAAATTTTGCCTCCTTCGGCCATTGTCTTTTCAGTTCCAGTACCACTGTACACTAACAAAACAATATCAATAAAAAAAATAATATAATTTTTTTTTTCCAACAAGAAATAATTTATACAGTGAGCACAACAATAGCCCAATTTTCCAACATGGGCTCTGATACCATTTCTCACACCTCCTCATTCAAATTTTTTTTTTCTTAAGTATTAAGCATATACATATCAATATATAATACCACCTTGTTCTTTCTAGATCGAAATTCCACTAACCCACTTTCCCATCTATAGATATATCCATAGATACCTAACCATAATTATTACTAAGAAATCATTATACTTCAAGCCTTATACTTCATAATTCATTTACTCACTTTGATAACATAAACGATGTGTCCCATAATTTCACTTATTAACCTATCAAATTTTCCACTCGTATGTCAACCCTACGTATACATTCTTACGTTGAAGTTGAAGATTCTTGTCATTGGTGTCATGATGCTAAGACCATTCCACATCCTATATAATATTATTGTTAATATGTGGGACTTGGTAATTCATCTCATGGACGTAACTTATAATGTCATTCCCTTACCAGACTCTAACTTCTCGTTTGGCTTTAACGTTAGCTCAACGATATGGAGAGTAACATTAATTCTGAATGTTTATGTGTACCATGCCAGATCCACACGGTATGTGTAGCATTGATGAACTGGAGAATACTCCTCCTCGAGCCTCCCAAGATAGCTTGGGTTTAATCTCGGATAAGACGTTCTTGTGCCTTGAGATCACTTTACTTATATGTTTGTGCACTCCGTCATGCAATCATATTTAGGGTTTCTGAGTCAGGGATTTTCGTTGTCGATCCTTGTGATGATAGCCCGATGGTTGACAAGTGTAGCGTTTGAGACGTTTAGGGTGTGTCACCTGCATTTTCTATTAACCTCTTTTAATTTCTTGTTCATTCTTCTCCGAAGTCTTCTCCCTTCCAAGCATCGTTGCAAGAGGCTCGATCCAAACGAATTTGAGCGTTTTTCTATTTAGACGCAAGGTGTTTCCATTAACCATGTAACTCTTTGGTTATTCCTCATAAATTTTCTTCATTATCTATTGATTTTGAAGTTGGCTTCTGCTTCGAATTTCGCTAAGCGTCCTCACCCTATCTCGTAGGTAGAAACAAGGGTCATTATGGACAGAAATTCTTAGAAATTTTTGTTTAAATACCATCGCCATGCCCTGGTAATTATATTTTTATTTTTTTTGTTCTCAGATATTTATGTGGTTTTTAAGGAACCTTATGAATTTATAGGTATCGTTTGCATAGTTCGATTTTTTTCTAACTCTTAAATAGAGGGTATTGCTTCGTTGCCAGCCACAAAACTTAACTTAGTTTTCGTTTTGTCTCGATTAGAACGATTACTTTGGTTCGGTCTTCTCGGCGCCGCAAGCCCTGAATGGTAAACGTCACCATTCAACCATATGCCATATCATTACGCTGATATTTCTTTATTGAAATTATGGATACGTTCTGCATTGATATTTCTCTGCCACTAATTTAATTCTTAAAAAAAAAATTTGCAGGTAATATATTTCTTCCGTCGAATGGTCACTAGCTCTAGTTTATAGCTCGATTTGTATTTCCCTACTAATTCAGGGTTACATTCTTCATTTACAGGTTGGTAAATATTTCTCTTCAACTGTCAACTCTGAAGACATGATGTTACTTGAATTTTTCTGCTATGTTTATGAGGGCTAGCCTACTCGTCTATTCTATTTTACTATGTAACGAGAACATATATTAACTTTCTCATTCGCCGTAATAGAGTTTCGACTTGAACTATCTATTTTTTTATTTTGTTCACGGAACCATGTTGACTGGATGTTCTAGTTCTTTCTACTCTCTGCTATATGATTTGGTGTATGTGTATTAGCTGAGATTTTTCGTTAACTCACAGCTGGATATACCTTATCATAGCCATCTTTATATATACATAGGTTCCTCTATACTGATTTGTTTCAAGGTTTCTTGCATGTACAAACCTAGGTTTGATGTAGTTGATTTCTATTAATTCCAAGCATGATTGTAGCTCAGTATAGAGCATATAATTTAGTAAGGGAAATTATGTCGATATTATCGAATTTTTCCAATAAATATAATAGTGTAGTTTTAATACAAAATTTGTTTTTTCTTGAAAATATCTAGTCCATTAAAATTTCCTTCGTTCACTATCAAATTTCTCAATATTTAAAAAAATACTTTTATGTCAAGTAATATGTCATAATCCTTAGGGTTGACTATTATAATTACCTGTCCATGGGTAGATTATCGAGACTATGTGGACTTCTCAACCACAAAAGTTTTAATTCTGTTCTAATAAACTTTATGAGGACTAGCTTTCAGTGTGTCAATTCTACATATCAGTTCATAAAATGGTGAAATGTTATGTATAAGAACAGACTGCTTTACTGGTTATGAATTTGTCAAGCATTTTACTTTTAGTCCTTTGTTACCATTTAATTTTAATTATTTAATTTGCAGACTTTGGTAATACATATGTATATATGCATATATCTCGAGAATTTTTAACTGTTTAATGCCCTATAGTCTGCCCTCATGGCCTACTCATAGCAATTGTAAAGGTTTATTTACATTATCTGCACTCTGAAGGAAATTATACTTACACCTATTTAATTTTTCTAAAAGAAATGGTGTAAGAGAGCCAATAACTCTAACTTCTAGTAAGCACCCCTAACCAGAATTTATTAATGCTTTGCTAGTGTATCTCTTTTATTCCAAGCAACTTATGAGTTCTGTATGCAATTTATCTTAAGTTTATGTTATGTATTTTTCCATTGATTATGTAACCTGAATCTATTATAAGTAGAGGATATCATTAATATCATAGTTCCAGTTTATTTCACAAAATGAATTCTTCCAGGTTTAATTTTTAGTGCAATTAAACCAACTCGCTTTTGGAGGCTGTACTAAATTTTCATTGGCATGTATCTACATCTGTAATGGTATAAAATTACCACAATCACCAGTTATTAATACATGAATCTAGTTTTTTCTTTCTTTCTCTTGAAGCAGATTAAAGTTACACTTCAATTATTCCAGGGAATCATTTATACTATCTCCAGATTTAAACCACCACATGGTTTAGACATTCTGGCTGATAGTGTTCCCTGGATTTGTTCCTACTACCATACCGAAATTTAGAAGAACTGTCTCTTCTATTTAATTCTCTTAAAATTATGGAATTTCATCACATAGCAACAGCTCGAACCTAATCACTATAACACTTTTCAACATTGTCTAACAGCATCTAGTTTAATTATTTATTAATTTTGTATGCATACCACTACCGTGATGACCAATCCTCCCAACCTTAGAGTCCTTTTATCCATATAACTCACCCCCGAGATGAGATCCTCTCCCAGAACAGACCAACCTCAATCTTTTCTGGAGTAGCTTCTTTTAAGCTTATTCTCCCTAAAGCCTGTTTCTAATTCTACGTCCAGAATTACAGGATGCTTTTATTCTTGTTTGCCTAGGCTTCCCTTATTTAGGGATTTTTAAAGCTACTTTCTGCTTTTCCAGCTTTTTACCTCTTCCTAACTACTCTCCACCTCATTGGGGAAAGCTATATTTTTCCTCACAAATCTAGATTAGAAATAAATTCTTTCAAGGATTTTTGAAAGATTTTTAGGGAAAGTCTTAGCCTCTTTCAATACCTCATGGATTTGGCAAGTGATCTCATGATTCTCATTTGGTCAATATGCACAGAACTATTTTATTTAGTTTTCATAATTAAATAATTAATTACATCCACACAATACTTAGCCATTGGGGTCCACTCCCCTTTGGATTAAAGTTCAAATGTCTAACTTGAAAGAAAAACATAAAAATAGGGGTGTTACACATATTGTCTACCAATGAATATTTTGTAATTTGTCTCCACCATCCTTTAAGTGAATCTAATCCATGTTGTCAATGATCGTCATAATTTTCAGCACAATAATGTATTGATAGAAGCTATCAACATATAGAATCAACGTTCAAAATAAATGAAACAGTGAAAAAACACAAATTAAAACACAATCGATGAAGACCCTGGAAAGTACTCCAACTATATTACTGCATATCCATGTTCAGCGAAATTTCCTATGTCGCTCCTCTAAACAAGAACCTTTGTTGTTGACCTCCATTACCCTAAATCCCATCAATTGTTTTTCACCTACATTGCTTTGCTTCCTCAAAAACCCATCAACAACATAAATAAAAACACCTAATTCTTTACTTTTTCCTTTTTTACGAGTGCCTCGTATCGAAAATTTTAAGAAAAAATATTTATTTTGTCTTAAAATCCCCCTCCATGCAATAGTGTCAAATGCAAAGATATAAAAGTTGTCTCTAATCGTATCAGTATAGATCGAAGGGACATAAGAGGGATTTATGTCTAAGAAATCTTGCCAGGAAAAGTTGTCGCATTCTTTAGAGCCAGCTACCCCACCAAAACGAAGAGTCCAACAAATTGTTGTCTTTATATAAGATAATGTGAGTGATAAGTGAATTATCAACATTGGTATAGGCACGAGACAATAGTAGCTTCCACGCTGGCAGAATTAGGGTGCACTATCAGAGTCAATTTTGCAAGTCATGTTAGATAATATTTGTCTTCAATTGATATGGTTTTGTCTTAATTGTTAATTGTCTTAAATGAATTTCATCTTAATTTCCATTGTCTTAAGTGGCCACTGTATTAATATAAATTTTCGTCTTAAAATATTTTTTTCTCAACTTGTTTTTGTTTAAGATATAAAGTTGTGTCTTAAAAAAATTTTGTCTTCAATTCTTTTTGTCATAAAATATTTTTGTCTGAAATGGCTTTTGTCTTAAATATAAAGTTTTGTCTTAAAATATTTTCGTCTTGAATTTTTTTTGTCTTAAAATATTTTTGTCTCAAATTGTTTATGCCTTAAATATAAAGTTTTTTCTTAGACTATTTTTATCTTAAATATGAATATTTGTCTTAAAATATTTTTGTCTCAAACTCTTTTTGCATTAAATGCTTTAAAACATTTTTTGTCTCAAACTCTTTTTGTCTTAAATTTTATATTAAAGACAATTCAATTGATATTAAATTTTAATTTAAAATGACTGAAATAAAAAAGTGACTTTTTAAGACAAAATATTTCTATTGTCTTAAAAGTTCCCTTCATGTAGTAGTGTTCCTCTCAACCAACATCTTGTGAAGTCAATTTATCAAATATTACTCATCGGTAGTTTTATCATGAGTAGCACAAGAAATTATTTTGCAACATTTAACGAAACTTTCGTCTGCAAAAACTTGAATTCATTATACCAATGACCCTATTTCACCAATTAAACGAATGGATGATTCAATTTGAGGCACAATTTTAGATTCAACATATGTAGCCATATTATTCCTCCTGCTAGCCAAGATATGTTGCACTCTCTCTGTTCATTTTCTTTTGGCAAAGAGGAGCCTTGCCTGCTATCCATATGCATAGATATATCTATGAATGATAAATGAGGAATTGGGTTTGAATTTTCAAAGGAAAGTATTGAAGTATTTCTATACAAAAAAATATATCATCGACCAATGTTTGGAGAAGGTGTTTAGGGAAACTTGGCCATAATAAGATCATATTGTAAGAATCCCACCTCCCAGTACTAGCTCATGATTACCTTCATATTGGTGGGATACACTGCCTCTACACTCCAAGGATGATAATACTATAAGGGTAAGAGAGTTTGAAGGACTATAGAAATTTCACATGAATCTACAAACGAAACAAGTTGAGCAAGCTTCTGTAATAATGAATAGAACACTCAATATTCCTAGATTTCAACATAATTATTTTATGTGTCAGAAATAGAGGTAAATGGGAGGAAATACTTGTGCATAGTTCTAATTTGTGAAAACCCTAAATTTTTTGAGATATTAATGTCTTTATCTGTTGTCTGTCTATTAGGTTTAATCATATTTAGTTTTCCCTTTTTTTAGGTGTTATAGACAGTTCAATTTTTCTTCATATTAGTGGAGTTCTATCAGGCATAATAAACAACCTAACATTTAATTGTCAATTCAAGAGTTTGTAAACTTAGAGGCACAAAACAACCTAAACTTAAACAACCTGAACTAGTTGATACAATGACACCACACTATTCTGGAAACTAGAATAAAAAGAAAGTACTTTGCAAAGAAATAAAATAAAGGAACTTGCACACTTGTTGTAAAAAATCTTGATTGCTGAAATGAAATTCTATGTTTATCTCCAGTATAGTTGTTGAAACATTAAAATTTGAGCCCTTGAAGAGATCTACCTTCTTAAGTATTTTCCTTCCTGCACTAAGTTGTTACTCATGTACTCCTACAATCTTCTTGCACTAGTACAGGAAAAAAACTTATGTTCAAGAAGTATCTTTTATACCTATATTGAAGATTTATATATTTATGCAACGGCTCTAAGCCTTAGGACTAGAGCACCTGCACCAATTTTTCCAATTACCTTCAGAAAAATAAATAGTGTGTTAATTAAGGAGGAATTTGCAAACATGAACAAAAATTCGAAATAGCTTCCAAAATATTGCTTCAACCAAACTTATATTCTAAATAGGAAATGATTTCAAAATTCAAAGTCAATATTTCTTAAAACAAAACTCTCTTGTGTAATTAAGAAAATTAACTGATTGTGTGAACAGGCTCTTTACAGAGAAAATTGTGCATATAATTTAGATCTACCTTTTTAGATATTTTAACTGAGAAAGTTCATTCTTTAATTAATCATGACATTCATTCCTTTATTCAAAAGTATCCATTGCAAGCACAGATTTGTAAGTTACAACAATGTTCTATTCCAAATCCTTCGGAGCGTGATGAATTCTTAAGTAAAACCTCAGATATCAATGGTTCTTTAGTTTTAGATTAAACATCAACTTTTAGTAGTAAATGAAAAGCTTTGTGGAAAGAAAGGAATAAAAAGGCTTGTGAAAATCAATTGAATTGATAAACTTGCAAAACTGAAATGCACGAGTATAGGAAGCATGTTTGTACCAAACTTGTAGGAATACAATCAGATGTTACAACAAAAATATTATTTAAATGAAAATTAAATGCATCCAAGCCTGCACATCACTGATCTGTCACACCACAACTATGAAATGAAATCAAATCTACATCTCTTGAAAGAATTAAAATAAATCACATATTCATGCTCGTACTCCAAAAAAAATAACACACCTTTAATGAAAGGGGGAACAAGCTGGGTTGGATGGGCCCTAGCCAACCAACTCGTTTCCCTGTTTAAGAAACTTGGAAACTCGGCTTCAACAATGGAGCAACATAGAATTAAAACACGGAATTAAGATGACATGGAACAATCCCTTTGTATTATATTTTGAAATTAGCAAATGTACATGGTGAGGTCGAATCCAACCTCCAATTGATTAGAGGGAAGGGGGATAGAACCCCCAACACTCAGCTCAGCAACATCACTATAGAAAGAATGGCTTTCTCCTCCACCACCCTTCCTCTTTCGCTTAGAGCCATGTCTCTCTTTTATAAAATTTTACATTACAAATTTAAGCAAGCCAATCCTTTGGAAACACATGGGGATTGAATCCCAACTAATAATCATCAATATAATATCAGTACAATTGTTTCCCTATTGAAGAAATGAATATTTACCACGAATTTCCCAAATCTAGGCATTTCCTAGAATTCTGGAAAATTTGGTAATTTTAACAAACTGCCTCCAAAGCCCCCTTTGTATCTCCTCATCCATTATGAATTTTGTAAAACGACCCGTGTATTACATAATTTCATATGCTGGGAAAAAAACCCATGTTTCATAATTTTGAGATTTGCAATGATCGGTATGGAAATTGAGGAAACCAGTTGTCTAGAAACTACTAGCTGTGTGTTTTCTAGAATTCTGGAAAGAAGTTTTTCTTATAAAAGTGCTTCAGTGACATGTGCATAAATTTCAAACCAATGCAAATTTTAGGAAACAGATTTGGTTCTAGGTAATTGGTTATATTTTTGAAAAACCCATTTTCATGGATTTCTGTGATTCATCTGCATATGCACAAAAACTGAGGTCAAACTTGGCCATTTAGAAATTATGAGGATTTTGAGAAGCTTTATTAATTTTCTTCTAGAACCCCACATATGTGACCTCAGTGCAATCCAACCCAAGGGAAGGTGTTCAAACGACATTTCGAACATAAACCTCTTTTAGATTTTCCCGGAAATATTTCAATGTATGAAAGCCCCAAATCGGTGCAGGAATGTTGGTGCAGCAACGCGTGCTCCAAGAACTTGGCCTCTATTAGAATAGGCGTATAATAAACTGTATAAACCTACAAACACAAAAACTAGTTTTAATGATGTTTTTAATATTTAAATCTTGTTAAAACAAGGGAATAGCAAATACTTACGTATTATCTTCGAAAATGCACAAAACTATGACAATAACTATTCAAGCTAAACAAAATCATGAGAGATTTCAAGTAAAAGGTGATATAAATCAAGGCAAAATAGAGGCCCAACAAGTTCTAATCATTTATTATTGATTTTTACAATGTAATATATTTACCTATTTTAAATATTGAGACTAACAACTTTCATTCTTTGTCATGATATCAAAACTTAACCTCTGTACTCCTTGACAAGAACAAGATTCCATGAGATCAAAACTTAGCCTTTGTACTCCTTGAGAGCAACAAGATACTCCAAAGAAGAACACGATTTGTTTTTGCGTTAAAGGTAGCCTAAGTAATTCACCCTACATTCGTGAAAGCAACATTATTAACACACACGGAACTCATTTGATTCACCTTAGTTCTAAATGATGTTGAGAGTGTTACTAACGCTCGAGTCCATAGCAACGAAACATCTCTGTTAAAGTGATTTATCAAATCCCTTGCCACAACAAGGATGTGCTAAAGATTTATGAAGGTATTTTTTTTTAAAAGAAATTCAACACTCCTTATTATTGTTTTGTTTTTAATAGAATGAAAATACTTTTTTAGAAGTCGATTAATAAAAGGGAGGAAGCCTATTTTTAAGAAAAAAAGGATACAAGTTTTTTATTAAAATAACAAAAAATCTTTATTAAAGTTTTTTCTTAATTTTAAATTTGTTAAGGTTAAAAGAAGCAAAAAGAGCTATATTTTTGTGGAGATTTTATAAGTTTTAAAAGGAGATTTAAAAGAAGAAAGAGCATATTTTCATTTGAAGAAATGGCTTCTTTTAGAGCTTTTCCACATACTCCAACTCTTATTAGCAAAAATTATGAGTTTTAGAATTTAAGAATGAAGACTTTTCTGCAACCTCAAGAGTGTTTGGATTGTTAGAATTGATGGAGAATGTGTTGATTAGTTATGCGTGTATCCTAGATTAGGAATTAGCTCATACTTTCTAGGAGTTATTTTTAACTCTCCTATGCATATGTAAACCAAATATATTCAAAAACTTAGCAGCTCTCCCGTGAGCCTTCACTTGGAGAATCCCTCACTGAGAATGCTCTGCATTGATCATTTGTATTATTGGAGAGATTACATTCATTATTTATGCATGTATTCTAGTTTAGGAATTAGTTCCTAATTTCTAGGAGTTATTTCTAACTGGGATACACTTCAAATCACCTATGTAGAGCCGACCCAAGAAGCATGGGCGACCATGATCAATAATCAGAGGAATGCATCTATTGAACTCAGAAAGAAGGAACACAGAGTAAAATGTTGGATACAAAACTCAGTTGATGACTCTATCTTCGACAAGATAAACTGCACATCAACACCAAAAGAAGCTTGAGATATTTTGAAATGTGTGTATCAAGGTAATGATACAGTGAAGACAATTAAATTAAAAACATTGAGGGAACAGTTTGAAGCCCTAAAGATGACTGACACAGAAAATGTGGATCAGTTCATGACTAGAGATATGGGAATAGTCAATCAAATCAAACTCATTTTTGAAACCATTACAGATCAAAAGATTCTTGAAAAAGTTATTCGAATCCTGCCGAAGAAATATGACATGATTGTAACAACCATTTTAGAATCCAAATATTTTACAACTTTCTCAATAGAAAAATTTACTCGATGAGTTCTAGCACACGAAACAAGACTAAACTTGGCAGAAGACTCCACGGAAAAATATTTCAAAGCACGACTCTCGTTTGGCAGAGGTAGAGGTCAAGGATATAGAGGCAATGACAAGCGAGGAAGAGGCCAAAGTAGAGGGAGATCAGAACATCATCATGCAACAAAGCAGTGCAGACCTCCACCAAACCAAACTCAGAGAGGAAGATTATGGAACAAATATAATGTCCAATGCAATTAGTGCAAAAATTTTGGGAATTGTGAACATGACTGTAGAAAGAAATAGTTAGATCAGTGAAGAGACAGTGTCCATCTCTCCAACAATGAAGGAGAATCCTCTAAAGAAATTTTTCTTTCCTGCCATATTTCTGAAGACACTCACAACAAGGTCCTTTTGTTGCTGGATAGTTGATGCAACAATCATATGAAAGGTAACAAATATTTTATTTCTTCACTAATGCTTCAATAAAATCATAAATTACACTTGGAGATTGTCCATGTATTAAAGATGAAGCGAAATGTACTGTCCCTATTCTTTCTAAGAAAAATAAGCACAAAAACATTCATGATGTTTATTATGTTCCACGTCTGAAGAATAACCTTATTAGAGTAGGAAAATTGATGGAGCATAGTTATGATGTATTGTATAAAAATAAGACATGTTATATCTATGACAAACCTTCCAATAGAAGACTGATCGAAAAGGTTTAAAAAACCAAGAATATGATGTTTCCAATCACCCTTAGAAGTCAAAATTTGTCACAGTCTTTTGTCCAAAATGTATAAACAAAATATGACTCTCATCTATGGAATTATAGGTATAACCACATCCCAATAAGGAGTCTAAGTCTGCTTGAGAAACATTTATTCGTCATTGGTCTCCCTACTTTGAACGGAAAAATTTGTAATTGTGAAATTTTTGTTTTATCCAGGCATAAAAGAGATAGCTTTCCCACATCTTCCCCTTGAGAAAAATAGAAAATAGAGATTTTTTATACATATGTATGTAACCCAATGCAAAAACATTCCATTAGTGGTGGTATATGTTTTTTGACATTCATTGATTATTATAGCATGAAGATACGGGTATATTTTCTCAAAAATAAATCAGATACCTTCTCACGATTTGAAAATTTCAAAGAAGAAGCAAAAAAGTAGAGTGGAAAGCCCTTAAAAGTAATCACATCAGAGAAAGAAGGAAAATACAGCTACAATGAATTCAAAATAAAATTTCAACAACAAGGATTCATAATGAAGAACACAACAAGATATACTCCACAAGAGAATGGAGTAGCAGAAAGAAAAAATTAGTTGACCATGAACATGGGAAAATGTATGCTAGGTGGGAAGAACTTGTCAAATCACTATTCGGCTGAAACAATTTCTTCAGTAGTGTATGTTCTCAATAGATCACCAAAAACTAGTCTCCAAGACACAATACCTCAAGAAGCATGGGATGGTAAAAAGATAAGTGTATCTCACTTCGGAATTTTTGGATCAGTAGTTTTTTCACATGTTCCTGAGCAGTTAAGAAATAAGATTGATGATAGTAGTGAAAATTGTATATTTGTAGGCTATAGTGAGCAGTCAAAGTCCTACAAAATTTACAATCCAATTACCAAGAAGTTTATTTTAGGCAGAGATGTCAATTTTTTTGAAAATAAACCTTGGTTTAATCATATTGATGAAGCTTCAAATCAGTATTTTTATCCACCACATCCACCATGCTCATAGATTGAAGAAGATCCATACCACTATGAAAATGGTATATCATCAAGTAGTGAGTCTATCGGTGCTTCAACATCTTCAGAGGACGATCAGAAAACAAGAATAATCAGAGAAATAAATGAGAAGGAGAATGAGTTTGACTAGAAGAATATGTTTACATTTCTGTCAGCTCAACCAACCCATTTTGAAGAAGGATTTAAAGAAAATAATTGGGATGATTCAATGAACCAATAAATTGATGCCATAGAGAAGAATTAGACTTGGAAATTAGTTGATATCCCAAGAGAAAAAACCATAATTGGTGTAAAAAGGGTATATAAGACCAAGGTGGATGAAAAAGTAAAAAATTGAGAAGCATAACGCAAGGCTGGTTGCCAAAGGATTCTCACAACAATTTGGTGTCAACTATGGTGAAACCTTTGCTCTAGTAGCAAGGCTAGACATTGTTATAACCATTTTGTCCACAAAAGCTCAACACAAATGGAAATTCTATCAACTTGATGTAAAATCTGCCTTCTTAAATGGTATATTATAGGAAGAAGTTTATGTAGGGAAGCCTCCTAGTTTTGAAGTGCCAAGTTATGAGCATAAAGTATACATATTGAAGAAATATTTTTATGGTTTGAAACAAGCTCTAAGAGCTTGGTACAATCACATCGACACCTATCTCATCAAAAGTGGTTTTTTCAAAAGAAACCATGAACCAACTCTCTATACCTAATCTCACGAAGATAAGATTCTTATTGTATGCCTTTATGTAGATGATCTTATTTATATGTGAAATATGATATTGGAAGACTTCAAAGTAGCAATGAAATCATAGGTTGACATGACATATCTAGGAGTCATGAAATATTTCTTAGGCATTGAAATTCACCAATCTGGTAATGGATTTTTTGTTGGTCAACAAAAATATGCCACTGAAATCATCCAAAAATTCATAATGAACAATTTCAAACTTGCTCATACACCAATTTCTCAAGACACCAAATCAAGAAAAGAATATTTAGCACCACCAGTTGATTCCAAATTCTATGAAAGTCTAGTTGGTAGTTTTTTGTATCTTACTACAACCAGGACCTAATATTATGTTTGCAACAAGTTTTGTCTCCAGATTTATGTAGTCACAAAATATTAATCATTGGAAGGCTTCTAAAAGGATCTTAAGGTATATTACAGGGACCATAGACTATGGTTTGTTGTATACACATTATGAAAATTGTTCACTTGAAGGTTATACAGAAAATGATTATGCATGGAGTTTATATTATCAAAAAAGAACCTCAGGGTATGTTTTTAATCCTATAACCAATCAAATTTCATGGCCATCCAAGAAACAAGCAATCCTTTCAATATCTTCTGCAAAGGCAACTATGTAGCAGTAAATTCAATAGTTTTCCAAGTAGTGTGGTTGAGAATATTATTGAAATATATTTCAGATGTTCAGAAGGAGACAACTCCAAGTTACTGTGATAACAGTTCAACAATTTCTTTATCAAAAAATATTGTTTTCCACTAAAATAGCAAGCACGTCACTAACACACTTTTTCATTTCATTCATGAGCTTGTTAATGATGGATACATGGTACTTTGTTTTGTGGTTTGAAATATTAGCTTGCAGATATTTTCGCAAAGCAGTTAGGAAAGAATTTATTTGAATTTTAAAGAGAGAAATTAGTCATTGTAATTGTCTCCACTAATAACAGTTGAGAGTAGGAGGGGATGTTTAGATATTAATCTCACAGTGTGCTAGGTGTCATCACATTTAGTTCTCTTGTATGGTAGGTGTCATAGACAGTTAATTTTTTCTTCATTTTATTCGAGTTATACTACAGTCATTTATTATTGATGCTTACAATGTAATCTATAATGGTTTTCAAGCTTATGTGGTTATCACTTATTGAAGAAATCTACGAATTTTCCACAGTGTTATAAAACAATGTAATATATTTAGCTATTTTGAATATTGAGAAGAGAAATATCTGCTCCATTTTTTTTATCCCGATCTTGTGGGGAGGACCCCAAGGTCTGAAAATTTGAAATGCCTGCAAAAGGAGAGAACATGCCATAAATAAAACCAGAAAGAAACCTTTTATTAAAATATAGAATAAGTGTAACAGATACATTGTGGTGGAAAATATGTCCTTTTAAAAAATGCAACTTGTTACTTATAGACTTTTTCTGTTACAATACCATAGGTAAATACCATGGATGAATGAACTGATGAGCCCTTAGCTAAATTGAAAAGGGGGTGGTGAATCAGTTTAGTACATTCCTGGTCATTAAAACTCTTTTCATTCAGCTCATTAACTATTTCATTTTATAAGAAGCATAATACATAATGAATCAACAAACTGAATGTGTGGATAACAAGTAATTAATCAGAATAATACATCACATCAACACATAATCATAGAAGCACATAGACAAAAGATATAAGTGGAAACCCATAAGAGAGAAAACCACATCTTATAATTGTTGTGATGAAAAGCAAGCTCTAACTCCCTCTCACCACTAATTTTTTGTAGGCTCCAACCTACAAGATGCTACTACCTCAAATTATACAAACAAAAAATTGCAAGGAAGCTCCAACCCCCATCTATTTTCTACAGGCTACAACCCACAGGAGGCTCCTACCTCAACCATCTCCAACTAGATATAAATCAAGCTACAACTTGAAACGGAAACACCAACTCCCATGTATTTTTTGCAGGCTACAACCCACAGGAGGCTCCTACCTAAAATTCTACAATCTAAAACTTGTAAGTAATCACCAACTCCCATAAATTATTTGTAGGCTACAACCTACAGGAGGCTCCTACCTCACCTAGTTCCAACTGGAAATTTATCAAGCTACAAATTGAAAGGATACTACAATCCCCTCACTCAACATGAAACTAAAATTCTGATGTATCTGGATATCAACTCTATTATACTCATTCTCCACTGTTGCCTCTTCATCCTACATATCTACTTCATATCAACTCCTGATATGCACAACATCTCTATCAGTTCTCTCTTATTATTCCATTCTCCAACCTTCTACAACTTTCTTACCTTCTTCCACTCTCTTCCATTATGCATATTTCTAATGTCTTTCTTCACACTGATATTACATCTCTTATACAGATAACTCCTAATTGTTTTCATTCAATGGGGAATACGAAGTGAACATGCCTGTCTCTCTGCCTTCCACCCATTCGATTCCTTATACCGCAGTTCATGTTATTACATCAGAAATAATGATTAAAACACTCATTGGAGTTTTTCCTATGCCTACAGAGACTTTCCTTTGCATCACAAACAATATAAAATAATCAATGAATTGACATTTACAGTTACAACAACTATATGTCATTCGACTCTTTTAGCTCTTGGCTTGTTGTGCATTTTTCCTTTCTATTGTTGTCACTATATTTTTTGTTTCTACAATTATATCATAATAGTTCTGCGCAAAAGCTTTTGCTCAACTTGACCTAGCTGTCACATTTCCATCAGTGCCACCATATCTCTCTTTGCCTGACTCTGCCTTTTCTACTCATGCCCGCAGTGTTCAGCCTTCACGTGCTCCTTTGCTATGTGTCAGGTCACTTACCCGAGTCTCCTTATGTTCCATTCAGACTTTTGTTATTAAAGTCCACACTAACCTTGCACGAGTATTAGATCACTTACTTGAGTCTTTCCTCTTGTGTTCAACCTTTCCTTTTAACTCACTGTCGCAACCGCATAACACCGTTTTGCACTTATATTCAGGTCTTACCTAAGTATACTCCCATTCATATTTTTCATTATACACCCTATTATTTATTCTGCGTTCAGTCTTCTCTTCGTAGAGCAAGCATATCCATAGAGAACACTGGATCTGAAATCTATTAATATTTACCTCTGAACGATATTGAGTCTGGTCACATCTATCACATTTCAATGCTCCATAGGTTTTACGTTATAATCCTCATTTTCCTCCTCTGATGCGAATTAATACAAGAAATGATTTACATCTAGATTTGAAATCCTTTGGAGTTCACCTTTGAAACTACATCGCATCCAGGCTCTTGTAGCTCTTCACATTTCGGCGTTTAAACATGGTTCTATTCCTCCTGAGCTTTGCGATTGCAATATCTGATTGGGTCCCACGCTAGACTTTAAATCCTTTAGTCCTTAGATTTGTAACTCCATTGCATCCACTCCTCGTATTTCATCTTGCACTTCGACATTTTAACATGATTCTTGATCGCTTATGAACTTGTGATGTGAGATATTCCATTAGGTCCCATGCTAGACTATAAATCCTTTAGTCTTTGGCTTTGTAACTCCATTGTGTCTGCTCCTCATATCGCATCTCACACTTTATCATTTTCACATGATTCTTGAGTGCTTATCCTCCTTAGTTTGCAATGTGCGATATGCGATTAAGCCGCTGAACACTGTTTTGCATGCATTTCTTCAGGAAATTACCTGACTCAACTCATTGAACTACACGTGCCTTAAAATTACCCATTTCTTATGGCCCACATAATTACCCACTACACATGGTGGATCACTATATTCAGCACCAAGGAAAATCATAACTTCGCATATCGGGTATCGTTACTTACAACATGTAACTTACGATAAGTTAATAAACATATAAATCGCTGACAGCGATATGTGATCGCATCGCATTGCAAACCCCACTTCTTATCACATCACAACATCTACACATTATCGCAACTTCACAAGTCTAAACATATCACAATAATATTGATTTTATGATTTCGCAAATCGTTGCAAATACCTTATCGCATGTCACAAAACCTCACCCATCGCACTTCATCTCTTCATTGATTTACCTCATCGACACTTCGCAAATTTACATCTCTGCTATTAACTATTATACCATATCGCATGCACTATGCAATATGCGCAAGGACCCCTGCCCAACACGCGCCCACTTTGGAATTTTTACAATTTAATTTGTGATGAGATCTAAGTTGTCGATTTTCAAGATAATATTTGCGACTTAATGAGAACCATCCATTCTCTCCATTGGAAATTTTCTTAGGGGTTTTATGCCTTAACCATTTCGCCTGTCTGTTAAACTTTCGCTGCTCTGCAACTCGTCTCCTCCACGCTACTCCTTCCTGGGTCTTGTCTTATCTTATTCTCTTGGATCTATGATTATACGTTGCTGCCACTTGACATATTATTTTAATGCAGAATACAGAACACCATTGTGTATTAGATCTCTGAATCTAGAATATGAATTTGTTTCTTATTTAACCTGCAAACATCCACTTTCTCCAGACTAGAATCACACTGAACTGAATTGCGCTTTTCTTCTTCTTTGATGCTCCTTTTTGCTCCTTTGCCTTAGATAATTATTCTAATGCTGTTCCTTGCCTCTTTGTTGCACATTTTTTCTCCTTGCTTCTTTTCTGCATAATTCTACTCCTCTCTGCTCCTTTGCCTTACATAATGATTTTGGTGTTGATCCATGCCTCTTTGTTGCTCCTCTTCCTTACTCCTTTGCCTCTAATGTTGCTCCTTTAGCACTTTGCTACTCCTCTTCCTCTTTTCTTATCCTACACTGTACTTTTGCATTCTTTGCCTTATATTTCATTTATGCTCCTGCTAATCCTAATCTTCTCCTTTGTCTTTAATGATAATTCTAGTACTACTCTTTTCTCCTCCTTCTCCATCAATGACAATATTTCCAACATCAATACCATTTATGAATGAATATGATGGGTGTATGATCAGGAGCTCAAGTCCAAGCCATGGAAAAAGCACAAAATTGAAAGTGTTCAAAATCACTTGCAACCTGAACAATCGGATAAGCCTCAACGATATGATCTTTTACCCGTGAACAACACTCAAATCTGACACTGTATGTGAAACTTAATCAAGTTTGAAAATTCACAATTTCAGGCAAAAAAAAAAAACTAGTTTGACCAGGTTTGACTTCCAAATTTGAAAAAAATTTAAAAAGTAATATTCCAACGAATATTCCCGAAATGTTCCCTGGAATATTCACTAGAATATTCCACCTGGGCCAGTCAACATTTGACAAGTGTCATTTTCTCATTCGACATTCGTTTGACTTTTCGAAATTTTGACCAATGGTAGATCGCCACGTGGCAGGAGGGTCGGTTAATTTTTTTTTTCGCTCCGGCGGGTTTTGAACCCGAGACCTCACTCCCACCATCAAAGTGCTTTAATCAACTCTCCTATGGTTTATTTCTTAACATGAAACGAATTGAATGATTATTTAAACTTTGAAATGGTTTTGGGCGGCGGCTAAAGAGGGCTAGCCCCCTATTCACATGACCCTTCTACCATAAACCTTGGCCTTCAGGCATACCAAACCGTTGGGATCAATGGTTATTTAACCATCCATGTGGCCACTTCCCAAATGATTTAATGCCACATTAAAAGCTTTATACCACAGTTTTTTAACCATTTAAATGGAGGTTGTGGTGGCGATTGGAGCTCCATGTGGCCACAACTAAATGCGCCCAAATTAACATTTAATGTGACCGTTAAATGTTCCACCAAATTTGGAGCACCTTCCATCAATTCAGGGATTCCGCCGAATTTAGTTGGCTAACTAGCAGTTTCTCCACAATTAGTGGAGGTTTTCAAGGGCAGATTGGGCAAGAATGGTTTTTGTCATAACTTCTAATTGGGAGAACCTTTTTGGACAATTTTTTTTTTTGATTTTGGGTATTAAGAGCATTATGAATCCATTGAAATAGGCTTTAGAGCCTTTGGAGTTGATCTTCAGTCCCTTTTACTTCAGGGAAGAAATGAGAGCCATTAGGGACAAGAGGGAGTTGGAGCTGTGTTGAGCTATGGTTAACCATTTCAGGTGAACAAAAAGTCATTTTCAACTATTTTCAGCATTACAGAGCCATTGGGATAGGTTCTATAGGTAGAATAGGTGTTCTAAAGCCATTTTAGCTTTAGGGAATCTTTTTGAGCCACTAGGGCCATTTTGGTAATAGAAATGTATTGGGTTGTACCTTTCTGTTTAAGGTGAAACAAAGACCACATTCAAGTATTTTCAACCTTTTTAAACCAATGGAAAAGGTTTCAGAACTGTTTGAATACTTTTAGAGGCCTAAAACCTTTAGGAGAGCTTTCAGCGCCACTAGGGCCATTTTGGAGTTGGAGTTGTTTTGAGTTGTACCTCTCTGTTTGAGGTGAACCAAAGATCATTTTCAGCTAATTTCAACCTTTTGAACCTAATGGAAGAGGTTTTAGATCTGTTTGAGGACTTTTGTAGCCCAAAAAGCTTCAGAGGAGTTCGAAGAGCCGCTAGGGCCTTATTGAGGAAATCATTGTTTATGGTAATTCTTCATTGTTTAGTGAATTTAGAAAGGCATTCTTAGCTTTTTCATACCTTCTGAATCAGTATTTACATTCATATTTGTCTATTGAGACACTTTGAAACTTGTATTAGCATTTGAAATAATTTTGATACAAGAGGACAAGCTCATTTTGGGAGGCTTGATCCAGTAGATGTAGCCCAAGAGGGGTAAACTGCTCATCAAAAATCTGTGTCATGTTATGCTGAATTTATCTTGCTGAAAATTTCTGATTTAATATGTTAAACAGAAAATTATATTGACTTTCCTTCACACATAAACTCTTATACAGTTTCCATAAACACTTTGTTTCAATTGCAAGACAAGAATAACAGTTTACATATATATTTGATGGAAATTGTGAGTGTTAACTTCTACAAGTTCTAAAGACAGAGTCTGTAAAGGGCCAGGTAACCTCTGGATCTCATCCTTTTATCAAAGGTGACATATCCAGTAAATGCCCCTATAGTCAATCTCTGGATTAGATCTAAGTAATTGTTTTATGCAACAAGACTTGGAGAATTTTGAACACATTTAATTAGTGGAAATGGATAACTTGCACACATTTTCAAGTACTTCCATTTTCAGATCATATGGTATCAGAGCTTTGGTTAAGCTTGGTTGTGCTTATGTTGAGCATTTTTTTTGGAGAAAAAGGTGTTAAAACAGTGTAAAAGATTGATTGTTTTAATGGTTGCAAATGGTTGCTTGTATGAGTTTTCTTGAATTGAAAAGATAGTTGTTGATAGTTAAGTCTTGGAAAGGAAAAAAGAGTTGTAGGCTATTTCCTTATCCCAAAGTACCTCAATATTATTTTTGGAAAAAAAACTCACTTGATTAGTGTTTGCTTCAAGCTATTGGAGTTTGTGTTTAATGGTTTCTTGATTAAGAAGGGGTCTTTACTCACACTTGGTTAAAAGCTTCTCATTTGTTGGAAATCTTTGAGAAATTTTTTTGGAAGTTCATTTTTTTAATTTGACCATTTACATAATTTCAACTTCTTCTACAACTGAATTTTCCTCCTTCACGAGATTCTTGAATGATAACATGAAGAATGAGTTCATTAAGGTGAAGGACATGGTGCAGGTTCTAATTGAGGATCAAAGAGAAATTGTTAAGCTTCATGCACATTTTTTTTCCATGCAAGAAGAGAAGGAAACAATTCTCCAAAGGTTGCATGACATGGAGAAACAACTCCTTCAAGCTCGAGAAGCTTTGTCCAAGAAAATTCCTGAGGAAGAGGTAAACCATTCCAACTTGTCTTCAGTTTCCTCTATTGAAAAGTGTGTTGGTTCTTTTGAAAAACATACAAGGGGAATCGGGTCCAAACTAATGTTTAAGATGGGCTCTCATGAAGGCAAAGGTTTGGGAAAGCATGCACAAGGCATGGTTGACCCTATTTCAGTTGTGGAGCGACACAAGAATGTTGGTCTTGGTTATGTCCAGTTTAATGGCAAAGAATCCAAATCGTTGAATGCATGTGATACAAATTTAAAGAGAACCTTTATTCCAAGTTCTTCTATGCATATATGTAAAAAAAATTCTAAGGTTGATTGTCATTTTTTTAAGCCATCATTGCTGCAAGAAGAGGGTAAACATGTCGCTTATGGCAAGCCTTCAAGTTCAAACAGTTTTCAAGACAAGAATTGTGATGAAAGTCTGAAAAGGAAAGTTGTCTCCTCTACTAGTTCATCATCTTTCGAAGACAAAAAGGATGGACATTCCATGCAGAAAAAGAGGTATAATTATTCACATGTTCAATTTGATTATGTTTCAGCAAAGAATGATAATTTTTCTTGTTCAAATGAAAGAAAGTTTTGTTGCACATTTTGTGGTGGATTTAACCATGTTGCTTCAAGTTGCTGGTTGAAAAAGAAAGCACACAGGAAGCAAAAGAGGCAAAGAGAACTTTCTCAGAAAGTGCTTAATAGTTGCACATTTTTTCAAAGGAAGGGACATGATGTCTCTCATTGTTGGACCTTGCATCCAAAAAATCGTCCAAAGCACATGCAGCTAGAGGATAACAAGCTTGGTGTAAGTGGATCTATGGAGTCCATTATCGATGTGGAAATGGAAGATTCACATGAAGGTGTATTGCAATCGCAAAAGATGCCATGGATTTGGCTTGGTAGGAAGTGGATTAACTTCTTAATACAGTAATTCATTACTAGTTTTTTACATGTAAATTTCAGATTGGTATGCATCTATTTCAATTAAAAAGTTGATGCAAGATTACATGTAAAAGCAGTTTTAGCTGAAGGGATTTCTATGTTGTTGCAAAATTTTGCCATGGAGAGGTAAATATGAGTATGATACTCACTTATGTTGCAGCAATGTATTTTAGTTTCAGCTCTTAGTCACCCACATGTTTTTGGGATGATGTACTTGTTGGTATTTGAAAAGAAGAGTTGAATTTGCACATGTACATAGAGGTTGTAAGTGTAATTAGCGAACTGTATATAGTTCATTGTACATGATACATACACATGTGTTTGTGAAGATGTATCTTGTTGTTTATTGACTTGTGTCAATTTCATCACACATGTTTATCGACTTGTGTTGATTGTGTCACACATGTTTATCGACTTGTGTTGTTTGTGTCACACATGTTTGTCAACTTGTGTCGATTGTGTCATACATGATTGTCGACTTGTGTCAATCGTGATACACATGATTTTTTACTTGTGTTGATTGTGGGCACACTTTTCACATTGATGGTTGTGTCAATTGTATAGCACATTTCATTGTCAACTTGTTGTTGATGTCATATTTTGCACAAGGTGTCGATTGGTGCAGAAAACAAAGTGCTAGTGCAAGATTCCATGAGTTGGAAAGGCATGCAAGCAAAGAGGGCACAAAGTTTAGCAAAGGTAATTGCTGGTTTCAGTATGGCAGATTGGTATGATGAGAAAAACTTGGACGGGATTCAGCACAAGTACTTGGCTCATTCAGCAAGATTCGCCATGTGAACAGTTGGCAATTCAGGAAAATTTACGAAAGATGAAGAGAAGAGGATGTGTTATTCTCTCATTTTTTGTACTACAGTTCAGTTTCTTCATTTCAGTGAGCTTTTCGGGTCCAAAAAAATTCTCATTTGGGAGGTGTGATTAGGAGCTCAAGTCCAAGCCATGGAGAAAGCTCAAAATTTAAAGTGTTCAAAATCACTTGCAACCTGAACAACCGGATAGGCCTCGGCGATACAATCCTGTAGCCGTGAATGACACTCAAATTTGAAATTGTATGTCAAAATTATTCAAGTTTGACAATTTACAATTTCAAGAAAAAAAAAAAACCAATTTGACTAGGTTTGACTTCCAAATTTGAAAAAAATAAAAAATGAATAT
Source organism: Pinus albicaulis (assembly GCA_034641835.2). Lineage (NCBI taxonomy): Eukaryota > Viridiplantae > Streptophyta > Pinopsida > Pinales > Pinaceae > Pinus > Pinus albicaulis. The sequence goes on along the minus strand of CM076569.1, from coordinate 665,130,610 downwards.
TCCAAGGAATATTCCCTAAAATATTCCACCTGGTCCAGTCAATGTTTGACAAGTGTCATTTTCTTATTCGACATTGGTTTGACTTTTTGAAATTTTGACAAATGGTAGGCCGCCACGTGGTAAGCCTGGAGGCCACCACGTGGCCCAAAGGTCAGTTAAATTTTTTTTGGCCCCGATGGGTTTTGAACCCGAGACCAACTCTCCTATGGTTTAGTTCTTAACATGAAATAGATTGAATGATTATTTAAACTTTGAAATGGTTTTGGGCAGCGGAAAAAGGGGGCCAACCCCCTATTCACATGACCCTTCCGCCATAAAAATTGGCCTTAACGCCTACCAAACCAGTGGGATCAATGGTTAGTTAACCGTCCATGTGGCCTCTTCGCAAATGATTTAATGCCACATTAAAATGTTTATACCACGGTTTGTTAACCATTTAAAGGAATGTTGCAGTGGCGGTTGGAGCTCCATGTGGCCACAACTAAATGCGCCTAACTTAAAATTTAATGTGAACATCAAATGTTCCACAAAATTTTGAGCACCTTCCATCAATTCAGGGATTCCGCCAAATTTAGTTGGCTAACTGGCAGTTTCTCCACAATTAGTGGAGGTTCTCAAGGGCAGATTGGGCAAAAATGGTTTTTTCCATAACTTCTGATTGGGAGAACCTTTTTGGATGAATTTTTTTTTTTTTTTTTGGTATTGTGATCATTTTGAATCCATTGGAACATGTTTTAGAGCCATTGGAGTTGATATCCAGTCCCTTTTTCTTCAGGGAAGCAATGAGAGCCAGTAGGGCCAAGAGGGATTTGGAGCTATGTTAAGCTATGGTTAACCATTTCAAGTGAACCAAAAGTCATTTTTGATTAATTTAAGAATTAGAGAGCCATTAGGATAGTTTTTAGAGGTATTATAGGTTTTATATAGCCATTTTAGCTTCAGGGAAGCTTTTTGAGCCACTAGGGCCATTTTGGTATTAGAGCTGTATTGAGTTGTACCTTTCTGTTTAACGTGAAAAAAATACCATGTTTAGCTATTTTCCACCTTCTTAAACCAATGGAAAAGGTTTCATAACTATTTTAAGACTTTCAGAGGCCGAAAACCTTCAGGAGAGTTTTCAGGGCCACCATGGTAATTTTGGAGTTGGAGTTGTTTTGAGTTGTACCTCTCTGTTTGAAGTGAACCAAAGATCATTTTCAGCTAATTTAGACCTTATGAATGTAATGGAAGAGGTTTTAGATATTTTTTAGGACTTATACGGCCTGAAAAGCTTCAAATGAGTTCAACGAGCCATCAGGGCCTTATTGAAGAAATCATTGTTAATGGTAATTCTTCATTGTTTAGTGAATTTGGAAAGGCATTCATATCTTTTTCATACCCTATGAATCAATATTTACATTCATATTTGTCTATTGAGACACTTTTAAACTTGTATTAGCATTTGAAATCATTTTAATACAAGGGGACAAGCTCATTTTGGGAAGCTTGATCCAACAGACGTTGCCCAGGAGGGGTGAACTACTCATAAAACATCTGTGTCATGTTATGCTGAAGTTATCTTGCTGAAAATTTCTGATTTAATATGTTAAACAACAAATTATATTAGCTTGCCTTCACACATAAACTCTTATACAGTTTCCATAAACACTTTGTTTGAATTGCAAGACAAGAATAGCAGTTTACACATATATTTGATGGAAGTTGTGAGTGTTAACTTCTACAAGTTCTAAAGACAGAGTCTGTAAAGGGCTAGGTAGCCTCTGGCTTTCATCATTTTATCAAATGTGACATATCTAGTAAATTCCCCTACAATCAATCTCTGGATTAGATCTAAGTAGTTGTTTTACGCAACAAGACTTGGTGAATTTTTCACACATTTAATTAATGGAAATGGATACCTTGCACAAATTTTCAAGTACTTCCATTTTAAGATCAGTGTATGTCACTTAAAATACCATGGGTGCATGGAACTTACAATACCATGGGTAAATTCCATGTGTGGATGAATACCATGGGGGGATACATACAATGGGTGAATGAATACCATGGATAGATGACACTTACAATACCATGGGAAGATAAATGCCATTGGTGGATGAATACCATGGGTGTAGGCCACTTTCTGTTTGGATCATTACTCCCTCCTTAAGAAGACATGGTCCCCATTGTGTGAATTTCCCTCCTGAGAATCCTTTGTTGAATATGAAGAGCCACTGAAGAGAAGGGTTTTGTGTGGTTAACCCATAACTGTGATGAACAAATATCCAAGGATAGGGATATCCAATAATGCTTATCACCAAGTGTGATACTGATAATGTGTTGCCTCGCAAATGGACTTCGATGAAGTGTGTGTTTGTGAATTACCCATAACCATGAAAAACGAAGATACGAGGATAGACATACCCTATAATGCTTGTGACCAAATGTGGTGCTAATAGTCTGCAACCTAACTAATGAACTTCAATGAAGTGTGGGTTTTTGGATGACCCAGAACCATGAAAAACAATGATATGAGGATAGAGATGCCCTGTAATTCTCATGATGAACTATGATACTAAAAGTGTGTGGCCTAGCTAATGGACTTTGATGAAAAGGATTTTCTTTGGTTGACCTGTGATGGTGATGATGACTATTGATGAAGTAGTAGGTGCCTAAATAGCCTAGGATGGCAGGGAACATCTCCAAATAACTCAAGCTAGATGTTGGTTTTCTGAAACAGATGAATGTGAGGCAAGTTCCTACTAAAGCAGGGTGGGAGGGCACGTCTCCAAAGGGAACTTACTGTAAATGCTACTCTAGATATAAAATTTAATTTAAAATGGACATAACTCCATCAATATAAATCAGAATACTTATTATAACATAGTTTTGGAAATAAAATTACCATTCTGCCTCTTATCATGTGATTGAAATTCCTATCTAGACACTCTGGACACTCACTTTCGCTCCACAATTGTCCCACAGTATCAAAATTTATGAAAAAATATTTGGTTTTAAATCAACGATATCACCCACATTCGAACTCCGATTCAACGATTTTTTTTTCAAATTGGGTGGATTTTCAAGAGGAACTCAGATCGACAATAAGTGTTTTGAAATATTTCACAAAAGATTAAAAAATGATAGGAGAGTCGTCTTCCATGAATTTCCGTCAAAAAAAATTCTACAACACATTTGATTTTAAATCAGCGATATATCTCTCATCTAGACTATGGTTCGACTAATTTTTTTTAATTGGGGTATTTTTTCGCAAGGAATCTAGATATGTTATTTGATTTTGTAAATTTTGCACCAAAATTTTTAGTTCTGATATGAAAACTTGTCGCCCAATAATAATTCCTGTAAAAAATGAAAAAAACAAAAGAAATTTCTTCTTGGCCCAAGAAAGTGCTTCGTGGAGGTTGTGTCACTTGCTTGAAGTTTTATGAAGTTTGCTTCAAAACTTTGAAACCAAAATACGCTTCAAACATATGACTTGGATATTATTAGTGGTCATATCTAATGACAAAAATATCTTTTTTGCTAGTAACACATAACAAGGTATCAAAATAGGTTCGAATTTATGCATAGAGTATCTACCTTAAGGTTTCTATATTTTTAAGAAAAGAGAGCCATTAAGATTAAATGTATCACTTGTTTCATGATGGTTTTAGATGTTGTTATAATCTCCAGTTATTATTGGTTCTCATCTAAATGATCTTATGCACTATTGAAGTAATTTATATGCCTTAAGGTCGATTTAGATTGGACCTGTTGTGGATGATTTTGTCACCCTCCTAGAGACAGTCTAGAGTTGCCATAGACCACTGCCTAGGACATCTTATTATATCAAGGAGCTCATTATAAATCTTGGGTTTTCAGTCCAAAGAGCTCTCTCACTATCTCTTGTAAAACAAGGAAATAAGCTTTGAATGGGACCAATCTCTCTCAAAAGCTGATACAAAGATAAGAACAGTGTAGGGACATCATGTAGTACTCCAATACAAAGGCATCAGACAGTTAAGAGACAGCTTACTGTAAAGAGGGCCGGTTCAAGTAATATATCACAGAAATCAAATATCAGGAAGTGAGTGCAGTGAGGAAACATAAAGAATATATTAGTTAACATGAGACTGATACCCAGATACACAACAGAACCACATAAGGGCATACCAATCTATGAATCCTTATATGACAATGGCATTTTAAAATCACCCTCCTCATGTAACTAGTATAGCAGAAAGTATGGAAGGGATGATCATGAAACAGTATATCATGACTAGGCCTATTTAAAGCACTTGACTAATTCCAGAAATGGCACCAACAAAGATGAATCCTTACTGCAAACTAGTGAGCCACTCGCATTCTAGAACATGATACAAGAAGATAAATAGCATGAAAGAAGATATTGTATTAACACATAAGAGAAATTACATACTGTGAGATACCAAAGACCAGAATCCTCCAATCTGATTATAACTCCTCCTCACGGGGCCTACGGGCTCTAAACCTTCGCTACGAGAAATATTACGAATGTATACAAAAGCCTTTTCCTTTGCACGGTTCTTTGATAGAAGTATGGAACGCCTACAGGTGTCTTCTTTACGGGCCTTTATAGGGAAGATAGAGAATTCTAGAGGGAGGTAGATGAAGCACGATGTGGCTTAGTTGAATAAAATGGCGAAAGGAAAGCATTAGCACACTCATCATTGACTAACTATAAACTAGCGTACTTTACAATATGTCTATATAGAAATAAATGCGGAGATGAAAATCTCTTTATATACAAGACACAAATAATAAAATATATACAATACTTGGCCTTTCTTTGAAGAAAAAAATGCTGCCCAGTAAGACCCACGAGATAAATGCACGAAGTGCTGTCACATACTCTCGGCCCTTGATTTTCGATTTTAATCCTGGATCTTTAATGTAGGGCGGATTTCTCTGGAGGGTTCTGTGAATACATATCTTTGTCCTCTTTAATGGCGATCATTTCTCACACCTACTCTCGGCTTCCTCTTTAAATTTTGTCAGCAATATATGCTCGTAACCTCTGCTACGGAAACCATGAATTAAAACGCCCTTTCTATTGCTTTGAAACCTGCAAAACCCACAAAATATTAGAGAAAAATGACACAGGTGAAAGCGAGGACGATGGATACATGGTCGACCGGGAGAAATACACAGGGTGGTGGAAGAGAAGCAATGGAGACATAAATTTAACAGGCGAAGCACGACTTTTTACGTAAAACAGTTTGGACGTGAGGGGCGAATGAAGACGAAAGGTATGAATGAAAACATATGCACGCATATATATATATATATATATATATATATGATGGGGGAGACTATTTCAGACGTGCAGGAGTGAGACACGTGGACGTACGGGGGACAGATGGATGAGTGATGTGGCGGTAGGGTCAATGGACGGGGAGACTAAACTTTGGGCCGTCGGATCACAAATGCAGGTCAACGGTCAGATTGCGTTAAGAGCAGCACGACGGTGGGTCATAGCTCATGGCGAATATACGTTTACAAGTGAGCAGCTCTGGCACATATCTACCGTCAGATGGAGATCGGCAGATCCTACGGAGCGGATGGATTCCGCTACCCAACCTTCGTACAGCCTTTAACGCGCGGGGGAAAAAATTTTTCCCGCCCATACTGAGGACACGCGGCAGAGGATTTATGGCATCGCTGGCCTTGGGCCCAAAATCGCCGGCCTGGCAGAAGTGGTGCGGGACTATACCCTCGGTTTCTTGCGCGCGGGGCCCTCCATACAGGTTAATTGCCGCGCCGTTGATTTGATTTAGATCGGACGATTGCTATTGCCCCCGATAACATAAACCATTAGCTCTATTCCCTTTGGCTCGTGGTTTTCGGGCTCAGGTCATGTGATGACGACAGGGAAGGGGCTAAGGCCCTGGGGCTTTGGTCCAATATAATTTAAAAAGTGGATTTTAACATTTGGAAAATGTATTTTGGAGCGGAAAAGGTGGCGATAAATTCAATATGGGGGTTTTTGATCACGAAGGAAATTTGAAGTGACTTTTAAGGGACCGGTGATCATAATTTAAATGGAGGAGGGAATATGTACAACATCTCGGCTCCATCTGGGGACGACATGGCCGTCCTCGGGCATGTCGAGAACACGCAGACCATTGAATATTTCACTCTGTTCTTCAATTCCCCTGCGTTTCCGCTTCAGGTAATTATCAGCATTTTTTTTCTTTATAAAAATAAAAACCAAAACAATTTATATACAATATATACAATCAGGCATTCCCAGCCTAGGTTAGAATTGGAAGTATGGCTTAAGAAATTGGCCATTCACAGGGGCATCCAGAAAATCACCCTGTAGATTTTCTAAAGAAAAAGTGTTGTTTCTTCCTAGCCTCACTATTTTGAATGGCCCGAACCACAGCGGATCAAACTTAGCATGCTTGCCCTTTTCTGATCTGCGAACATCCCATCTGAGAACCAGGTCTCCAACTTGAAAATTTCTATCCTTTGCATGCTGATCAAATACATTCTTCATTTTCTCCTGATATTCCATCAATTTCTGATCTACCTGGTTCCGTGTTTCCTCTAATTCAACCAATTGATTAATTCTTCTGATCATGTCATCTGGTTCTTCCTGGCTTTCCTGCATGAAGCGTGCCACTGGCAATGCCAATTGCACAGGAAACACAACTGCTTTCCCATAGACCAGCTCATATGGAGACTTCCATGTTTCTCTTTTGCTGGTTATCCTATTTTCCCATAGAGAAAACTTTAATTGAGAGTCCCAGTTTTTCTGATTTTCACTGACTGTATTCTTCAGGGCTCTCACCGGGGTTTTATTAGAAGATTCTGCTAAACCATTTCCCTGTGGATAGTATGCTGTGGAATGAGTCAGGGTGATGTTATACCTTTGGCATAAATTCACAAATCTGGCAGATTTGAAAGCTTGTGCATTATCAGTTACAATTCTTGCGGGACAGCCAAACCTAGATATGATATTTTCCTCCATAAACTTCATTATTACAGCATCTGTAGCATTTCTTGTAGGGATGGCTTCCACCCATTTCGTGAAGTAATCTGTGGCTGTTAGTATCCATTTATATTGGCCACTTGATGGGGGATGTATTTCTCCTATAAAATCTAATCCCCATTTCTGAAATGGTTCATTTACATGAATAGGAATCAAGGGCATGGCTGCTAGTTTCTGTCTTTTGGCAAATATTTAGCACTTCTCACATGCTCTGACCCAAACAAAAGTATCTGTATACAATTTTGGCCAGTAAAAACCAGCCTTCAGGATTTTATGAGCTGTTTCCCTCCAGCTGTAATGTCCTCCACATATTCCCTCATGGAATTCTGTCAATATGTTCTCTATCTCATTTTCTGTGAGGCATAACAGTAATATACCTGAAGGGTCTCTCCAATATAGCTGTCCATTAGCAATCATGTATTTCTGAGATTTCATTCTCACAGCTCTGTATTTTATCTTATCACAACTCGGAGGAAGGCTAAGTGTTAAAAGATACTCAACAATTTCTTTGTACCAAGGACTAGTTAAATATTTCACATGTACCTTTTGAGCAGCCATCTCTAGTCCTTGCTGCTCTTCTTCTTTTTCAGATTCTTCATTTTCTATCATGGATAAATTAATGCCCAAAGCTTGATGATTTGATTCAGATAACATCTTGGCAAGTCCCTGTCCTTTAATCAACTTGGTAGGCCTCATATCCAGATCATACTCCTGAATTTTTGCAATCCATCTCCCTCTTCTACCTTCGTTGTCGCCTTGAACAAGAATGTCTTTGAAAGCTGCTGTGGGGACATATGCAGTAATATGAGATTGCAAAACATACACTCTAAAAGCTTTAAGGGACTTTACCAGGGCATATGCCTGCTTCTCCAATATATTGTATTTCAATTCAGCATCATAAAGTACTTGACTGAAGAAAGCTATAGGCTGTTCATATCCCTCTTCATTTTTCTGCAATAACACTCCAGCAATTGTGTGAGGGGAAGCAAATGAGAAAATCATAAATGGCTTTTTGTAATCTGGCCCTGCTAGCACAGGAGCTTCAGCAAATTCCTGTTTTATCCTTGTGAATGCATCTCTAGATTCCTGGGACCATTTTACTTCATTCTCCTTTTTCAGCATATCGGTTATATGCCTAACTATCTCAGCATAGTTAGGAATAAATCTTCTTAGAAAATTAATTCGGCCTAAAAATACCTGTACTTCCTTCTTATTCCTGGGCAGAGGAATGCTGTTTATTACTTCCACTCTCTTAGGGTCTATTCTCACACCATCTTTAGTTACAATGTGCCCTAAGAGTTTTCCCTCATCTAATGCAAACAAAGATTTTTGAGGGTTGAGAGAAAGGCCATACCTTCTGCATTTTTCAAAAGTTCTTCTTAAATGCTCAATATGCTCATCATCATTCTTTGAAAATACTGTGATATCATCAAGGTATACCACCAGAAACTTGTCCTGTTCTCCAACAAAGGCTATGTCCATTGCCCTCTGAAAAGTAGCTCCTGCATTAATTAATCCAAATGGCATCCTAGCATACATAAATGTTCCCCATGGTGTAGTAAATGCAGTTTTATTCTGGTCTTTTGGAAATACCACTACCTGATTATAACCAGAAAATCCATCCATCATTGACATTCTGGATGCTCCCACTACTTTCTGCAGGATGTGGTCCATCTTAGGCAATGGATAATTATCCTTCAATGATGCTCTATTTAAATTCTTGAAATCCACACACAGCCTTATTTCTCCATTCTTCTTTCGAACAGGAACGAGGTTCGCTATCCATTCCGAGTATCTCAATGGCACAATTATCTTGGCCTTCAGTAGTTTCTTGATTTCTTTTTAAATAGAGGGAAGCAGCAGAGGATTGATCTGTCTGAGCTTCTGCTTATAAGGCTTTGCATCCTCCCTCAATGGAATCTTGTGTTGCATTATATTAACATCAAAAGTTTTTAGGTCCTGATAGGACCAAGCAAATACATCTTTGTAAGATTGAAACAACTTCAAATATTTTTCTTTGTATTCTTCTGGGACTCTTTTAGATAGTTTGACAATTTTGGGATCATCAGAAGTACCCAGATTTAAATCTCCCACTTGATCTTCTTCTACTACTTTATTTGGCTGCAATGGAATATCATCTTTGTTAAATAGTCTTTCTAGAGGCACGAGACCTCTAGGTATAGCATTACCTTTCAGCTGCAGCACTTTGTTACCTGCTATGTTCTCTTCCCATTTGTTTTCTGCAATATTTTCAGCTTCTTCCTCCCTCTCATCATCAATCTCTATGTTAGAGAATTCTCCCACTGTCTCCATGAATCTCTTCATTTGTTCATCATCTTCAAATACCTGCCAGTGCTTTATATTGTCTGGAATAGATGGTCTGTACCGTACCTCCACTTCATATCTTAAGAGTGGATTTTGAGGAGGACGGAATGTACTGGCAGCCACAGCAAGAAAGTCTGCTATTTTGTTTTGCTCCCTGGGCATGAACTGTATGTTAAATGCCAAGAACAAATTTTATATCATGTCCCATACTTCATTTATATATGCTCTGAGCCGAGGATGCTTAGTTTGACATTGATTTTTGATCTGTCTTACCACCAGCTCAGAGTCTCCCAAGACTTTTAAACATTGGATGCCCATGTTTCTAGCTTTTTCCAGTCCCAATAATAGTGCTTCATATTCAGCTACATTGTTTGTAGCCTCATACTCTAATTTGAAATACAGTGGCACCCATTTTCCTGTAGGAGAAATCAACAATACCCCAGCTCCATTGCCTTCTCTTGAGTTTGCTCCATCAAAATGCAAAGTCCATATTTCTGATTCCTCATCTTCTTTTGGCTGCTCGGCTTAGATTTGATCAAAAAGGGGCTCATGAGCATAATTTTGATTTTCTTCTAACATCAGACATGAAAAGTCTCCCTCTTTGTTATAAATTGGAGAATTCTCTGAGCAGTCAGCCTTGGTTACCATTTTAACAAATCTAGTCTCTCTGTACAGCCTCCTTTCTTGTCCTCCAAATACTGGGACAGTAGCATATGTTAAATCCAATTTAATTGATCCCCCAATCTTTGTACCCCAGGACCTTGACAGCAACATGCCAAAGCGTGCTAGGATATCGACAACCACAATGTCCATGACCAGACTCTTTGCTGGAATTTGGGCCAAATTGACCACTAAATCCTTAATCATTCCCAGGCATTTCACCCTTTTGGAATCAAATGAATATAAGTCTTTGTATGGTCTTGTAATTTGCAGTCCTAGTTGTTCCATGACAGACAGAGGCATAAGATTGTGGGAAGCCCCAGAATCTAACATACAATTATGTAACAGCAGGTCATGAATGACTAGAGACACATAAAAGGGAGGAGTAGAAGGGTCTATCTCCTCGACATGTGGGCCAAAGACTACCATGGGTCTTTCTTCTTGAAGATTTAGACTATCAGGTGCAATTGGTAGTTCGGGAGAAAGTATAAAAGAGGTAAGTTGAGACTGATATACAGGTTGTTTTAATAACTCAGTCAGAGGGACAGTAATCTTAATCTTCTCAAGTTCTTTTTGCAAATTGAAAGCAGATGGGGACTTTTCTACCACTACTTCTTTTGACTCCTTATTCTCAACTGAAGATTTGACTTCCTTTGACACTGGCTCAGCATTAGGAGGACTGACTATTTTAGAAGAGGAAGGAATTTGATCACTAGGCTGCAAGGGAGTATTTTGAAGAGGATTCTTACCTTTTTCTATGTTCTTCTTGGTTGCTGATTCCCTCGGAGCAGATGCTTCTTTCTGAGGTGGCTCTTCTTCTTGATCCTGAGTTTTGGTTCTCTTCCTTGAAGATCTGAGATCATATTTAACATTGAATTGTGCTTGCATGAAATCAGCAAATTGCTTACAATAATGATCAATCTCTGCTTCTTCGTCTTCATCTTGCAATGGGAAGTCCATATCATCAGTATTTGAAAAAGCCAGATTTGAATCTTCTAATCCATAAGCTGCATCTCCAGTGGATTCATCTGCTGGCCCTTCCAGGTACAAGGGATGAGGTACCTGGTCTTGTTGTTCCTTTGTTTCTCTTGGCAATATCTGCAATGGTGGCCTCCTATACTGGGGATTGTATCCTCTGTTTGGAGCATTATAATAGTTCTTGGGGGCTGCATTCTTAGCTTCCAGTTCAAGCTTGACCATCTTCTTTATCATTTTTCTTATTTCATCCATCTTATCTGAATCTTTTTCCTGATTAGAGGTGGAAACCTCTTCTTTGCCTCTCCTCTTAGTATCTTGTTTAGCTTTTCCTTTCAGTTTCCCGGTAGAGGCAAAGTTTGCTTCTAACTCTAGAGCATGTGATTGTGCATCATCCAACGTGGCAGGTTTTCTTTCTCTCAATGCGAAGCCGAAGTCAAAATCAAAGGCTGCTATAAAAATCACTTTGGCAGCAGCTTCATGGGGCTTCATCTCGGGAGGCAGGCTCAGATATAACTTGTTGAATCTTTTGATGAACTTTGATACTCCTTCATTCTGTTTCTTCTTCATGGTATTAAATTCAGTGAGACATTGACCGTGATCTTTCTTTTCTCCCCACTTTCTAAGAAAAGTATTCTCCATTTGGTCCCAGGTGGTCACAAAATTATTTCCCAATGTCTTAAACCATTTTCTGGCTTCCCCTTCCAAAGACTGCACAAATAATCTCAAGACCACATCCAGATGTTCAACATTTAAGTTTTCTGCAAAAGAGCAGAAGGTCTCGAGATGTTTCTGAGCATCAACTCCATTTTCACCATTAAACCTCGGCAGAATCTTTAGATAATCCTGTGGCATATCATTCAACACTTGGGGCAAGGCTAGGGGAGCATATTTGTTCAATAGAAAAGCAGGAACGTTAGCCATTGGGGGAGGTGGGGATTGCACAACAATCTGAGATACGAATGAAGGGAGAGGAGTAGGAGGAAGCGGAGTATGGATAACGATGGGAATATATTGCATAGAAGCCTGAGGTGTGGATGGGAATAACTCACGGTTAACAACAACAACTTCTGTGACCTCTTTAATTTCTTCAGCCTCAAAAGCAGGATGAGAATCTTCTTCAATGCAGGCACTTCCTCTACGTGGAGTCTCTGAGTAAAACTTGGGATTTTCTGTTCTAACTTCTTGAGAAGAAGAGGGCGGATAATCTTCAACGGAATATTCAGGGTTTTCAGCATGAGCTGACTTCCTCTCCTTCCAAACTCTTTTATGAATAATCTTCTATGGGTCAGACACGTAAGATGCTTTCGACTGAGATGTATCTGACCTCAAATGTGGCTTACGAGGAGCCAAGACTACCAATAAGATTTATCAAATAAAGACCAGTGGAGTCGCCAAGGTGAGAGATATGCAACTCTTCAACTCTCTGTGCTCACCTGATTAGAGAGTGAAAACAATTTGTCGAGACCCAGGGAAACTGATATTCTTGAATTCGTTCCCCGGCAACGACGCCAGAAAGATGTTGTGGATGATTTTGTCACCCCCCTAGAGATAGTCTAGAGTTGCCATAGACCAGTGCCTAGGACATCTTATTATAGCAAGGAGCTCATTATAAAGCTTGGGTTGTCAATCCAAAAGCTCACTTGCTATCTCTTGTTTGAACAAGGAAATAAGTTTTGAATGGGACCAAACTCTCTCAGAAGCTGACACAAAGATAATAATAGTGTAGGGACATTATGTAAAACTCCAATACAAAGGCATCAGACAGTTAAGAGACAGCTTACTGTAAAGAGGGCCGGTTCAAATAATATATCACAGAAATCAAATATCAGGAAGTGAGTGCAGTGAGGAAACATAAAGAAGATATTAGTTAACATGAGACTGATACCCAGATACACAACAGAACCACATAAGGGCATACCAATCTATGAATCCTTATATGACAATGGTGTTTTAAAAGCACCCTCCTCATGCAACTAATATAGCAGAAAATATGGAAGAGATGATCATGGAACAGTATATCATGACTAGGCCTATTTAAAGCGCTTGACTAATTCTAGAAAGGGCACCAACAAAGATGAATCCTTACTGCAAACTAGTGAGCCACTCGCATTCTAGAACATGATACAAGAAGATAAATAGCATGAAAGAAGATATTGTATTAACACATAAGAGAAATTACATACTGTGAGATACCAAAGACCAGAATCCTCAGTACAGTTATAACTCCTCACTGAGACCCTACGGGCTCTGAACCTTGATACAAAAATATTACAGAATGTATACAAAAGCCTTTTCACTGCACAGTTTGCTGATAGAAATCTGGAACCCTTACAGTGTCTTCTTTCCGGGCCTTTATAGGGAAGATAGAGAATTCTAGAGGGGGAGGTAGATGAAGCACAATTAATGACTTAATTTGAATAAAATGGCGGAAAACATTCGTGCCCACTCTATGAATGACTAACTATAAATGACTGTACTTTACAATATGTCTATAGAAATAAATGCTGGGAGATGAAAATCTCTTTATATACAAGACACAAATAATAAAATATATACAATGCTCGGCCTTTTGCTGAAGAAAAATCTGCTGCCGTAAGACCCCTGAGATAGTCTGCAATTCTGTACTGTACTCTCGGCCCTTGATTTTCAATTTGAATCCTGGATCTTTAATGTAGGGCGGATTTCTCTGGAGGGTTCTATGAATGCATATCTTTGTCCTCTTTAATGGCGATCATTTCTCACACCTACTCTCGGCTTCCTCTTTAAATTTTGTCAGCAATATATGCTCTTAACCTCTGCTACGGAAACCATGAATTAAAACGCCCTTTCTATTTCTTTGAAACCTGCAAAACCCACAAAATATTAGAGAAAACTGACACAGGTGAAAGCGAGGACGATGGACACATGGTCGACCAGGAGAAATACACAGGGTGGTGGAAGAGAAGCAATGGAGACATAGATTTAACAGGTGAAGCGCGACTTTTTACGTAAAACAGTTTGGACGTGAGGGGCAAATGAAGACCAAAGGTATGAATGAAAACATATGCACGCACAGATATATATATATATATATATATATATATATATATATATATATATATATATATATATATATATATATATATATATATATATATATGATGGGGGAGACTATTTCGGACGTGCAGGAGTGAGACACGTGGACGTATGGGGGACAGATGGATGAGTGATGTGGCGGTAGGGTAAATGGACGGGGAGACTAAACTTTGGGCCGTCGGATCACAAATGCAGGTCAACGGTCAGATGGCGTTAAGAGCAGCACGACGGTGGGTCATAGCTCACGGTGAATATACGTTAACAAGTGAGCAGCTCTGGCACATATCTGTCGTCGGATGGAGATCGGCAGATCCTACGGAGCGAATGGATTCCGCTACCCAACCTTCGTACAGCCTTTAACGCACGGGGGAAAAGTGGTTTCCCGCCCGTACTAAAGACACGCGGCAGAGGATTTATGGCATCGTTGGCCTTGGGCCCAAAACCGCCGGCCTGGCGGAAGTGGTGCGGGACTATACCGCCGGTTTCTTGCGCGCGGGGCCCTCCATACAGGTTAATTGCCGCGCCGTTGATTTGATTTAGATCGGACGGTTGCTATCGCCCCCGATAACATAAACCATTAGCTCTATTCCCTTTGGCTCGTGGTTTTCGGGCTCAGGTCATGTGATGACGACAGGGAAGGGGCTAAGGCCCTGGGGCTTTGGTCCAATACAATTTAAAAAGCGGATTTTAACATTTGGACAATGTATTTTGGAGCGGAAAAGGTGGCGATAAATTCAATATGGGGGTTTTTTATCATGAAGGAAATTTGAAGCGACTTTTAAGGGACTGGTGATCAGAATTTAAATGGAGGAGGGAATATGTACAACAGGACCATCATAATTTTTTTCATCCATTTTCAAGTTTTAAGAGTGGAAAAAGTGGAGGAATCATCTCATAGAGTCAATTTTACTAGTGGACCCCAGTTTGGAAATTTTATGTCTCAAACCTTATGGGAATATTTTGAGACATTGAATAATGATTTTTGGGGTAAGTATTAGGTTCTTAAACAATGAAATTCTTGTGATAGATACATTTCCAACAACACAAAAACCACTTCAATTCGAATTAGTATGAAAAAAATTATGTCAATGTAAAGTTGACCTTGTTTTGAACACCATGATTCAAGAGAATTTCACATTAACCCCTATTATTCATGCAAAATGGGCGAGTCACGCGATGAAAATGAAAAAAACTAGTGAAATTTCCATATTCTAAGTCTATTTAAGAGTTGAAAGAGTCAAGTTTAAGCACTAATACACTATCGGGTTGTGTTATGACCAAACTACTAGGAGGAAAAGGAGCCTTATTATATTCAAGTGCATTTTTTTCAGTAGATGATAAAATTAGCTAAGTGGATAGGGAGAGAAAAAAATAAGAGGATTTTGGAACTATATTATCGCATGGGCCATAAGTGTCACTTCTTTGTATGTGCATCCATTTTTTTATTTAGAGAAATAGAGAAAAACAATGTCACCTTCTAGTTGGTTTTCCTCTCGAAAGGCTTTCAAAGGTTATATCTTGTTTTAATATTTTCTTTATGAGATTATTTTGTTGTTCTCTATCTTATACAAATTATAATTTTCATATACACATAATAAACAATAATTAATAGATTCAAAAACCTAAGGAGAGATAATCCCTCATAGTGTAGATTTCGAAATTATAATATATTTTAGTAGATATATTGTTACAAATTGTTAAGTGGAATATCCATGGAAATTTATAGATTATATTGGTATGAGAACATGCTTCTTTATTTGTATTATGGTAATCACAAGGAATCCAAATCAGTTATTCCAAAAGTCATAAAACACTAGTGATGGCCGACAATTTTTTTGATAACCCTCATGATCCATAGAGGAAAATTTTACACAGTTGGAAGCGCAAGTGACAAATATAAACAATAATGTGAGCCTCCCCCTAGCATCCTTGGCTAATAATCTTAACCTACTTGGAGTATATGGCTCATATTAGATGGAGGTTCTAATATGGAATTTAGATAAGATGGAAAATTGATAGATTGGGAACTACTAGAGAAGGAATCTAAGGAAGAACTTGAAAATTATCAACCCAATTGAATTCTCATGAACCATTAATATTCCCTTTTAAAAAGGAAGTAAAGGTTGACATCAAGCCATATTGGGGTAAGGTTGACACTCTAAAGGTAAATTAGTTGTTGCAAAAATTAGAAATTTATTTTAGTATTCATCATATTTTTGTTTGCTCGTTTAAAATTAAAGGGTCATTCCTTAACATGGTGGGAAAGCCACATAGAGAGGTTGAGGCTTGAGGGATATCCTCGAATAACTAAGTAGAAGAATTTCAAAACCCTAATAAAGTAATAGTTTTCCCTATTAGGTATGTAGAGGACCCGTGGATATAGTGGAATTACTTCAAGTAAAAGCGTGGGTAGAGTGTATAAGAATACACCACAAAAGTTAGAAAGATGGCCATAACAGAGGGTATCTACCCAAAGTATCCAAACATACTCCTCAAGTTTCTCGGGGGTATACATAGCCATTTGTGGAATAAAGTGAGGCTAGTCAAACATGGATTGATGGATGTGGCTTGTATATAGGCATAATACCCTGAGTACATAGGTTATAAGAAAGGAAAATCAAGTGGGTTGAAGTAGAGGGAGCACTACAACACATCTAAAGAGTGGAAGAAGAAGTGGAAAATACGAAATGAAAACAAGCACAACACGTGAGTGAAATGATCCAAACAACCGTAAAAAAAATAATAAATAAAAACATGGAGGTAAAGCTAGAAGATAGAACAAGAAAAATGAAACTAATGGTACCAAGTAAAGGATCAAAATTAGGAGTGATTTCTTGTGATAAACACACAAAGAGAGTTTCTTGTTTCCAAGATGTAGGCATTTATCTTTGTTTGAAATCATCAAAGCCAACTTGACATTTAGTGAGTCAACAAGAAGAAACCTTGCACCAAGAAGAAAATTTCCACTAAGAGTTTCAAAAACCCAATAAAGAAAATTTCCATAGAACAAACTAAATTTCCAAAGGACAAACAAAATTTTGGACTAAGTTGTGCCACCCAAATATATGCATAAAACTTCACTTAACCACAAGTTGAGAGGATTTATTACAATGTGTCTCCATATGGTTTGAAATCCGATGTAATACCATTATTTCCATGAAAATAGTTCATAGAGATGCATTAAATATACAAGGATGACATTGAGATGGGACACTATGAAGATATAACCGCATACCCTCACCAAGATTACAAGTTGTTATCCCTAGCATGCATGGGAGGACAATAATTACCGACACCAAGTGAGAAAAAACCCAACCGTCCACCACCCTCCAACTTCATGTTGCATTATTATCCCTACATTATTCATGATAGTTGACCATAGTGGGAACACCTTTTAAATTATTTTATAGTTTCAATTTCATACTTTAAATGTAAATCAAAATTAATATTCAATATTATATTAAGTTTATTTATAATACTAGGAGCAACTCCATTAGTAATTGAAGTAATGTGTAAAAAATATATTTATTTAATTTATTTCAATTATTAATATTAAGCTTTTTCAAAAGATATTTCACAATTAAATTTGTATTGGTAAGAATTTTATTTTGAAATTTAAATAAATATTATTATTATTATACAATACAAAACATAAAAAACATGGATATATTTGACTAGGAAACTTACAATTTTATGAATTCCCTCTTTAGAAATTTAAATAATAATATTATTTACTCCATATTTAAAAAGGGATGGAGATCCTATTGCTCTACATAGTCCCGTGTGGACTATGAAATGGTGATCTGTTACAAATAAGACGAGATAGCTTCTATAGCCGTAAATGGGAAGGGATTACCCTGTTTCAGTTGGATTCACGAATTGCGTAATTGTGTAACAAAAATATTATTACTAATGTATGTTACAATCATTCAGCCTACTTGATCAAAATTTCCTTATTAGTCCAGGCTGCATGATGATCTACTTATATTGGATTAAGCTGAAGTAAATTAGTGTTAAAAAATTTTCTAATATTAATTGACAAATTTGTAAGTGTAAATTTATGAAGTGTAGGAACTTATCCCATAGTCGAAGCATATATAACCTAAAGTCATGCTGTTTCTTCACTATTTTTGTATATTTTCTTAGCCGTCTTCTTACTTAAGGATGAACACTCGATTTGAATACCTAAACCTAGTTGCATTAATAGATAAGCATATGATTGTGTAGTTCGCATATTAGTAATCTTGCAGTAAATGGACATTTTAAAGAATGTCTTCATTACCTAGAATTAGAACGTGTGATGAGCTCTTGCCCAAGGTTTCCAACATTGTGACAAGAATTGACTAACTGAAAATGAGAACTGGAGCAGAGAGTTACTCTTCATAATATTATGAATAGATTAAATAGATTACATTGGAAACATCAGCAATAAATAACTGGAGATAAACTCGACTAAACTGGACTGACTGAAACTAAACTGGGACACTTGGACTGACGGATTTGACACCTAGCAGGTGGTTGAGATTACGTTTTTTAACACTCCCCTTTAATATCAACCACATAAAAAAATTAATTAAGATACCCGCTGGTCTATGTCTCAGCGAGGCTTACAATTAAAAAAAATTGACTTTACCTAGATTTGGTTTTCTTCTTCTCTTCTTCCATATTCTGCAGCCTCTAAATTGTTTTAGGTTTTTCGCTTTGTTGTATCCTTGAGAACTCTGTTTCTTCATTTGGTGTTGCAGGTCTTCTATTTTTCTAGGCTGTCTAAGCATGTTCTAGACATCTTCTAGAAATGTGGGCTTCTGCCACATATTGTCTTCTGTATTTCTCTTTTCATCATCAATCTTCTGCAACATAGGATTAGAATAATATCTTATCTCTTCAAAACTCCAACGCATGAAAATTTCATTGAAATTTTTGTCATGCATGTCGTCTTCAATATTCATATCTACTGCTTCTGTGTAGATCTCAACTAGACATGGTGTTGCAAGCCATGTTTCCAGAAAATTCAGCTCTTTTTCATAATCATTCTATGTACCTGCACACTGAAAATCAATGTTAGAATTAAAAAAAATTTCAAAATGACATAGGTTCTGGTCTTTCTACTCTACTACGAGAGCTTTCTCCTATTGTGTTTCCTTTTCTGCTTCTGCGTCTATCTCTGCTTCTACTTCTTCTTTCCCTTTGCAGACTTCTTTCTTTAATTTTGTCTCTTCTTCTTTCTCTGTTTCTTCCTTTGTCTCTGTCTCTGTCTTTGTCTCTGGCTTTATATTTTTTTCTGTCTCTTCTTCACTAGCCTGTGCTGCTGCAAACAGGTTGTCTTCCACTAACTGAAGTGGGGTAATCTCACTAAAATAACATCATGTCAATATCATATTTTTGTTACATCATCTGCAACCAATCATCATTAGCCAAAATTTCATTATCAAAGTTTACATCAGCCATATCAATCATTGGATTTACCATTTCATCAGCAAGCTCTATTGCTGGTATCATTAAAACTTTGTCAGCAATCTCTATCGCTGGAATATTTAGATCTTCGTTAGCAAGCTCTGTTGCTGGATTCTCTTCATCCACTTGTGGCTGTGCATAGTGGGGTTCACGAGCATATTCATGCTGCTTCTCTGCTTCATCTGCACTTTCTTCGCAGACATCAACCACCTGTGACTGCGCACAGTGGGATTCAACAAACTCTTCATTTCACTCTAGATCTACTGCTACAGATCTGCCTTCATCTGCATCTTCAAAGCTCCCCTTTGCTTCAATGCTCCCCCTTATACCCAAACATCTCTCAAGGGTATCCCATGCCTCCTTGGCTGTGTTGGCATCTGAAATCAAGGGAAGTATACTTTCATCGACTGATTCTTTGATGCATCTTAATGCATAGGCATCTTTTTGCCTCTTGATCTTTAGATCTAGAAAGATCTCGAACATAATTTGCTTTTTCTTTAGCCTCTTGGCTTTTCTAAGAATTTCCTTTTCTTTTCTTTTTTTAATTTTCACATTTAAAGTTTTTTTTAATAGAAAAAAAACTTAAAAAAAAACATTCTCTTAACATAAAATCTTTCCCTTAAGATTTGAAAAACTTTCGTATTAAAAGCTCTTTTATAAAACTTCACATGCATAATTGGCATTTACCTTCTTTTTTTTAAATCCACACTTTGACATGAATCGATTTTTGAAAATCGGTTTATAAATCCTTAACACGTATGCTTCATACTTTTTGAAAAATGATTTTAAAAAAAATCCTTACGCTGAACGCTTTTCCTCATCCATGCGTAACAAGATTGAATTTAACGTTTACGCAAATGCGTTATTTCTTTCGCTCGTAGACTGGCGCGGTCTCGAGGGGAATAGTCGCGCCTATGTCAAAACAATGCAAGGCATGAAACTGGCGCGGGTATGGCGTGTATTATCACGCCAATCCTTTCTTTTGGTGCGTTGGCGCGTGTATGGGCTTCATAGTCATGCCAATCCAATTCTCCTCTCTTCTGCTCCTTCGTGGCTTTGTTATTGCTCTCCAAGGAGGCTTATGCAAGCTGGCTCTGATACCATGACAATAATTAACTCTCTGCTCCAGTTCCCGTTTTCAGTTAGTCAATTCTTGTCACATTGTGTAATTGAATAAATGAAAAGTACATTATTTTCTAGTGGTTGACGGAGGAGTGCTCAGATGTAAGGTTGAAGCAATAGGAAGGATACATTTGGTTGTTGATCTAGAGCGTTCAACGATGCTATAATTGAAGGAATGAAAAATTTACAATTTGCTCATGATCGAGGGAAGATTTTCTAAATGTATGGTGGAAGCAACAGTAAGGTTATATTCATTTGTTTACCCAAAGAAAAAATGGGGAGAGCCTTTCTTTCAATATTAGCTTAAAAAAATGTATCTTTACCAATCATTTCTACCTAATAATTCTACAAGCTCTAAAAATGTTATAACTAAAGAAAGATTTAACTCAACATGCTTACAGTGATTAATTAGCACTTATTAATTTAGCACTTATTAAAAATCGTCGTTAGTAATTACATTATTTATATTAGTTATATGATATTTTGTGATTAATATATTTATCTTAGGACTCATGTTATGGTAAATGAGCATGAGTTTAATTAGAATAGTTACATAGGATACACTAAGCCCCACCTGAATTGAGTTATCCTATGCTTTAATTATTTCCAATAAGTTTTCTATCCATTTTTTCTATTATTATTATCACATATGGGGCTTCTTTCCAAAGGACCTTCTCTTATGGTTTTAACAAAATCACTTCAAATTACATCCACATATACGTATCAAATTGACCTATCCACTTCTAACCATTACATTCTTATAAACTTCATCATCACTACTTGCATTCACCTATAACCTATTACTTAGTGTTGAATTTTATGGTGAATGGTGTTAGAATTAATGGAGATTAGGTATACTGTTACGTAGTTTTGATTTGGTTTTATATTAGACATTCAGTTCCTATCATTCAGGGATCTGTTTTACTATCCCTAACAAATGTATTTATTTCTTGTTGGATTTTTATAAGAAGCCCAACCGGGTGCATTTGCTTGTAGGAGATCCTGGTGATTTGCACCTGTGAGCTCCTCCTGTGTTGTTTCCAATTCATGTATTCCGTGTGCAACTGTTGAAATGGTATCAGAGCTTAGGGGAGCTGTAAAGATCTTGTGGTTGATCTCTGAAGAGAAGTGCATGGAGATTGATCTCTCAACCTTGTTGTGTGAAGGATTTTGCGAGCATACAGATCGGTGGCAGTGCTCTCGGCAAGTAGCACACACTTGAGAGTTCTATTGCTACTTCAGATCGGTGGCTGCATCCTGAAGGGAAATCAGTGGCTACAGATTATGTGATGATTTGAGATACTGTTGGTATTACGGTAGAGCTGTGGGTCGTTGAGAGAGTCATGGCCTGTCATTCTCATCGTCGGTATATCGAAGGCCAGGGTAATGCATCGAGAGCCTATGTGGAGGCCATTGTTTGCGTGTGAGCCATACGGTTGGAGCTGAGGTCGAGAGCATGTGTGGAGGCCACTGCTTGCATGGTAATTTATTTTTTTGCAGTGTTTTCTTTTTAATATTTGATATTAAAAATAGAGGGCCCACTCCTTGTGTGTTGGAGCGTGGGTAGCTTCGAGGGACGCAGTCTCGAATCTGCAAGTTCGGATTTGAAAACTGTTGAAAATCTTGTGGCCTGTGAATATAAATGAAGCAGAAGAGGGCATTATTCATGGCCGACAAAATCTGGTCTTCTGAATCAGAATTTGTGGGGAGATTTTAATACAAGTATATTTTTGGGTGATAGTGAAACTAGAACCTCGTAATAAACATTGACAATTTCCAAGAGATCTCTGCTACCTGCTTCCTGCACACTTCAACGAGTGCCCGTGGGGGTGTCTTTATAACTGTGGTTACAACATTCTTTTTTTTTTACAGTTTGAGGATCTGGGGTTGATTTTTTAAGTTGTGGGCATATTTTTTTTCATCTTCTCTCTTTCCAAGATGAATTCTTAGATGGGAGAAGCTTATTTAAATGAAAGCGACAAGTTGGATGGTTCCAATTACACAAATTGGAAATTTAAGCTCTAGACTTTGCTTGAGGGATAAAATGCTTATAGAATTTCCACTGGCGACGAAGCCAAGCCGATTGTTGCAAATGGTGGATCGAATACAACAATTCAAGATTGGGAGAAAAGGGAGATGAAGCCAAAGGTGCTACTCAAATTGTCAGTAGAGACGTAATATTTCATGAACAGGTTGATGATGGAAACCATGTTCAAAAAAATGAAGAATGGCATGTACCATTACTTCCAGAAGAGGATAGTGAAATAGGAATCAATCAGCAACAGGAACAAAAGCAGGAACAGAAGCAGGAACAACAGCAATAGGATAATGTGGAAGAAAATGAGTTCAGTCCACAAAGAGAAGAAAGCAGCAGAATAATTGAACCCCCATCACTCAGAAGATCTAGCAAACCAAAACAGTTACCATCTCGATATATGGATTGTGCGCTCATGACTGATATGTTAAACATTGCAGAACCTTCTAATTTTATGAAGTTATTAAAAGTCCTGAATGGTAGAAAGCAATGAAAGAGGAATATGAATCAATCATTAAGAACAATACTTGGGATCTAGTAAATCTTACTAATGATAAACAACCCATAGGTTTTAGATGGCTATTTAAGTTGAAATTTAGAGCAGATGGATCTATTGATAAGCATAAAGCAAGGTTGGTGCAAAGGGGTATTCGCAGATAGAAGGTATTGATTTTGAGGAAACATTTTCCCCTGTTGAAAAATTAAATACCATCAGAATGATTATTTCTTTAGCCACTAAGCATCATTGGAGAATACATCAATTAGATGTTAAATCTACTTTCTTAAATGGTCACTTAAAAGAAGAAGTATATTTTGTGCAGCCTGAAGGGTTTCTTTATCCTCAGTAAAAGCAGGATATCAAGCCATGTGTGCAACAACATGTGAGGCAGTTTGGTTTCGTGGACTTCTTGAAGATGCAAGGGAAGAACATATAGAAGCTATGATCATCAATTGTAATTATCAGAGTTCCGTCAAACTGGATTACAATTCCGTGTTTCATAAAAACACCAAGCACATAGACACTCAATTTCATTTTGTTAGGGAGAAAGTGCAATCCAAAGATATTTGTGTAGAGTATTGTAATTCTTGTGATAATATGGCTGATATATTCACTAAGCCTCTGGGAAGAGTGAAGTTTGATTTGTTTAGGGATACATTAGGTGTGGTTAATAATACCTTTCTCCATTAAGGGGGGGTGTTATAATTAATGGAGATTAGGTATATTGTTACGTAGTTTTGATTTGGTTTTATATTAGACATTTAGTTCCTATCATTCAGGAATCTGTTTTACTATCCCTAACAAATGTATCTATTTATTGTTGGAGCTTTATGAGAATCCCAAGCAGGTGCATTTTCTTGTCGGAGCTCCTGGTGATATGCACTTGTGAGCTCCTCCTGTGTTGTTTTCCAATTCATGTCTTCCATGTGAAATTGCTGACATGGTATCAGAGCTCAGGGGAGCTGTGAAGATATTTTGGTTGATCGTTGAAGAGAAGTGCATGGAGATTGATCTCTCAGACTTGTTGTGTGAAGGATTCGGCAAGCATACATATCGGCGGCAGTGCTCTCGGCAGGGAGCACACGCTCGAGAGTTTTGTTGTTGTTTCAGATCGGTGGCTGCATTATGAAGGGAAATTGGTGGCTACAGATTTTGTGACGATTTGAGCTACTTTTGGTATTACGGTAGAGTTGTGGGCCATTTAGAGAGTCGTGGCCTATCATTCTTGTCGCCGGTGTGTCAAAGGCCAGGGTAACTCACCAAGAGCCTGTGTGGAGGCCATTGTTTGCGTGTGAACCATAAGGTTGGAGCTAAGGCTGAGAGCCTGCGTGGAGGCCACTGCTTGCATGGTAATTTTTTTTTTTTGCAGCGTTTTATTTTTAATGTTTGATGCTGAAAACAAAGGGCTCACTCCTTCTGTGTTGGAGCATGGGTAGCTTCAAGGGACGCAGTCTCGGATGTGCAAGTTTGGATTTTCAAACCATTGACAATCTTGTGGCCTATGAATATAAATGAAGCAGAAGAGGGTGTTATTCATGGCCGACAAAAGTTGGTCATCTGAATCAGAATTGGTGGGGAGCTTGTAATACAAGCAGATTGTTGGGTGATAGTGCAACTAGAACCTTACAATAAACTTTGACAATTTCCAAGAGATCTCTGCTACCCGCTGCCTGCACACTTGAATGAGCGCCCGTGGAGGTGTGTTTATAATTGTGGTTACATTATTCTTTTTTTTTTACAGTTTGAGAATCTGGGGTTGATTGTTTAAGTTGTTGAGGTATTTTTTTCTCATCTTCTCTCTTTCCAAGATGAATTCTTAGATGGCAGAAGCTTATTTAAATGAAAGAAACAAGTTGGATGGTTCCAATTACACAAATTGGAAATTTAAGCTCCAGAATTTTCTTGAGGGACAAAATTCTTATAGCATTTCCACTAGCGATGAAGCCAAGCCGACTGCTGCAAATGGTGGATCGAATACAACAATTTAAGATTGTAAGAAAAGGGAGATGAAGGAAAAGGTGCTACTCAAATTGTCACTAGAGATGTAATATTCTATGAACAAGTTGATGATGGAAACCATGTTCAAAACAATGAAGAATAGCATGTACCCTTACTTCCAAAAGAGGATAGTGAAACAGGAATCAGTCAGCAATAGGAACAGAAGCAAGAACAATGACAACAATAGCAACAGCAACAGGATAATGTGGAAGAAAATGAGTTCAGTCCACAAAGAGAAGAAAGCAGTAGAATAATTGAACCCCCATCACTCAGAAGATCCAGCAGGCCAAAACAGTTACCAACTCGATATAGGGATTGTGCGCTCATGACTGGTATGTTAAACATTGCAGAACCTTCTAATTTTTATGAAGCTAGTAAAAGTCCTGAATGGAAGAAAGAAATGAAAGAGGAATATGAATCAATCATTAAGAACAATACTTGGGATCTAGTAAAGATTCCTAATGATAAACAACCAATAGGTTTTATATGGTTATTTAAGTTGAAATTTAGAGCAGATGGGTCTATTGATAAGCATAAAGAAAGGTTGGTGGAAAAGGGGTATTTCCAAATAGAAGGTATTGATTTTGAGGAAACATTTTCCCCTGTTGCAAAATTAAATACCATCAGAATGATTATTGATTTGGCCACTAAGAATCATTGGAAAATACATCAATTAGATGTTAAATCTGCTTTCTTAAATGGTCACTTAAAAGAAGAAGTATATTTAATGCAGCCTGAAGGGTTTCTTTATCCTCAGCAGAAGCAGAATATCAAGCCATGTGTGAAGCAACATGTGAGGTAGCTTGGTTGCATAGACTTCTGGAAGATGCAGGGGAATAACATATAGAAGCTACGATCATTAATTGCAACAATCATAGTTCCATCAAATTGGCTTACAATCCCGTGTTTCATAAAAACACCAAGCACATAGACACTCAATTTCATTTTTTCAGGGAGAAAGTGTAGTACAAAGATATTTGTGTAGAGTACTGTAATTGTTGTGATAATATGGCTGATATATTCACTAAGCCTCTGGGAAAACTAAATTTTGATTTGTTTAGAGATACATTAGGTGTGGTTAATAATCCCTTTCTCCATTAAGGGGGAGTGTTAGAATTAATGGAGATTAGGTATATTGTTACGTAGTTTTGATTTGGTTTTATATTATACATTCAGTTCCTATCATTGAGGGATCTATTTTACTATCCTTAACAAATGTATCCATTTATTGTTGGAGTTTTATGAGAAGCCCATGCGGGTGCATTTGCTTGTAGGAGCTCCTGGTGATCTGCACCTATGAGCTCCTCCTGTGTTGTTTGCCAATTCATGTCTTCCATGTGCAACTGTTGACAAATTGTCCATGAGTTAATTGTTATATAGATATTTATATCAAACTAGAATCTATAAAACAAGGCATTCATTGAAATGGAGCCACCATCATAACATTTTTTTTTCAACAACACCAAAAACCTACCCTTATACTTAGAGGATATGAATATACATATAAAATAAGATGATTGTTACTAATTAGTTATATATGTTGCTAAAATAGAAACCCTTGTTATCTTAAACTAGGAATTATGTATCAAGGGCCATGTCCTTCATATCTAAACGCAAAGCCACCAAAAAATTCTAAGTCCAAATGTGAGGGGCTCCTAGTTGAAAAATATTGTTTGGTGGGAAAAAATGAAGTTCGTATGAATTAGGTTTTTTCAAAACCATGAAAATAGAAATTGGATGGTAATGGTAGAATATAAATTTTTACTATGATTGGATGTGCCAAACATAGTAAAAAAATGTATTGATAGGTTGAAATCTCTTGTATGAGTTATCACAATTGAAGTAGATAATTTGTACAGAGAAGGCTTTGAGGAACAAAATTAACAACAAAAAATAATAAAGAAATATGGTTGGTTATTTGTTCAATTATATTAACATTCCTTTTTAATCAAGAAACAACATGGTAATAATAAAGAGATGGAAAAAAGAAACATTATTATTTCACCAAATAGTGGTTCCACAATAGTAATTAGGCCCATGAAATTATATCTTACCCGTCCATACTAGTATAAGCTAACATCTTCCCTTAATTTATTTAGTGTACAATTTGGGAAACATGACACCTACCCACACATATATTTATAAGTCGTAATCCAAACATGAATCACAAGTTTAAGTTATTTCACTATTCAATAATTCAATTGCTCAACATTTTATTGAAGTTAATGAGTCCATAGCCTAAGGTGAAATTCTTGTGTCAAATTCCTTCAAGATATGCTAGTTTATATAACGAGTTATTATTTAGAACTGGTGAAATTTAAATTTAGATCACATATCACATGTACGATCTCTATTTATTATTATTATTAGTGGAATTGGAAAGTGGGATAGTGAAATATTCATGTGACATGATGTTAATCCTTGATCAGGACATCATGTATTTTGCTCAAAATTGAAATTTCTTGAAACTGTACTGAAGTTGAGTGACTGGATAGGTCTCGTCGTTGTGATTCTGGCCCCGTGAACAATTCAAAAAACCAATATCATATGAGGAAGATGTCGTGTTCTGCTTGTTTTCCTAAGAAGATAATTTTTTTATGACAGGAGTGATTGGGATGCCTAGTCAGCATGCAGGTATAGTCAACAGGTGGAATATACTGGGAATATTCCATTTTCTCAAATCCAATCAGATCATGCCACGTGGTTGTTTCTAGGCTGAAGATTTAGGTAGTATGAATTTTATTTGGGCCATTGGATGGGTGACACGTGGCTAGCCCAGAGGTTGCCACGTGTCCCCTTGACCATTGAATAAAACTTATGTGAGGTCTGGGGGGTTTGACCCGGTGACCTCTAGCACGCCCGAAAATACCTCCACCATCTCCACTATACAATTTTACTTAACCTATACACCTGTCGCGTAAATATAAAGTCTATTGGTTTCATAGTTTGAGGAGGAGGGGGGACTGCCAATGGTCCCAAGCCACTGGCGGCCCCATTGTATGTGGTCACATGACAATTAAACCGTAGCATCAAACCTTCAACCAGCGGTTAATCAAACCACTATTACAACGGCTTCGGGGTAGTGGTCACATGTCACATCGTGACATAAAAAACTTAATGTGATGGTTGTCTTAAACCATAGCCTCTGTCAGAAGAAAATGCTATCACATGTGCATTGTTGTGGTCCTCTGATTTGGTAGATTGGCATACCAAATGAAAATGAAGCATCAAAACCAATCTTTTGAGCTCTAGGACCTATCCTCCCTAGTCTCAGAGAGGGATCTCTTAATTGTTTGCAAAGATAAGACTTGTTTTCTTTTTAAGGGTTGATTTTAGGCAAGTTATTAAGCATGAGTTTGTTTGATTGTTTGGTTGGACATGATGATCTAGGCAGTATAGACAGAAAGAGGAAATCTCCAAGTTATTGGGCAATGGAGTGAAGTTGAAGCTGTAACAAGTTTGTAGATGAATCAGGGACATCAAAAGGGAAATCTAACTTGGCTAGTGGATCTTCAAGGTCTTTCAGGTGAAATGAAATGGACATTAATGGTTTAGAAATAAAAATTAGAACTAAGGGAAATTAAGAATCCTTAATTATATTTACTTCTCAACAAAGGGACTTAAAAAATTATCTAAACATAAAGAGGCATTTCATAGACAGGGCTAAGCATAAATTCTAGAAACCACACTTCAGCAAATAATAATTTCAAGATAGACTTTTCCAATGAAATATAGAAGGCGAGAAACTCATTTAACTTCTAGTGATTTCACCTTCAAGGATAAGAAAACATTCAAGATTCACACATAACTGCATTCATAGAAGAGGGAACTCCTAGACATCTTTGATTATAGCTATAAGGACCTTCAAAAGAATTATTTATGGAAGTACAAAGGGTATGATTGGAAAAAAACCTCTTTGGCATACTTTAAACAATGTTACTTTAAAGGGAGACTTCAGAAATGGTTTTTAAGTGGCAACAAGTAAGCAGGGAAAACCATAAATTATTCTTGACACCAACTATATTGAACTATTTAAAAATTAAACAAGCATAAGAGTTCTAGAGAGAAATTAAGAATCCTCTAGAATATATTAGCAGAAGAAAACATTTAGACAGTGAAGAGTAAACAGAACTAAGGTGCTTTCAAAAGACATTTCTTAGCCTAAAATTTTTACTCTACTGCAACAGAGAAAGGTGAAACATAATGAAACATGAAATAACAGTAACGGATTTAGAGTACCTCAACAAAAACCAAGCTCGGGCATCCAATGATAGAGCTTTCTCCATCAACAAACAGGTCAAGACATCCACAAGTTCCAAAACATCAATTTCCTTTCAACTTCTCCAAAACTATGTATTACTTCAAAGAGTCATCAAATGCCAACCATACAATGAGTTCCAACTCAGTATATATGCTACAAATGAGGAGGTGGAACTTATCTAGGGTTTGAGAGTTATTAACTATAGAGTAAATGCATTCCTAACCTTGAAAACCATGCAAGGCATAAGGTAGGAAGATATTCAACTACATCTCTGCTTCAATAACTTTGTCTTAACTTCTGATAGAAATATAGGAGAAAATATTGACTTTTAAGGCTTATCCTTATCTTTACAATAACTGTCCTCACAGTTTTAAATATTTTCTTTAGTGTAATAACTGTTTGTTTGTCTTTGTAGATAGAAACTAGGCCAGAGGTGTCAGTCGATTTCCTGAGTGAATATTTTTTCTTGGTTGATGTATTCGAGGCTACCTTAGCCTAAGTTTCCTTAATTTCATCATTAAACTGTGTTTAAAGTCTGATTCTACTTTTGGCCTTCATAATTCATCATGATGTCTTTAATACCTTTCGGACTTCTTTAAACTTTTGTTTATTTTTATTTAACTGTGCTTCCATCCTTTAATCCTCATTTAAGCTTTAATCTCAGTCTTCATCCTATGGTCTTCTGTTCTTCAATCTTCATTTTTTTCTCTGTTAGTGTGTGCAGGAGGCTTCTTTGATGTGCTAGAAAGTTTTATGGTGTATCGATGGCCATGAAGCATCGATTTCGTCCTTCATATTTAAACCCTGGATCTCCTACTTTGTTTCAAGCCCTCAGATCGTCATCCTGAGGCCTCAATCACTATCTTAACTGTGGGTGGCCTTTTAGTTCGGGCCGCCATAAAACCTGCAAAAATAAACAATGTTTTTAGTTTAAAACCTGCATTTTCGTGGATTAAACTGCTTCAGGGTTTTGGGGGCGTCAGAGCAATGTTCTGAGGAAGGAGATATGCATGGGAGGAGGGGTTCCACAGGAAGAACCAGGAGAAATCAACAAAAATTTTGAATCTGGCGCAGAAATGGAGGATGGTGGTTTTGCAAAAAACTGGTGGTTTTCGCGTTGCATATGGGAAGTAAGCAGTTTTGAGGTGGGAGCACGCGATTCCACTCAGCAACTGCCACACGTCCTGAGAAAAACTGCACTTTTTGCATGGAAATGGGTTGTTAAACCCTGACCACGAAATTAACGCGATATGGCATGCTGACTGTCAGATCTGAGGGATTCAGATCAACGGTGTGGGTTAAACCCGATAAGAGAAACTAATTGGACGGGTGTGGCAGTGGAAGACAAATGACAGAAGGAGATTGGGGTAGTGTTTTGTGGATGGAAGGTGGGGCCAGGAGCATGACGTCATTTCTTTTGTCGGGTAGCAAAATGTTATTGGGTGGGGTTTAGAATTTAAGAATCAGCAATCACAGTTGGATTAACGAGATCAACAGTCAGGATTTCATCGCAGGGGTGATGAGGAATGAATCAGTGAGAGAATGGATGGTGGGGGAAATAAGTGAAGACTGTCAGACCGGGGCCAAGGGCATTCAATCAACGGTGGGGATTGGTTGGGAGAAAATAATGGCGGTGGTTGAAATAACAAGGGAAGGAGCTTAAGAAGGCGTAGAGAGGGTGGTCCTGTGGAGAAAGAAAAGGACCAGGGTTAAGACAAAAAGGGGCTGAGGGTTAGCAGGTGGTCGGACCCTCCGGTCATATGAAGAAAGGAGGCGGAGGGTTTTAAGGCCACAGGAGCTTAAGACCAAATATTTAAATGGGCGAAAAATAGGCTTAAAAAGAGGGTTTTTTAAGCCTTTTTAGAGTTTCGGTAAGGTAAAAAGGGTGTTTTAAACCAAACAAAGGGTTTTTCTCATGGTTTAAAGGTTTTTAGAGGAACTGGAGGTTTAATGAAGAGGAAAAGGACTTTTTAGAGGGAAAAATACTGATAGAGAATAGGGGGCAGGAGTGATAAGATGAGGGAATGAAATGGTGGAGATAGCCCAAAACAAGCTTCCTTTTGAAACAGAAGGGTGATCTTTTTAGAAGGCATAGATAAATATTTTGGTGAACTGATAGACTTAGGATGATGAAGGGAGTGAGATTTCTAGAACTTACGATGTTTCTACAAATATTGTTTCTAGAAATCTGAGATTTTCAACTTAGTCATCTTTGGATAAAATCAAAATTATGGATGACTAACATTGGCTCCACTAGGAGAGGGAAGCTACCTTTCCAAGGTGTCCAGAACCTCAACTTATGAAATCTTCTGAGTTTCACAGTGCCTTATCTATTGGGCAAATTCCTTCTTTTCTTTCTTGCTGATATTTCTTTATTTTTGACAACTTAAATCAATCTGCAATATGTAATTTCTTCAAACAACATCTCTACGTACCCAATCCTACTTGTCCTAGCATTTTTTCTTCCTCTTGAGTGCATTTGAACTAGCAAAATCTTTGACATTTTATTTTTGAAAACTAAAAATAAACTAACTATCCTATCCTTATTTCTTCCAAGAGTCCAGATTAAACTGTTGAACTCTTTTTATTCTCTACCTATACTACTTAACTGCCAAGATTAAACTATTTGGCTACCTTGAATCTCTAGCTATTGACATAAAAATTTAAAGCATGGTTCAAATCAGGATTACACATTCTGATCAACCATGGTTGTGGCATTTGGAAAAAGATGCACACAAGCCTTATTGGCATAAAAAGTAAACTAGAAAGATAAGGACATGATTTGTTCTTTGTAAGGCATACCTATCCATCTCTTTGGTTCTATTTTGAGCATGTGGAACCAGTATCTTTATATTCTCCTAATCTATCCCTTTTTTGAATAAGTCAAGTTTGAAATAATCTTATCAACCAGTGTTTCTACTAACTTATCAACATAAATTTAAATCATGTTCAGCCATGATTAGGCTACATGACTGGAAAATATATCATTTTGAATTAGAAGTGGCATTTAGACTTGTTCAATTCCAGAAAATTCTCTTTTTTGGGTATGGGGTTGTACCTCTTTTGAATCTTCCCTCTCTTTTTTTCTTTTTTTTTATTGTTTTTGTATTTTTCATGATTTCCTTTCAAATGGGTTATGTACAATGAATAAAAACTTTGAAGCTAATACTCTTGACAGAAGTAGTGCTTGAGGATCCTACCATTGACAGTACCTCCAAATATGTCTTCTCCATTCATCTCTTGTAGAAATAATTCATTATGACCCTTTATAGAATCATGAATGATGTAGGGCCCTTTCCATAGATTCTCAAACTTGCCATGTTTACCTTTCTCTTCCCTTCTGGAATCCCAATTTTGAACAATATTTACAACTTGGAAATCATTTTCCTTAGTCCTTTTGTCAAATAATGTCTTGATGCTTTCCTGGACTATTTGTGTTCTCTTGTATACTTCCTCTCTAGACTACTGTAAATGAATGGTCTGATTTAACCTTCTCTGCATATCATTTTCTTCATATTGTACTTCTTGGAGGAGCTTCATGATTGGAACTCCTAAAGATGTTGGGAAGATTGCATCCATGCCATAAACCTGCTGATAGGGAGACATATTTATATATTTCTTGGTAATTAATCTGTCAGCCCATAAAGCATGAATAAGCTTACTATGCCATGTTCTCTAATTTTTTTCCAACAATTTTTTGACAATATTAATGAGGCTTTTTGTTGGAGGATTAAGCTAATCCATTACCTTGGATATAATAGGCAGTAGAATGAACCAATGTGATATGGTATTTATAGCAAAATTCAAGCATTTTTTTGGATTTGAAGGTAGCAGCATTGTCTGTGATAATTTTCTAGGACAACCAAATATGGATAATATGTTGGTTTCAAGGAACTTGATAATAACAGAGTCAGTAGCATTCCTAGAAGTTATTTCTTCTATCCACTTGGTAAAATAATCAGTGGTAGTGAGGATCCACTTATGTTGGGCTGATGAATATGGGTGGATTTCCCTAATGAATTCCAAGCCCCATTGTTGAAAGGGAGCCTCAACACTGATGGGATGTAAGGGTAAAGGAAGGAGTTTTCTCTTGCCATCAAAAAATTGACACTTATGGAAGGATATGGCCAGTTTCTAAGTGTCTGGGAAAAGGATGGGCTAATAGTAACCAGATTTGAGGATTTTATTTGTTGTGGTCTTCCAATAAAGATGTCCCCCACATTCTCCCTCATGCAGCTCATGCATGATTTTTCCTGCATCCATCTCAAA
The DNA here is from genome assembly GCA_034641835.2 of Pinus albicaulis. Classification (NCBI taxonomy): domain Eukaryota; kingdom Viridiplantae; phylum Streptophyta; class Pinopsida; order Pinales; family Pinaceae; genus Pinus; species Pinus albicaulis. The sequence continues at coordinate 665,096,919 of CM076569.1, read as the reverse complement.
CAAATATTTAAGCAGTATAGCAATAGCATTTTTCCAATATAGAACCCCATCTAATATGCAATAATTCAAAGCCTTTTGTTTTAAAAATCTAGCTTTAGTTTTTGACAAAGAAGGAGGGGTACCAAGTTGAATTCACAAAGGTTTATTTAATGAATGGAGTTGCAAATTCTTTTGTTTTTCCAAAATATCAACCATATTCATATCTAACGGTTGGAAGTTTGACTTAGCCATGATTTTTTCTAATCCATGCCCTTTAATTAGTTTCATGGGCCTGATTTCTAAGTCATATTCTAGAATAATAGCAATCGATTTTTCCCTTTTACCATCAGGGTCTTGACTTAGAATGTCCTTGATAATAGTATCTGGGACAAAAGAAATGATGTGAGAATGTAAAATGTAGACTCTAAAGTCTTTCAATGCTTTTACCAAGGCTAAGGCTTGTTTCTCCATGATGTTATATTTGAGTGGAGCATTTCTTAAGGCCCTACTAAAAAATGATATTGGTTGTTCTTGACCCATAGTGTTATTTTGTAATAATACTGCAGCTATTGTATGTTCAGATGCAAAAGAAAAGATGTAGAAATCTTTGGTGAAATAAGGATTGATAAGAACTGGTGTTTGAGTAAGAGCTTGTTTCACTAGTTCAAATGATTGTTTAGCTTGTATTTTCCATTTAATACCTATCTCATTCTTTAGCATGTTTGTGATATTTCTCGATAGCTCAACAAGGTTGGGGATGAACCTCCTTAAAAAATTTATCTCCCCAATGAAAGATTGAAATTCTTTGAGGTTTCTAGGATGGCTGATTTTTAATATGCCATCAATCCTTTTAGGGTCTACTTTGATTCCTTCTTTAGAAATTGTGTGGCCAAGAATTTTTCCTTCTTGGAGACAAAAGGATGTCTTCTTGGGATTCAAGTATAAGCCATATTTTCTACATTTCTCAAAAACGTTTCTTAAATGAATCAAGTTTTCTTCATCAGTTTTAGAGAAAATAGTAATTTCATCAAGGTAAATGATTATAAAAATTATAGCCAATATCTTCTGAGAAGGCTATGTCCATGGCCCTTTGGAAGGTGGCCCCTGCATTCATCAAACCAAATGGCATTTTGACATACATGAATGTACCCCAAGGTGTAGTAAAAGCAGTTTTAGGTTGATCACTTGGGAGTACTAACACTTGATTGTAACCTGAGAACCCATCCAACATTGATATTCTTTTAGACCCAACCACCCTATTAAGTATGTGATCCATTTTTGGCAAGGGATAGTTATATTTTAGGGAGGCTCTATTTAGATTTCTAAAGTCAATGCAAAGCCTGATTTCCCGGTCTTCTTCCTAATAGATACTAGGTTGGAAACCCATTCTGAGTATCTAAGGGGGACTATAATCCCAGCATCATACATTTTCCTGATCTCTTGCTCAACTAAAGGTAATAAAACAGGGTTTATCTTTCTTAGTTTTTGTTTGAAAGGTTTATGATTTTCCTTAAGAGGAATTTTGTGTTGAATGATGTTGGTATCATATGATTTCATATCCTTGTATCCCAATGAAAATGCATCTCCAAACTCTTTGAAAAGTTCTATGTACTGCTGCTTCATATGAGCTGGAAGAGTGTTGGATAGCTTGATCATTCCGGGTTCTGTTAGGTTGCCTATGTTATGTTCTTCTATATTTGTTTCTATAGGCTCCATTCTTGGTTATTTGGCTACATCATTAAAATAAAAGAGCTGCTCTAATGGTGTAAGACCTCTTTGAATTGTATCATTTTGACATTGTAAAACTTCCAGGTCTTTTTGGTTTGTATTGTCAACTATTTCTGCTTTAAAATGAGGTTCAAATTTGTTTATATCAGCAGAAGAGGACAGCTATGTTTCAGGGATTTGTTCTTTAGGGTTTGATGCAGACTTTGGCGAAACTATATGAAAAACCCTCGGACTCAAACAATGTATTTCTTATGAAATGACTATTTAATATGAAGATGTCAGAAGGTGGATTTGTTGCAGACCATTTAAATGAATTTAATACAGTTACCAGTCCGTTAAGTTCTGTAGGGGTAAACTTTGATGATGAAGTTAGAGCTCTGCTATTCTTGTGCTCATTGCCAGAGAGCTAGAATGGTTTAGTAATGGCCATTAGTAACTCTGTCTCTGGATCTAGTACTTTAAAGTTTGATGATGTTGTTGGTGCTATCCTTAGTGAGGAAATGCGACGGAAAAGCTCTGGTGAGACATCAGGTAATGCTGTGAGTGCAGAGTCTAGGGGAAGAAGAATGGAAAGCGGAAAGAGCTCGGGATATCGCAGTAAATCAAGAAAAGGCAGATCCAAGTCCAGATCGGGGATAGTGTGATGGAATTGTGGAAAGAAAGGACACCTAAAGAAAGATTGTAGATCTCAGAAGGGAAAAGAAGGAGACACAAAGCAAGAAAACAATCATGAAGCAAATGTGACAGGTGATGTGTTACAAGATGCTTTGATTCTTTCTTTCGAAAATGTTACTGATTCTTGGGTTGTAGATTCAGGGGCTTCATTCCATGCCACACCTGATAAGAAATATTTTCATGACTATGTTCAAGGAAATTTTGGACAAGCTCGTTTGGGTGATGATAAACCCTGTAAAATTGTTGGAATGGGTAAAGTTCTTGTAAAACAACAGAATGGAAACCAATGGCTACTAAAGGAGGTAAGGCATGTTCCAGATCTGAAGAAAAATCTGATTTCAACAGGGCAGTTAGGCAGTGAAGGTTGTGTGACAACTTTCTCAGATAAAACTTGGAAGGTCACCAAAGGAGCCCTGGTAATAGCAAAAGGTGAAAAGGTTGGTACGTTGTATTTATGCAATGGTATTTCTAACTCTGTTAATGCTTTAACTTCCAAAGGAGCAGATGCAGCATTATGGCATCATAGGCTCGAACACATGAGTGAGAAGGGGATGAAAATTCTTCACTCAAGAAATTTGCTGCCAGGTTTGAAGAATGTTGATTTGGATTTCTGTGAGAATTTCATTTATGGAAAACAGAAGAGAGTCAGATTTCTCAGAGTTGGGAAAGAAAAGAAGAGCGAAAAATTGGAGCTTGTGCATACAGATGTATGGGGACCTGCTCATGTATCATCTCTCGGTGGCTCTCGTTATTATGTTACTTTTATTGATGATGCAACTAGAAAAACATGGATTTATTGTATTCGGAATAAATCTGATGTATTTGATACTTTCAAGAAATGGAAAGCTTTGGTTGAGATTGAGACAGGAAAGAAGTTGAAGTGTCTCAGATCAGACAATGGAGGTGAATATTGCGGCAAAGAGTTTGATAGGTACTGTTCAGAGCATGGAATTCGTAGAGAGAAGACAGTTCCAAGAACACCACAAGAAAATGGTGTGTCAGAAAGGATGAACAGAACAATCATGGAGCGTGCAAGGTGCATGAGATTGCATGCGGGATTTCCTTTACAATTTTGGGCAGATGTTGTAGATACTGTTGTTTATCTAATAAACAGAGGGCCTTCAAGTTCCTTGGATGGTGGTATTCCAGAGGAAGCATGGACAGGTAAAAAGGTAAACTACTCTTTTTAAAGCCTTTTGGTTGTGAGGCCTTTGTCCATATTAATAAAGAAAACAGAACAAAGCTTGAGGCAAAATCAAAGAAATGTACCTTTATTGGATATGGTGCTAATGATTTTGGTTATCGCTTATATGATTATGAAAATCACAAAATCATTAGGAGAAGAGATGTAATATTGAATGAAAATGTCTTGTATAAGAATCAGTTGCAAGAAAAGAAACAAGAAAAAGAAAGCAAGGAATACGCGTCTCTTGATGAGATATCTGAAAAAAGTAAAGGTGCCTGAAAATAATAATAATCAACAACCACAACAGCAGCAACCACCACAACCTGTCTCAGAATGAGTACATAGAAAAGGTGTTGAAAAGATTTAATATGCAGAATGCAAAACCAGTTAGTACACATTTTGCTAGCCATTTCAAACTTAGTAAGGAGATGTGCCCCAAGACCCAAGAAGACATGGATTATATGTCTAAAGTTCCATATGCATCGGTAGTTGGAAGCTTAATGTATGCAATGGTCTGCACAAGGCCTGATATTGCACATGCAGTGGGAGTTGTAAGCAGGTACATGAATAATCCAGGAAAAGAACATTGGATGGCATTAAAATGGATTCTCAGATATTTGAGAGGTACCACAAATCAAGCATTATGCTTTGGTGGTTCAAACATTGCTCTACAGGGATATGTTGATGCAGATATGGCAGGTGACAGAGATAATAGGAGGAGCACTACAGGATATGTATTTACTGTAGGTGGAACAGCTGTCAGTTAGGTTTCAAAAATCCAAAGTGTTGTTGCACTTTCAACAACAGAAGCCGAGTATGTTGCTGCTACAGAGGCTAGTAAAGAAATGATTTGGTTACAAAGGTTTATGGATGAATTGGGTAAGAAGCATGATATGGGCACACTATACAGTGATAGCCAAAGTGCTATTCATATTGCAAAGAACTCAACATTTCATTCCAGGACTAAACACATACATCTCAAGTACCATTTCATACGGTCAGTATTGGAAGATGGAGAGTTGAAGTTGGAAAAGATACACACTAGCCAGAATCCTGCAGATATGCTAACAAAAGTTGTAACCAGGGAGAAACTGAGAACATGCTCAGTTTCAATTAGTCTTCAAGGATGACGATGAAGATGAGAAACAGCCAGGTCCAAAGAGGAGTCATTGTCCAGCAAATGAAGCAGCAGTGGAGTTGCTACAATCAGTCTCCAAGTGGGATATTGTTGGGTGTGGAGCCTGATTATCTTGTTTACTTTGTATCATAGCATTGGACCCCTGTACCTTAAAAGGGGGAAGCGACAGCGGCAGTAGTAATCATTGCCATGGGGGTCAAGGGCAACAAGCGAGCCCCCCTGGCAAGGGTTTGACGTGCCGAAGCTAAAAACAATTGTAAAATTGCCTTGTAAAAATATAGTAATTTCTAGTCAATCTGGGTCATTCATAGGCAGATGATCTGACGGTAGAAGTTATGTTTAGTTTATGGTTTCCTAGAAGGCAACCCCTCGCTTTTATGAGGGTATTGTATTGTATTTGTGTATTATATGTGTATTATCGAGTGAAACGAGAGAGGGAGGTTTGTGAGAAAGGGCAAAGATGTACGGTGGATGCGATGAAAGAAATGCATTTATTACTTGTCCTGTCTGTCAACTTGGAAAAAAAGTACAATAAACCCTTAGGTAGTAGATCAATTCAACTATAGAAATATTCAGGAATCCACACTCAATACTTCGAATTGATGAAGTATTTATACAACTTATTACAAAATATTCTATTAACTAATTTAGGATTTATTCAAGGAAAACAAAATATCTTCATGCAAGAAGATAGAGACACCTATTTAACTAAATTCAAGTTGTCCCTGTTTATTTGATTTTCTATTTGTTTCTCTTATGTTGTCTTATCTCTCACGTTGGCTGTATCTTTTATACTAGCTTATTATCTGGATTTTCTTTTAACTCTATCTTTCATCTGTCTTTATCTTTCTACTCTTTAACTCTGTCAATTTTCTTTTATCTGAATGCTCTATTTTCTTTTTTACCTTGTATCTCTTTTACCCGTTTTTACTTTTACCTGTCACAGTAAATCACACCATTTTTCCTAGGCTTCTTCATCTAGAATTTTGATTTTTACCATCCTCCTGTAAATCTCATCTACCTCTGTATATTTTGAAAATGCAGGCTTATTGAAAAAAAGGTGTTTTACCTCATGCTGGAGGTAAAAGAAGTTCTCTAAACTCTGAAGGAGCACTTTGCCTGTGGGAACTCCTTTCATTGATGAAATGTTGGAAGTCTCTTTAGCTACTTCCCTGGTCTTTTTATCATAGTATTCATGCCTCATTAGTTTATCATTAATCACCAAAGGATTAGGCAGGCCTTTCTGCCTCAAAATATCAAACACTAGCACATTTGGCCCAATTTTCGACAGCCAAAATGTCTCTCTTGTGACACATAGGCATCCCAAGAGCGACACTTTGAGGTGGGGCAAAACATCGTTTCTCTTAGAGTCGCAATTCCGACACTTCAATAAAGTGCCAGAAGAGTGACACACTTTCCAACGTTTCTAGACGGCCATCGCTCTTCTGACTTTACTTTCTGAGTGTCGCTATCCTAACATTAGCAAGATCATTGATTTTTCGATGTTAGCTAGAACGTCGCTATTCCGATGTTAGCAAAAGCGTCTCTCTACCGAAGTTCCATAACCGTCGCTCTACCGATGTTCCAAAACGTCTCTCTACCGACGTTCCATAACTATCTCTCTTCCGACGTTTTTCAGGTTTTCAAAATCATGTCATAAGTTTGATGATTGTGGCTTTTAGTCGCTCTACCAACGTCTTGCAAACTTTGTTGAATGTCCAATGTCTTGTAGAATTTTTCGCAAGTCCGACGGTTCAGAATTCATCCAATAGCCGTCGTTATTCCAACGTTTGTGACTTTTAGTCGCTCTACCAACATCGTGCAGACTTTGTCGAAAGTCTGACATCTTGCATATTTTGTCACAAGTCCGACGATTGTAAGTGGATAATAAGCGTCGAAATATCGACGGAAAAAAACGTATATGGAAAAAAAATGGGTTAATGGTGAATATGGTAGGCTATCCCAATGATGGGTTAGTGGTGAATACGGTAGTGAGGTCAAATCAAGGCTCATGTATGAGGCTATCCCAATGATGGATCAATGATGGGTTAATGGTGAACACGACAAATATTAAGAAGTAAGAAGTCAGCTCATCATTAGCATATGCTCATTATATTATTGGATAACCTTTAATAATTACAAATACTATAAACATCCACTAGATATAGACATCTTTCTTCAAATCTGCATGGCCTGGGAGTTGCTCAACTCATATAAATATTTTCTAAATGATTTTACACTAAAAAATGCTAATTCGATGCTTGTAATATCCCTTGAAAGGTGCTCTTCATGTAATTGAGTTTTTTTCTGCTCGAAAAATTATAGAGGACACCTCAATTTTGACTTCTAACCAATTCATGGTCTTGCTGCCATATATACATAGCCTGAATCAGATTGATTTCATGCCACATAAGGACACATTTATTTACAAATGAAGCACAACTTAGAAGTATTCATGGAAGAAAATTGTAAGTATCCTCTATATGTGGAGAAATACTGCCAAAAAGTATGCTTTGTTGTTGCTTCTTATACAATTTCCCTCACTGCTATCTTTAGTCATATTAAATAACCTTACTCAGTTCTTGATAGATCCTGAATAAGGCGCACAAGGTTTATATAGGCTCTCTTCCAATAAAAAAATATAGGTCAGCCCTAATGTATGCCGAGGTAGGTTGGCCTTCCCTTTATGATTAGATCAACAAATATGAATCTCCAGAATTTCTTGTGTTATTGTGTATCTTGAGCTTTAGATTACAAGACCTTCATGCGTAGGATGAAATTTTCTCGTATAAAAACTGAATCCATTGCTATTTTTCTGCTCTTACACATTTGATGCCATACCCATTTGTTCATGCTAAAGGTACTTTCCTCATTGTGCCTAAACAAATATGGAAAAAAAAATGGGTGTAGTCTTCCAGCTCCAGGAATATGTCCAATGATATCAGAGCATCTCAAGGAATGTGTACTGCGATGGTAGATGACCTCGATAGGTACTTTTTTTCACCTAATGATTTACTTCCTCTTATAATTTGTCAAGGATGGAATAAGTTGGATCAAAGAACCAAATTTTAAGCCTATTTTAGACGTGTACAGGTTGGCTCCAAGATACATATATAGGTTGGCTACTCCACTAAAGATATGTCAGCCTCCTCAAAAGACACGTAAATTCAATAGGTTAAAATGAGTATAAATAGAGGCTAAAATTTCCTCCATTTTGTCCTTCTTTCATTGAAGAAATAAGTAGAAGAAAAGAAAAAAAATTATGAAGACAAGGAAACACGACAAAGATCATAAACCAAAATCTTCTATGGCATATCTCCTAAAGGACCAAACTTATATGTGATCCATCTATGTACTAAAAACACCAAAGCTTTTGTGATTCATCTCTTAGGAAATATAGGACCAAAAGTATGAAGTAATTTCTGTGCAAAGTAATTGAAATTTTTTTGTGCAAGGAAATAAATGTATCTCTATGGGAAGGGGCCAAGAATTTATGGATTATGTCTAAGAAATCAGACCAAAAATTTGTGAGAAATAGTTGAGATCCTGAAGTTGAATTTCTATGTGAAAAAATATTGCATCACTTATGGAAGAGGATCCTACATTCTTTGTTTTCTTAATATTGTCACCATATTAAGAAGGGACTACTAGTTTTATTTACTCTTTTTGTTAGGGCGGTAGAGCCTCATTAATGTGCACTAGTGTTATATGTTCCCAAAGATTGTCGAATCTCAGTTTATGAACATGAGTGCAAGGTAGGGGACAGAGTGAAGAGCTAGTTCAACGAAGGAAGTTAGGAGCTGCTAAATTGGAGATTGGATACTAAGTGATTTGAAGAGTGAAATATATTTTTATATGAGCAGACCTTCTTGGAGCATTCATAGAAGACCTTGTTTAAAGCATTGATGAAGATCTTGTTGAATACTTGAAGCCCTATTGAAGAAGCCTCATTTAAGCATAATTGAAATCCATTGAAGTAGCCTCTTGGTAACAGATCTTGATAACCATTTTTGGAGCAGTAAAATGTATCTATGATAAATCTATTGATCATGAGAAACCTGACCTATGATAATCTGAGACAAATTGTGGGATATGATCTGTAGCGGATCTTGTATATTTTGGAGCAAACTTTGGAGACTAATTGAAATAGATTATATTCTTGACCTAAGTACATTGGAAGATATGTCAAACATACCATTGAATACTTCTGAATAAATCCATTGAATCTTATTTGAAGTATCTTGGAGGCAATCTATACCACCTATAGAAGAATTTGTTGAAGTAAATCTTGGAGCAGTATGTGAGGCATTTGGAGCATTATTGGAGACATTATTGAAGCATTGTTAAAGTATTGCTGAAGAGATATTTCAAGTATTGTTGTAGAAGCTTCTGGAATACTTGAAGACATATTTAATCCACCTTAAAGGATTGAAACATGAAGATAGGGTTGGATCCTTAGAGGATTGGAGTCCTCATATAATATTGGAGCCTTCTAGGAAATTAGGTTGGAGCCTGGATTGTCTTTGAGGATTAGATTCCTCATAAGAGTTTGGAGCCTCATTGAGAAAAATTTGGATCTTGGATTGATTTTTTAGTATTGGAGTCCTCATACGAGGTTGGAGGCTTATTGAGATCAAGGTTTGAGTCTTGAAGGAATTTTATTGTACAGGTTGGAGCTTGATTTTTTGTAAGAGGATTGGAGTCATCATCAGTTACATCAATGACAAAGGGGGATATTTTTGAGATATCGTCATTATTTTCATTTATGACCAAATTGAATTTGGCTTCTTGAGCTTACCTGTAGTGAGGTTTCCACCTGGATCCAACATTATGCATGGAACCATAACAACCCTAACATGCCAAACAAAAGGATTATCAAGAAAAATTAATGAAATTTGTAACTTGTTTTGAATGAAAATTTGTAAAAATACTTAAAGAGACGTTGTTGAAACATAAAAGTATATTTTGGATGCACTATAACCATATTTTATCAAAGTGTTTGTTATAAATACCAACGCATTTCTTGGAGCTCACATATGTCAAAAAATAAAAAATGTGGAATGTGATGGCAAATGAATTCATTGGGTACTTTTTTCCAGCTAATGGTTTACTTTCTCTTATAATTTGTTAAGTATGGAATAAGCCAGATTAAAGAACCAAATTTGAAGCCTATTTTAGACCTATATAGGTTAGCTCCAACATAGGTAGGTTTTCTCTCCATTAAAGATATATTTGCCTCCTCAAAAAGACATGATAGTTCAACAGGTTCAAACAAGTATAAATAGAGGTTGAACTTTCCTCCATTTCAGCCTTCACTCATCCAAAAATTAAGTAGAAGATAAGAAAATAAAGTGAAAAGAAGACCATGAATAAGGAATAAGATTAGAAACAAGATTATTTTTTGGCATATCTCTTAAAGGATCGAAATTATCTGTGATCCATCTCTGTACTAAAAAGACTGATGTCTTTGTGATTCATCTTTGAGGCATAAGACCAAAAGTATGAAGTAATTTATGTGAAAATTAAGTGAAACAATTTTTTGCATGAAGGTAAAGGTATATCTAATGGGCCAAGACCCTGTGGATTATCTTTGAGAAAGTAGACCAAAAATTTGTGAGAAAGAGCTCAAATCCCAAGGTTGAATTTACGTGTGAAACAATATTGATACATTTGCACTCCACCTCTCACTGGACATTTTCATTAACCACATGGTGCAGTTTGAATAAACGCCATTATACATGGAGATCACTTCCTAGTGTAGGTTGATCTTAATTCTTGGGGCATTAGCCTACAAAAATAACAACACAGTGCACAACTATGTCATATAATTTGAGGTACTAGATGAGAAAGAAATGTAATATTTCCACAATTAACTCTGTATAGTTGTGCATATCATAATTCCCAACACAAGTAACTTCTCATCCTACAAAGACAAACATCTTCTCTACAGACAAAGTCAGAGCATGATGACCCTTGTGAAGGTTTAATGCATAAACATCTATAACAACTCTCAGGGAAAATCATTTATTTAGTTTGCCATATTTCAATAACAGATTAGAAAATAGCATAGTATAAATTGCTAAGTAATTCAAGATTATCAAAGACATATATTATTTTCATTTATGACCCAATTGAATTTGGCTTCTTGAGCTTACCTGCAGTGAGGTTTCCACCTAGATCCAACATTATGCATGGAACCATAAAACCCCTGACATGCCAAACAAAAGGATTATCAAGAAAAATTAAGGAAATTTGTAACTTGTTTTGAATGAAAATTTGTACAAAGACTTAAAGAGACGTTGTTGAAACAGAAAAGTATATTTTGGATGCACTATAACCATATTTTATCCAAGTGTTTGTTATAAATAACAACGCATTTCTTGGAGCTCATAGATGTCAACAAATAAAAAATGTGGAATGTGATGGGAAATGAATTCATTGGGTACTTTTTTCCACCTAATGCTTTACTTTATCTTAAAATTTGTTAAGGATGGAATAAGCCAGATCAAAGAACCAAATTTGAAGCCTATTTTAGACCTGTATAGGTTAGCTCCAACATAGATAGGTTGGCTCCTTCAGTAAAGATATATTCGCCTCCTCAAAAATACATGATAGTTCAATAGGTTCGAATGAGTATAAAAAGATGTTGAACTTTCCTCCATTTCAACCTTCACTCGTCCAAAAATTAAGAAGAAGATAAGAAAATAAAGTGAAAAGAATACCATGAATAAAGACTAAGATTAGAAACAAGATTATTTTGTGGCATATCTCCTAAAGGGTTGAAATTATCTGTGATCCATCTCTGTACTAAAAAGACCGAAGTCTTTGTGATTCATCTCTGAGGCATAAGACCAAAAGTATGAAGTAATTTATGTGAAAATTAAGCGATTTTTCTTTTTTGCATGGAGATAAAGGTATCTCTAATGGGCCAAGACCCTGTGGATTATCTTTGAGATAGTAGACCAAAAATTTGTGAGAAAGAGCTTAGATCCTAAGCTTGAATTTATGTGTGAAAAAGTATTGACACATTTGCACTCCACCTCTCACTAGACATTTTCATTAACCACATGGTGCAGTTTGAATACAAAACACCATTATACAAGGAGATCACTTCCTAGTGTAGGTTTATCTTAATTATTGGGGCATTAGCCTACAAAAATAACAAAACAGTGCACAACTATGTCATATAATTTGAGGTGCTAGATCAGAAATAAATGTAATATTTCCACAATTAACTCTGTATAGTTGTGCATATCATAATTCCCAACACAAGTAAATTCTCATCATACAAAGAAAAACATCTTCTCTACATATGGATTCAGAGCATGATGACCCTTGTGAAGGTTTTATTCATAAACATCTATAACAAATCTCAGGGAAAATCATTTATTCATTTTTCCATATTTCAATAACAGATTAGAAAATAACATAGTATAAAATGCTAAGTAATTCAAGATTCTCAAAGACACATTTTCATTTATGACCCAATTGAATTTGGCTTCTTGAGCTTACCTTCACTGAGGTTTCCACTTGGATCCAACATTAGGCATGGAACTATAACACCCCTGACATGCCAAACAAAAGGATTATCAAGAAAAACTAAGGAAATTTGTAACTTGTTTTGAATGAAAATTTGTATAAAGACTTAAAGAGACATTGTTGAAACATAAAATTATATTTTGGATGCACTATAACCATATTTTATCAAAGTGTTTGTTATAAATACCAACACATTGCTTGGAGCTCACATATGTCAACAAATAAAAAAATGTGGAATGTGATGGGAAATGAATTCATTGGGTACTTTTTTCCACCTAATGGTTTACTTTCTCTTACAATTTGTTAAGGATGGAATAAGCTAGATCAAAGAACCAAATTTGAAGCCTATTTTAGACCTGTATAGGTTAGCTCCAACATAGACAGGTTGTCCTCCACTAAAGATATATTATCCTCCTCAAAAATACATGATAGTTCAATAGGTTCGAACGAGTATAAATAGAGGTTGAAATTTCCTCCATTTCAACCTTCAATCATCCAAAAATTAAGTAGAATATAAGAAAATAAAGTGAATAGAAGACCATGAATAAGGAATAAGATTAGAAACAATATTATTTTGTGGCATATCTCCTAAAGGATCGAAATTATCTGTGATCCATCTCTCTACTAAAAAGACCGAAGTATTTGTGATACATCTCTAAGGCATAAGACCAAAAGTATGAAGTAATTTTTGTGAAAATTAAGCGAAGCAATTTTTTGCATGGAGGTAAAGGTATCTTTAATGGGCCAAGACCCTATGGATTATCTTTGAGAAAGTAGACCAAAAATTTGTGAGAAAGAACTCAGATCTTAAGGTTGAATTTACGTGTGAAAAAGTATTGACACATTTTCACTCCACCTCTCACTAGACATTTTCATTAACCACATGGTGCAGTTTGAATAAAAAATGCCATTATATAAGGATATCACTTCCTAGTGCAGGTTGATCTTATAACTTGGGGCATTAGCCTAGGAATTGTTGTATAATAGAAGGGATTGTTGAAACTATCAGGTTGAATATTAGAAGGTTGACAATGGCTACCTCTAGTGGTTCTATACCTTTGCATATGTCTCATGTGGTAGTTTTTTAGGGGTCAATGGTTGTTGTTCGGGATAGTCATGATGTTGAAATTTCAAATTATTTCTTGACCATAGGTTCAAGTGTGCCATTTGTACATTCTCCTTCTTATTATCAAATCATATGAAGAAGAGGGGGAGAGCGCATATTTAGTTCTACCGAAGAAACAATAAGTTGTATAGAGCATGCTATATTATATTCTGATGAGGCTGCTTCTTTCCTAACAATTCAATCAAGCACAGTCAGTTAATTTTGAGCCATATAATTTCTCAAAAAGACTCTAGAGTGAGTCCTGAATATGAAGCAAGGCCTGCATCCTTTGTCACTGCAACATTTGTACCTATTGCAGTAACAAAATTAGCAACAACAACAACAAAGGTTGCACATGAAGCTGCTCTAAGATGGGCATTAGGTAAGCTCACATGGCAGTTGTAGAAGGTCATTTTTTAGTTAGTAGATTAGAAATATCTCCTAATATGGACATGGATGGGTATATGGAAAATCCATAAGCCATTATGAGTTTACCATCTCCATTTAGGTCACCATCTCCTATATGGAGAATTTCAACTCCCATTCACGAGGGGGTTCAACAAACCAATGTTTCAAGGAACCTTTACACTCTCCTAAAATAACTCCATCAAGGCATATATCTCTAACCCCATGACCTGAAATGTGTGTAATGGAAAGAAAAAATTATTTAACTTCTTGCAGTTCACCATTACCCTCGGTAAATCCTCAAGAAAAATCTGATTCTAAATTGTCATTTTGTCCCTTTGTTGTGTCCAAACCTATTCATGGAACCATTAATGGTCGGAGCTTGTTAGCACTTTTTGTGCCTTATAAAATGATCAAAATTTTTACTTCTTTTGTTTCTTCGTCTATGAATAGAACTACTATTTCTTGGGTTGGCACTAATGATAAGATAGATTCCCAAAATGGTGGCATGGGAATTTAAGGAAAGTTGAGCATTTAGCATAGAAACAAAAAGAAAAGGAATTGTTGTATAATAGAAGGGATTGTTGAAACTATTAGGTTGACTTTTAGAAGGTTGAAAATGGCTACCTCTAATGGTTCTATACCTTTGCCTACGTCTCATGTGGTAGTTTTTTAGGGGTCAATGGTTGTTGTTCCAGATAGTCATGATGTTGAAATTTCAAATTATTTCTTGACCATAGGTTCAACTATTCCATTTGTAAATTCTCCTTCTTATTATCAAATCATATGAAGAAGAGGGGGAGAGCACATATTTAGTTCTACCGAAGAAACAATAAGTTGTATAGAGCATGCTAGATTATATTCTGAAGAGGCTGCTTCTTTCCCAACAACTACAGTCAAGCACAATCATTTCATTTTGAGCCATATAATTTCTCAAGAGACTCTAGAGTGAGTCCTGACTATGAAGCAAGGCTTTCATCCTCTGTCACTGCAACATTTGTACCTATTGCAGTAACAAAAGTAGCAACAACAACAACAAAGGTTGCACATGAAGCTGCTCTAAGCTAGGCATGAGGTAAGTTCACATGGCAGTTGAAAAAGGTAATTTTTTAGTTAGTAGATTAGAAATCTCTCCTAATATGGATATGTTTGGGTATATGGAAAATCCATAAGCCATTATGAGTTTACCATCTCCATTTAGGTCACCATCTCCTATATGGAGTATGCCAACTCCCATTCATGAGGGGGTTCAACAAACCAGTGTTTCAAGGAACCTTTACACTCTCCTAAAATAAATCTATCAAGGCATATATCTCTAATCCCGTGACCTAAAATGTGTGTAATGGAAAGAAAAACATATTGAAATTCTTGCAGTCCATCATTACCATGGGTAAATCCATGAGAAAAATCTAATTCTAAATTTTCATTTTGTCCCTTTGTTTTCATATGCCTGTCACCAATAACACACTTCTTGTTCAGAAAATAGGATGATGTACTCTTGGACTACTTGAATGAAGATGGATTGAAAATTGAACCAACGTGACAAGTATTTTTAAACAGAAAGATGATAAATTGGTGTATACTTACCATTTTGTGGGTTGACAAAGGCCGATTGCACTTGATTTCTTGGTCAGGCCAGTAGTTGTCTTTGCTTAGTGGTTGGTGGTCGAACCAATGGGTCCCCTGTTAAACCCCTAAACCAACGTCTTCTCAGCTAAACCCCTGAACCAACGTATTCTTAGCTAAACCCCTGAATCAACGTCTTCTCAGCTACTGTCTTAGCGATTCTGCAACGTGATTGTAGTCGTCGGACATTGCTGGAAAAAAAACGGTAAGGTAATTAGGCTAAGCATTGTTGGAAAAAATGCGGTAAGGTAATTAGGTAAGAATTTTTGGAAAAAAGGCGGTAAGTTAATTAGGCTAAGCATTGTTGGAATTTTAAAAAAGGGGTGGTATTTAGGCTAAGATAGGGGTCTAAAATTCCACAAGGTAACACAAATTTCACCAAATGAAATTTCGAATCAATACTTATTTGCATATATATCCTTCGCTTCATGAAGCTTCCACAAGTAAAAGGTTCAATTTAATGCTTATATCGAACACACCTATCCACACTCTTGATTTGATGAGTGTGTGACAAGTCTCCTTTTCTTAGCAGTTGTTTTCCATTTTGGGTCTAGACAATCCCCCTCCTCGAGTGATCTACCTGATCGATGTAACACCCTTACATTAAATATGATCTCTATAAACAATTTTGTGTAATTGAGAATCTCATCATAATTTTAGACTGCTTGCATGGAAAATCAGTGTGGTTAATCTAATAAAATTATTACTAGTAAAAGTTCATTCTTGTTCTGATAATGATATTGACGCATGGTCATGTGTTACTATTCATTGTGCATCAATGGTTTAATCAGGTATTAATGCTAAGTTAAAGAATAATGCTTTAAAATAATTATGTCAATTTATTAATTATGAATTAGTAAAATTAATTAAAAATTACTAATTAGACTACAATGTTAATTGATTAATTACTTAATTTTTTTATGTTATATTTATCAACATACACATAATAAAACATTTAAGTGACTCTTAAAAACCCAAGGAAGAGGCACACACGTTAGAGTCTGAGCAAGTTAGCCATTAATGCATGGTGGTGTCATCTATGTTTCGTTCCCTAAAAGGGTAACTTGATGGGTAATGAAATGCAAAGGAGGGCTAAGAGTTCCCTCTTAGTCACATTTGGAGGCAACCCCAAACAACATTAAATACACGAGATGAGGAGATCAGGGGGTCCAAAATTTTTGGTGTTGAAGAGAATTCTCAAGAAGTAAACCTATGCAAGAACATTACAAGGGGGAAATTACACCAAAGAGTGGCTCCTCCTTCATTAGTTTTCTTTTCCCATATATAAAAAAGCTTGAGCGTGAACAACGAGTGATTGAACATACAAGTGCTTGCTTATATTGATAAACCATGGTTATTGCTGCTACTGATAAACCATTGTGCTTTTCTGTTGAAAAACGCAACAATAAATTCTTAATTTTATTTTCCCTTGATTATATTAAGAAAATTCGATTTTCGACATCAACCATGGGGGGTCTGAAGGGTAGTATCTGATGCTCTTGTGCATATGTGGTTAAAAAAAAATGCCCCCTTTCATTTGCATTAAGTGTTCCTGATACAAAATCCATATTATAGTTGAGGCCCTAAAAATTAGATGAAGTTCAAGTACATTGAATGTATTGTCTATAAATAACCCTTCTAACAACTTGCCACAAACATACAATGATGTCATTTATATTGGTGGTGTAATTCACTTGATGAATTGCGTTACAACTTTAATTGCTAGAGAGGCCTTGTCTTTTTCAGTGATCTATTCATTTCCAACTCCTTGTGTGAGAGAGCACTACAAGATCCATCTGAACATGAAGTGTGGATATTGTGAGTGATTCAAATCGAGGCTTGGAAAATTATCTATTTTTTCTATTTTTGGTATACATGGTAATAATGGCATTACCCACAAACACATGCTACCCTCATAACCAATACCTAGTTATCTAAAAATCAAATGTTTCCAATATGCTCAATTAGAGGTGAAGGATTCTCCTAGGAGGTCAATATTTTGGTTTTGGGTGTTATTTTCAGCCTCAGATACTTAATGGTTAAGGGATTCAAGGGTAAAGGGTTAAGTTCCAAGGGATTTAGGGTCAGAGGATTTAGTGGTTAAGCACTTAAGATTTAGGGGATTTAGGTGTTTAAGGGATTATAAGTTAATTAAGGTGTTTAAGGGTGAAGGATTAGGGGTTAAGGGTCATAGGTTAAGAGGAGAAAGAGTTATGGCTTACAAGGTTCATGGATTATAGCTGGTTAGGGGTTATTTTCTTAATATTTAATGAGTCAAGGGGTTTATCGGTTATGAATTATGAGTGTAGGGGTTAAGGGATTATGGATTTGGGGTTAAGGGGATATGGAATTCAATGGCTATGCATTAAGGGATTATGGTTTGTGATCATTGGACTGCTAATCCCTGAATTATCACCACTTTTGGGGGTTCCCCTATCGATTGCTCTCACTACCTTCCCTCTAGGTCCCCTAGCCCCTTATATGAAATTAGGTCCTAAGCCCCCTTCTCATTCTATAATTCTAGGATTATAGATCATAGTAAACCATGCTTGCACCTCTAAATTATACCCATCCATGCAACGTTTGTGTCCCCTTGAACCATTATTTCACATTCCCCAAGGCACAAATCAAATATTTGGATGTATCTTGGATGACTTGTCACATTCCATGACTAGCTTCACACATGAATAGGAATTCCCATCATCTAAGAATTTTTGGAGGGTTTTCATGGCATAGTCAAGGGCCACATTTAAAAAAAAAGAGCATTTTATAAGTATATGTTACATGGATTAAGGACCATAGGGTTGTTGACAAGGAGAAAATTCCACCTTTCCAACAAGGGGGAATTAATCACCCGATCATAGGTCCCAACTAGACCTGCTCTCATTTTGAATGGCCAATCCCAATGGGTTTTAAGGACTATTATAAGGGTTAGGGGAATATTGAGTTAGTGGTTAAGGGATTAGGGATTAGGGGCTTAGGGGTTCGATGAATAGGAGATCAAGGGTTAGAGGTTTAGGGTTTAGGGGTTAAGTGTTAGGAGAATAATGAGTTAGTGGTTAAGGGGTTAGGGATTGGGGGCTTAGGGGTTAGGGGAGTAATGATTTAGTGGTTAAGGGATTAGGGATTGGGGCTAGGGAGATAATGAGTTAGTGGTTAAGGGTTTAGGGATTGGGGGTTAGGGGTTAGGGGATTTAGGTGAATTTAGGGTTTGGGGGTTGAATAATGAGTTAGCAGTTAAGGGATTAGGGATTGGGGGCTTAGGGGTTAGGGGATTTAGGCGTAGTTAGGGGTTAGGTACCTGAATAATGAGTTAGTGGTTAAGGGATTAGGGAGGGGAAACTCCTGTTAATAAGTCTTCCTGATATTATGTTTCAATAAATATGTACAATCTGGAATAATTATACAACCAAGCCTACATAAACCATTTATGCTTCTTTCCAAATGTGCTTGCAACTTGTTCTTAGCCTTATGTTGGCAATAGCAACAACCTCCCCTTTTATTTAATATTAGTAATAATACTAAATAAAATGGGGATATAGTTAAAAATCAAAAATCCAAAAAATCAATTAGGATTTGTTTCCTTAGACTTTCTATCATAAACCTACAAAAATCCCTTTGAGAGAATATTGCGAAAATATTAAAGTTTATGATAGATTATAATAAAATTGCTCTTTAAACAAGATAGCGCATCCATAACAAAATGGTATATATCTTTTATAAAACGCATTGGTCGCAAATCGCATAGCGCAGAAAACAGAAATGATTAATGAATATCTTTTGCGCTCTTTTCAATTTTGCGCTTTTGCGATTTTGCGATATGTGCTTTTGCGATTTTGCGATATGCGCTTTTGCGCTATTGCGCAATTTTCTCTTTTGCGCTATTTTCATAACTGCGATGACTTCATTTTGCGATATTGCGACATTGCGATATTGCGATATTGCGCAGCAAATCGCAGATCGCAATGTCGCAAATTAATGTAGGCGCGCTATCCCAAGGCAATCTTCCCATATGTCAAATCCGTTATGCGCTTTAATGATTAAATTAAATGATTGGATTGATTATTAATGGTAAAAGAGATTGTGTTTAGATTGAAAGTCGTTTCACAATTAAAATATTATATTTCATCCGCTTTCACATTTAAAACAGTCTCATCACCTTTCTTATACCATTACTCTCATTTACTCGTAAAACGCAGGCACGAAGGAGAAAACGTCTATACAAAGCTTCCGCTAAACACTATGGGTAAGAAGGAGAAGAGCTCAAATTCTGAAAACAAAGAAATGGCTTCGCTATATGCAGACACCGCCTGTAACAAGGATGCCGGTATATCCACTTGGGAAGGAATGTATAATTTGTTAGAAGAAGAAAACCCTGTGGTGATAAAAGTTGCAGCTACATCAGGTTCCAAGAATACGTCTGAAGCAACCCTTAGAGACTTAGCTTGCTCATTTCTGCATAGAATAGTAGCAAGGCCCAGGATTCTCCCATATACAGACATGGTGAGATGGGTGCTGGATAGCACAGATATTTCAGACAGACAATTCAGAACTCCATCTGAAGAGCTAATCGGGTCATTCACCATAGAAGATCTGAGATTAATGTATAAGTTTCCAGAACCTCGGGCGACTTTCAACAAACAATTCATGGAAGATTTTGCCAGAGAACATGCAAATTTGGCAGAATGCACAAAGGAGTGGACCAAAAGAAGTGAACCATTGAAGAAAAAAAAACAAGGTATGTACAGCATGGGTTCACTTACTTCTCCTTATTTTTTTACTGCTGCCATGTTATGCAGGCTTTTTGGAAAGCCTGACATAAATATGATCTTACCCGAATGACTTCCTTTGTTGAATGCGGCTGTTAATTCTACAATTGTAGACTGGGCCAAAATCCTATCTGATAATTTGACCACTGCTATTTTTCACTACCGGTCTAAACGAAATGTTTCTCAGCGGGTTTATCCACCTTTTTATTTATCTGCTTATGTCATGGACGCCATCTGCTATGTCTCTAAATTCCCTGTGATGGGCTGGAAATGGACTATCCACGATCCTTTGCCCATTCATGTGTACCATAAAGAACTATGGGAGTCTAAGTTTGTCCCTCATTTTTACCAAAATTTTCATGGAATAATGCTGCCATTGTACAGAACATGGTATAATAAGGATGCCCCAAGGTTATCCTCAGAAACAGAGGTTGATATTCTCCCCGTCGCGAGATGGTTTGGAGAAGAATTGTTCACTTATATTAGGGTTTTTGGAAGTTATGCTTCTCCCCATGTTTTACCCCTTTATGTTCCAGATAGACTTGTAGCTCGGGAAATTGCTTATCAGACCTGTGGCTAGGGAGGTATAACAAAAGATTTAAAAGAGAAGAAAAAGGGCATCTGGCCACAATTTCCTGTAAAATGTGGAACATTTTCACTGTTTGATATTGGTCATGCATTTCAAGAGATAGGAAACATTACATGCCTACAACTGTTCAAATTTTCGAGAAGGTTATTCGACCCAAATGATATTGTTAAGAATTTTACTAATGCAATCAAAGTAAGGGAATTTTCCGGGGAACAGGATCTTTTTGATGATATGTTCCAAGCAAGAAATTCATTCAAAGAAGTTTTGAATTCAGCTCAAGCGCAACTATCTCCAGAGGAATTTCAGGAATTCAAGCTTTACAGAGAAAGAAGACTAATTCCTATTCCTTTGGATAATCTACGCTTAGAGCCCGCAAGGGAGAAAACTCCTAGTGTTAGTCTTAACGGCAGTTCAAGTACAGGTAAATCTAAATCAAAATCTGACAGAGATTCTGAACACTCCAATAAGTCTAAAGAAAAGGAAGATAAAATGGAAGAATCCATTAAAGATTCTGCATAATCTAAAGAACTTACTCAACAGCAAATTTTGACTTCTCAACAGACGAATCCTCCTCCAACCAATGTACAGCAACAACCAGTCACCATTGAGTTAGACAAAGAATGGGAAACCTTTAACCAATTGATTAATGTAGAAGGACAGAATGTACAGACCCCTGTCCAAACAACCAAAGTTTTGAACACAGGAACAAGCAGCACAGTCACAGTGACAGAGCACATACCAATCACACCCTCCTCTGAAATTGTACTTAATGTAGAGGAAATTCCTCCTCTAGATGTATTCTACAGCCCAAAATACAAAGCAGTAGTGAAGAGACAGAGAAAAAAGAGAAAAATAGAAAGTGCAATTGCTACTGAAGCAGAACAAGTAGATGTTTTGTGGAAAGATCCTGCCACAGAACCTACTCATAATCTCACTAAGTTATCTCAAATGACAGGAGCTTATGCTTCTGCAACAATTGATAAAGCATTTGAGATACAAATTTTGTTGAATGAAAAAGAAGAACAGGTAAAAGCTCTGCAACAACAATTGCAACAGGTACAGGCCAATAAGGAAGCACAATTGAAACTTGAAGAGTTACAACAACAACTTCAAGAAATGAAAATAGGACATCAAAAAAGCCTGGCTGATAAAGACAAACAAATATAGATTCTCCAAGATCAGCATAAAGATGATCCTAAGCTTCCAGAATTCATTTCAGAAACTATCTCTTTGAACAATCAACTACTGCAACAAAAGGAAGTTTTCTGCCAAAAAATCTTGCAATGGAATTCTTTGTGCCAAGAGAGCGATAAAATCACAAATCATGTCGTAGATTTACGAAATGATTATGATTTGATTAATGAAAAGATCAATGATTATCTGGCATGGCAAAAGACAGAAGAAGTCAGAAAAGCTGGTGCACCCATCGTTAAAGAAAACCATAAAGAAATACTATTCAATAACTGGGATGCACAAATCAGAAGGGAAGAAAAAGCAACAGAGGAGGTAGCTACAGCGGCAAACACTCTCACTGATTGTATAAATGAAAATTTACACAAAGCTAATTTGATCCCAGAAATTGTTCCAGGATATCTCTCACAGGCAAATCAACTGCAAAGAGAATGGAGGCAAGAGGCAGAAGAAAGAGCAAAATCCATCCAAGGGCTGACAAGATTGAATTGGGACTCATACTGGATGTACTTGGTGAAGCCACACAGTCAGCACAGTGCGCTTAATTGTATCATCAATGCTACAGAGAAGATTGCTCCTACGCTTGCCGACTCTGTCTTTTTAGGACAGTTGAATTCTGAAGTCGGTCAACCGCATCTTCTCAAAACTATGCTAGATGCGTGCAAGTTTAAAGATCAAGTTAATAGATAGATAGATTTAGTTTTAATTTCACTGTATTTTAGCCTAGGAAAAGGACGGTCATTGAACCGAATCCTTAATTTTTGTAATAAACTATTTTTAGATTTAGCTAAGTAGTATTTAAACCCCTCTCATGCATTTAGAGAGGTGTCCTGGATCTTAAGATTTTTTGGACTTGGAGATTGCATTTCTGTACTCCATTGTCTTATATATTTTTAAAAAGGATCACATCTGGTGATTTTCATGCGGAATTATCTTTGAAGTGTTGCATTTCTGTACCTTTAGAATTTGATTTTGCATCATAGTTACTGGATAGAGTATCAGATTGCATTTTAAAGTCCTCAAGATGAACAAGGTATTTCTATCTGTTCACTATTGATTTCTTTTGTCTTATGATATTCGTTTTAAAATTTCTATCATTTATATGTATATTTGTTTTCACAACGCTTCCTTTTATATATCATTTTTTAGTATAATTGAAACGTTATTTTTCATAATTACATGTAGATGGTATACAATGATGAATGCAATATGCTAATACAACTCTGTTTAATTTCTTAAACAGAGTTATCTTTATTTTTTTCTGCACATTTCAATTTAATTAATAATACATTTTCATGGTTATTGTTGAATTGGAACAATCTTAAGTTGTATTCACATATAATTACCCGGGTTAGTATTAGAATTTCTTTATCAGTATTTAGCTTAAATTAGATAGTTTTATTTCAGTTAATTTAGTCCCATTTCCACCCATCCAATCCAATTCATTTAGTTACAAGGAAACTGGTCCTTTAAATCCAGTCGGAGCCACCATTCCAAACGGAAAAGGAGCTGTCTTAAGGTCCCGACTGGGTGGTTTTCCCCGATGTTTGAAGCAGAGATTTTCTAGGCTTCAACATTTTTGGCTCTAGAAGGAGGGCCTGAGCTATGAATGGCAAGTAAATCTTTATCCACAAGCCATTCTGAGAGCAAAACACCCTCATTAACTTCTTCAATTTCTTCTGAAATTCAAAATCCTAGAGAAGAAATTGCAGAAAATATTCAAACACCCACTACCAAAATCTCAAAACAGTCAGACAAACAACATCCTGAGTCTCCTGAAGTTCAAGATCTAATTCATAAATTGAAAGGATTCTCATTATCTCTTGAAGAGTCTGAAATATCTGACGGTAGTGTTACTTCAAAATTTGTTTCTTCCAAACCTCTTACTAGGCTTCAAAGTGAAAAACTTGGTATTTCTCCGAAAGAATTCCCTTTACCTAGTAGAGTCAAGACAAGAAAAACTCAATCGGAATCAGTAAGTAATATAAGTTCAACCTCTAATATTCAAATATCTGTTTCCGAAATCCCAACTCAACAAAGTACAGTTGTTTCCATATCATCTCCACAAACATCTTCTCCTCAATCCTCATCAATATCAACATCATCTATTCCAACCACTTCTATTCAGATACCACCAGTTTCTACTATTCCTCCAATAGTCGTTCCAATAATGGCACAGAGACCATGGTCTACTCCAGGAGCAGTCAACATGGCTGCACCTTTACATGATTTACCAGACAATCCTGGAAAATGGCTTCCAAAGTTTAGCCCAGATCTTAACATTCAAGCTGAAGAACATATCAATAACTTTATGCTGGCTATAAATTTGAATGGAGTCATACACGAAGATGTTGTAGTTAGATTATTCCCATATACTCTTCAGGGAGTAGCAGGATCATGGTATTTTTCATTACCATCAGGATCCATAACGAGTTGGGACATTTTTGCAGATCATTTTTTGAGCAAATTTGGAGATGACCGATCAATTGCAACTTTACTCAATGATCTCTCAAATTTGAAGATAGAACCCAAGGAACCTATAAAAGAATTCAATGCTAGATTCAACAAACTCTTGAACAAAATTCATACAGATTCACAACCTAGTGAACAAGTCAGAATTGAATGGTATATAACTGCCTTACCCTCAAACATAGCAATTTTCGTAGACAGAGCTGCAAAGCCTACATTAGCTGAGAATATGAAAGAAGCTATTGCAGTGGAAAAACGTATCACTTCTCTGGAAAAGAAAAATGCTATCGAGGAAAGGAAATCAAAGAAGGTCAGCTTCAAAGATGATTCAAAGAAAAAGGCCAAAGATCCATACGACATGGAAGGTTTATAGAAAGTTCTTAAAACCATGTCAAATGAAATGGTTGAAATGAAAAAACAAGTGGCTAAAACTTCTACCAAGACACCATTCCGAAATTTCAGAAGAAACCAAGTTGAATCTAAACCTCCTAATGCAATCTCTAATGCAGAATCAGAAGAAGAGGAAGAAGAATAAGATACATCTATAGTATCAGATCAAGAAGACGAAAATGAAGAAATAGCTGAATTGAATGGAATGTGGGATTTTATTCTCCCTAATTCTGATAGTGAAGAAGCTATGCCTATAAGTACTAGGAGTAAATCTACAGCAAAACCAGTGTAAACAGTTCCTAAAAAGAAAATTACAACTCAAAGTACCAAAGACAAACCCACTGTGAAGAAAACTTCTCCATCACCTACTCAAAATCAGCCATCTTCTTCTAATCCTCTCACATCAACAACGAAAACTTTAGTAGTGTCAGATCCTATGGAATACAACATTGTCGAAGACATGAAAAAGATCAAAGCCAACATTTCCTTACATGAACTCAGCAAACTAAAACACCAGCAAAAGTTGCTATTGAAAGAATTAAATGCTACACCAAGTGCTCCTTTACCAAGCGGTGTAGTTGCAAAAGCAGCGAGAGGAACTGGTAAGCCACCAGACAAGGTAGATGCTACTGATACTGTGCTCATTGGGGAAAAGTCAAATTCTCAAACTCCTCCTTTTCTTTTGACTTATGAGATGTACAATAAAAATCTGCACAATTGTTTGGTTGATTCTGGAGCTTCCTCCAATATAATGCCTACTTCTGTCTGTGCCAAATTGAATATTGAAGCACAGAAATCAGCAGTTCATATCGTCCAATTGGATCGCTCTAAAGTTCAAGTTGTAGGAGAAATCAATTCAGTCACTATCAGATTAGCTTCCGATCCTAGGATTGTCCAAAGAATTGATATTTTGATTGCTGATACTCCTGAATTCTATGGATTAATCTTGAGCAGGGACTGGTCTGCGAAACTTAACGGTTATATCTCAACTGATTATTCACACATGTGGCTTCCCTACAAAGGGAAACCAAATCAAATAAAAATTGAATGAGAAAAACATATGACGCACACTGTCACTGAATTTGAACAACCTAATGAACCTGTGGCATTCAACAACAATATTCTTGGAGGTTATTCTGCTGAATCGTTTCTTGGAAATTTCAAAGCTCCTCAATCACCTTTTTCATTAAATACTTTTGTTTCTCAGATAGAAAAATTTTCACAATCTGATTCTTCTAGAATTGTAAATATTTCTGATGTAATTGTAGATAAGCCAATAGACAAATATTTATTTTGGTCGTTATATTTTGATGGATCGAAGTCTAGTGATGGAGCTGGAGCTGGATGCATCTTAATTGATCCAAATGGGGAGAAAACCATGCTGTCATGTAGATTAGAATTTGAGTGTACTAACAATACCGCAGAATATGAAGCTTTGGTTCAAGGACTTTATAAAGCTATAGGGTTAGATGTTAAATACTTGAAAGTCTTTGGTGATTCCGAAATTGTCATTAAACAAGTTAGGAATACTATTCATTGCCTTTTAGGACATCTTAAACACTATCAAACCCTAGTACAAGACCTCACCACTCATTTTTTAGCATTCAATATTTCTCCTATTCCTAGGAATCAGAATACATCAGCTGACTTGTTAGCTAACGTTGCATCTAAACTCCTACCTGCTAAAGATTGCAGTCCTGATAGGTTTTTTGTAGAATTGATTTTTCGTCCATCTGTCCTAGATAATGTTACAAATTGGAGAGTATTCTATCATGATCAAGATATTCTAAATTTCATGACTTCAGAGAAATCATATGATGAGCAAATTATTGACGAAGATGATCATGATTTACAAATTGCTTCAAAAGGTAATGAAAACCCCATTCCAAAATCTGTTGTTAAATTAGAGGATTTATATGACATTAGAGACAGATTCAAGAAAGTTGTTAATATGAAACTCCAAAGTTCCACTTTGAAGTTTGAATTAGTAAATCTTGGTTCTGATTCTAAACCTCAAAATGTTAACTTAGGACTCAATTTAACACCAGAGAAAATGAATGCATTCATTAAACTGCTGAACAAGTATAAAAACGTTTTTGCTTGGAATTATGATGATCTAAAAGCGTATAATACTTCGGTTATTCAACACACGATTTAAATGCTTCCTGATATTAAACCTGTTCAACAGAAGTTGAGAAAGATCCATCCAAATCTCGAAAGTCAAATTAAATCAGAACTTAATAAACTTTTGAAAGCCAAAATCATTTTTCCAGTCAGGCACTCTTATTGGGTTTCCAATATGGTACCTGTAAGGAAGAAGAATGGTGATATAAGAATCTGTATTGATTTCAGAAATTTAAACAAGGCATGTTTAAAAGATAATTTCACATTGCCAACCATGGAACAGATACTTCAAAAGGTAGCTGGTTCTGAACTTATGTTTTTTCTCGATGGATTTTCGGGCTATAATCAAGTTTTAGTTCATCCAGATGACAGATTGAAAACAACTTTCAAAACAAAATGGGGAACTTATGCTTATCAGAAAATGCCTTTTGGTCTAATAAATGCAGGAGCAACTTTTCAAAGAGCCATGGATATATCATTCAAAGGTTTGATCAATAAATCAGTTGTTGTTTATCTTGATGACATAACAGTATTTTAAAAAAAGAGAACCAATCATCTACATGATTTAAAACAAATATTTGAAAGATGTAGAAGGTTTGGTATCTCCTTAAATCCAAAGAAATATTTCTTTGCTTTAGATGAAGGAAAACTCTTAGGATTTGTTGTGTCAAAAGATGGTATATATATTGATCCAGATAGAGTGAAAGAAATTTCTGATATTTCTTTACCACATAACAAAAAATCCATGCAATCATTTCTTGGACAAATCAATTTTGTAAAAAGATTCATTCCTGATTTTTCTTTAATTGTTTTACCTATGCAAAATATGATCAAGAAGAATTCAATATTCAAATGGGCGCATAAAGAAAAAGAAGCTTTTGATTCAATCAAACAAGCGATCATTAATGCACCAGCATTGAATACCCCAGATTTTTCTAAAGATTTTACTTTGTATACTCTGGCCACTGAAACATCCTATGCAGCCGTTTTAACACAAATCAATGATCAAGAAATCGAAGCACCAATTTCTTTCTTTAGCTCAAACCTGCAAGGAGCTGAGCTTAATTATTCCGATGTTGAGAAACAAGCCTTTGCTGTGTTTAAATCAATCAAACATTTCAGACCTTTTCTCTTGAAAACACATACAAAAATCATTGTCCCATTCTCTGCAGTGAGGCAATTATTAATTCAAAAAGAAGTAGGAGAAAAGAGAGCTAACTGGGTAACAACCTTGCAAGAATATGATATTGATATTAAACCAGCTAAGATTGTTAGAGGACAAAGTTTTTGCAGATTATTGGCAGGAGCTCATAACATACCAGAAAATCAAGATTCAAATCAAGATATTCAAGTAAGTCAGATAAGTGTTACAAATTCTGGATCTCAGTATGCTGATCTTATCTATTACTTGAAAAATGGGTATGCTCCTTCTAATCTTAGCTATAAGAGTAAACGTGCTTTAAGGTTAAAGGCTATTAAATACCAGATCATTGATAATGTGTTATTTAGAAAAAATTATGATTCAATTTTATTAAGATGTTTGGAAAAGACTGAAGCTGAAAAGGTTTTGCAGGAATTGCATGATGGACCAGCAGGAGGTCATTTTGGAGGTGATACCATAGCTCACAAAATAATTCGCGCTGGTTATTACTGGCCTACCCTTTTTAAAGATACGCATGATTATGTAAGGAAGTGCCAAATTTGTCAAACTGCAAGTGGAAGACAAAGGAAACCGGCTTTTCCTTTGCAACCAGTAACTATTGAGCAACCATTCGAACAATGGGGGCTTGACATTATTGGTGAGATAGTACCTCATTCTTCCAAACAGCACAAGTACATCCTTATGGAAACTGATTACTTTACAAAGTGGGTAGAGGCAATCTGATTGAAGGTAGCCAATTCTGATGCAATTATTGATTTCATAGATCAATTTATCATAACCAGGTTTGGTGTACCTCAAGCTCTTGTCTTTGATAATGCATCTTACTTCTCTGGAAATAGTTTAATTGAATTTGCAGTCAAAAGAGGTTTTAAATTAAAATATTCAGCAAATTATTATCCACAAGGTAATGGTTTGGCTGAATCTACTAATAAAAACCTTATCAAAATCATTAAAAGGACCGTTGATCAAAATCAAAAGAATTGGCACAAATCTTTAATCTTTGCGTTATGGGCTGATCGTATCACTGAAAAATCTTCAATAGGGACTTCACCTTTCAATCTGGTTTATGGAAAAGAAGCTATGATACCATCAAATTTAACTCTTCCATCATTAGCCCTAGTGCAGTTTATTGAAGAAAATCCTTCTTCATCCATTCAATTGAGATATGATCAAATCCTTAAACTTGAAGAGGATAGGGATAAAGCAAAAATTACTCATGAAAAACATCAACAGCTTGAAAAATCTTCTTTTGATGCAAGTTCTACCGGCTCAAAATTTTTGTCAATTGGTGATCTCGTTTTGAAATGGGATAAAGCACACGAAGAAAAAGGTAAACATACCAAATTTCAGAAAATGTGGCTTGGACCATTTCAGATCGTTGAGAATATAAGCTCAAATACATTCATACTCCAAGATCTAATAGGTAAGAGAGAATATCTTCCTATAAATGGGCTTATCTTGAAGAAATTCTTTTCATAAGGAGGTAACCCCTTCTTAAACTGTACATATTTCTTTCTGCAAAGTTTTTGATTGTTTTTGTTTTTACAAATAAAGGTTGTTTATGAGTCTCTGATTGATTGTTTACTATTTAAGAAAATTTCTTCGGAAAAATATTATAAATATTTATTTTGTGTAAATAAGAATTTTTAAAGTAATGATCACAGTTTTTGAATAGTTTAAAATAAGATGTTAAACTTTGAAAGATTATTTCAATCATTTACATGATCTTTGAAAACTTGAGAAGAATGTAAATCATTATAAGTTTATTAAGCAGAGAAAGGTTATCTATCAAAGTAAAGATTTTTTTCAAAGTTTTGACTCAAAAAACTCTGAAAATTGTCATCCATTGATTCTTAAGGATAAAACTATTTCACCCCATCCATTTAAGTTGTGTTTTTTTAGAATGTAATTCTAAGAAATTATACGAAAATTTTAAGAGATAAGAGGTCTCATTACGAGCCGACTTACCATGTTCATAAGGAGTAATAAAACTGACATTACCAATACTGCATACCAAAACAGGGTAATGGCTTATAAATATAAGACAAGGGGTCTCATTGTAGAAATTAGCTGAATAAATCACTTATTCAATGGAGATTAACCTAATCACACATCAATTTCGAATTGCATGCATAACACATAATCTCTTCTACAATTAATTGTCACATGCGGAAATAATATAAGCGATAGCACATCAAATCATCACACACATTAACACAGTATGTATGGGGAAAGCTTATAGCTGAAAACCCCCAGCTATAGTATATTATAAATGGAGAGAACATGCAGCAAATACATAGTAAAAACTCCTCACAAGTACTCAGTACTATCTCCCAAAGCTACACAAAAACTAGCTTGGTTTTGAACAAGTCACAGGTTCAAAACACACCCACTACTTCTTTGCCTCTATTGCGCAATCAAGGCTGGTCTAAATAGAGATCCAGGTTTGAATCTCACTGGCTTCAACTGCGCAATTGTCATTGGTAATTTCCTCCAAGTGTGGTGCAAATCTCTGCACAATGATCCTCCAAGCGCTAGCTATACTCACCCTTTCATCTACCTCTTCCACTGGTCTCCACTGAACTGTCCATGCACTGAGTTAAACTGATGTGTTCTTTAGTTGAATAATGAGTTAATAATTAGTGAATTAAATAATATTTAATTCACACAACTCATCTCTAGTGTATTAGCCGGTTAAACTAAATACAACTAGTTCAACTAGTTAACCAGAACACCACCTCCATTAACTCCTCAATCAACTCCACCAAAACTCTGCCACATGAGTCTAACTGAAGTCTAACATGCAAGATGCCATCAAACCCTAGGAACCACGTGATTCCTCTGTCAAATTCATGAGCCACCTCCATGACTCGAACTGAAGTGCTCCAAGAGAGTAAACTGTTGTTTATAGTCTAAATATTATTAAGGGTAAATAATATTTGACTTCCATATTTTAGGAGAGGCAGTCTAAAAATAGCCTGTGACCTAAAAATATGAGTCTCATCTATTTTTACCAACATGTCGCATACTTCAAGAATCTCCAACTGGAATCCCCGAATCATGCTCCGTATGTCTAAAAATAGACATAGTCTAAAAATATATTTTTCGACAAAAAATCACATGTGTGGTCCCCACCTAGTTTAGGTGATCACTTTCCAACTAGGATCAGGAAAGATGTTTCAGGAGGCCTCCTTCACTGTTTCTTGTTGCCATTTTCAACACTCATCACGAGCCAGCTTGTTCAGTTTAATTATAACTAGTGAATGGCATTGTTATTAACTGGCTGCCAAACCAGAACAATGGCTCTTAAAATAAAAAATAAATAAAAGACAAAAACATGAGATAATAGGTCTTATGAATTTATCTTTTAAAAAAGTCATGATTTTAGTTGGATGGGACAATGAATGGTTAATGGTTTAAAGGTAACCCTGTCGAGACTATGAACGCTTGCTGGCAGCAGAGGCAATACCTATGCCAATAGAGTATATTATAAAACCAAAACTTGGAGAGATCCACTTACTTCATTATTAACACCAATCAAAGCTTGAGATAACCCAAAATGTTTTTATTTCTTAAGGAATTAGAAAGAAATTATGAAATGATTTTATTTCTTTTTCATAGTTACATTTTATTTGAATTATCCTAAGATAGTTTTCATTATCTTTAAAAATCTTTACTTACTAAAGATATAGTGTTCATTTTATTTTTCAGAGATAACTGTTTCTTTCAGTGAATCGCCAATTGTTGTGACCAACAACAACCCCCCTTTTATTTAATATCAGTAATAATACTAAATAAGTGGGGACCCTTAGTTAAAAATCCAAAAAAATCAATTAAGATTTTGTTTGCCTTTTCAAATAAAACTTTCTATCATAAATCTATAAAAATCCCTTAGAAAGAATATTAAGAAACACTTAAGTTTATGATAGATTATAATAAAATTGCTCTTTAAACAAGATAGCGCATCCATAACAAAATGGTATATATCTTTTATAAAACGCATTGGTCGCAGATCGCAAAGCACAGAAAACAGAAATGATTAATGAATATCTTTTGCGCTCTTTTCAATTTTGCGCTTTTGCGATTTTGCGATATGCGCTTTTGCGCTATTGCGCAATTTTCGCTTTTGCGCTATTTTCATAACTGCGATGACTTAATTTTGCGATATTGCGACATTGCGATATTGCGATATTGCGCAGCAAATCGCAGATCGAAATGTCGCAAATTCATGTAGGCGTGCTATCCCAAGGCAATCTTCCCATATGTCAAATCCGTTATGCGCTTTAATGATTAAATTAAATGATTGGATTGATTATTAATGGTAAAAGAGATTGTGTTTAGATTGAAAGTCGTTTCACAATTAAAATATTATATTTCATCCGCTTTCACATTTAAAACAGTCTCATCACCTTTCTTATACCATTACTCTCATTTACTCATAAAACGCAGGCACGAAGGAGCAAACGTCTATACAAAGCTTCCGCTAAACACTATGGGTAAGAAGGAGAAGAGCTCAAATTCTGAAAACAAAGAAATGGCTTCGCTATATGCAGACACCGCCTGTAATAAGGATGCCGGTATATCCACTTGGGAAGGAATGTATAATCTGTTAGAAGAAGAAAATCCTGTGGTGATGAAAGTTGTGGCTACAGCAGGTTCTAGTAATACGTCTGAAGCAACCCTCAAAGAACTGGCTTGTTCATTTCTCCATAGGATAGCGGCAAGGCCGAGGATTCTCCCATATACGGACATGGTGAAATGGGTGCTGGACAACACCGATATTTCAGACAGACAATTCAGAACTCCATCTGAAGAGCTAATCGGGTCATTCACCATAGAAGATCTGAGATTAATGTATAAGTTGCCAGAACCTCAGGCGACTTTCAACAAACAATTCATGGAAGATTTTGCCAGAGAACATGCAAATTTGGCAGAATGCACAAAGGAGTGGACCAAAAGAAGTGAACCATTGAATAAAAACAAACAAGGTATGTACAGCACGGGTTCACTTACCTCTCCTTATTGTTTTACTGCTGCCATGTTATGCAGGCTTTTTGGAAGGTCTGACATAAATATGATCTTACCCAAATGGCTTCCTTTGTTGAATGCGACTGTTAATTCTACAATTGTAGACTGGGCCAAAATCCTGTTCGATAATTTGACCACTGCTATTTTTCACTACCGGTCTAAACGAAATGTTTCTCAGTGGGTTTATCGGCCTTTTTATTTATCTTCTTATGTCATGGACGCCATCTGCTATGTCTCTAAATTCCCTGTGATGGGCTGGAAATGGACTATCCATGATCCTTTGCCCATTCATGTGTACCATAAAGAACTATGGGAGTCTAAGTTTGTCCCTCATTTTTACCAAATTTTTCATGGAATAATGCTGTCATTGTACAGAACATTGTATAATAAGGATGCCCCAAGGTTATCCTCAGAAACAGAGGTTGATATTCTCCCCGTCACGAGATGGTTTGGAGAAGAATTGTTCACTTATATTAGGGTTTTTGGAAGTTATGCTTCTCCCCATGTTTTACCCCTTTATGTTCCAGATAGACTTGTAGCTCGGGAAATTGCTTATCAGACCTGTGGCCAGGGAGGTATAACAAAAGATTTAAAAGAGAAGAAAAAGGGCATCTGGCCACAATTTCCTGTAAAATGTGGAACATTTTCACTATTTGATATTGGTCATGCATTTCAAGAGATAGGCAACATTACATGCCTACAACTATTCAAATTTTCGAGAAGGTTATTCGACCCAAATGATATTGTTAAGAATTTTACTAATGCAATCAAAGTAAGGGAATTTTCCGGGGAATAGGATCTTTTTGATGATATGTTCCAAGCAAGAAATTCATTCAAAAAAGTTTTGAATTCATCTCAAGCGCAGCTATCTCTAGAGGAATTTCAGGAATTCAAGCTTTACAGAGAAAGAAGACTAATTCCTATTCCTTTGGATAATCTACGCTTAGAGCCCGCAAGGGAGCAAACTCCTAGTGTTAGTCTTAACGACAGTTCAAGTACAAGTAAATCTAAATCAAAATCTGACAGAGATTCTGAACACTCCAATAAGTCTAAAGAAAAGGAAGATAAAATGGAAGAATCCATTAAAGATTCTGCACAATCTAAAGAACTTACTCAACAGCAAATTTTGACTTCTCAACAGACAAATCCTCCTCCAACCAATGTACAGCAACAGCTAGTCACCATTGAGTTAGACAAAGAATGGGAAACCTTTAACCAATTGATTAATGTAGAAGGACAGAATGTACAGACCCCTGTCCAGACAACCAAAGTTTTGAGCACAGGAACAAGCAGCACAGTCACAGTGACTGAGCACATACCAATCACACCCTCCTCTGAAATTGTACTTAATGTAGAGGACATTCCTCCTCTAGATGTATTCTACAGCCCAAAATACAAAGCAGTAGTGAAGAGATAGAGGAAAAAGAGAAAATTAGAAAGTGCAATTGCTACTGAAGCAGAACAAGTAGATGTTTTGTGGAAAGATCCTGCCACAGAACCTACTCATAATCTCACTAAGTTATCTCAAATAACAGGAGCTTATGCTTCTGCAACAATTGATAAATCATTTGAGATACAACTTTTGTTGAATGAAAAAGAAGAACAGGTAAAAGCTCTGCAACAGTAATTGCAACAGGTACAGGCCAATAAGGAAGCACAATTGAAACTTGAAGAGTTACAACAACAACTTCAAGAAATGCAAATAGGACATCAAAAAAGCTTGGCTGATAAAGACAAACAAATACAGATTATCCAAGATCAACATAAAGATGATCCTAAGCTTCCAGAATTCATTTCAGAAACTATCTCTTTGAACAATCAACTACTGCAACAAGAGGAAATTTTCTGCCAAAAAATCTTGCAATGGAATTCTTTGTGCCAAGAGAGCGATAAAATCACAAATCATGTCGTAGATTTATGAAATGATTATGATTTGATTAATGAAAAGATCAATGATTATCTGGCATGGAAAAAGACAGAAGAAGGCAGAAAAGCTGGTGCACCCATCGTTAATGAAAACCATAAAGAAATATTGTTCAATAACTGGGATGCACAGATCAGAAGATCAGAAAAGGCAGCAGAGGAGGCAGCTACAGCAGCAAACACTCTCACTGATTGTATAAATGACAATTTACACAAAGCTAATTTGATCCCAGAAACTGTTCCAGGATATCTCCCACAGGCAAATCAATTGCAAACAGAATGGAGGCAAAAGGCAGAAGAAAGAGCAAAATCCATCCAAGGGCTGACAAGATTGAAATGGGACTCATATTGGATGTACTTGGTGAAGCCACACAGTCAGCACAGTGCGCTTAATTGTATCATCAATGCTACAGAGAAGATCGCTCCTACGCTTGCCAACTCTGTCTTTTCAGGACAGTTGAGTTCTGAAGTCGGTCAACCGCATCTTCTCAAAACTATGCTAGATGCCTGCAAGTTTAAAGATCAAATTCATAGATAGATAGATTTAGTTTTAATTTCACTGTATTTTAGCCTAGGAAAAGGACGGTCATTGAACTGAATCCTTAATTTTTGTAATAAACTATTTTTAGATTTAGCTAAGTAGTATTTAAACCCCTCTCATGCATTTAGAGAGGGGTCCTGGATCTTAATATTTGTTGGACTTGGAGATTGCATCTTTGTACTCCATTGTCTTATATATTTTTAAAAAGGATCACATCTGGTGATTTTCATGCGGAATTATCTTTGAAGTGTTGCATTTTTGTACCTTTGGAATTTGATTTTGCATCATAGTTACTGGATAGAGTATCAGATTGCATTTGAAAGTCCTCAAGATGAACAAGGTATTTCTATCTGTTCACTATTGATTTCTCTTGTCTTATGATATTCGTTTTAAAATTGCTATCATTTATATGTATATTTGTTTTCACAACGCTTCCTTTTATATATCATTTCTGAGTATAATTGAAACGTTATTTTTCATAATTACATGTAGATGGTATACAATGATGAATTCAATATGCTAATACAACTCTGTTTAATTTCTTAAATAGAGTTATCTTTATTTGTTTCTGCACATTTCAATTTAATTAATAATACATTTTCATGGTTATTGTTGAATTGGAACAATCTTAAGTTGTATTCACATATAATTACCCGGGTTAGTATTAGAATTTCTTTATCAGTATTTAGCTTAAATTAGATAGTTTTATTTCAGGTAGTTTAGTCCCATTTCCACCCATCCAATCCAATCCATTTAGTTACAAGGAAACTGGTCCTTTAAATCCAGTCGGAGCCACCATTCCAAACGGAAAAGGAGCTGTCTTAAGGTCCCGACCAGGTGGTTTTCCCCGATGTTTGAAGCAGAGATTTTCTAGGCTTCAACAGGTCTTTGAGGTTTTCTCCAAAACTTTGTCAAGCCTGCTCCACAACTTCACCAGAGAGATGCTTGAAGGATTCTTCTTTAATAATTCCACAAGTATCAAGACATGCAACAATATCTACTTCAAATTTCTATAATATTGATATTAAGGTGTGCTACATTGAAAACTTCAATATCTGCTTCAAATTGATGCTTATTACTTTTCCTATCTAGTAAATCGATTTTCTAAAAATCATTCTTCAGAAAAACTTGAAACAATACAAGGAATGCTCTCAAGATGATCTTTGAAGTTGGCTTCAGGATTGCCCTAACCATGGCTAATGTTACTTCAGATAGGCACCAATTTATCTTCTAATCTGTAGGCCTTACAGACTCTGACCTTTTCCATGGAGAAGCTTAGATTAGGACTTGTCACAAAGAACCTTGAATTCAATCTACCTCAGAAACTTTTGGCTTAGAGAGTTTTGGACCAAACACAAAAGGTCTGCCTCAGATCAGCAAAAATAAGCCTTAGATTATTTCTTTGTTTAAAAATTTCTCCACAAAATATAGGGCCGAAGTTTATCTAAAAAGAGGGGCCTTAGAGCAGGCTAAAGGTGCCTCAAAATTGATCTTGGACAATGAAAATTTTCTCAGAAGACCACATTAAAGATTCTATCTTTAGTCTTGATTTGTGCCCTTCAAATTACAACAGTTATCCAAGCACTTCTCTAGTGAATTTTATGATGGATAGATTCCTGAATTCTCTTAAGTAATGTGATCAGTAAGCCTTATATCCACAGAAAAATAAACACTTAAAAATTTTCTCCTTTAACCTTGGTCCGTGCTTTTCATGTCCCAAAATTATTTCATCTATTTGCTTTGGTTCAGCTCCTCATATCTTCATTTTTATTCAAGAATTTCTCACCTTGAATGTCCATGGCTAGGAAATATTTATAAGCATTGAAGGGGCATTTTATGTGGCCAACCTAATCCTTTACCAAACCCATATTTTACTGGAGCCGAATTGAACTATACAATTTAATAAAAACCTTTAATAAGTTTACTTGAATAGGGAGACCTAGGCCACTTTAAAAAAAGTGTTTTTGTCTTTTATTATATCCTTTTTTCAAAGCTGACTTGAACACATGAACTTTAGTTAAATTAACTTATTTTTGAATTCCTTTTAGGGTAGCAATGAAGTGTAGAGGCCATAAATTTATGGGGCAAAATATGGTGATGTACCCATCTATTTGAGGCATCAAACTTCAAACATCAATATCTCTCCAACCAAGAGGATCCACAAGGCGTTCCACCTATAAAAAAAAATTGCATGAAAAGGGCTACCAATCTAGATGACCCTTGCATCCAAATTCAATGAATTATGCACAAAAACCACCAAAAAAATGTTGTCCTATTCACCCTTTGACATCAATGATAATTTCTTCGAGCAAAATACATATTTATTGATGATATGAGTTGTGTAAGAAAAAAATTGTTAATATATATTGATATTTGTTTTTCTCAATATTTTCTTTAAAATTTCTTTGTTCCTTTTAGAGAGGGATCAATTATATTGGTCAATCATTTGGGGAATTTTATTTATTGAAAACATGGTTTTTATGTGGTTGCATGTGATTGGAACCAGCCTAAATCCATCTTAATCCCAGATTTATCAAGTGTTTAGAGAGATCAATTCTCTTAAGGAGAAAACATATATGTAATTACTTTTTCTTTTGTTGTGGCTTATACTAGAAACATATTCTTAGTATTGTGCCTCATTTATATTTCTTGAAATACATGTTTTTTTGGCTACCTTGTTACCTTTAGAAATGAAGTGCCATATGATTAAACACGAGGAGAAGTTTTGAAATCTACTTGTTGGACACCTAATTCACTAAGGGTTATGGTGTGGAAGGTGAACCGTAAAGGGGAGTCCAAGAGGCATTGGAAGATGAATCCAATGGTCACACAATGTAGAAAATATAACAACGATATTCAATCTAATCTTATAATGTACTAAAACAAGATACTGAATCCTTCTACAATTTGTGGAAACAAAACACGATCACACAATCGCATAACAAGTAAGAGAAAGAAATAATAAATTACACAACCCAATATGTATATGGGGAAAGCACGCCGCCTAAAACTCTAGTATATTTATATTGTATAAAGTCAAGGATCATGAAACAATACAATGCTTTCTCTCACAAGAGAACTCCTACACTCTGCCAACTGTCTCACACTGATCTAGGAAAAATCAGACAAATACTTAGCCAATTCTCTGCCTCTACTCAACCCGCCTTTCTCACGCATTCCTTGAGGAATTAAATCCCTATTAAATATGAAAATCCATCCAATTGATTGCGCAATGCATCAAGGACCTCCAACTGACTCTATAACTGACCTGTACAATTTTCTAATTATACAACTAATAGTTATCTTCCCTTTAACCTCTGTCTCAACTGGGTCTTCCTCATAACTAACATGCACCATCTATTTATAGCGAATTATTAGTTAAATTATTGATCACTCATTGTGAATTAAATCATATTTAATTCATTGGACCTCTCACTAGCTCACCACTCAGAGAGAACTAGTTAAACTGATTTTAACTCAATTTCTTGAGTTAACTAATTACAAGTCATGCATAACTGCAACTAGACACCCTAAAATCATGGAATTACTCTATAGGCATCCTCTTAGAACGTCAACTCGAATTTCATAAGCTAACTCAATCATTCTGACTCAGTTAACTAATACAATTTTTTATGAGATGAAATTACAATTTCTCTTCCAATTTAATTAAGGGAAAATTAAATTAGAAGCCCCGATTTGGGGTGCCATTTCAACACACAATGCATTTATATGTGATATATTTGAGAATAATAGAGTAATTCATTCTTATATTTCATATCTGGTTGCACATTCCAACAATGGTATCAAAACACAGGTTCCATTTTAACATTTCTTTGCCATTGCAACTCCTTATGTTACCATCATCTCCCTTCCATTCACTGTCTTGGAATCCTGTCTCTTTTTTAACTATTGTGTACTATGTAATATATACCTCTTCATTTTTCCTTGACATCTTGGCTTTGTAATGTATACCTTTGCATTCTTCCCTAATATCTTAGGAGTGAATATGTTGGTCAATATTACAAAAACATAAATATAATATTAGCATTAGAGAATAAATGGGTGTTTGTCTCGAGATTTCGTATACAAAACATTTTTTTGTTTCTTGGCCCCTTTCTCAATTTTAGAAGCACTATACTTCTTGGGCATTCAAATTAGAAACAATGGAAACTTGCAAATAAAGTTTTTTTTGTAAGTTTACCAGTGAAATTGAATTGTAAATGGGTGCATTTTTTGGTAGAAATTGACACCCTTCTTGAGTTCCATGCATGGAGGATCATTTTTAGTTGAACCTCATCCAAGTGAAAATTTTATAAACATATTCATCCTCTCATTTTTGTATGGGATAAGAGGGTATTGACATTGAGGCTTCTTGTTTTTTGAAGCCCTATCAATCAAGAATGTACATCGAACTTGAGTAACAATGGTATCATCTTATCACCTTGTATATGATAGGGAGAATTGATGATCAACTACCAATTTCGAAGATTCTAAGCCACAACTTGAGCGAAAATGAAAACCAAAGCCTCAAGCCCGAACTAGAATCGAAGTTGCAGCCAATTTCAAAGTTATGAGCATGATTAATTTTATGTTCATCTTGAAACTGACATTGGGAGAACTTCCTCTAGCATAAGACTTCAACTTCTAACCAAATTCAAAATTGGTTTAGGAACTACACTAAGAATTCCAGAGTTGGTGGTCAACCTTAAACCACCATTGGTTGAGACCTCAATGGTCTCCCTTTTCAAAAAATTAGGGAGCGCTTCCTCTAGCATAAGACTTCATCTTCTAGCCAGATTTGGAATTGTTCCAAGAACATCATTAAGCGTTCCAGGTTGAGACCCTAATGGTTTCCATTTTCAAATAATTAGGGAGAACTTCCTATAAAAGAAGACTTGAGCTACCAACCATATTTAGAATTGTTCCAGGAACTGCATTAAGCGTTCTAGTATTGGTGGTCAACCTTAAACCACCACTGGTTGAGACCTAGTGTTATCTCACCTTTTGGGTTTGTGGTCTTCCTTAAAACCAATTTTTTAGAGAGCACATTCAAACATTGGCTGCCACTTTTGTATTTAAGCTCTCTTCTTGGACTCATATATAACCCTTCAGATTAAGGGGGGGATTTTGGACACCTAATCTGTTAAGGGTTATGGTGTGGAAGGTGAACCATCAAGGGGATTCCAAGAGACCTTATATGTAATATTTGTGAAAATTCGATGACCCAAATCCTATTACAACAACTCATATTATTTATCCTAATTGTTAATTAAATTTTAACAATTTATCTGCAGTTTTCTACGGAAAACACTGAAATAAATACACTGCAACCTTCACAAATAAAAGTTACAGAAGAATAAACAATGGAAGAAATTCTATCACACATAGACAAATTTACTCCGTTATTTTTGGACAAAATTACCTAGAAAAACCCAACTTGGGAAAATCGGTGCAGCAGCTGAGGGTTTTATTATTATGCAGTAGTGAAATAATTTAAGTGCAACTAGATGTCGAAACTAGAAATCCTATAGAGAAAAAACTAGCAAGAAAAAATCTAGTGAGGAATTTCGTCACTCCATAGGAAAATACGACCTCTGACCTTAGCTATAATCAAGTCATCCAAAATGGCTCTACGCAGTCACTGCATCACACTAGCGCAATCAATTCTGCACTTAGCTCAGAAAAAAACTTCTTCTCAAGCAGTCTGGTCAGTTGTTGTCTGGGAGAATGTATCTTTTTGCCTTTGGAACCTCTGCCCAACCTCTAGCACTGAAACTATGCTTCTCCCCAACAAATTGGAAATTTCCTCTAGAGGATACTGCACTGCTCTACGTCAGCCTTGTTATGGCTCCTTTGTCTCTATGAAAATGCACTCACTAGAACTGGAATCCTTCCCCTGGGTTCACTATCCCTTCCCCTCTCTCACTGCTTCGATCTCACTGAATCTCTCTCTGACAACTGACAACTGCTACACTGGAAGTTGATCTTCCAATGAAATCGAACTGTTGATGATCCAGGTGGATATTGGTGGCCACCCACCTATTCCACTTGGCCCCCCACCATTGTCTCTTTCAGTTTTTCAGTTTCAGCATAACTTACTATTTTTAGCAGTTTTTCGGGTCCTGAACTTCTGGAGCCGTTTTGAGGCCCTAAACGACGTTTTTTGGGTATCAAAGCACTAGCAAAGTTGATCATCAAATTTGTCTCGAAAGCTGTAGTCCTCGGATAGAGCTTTCTAATGATGTATCATGTGCGTCAAACGGAGATAGTATGCCAAAGTTACGTCCCTGGGAATTTGAAACACCAATTTGCCCAAACGGGGCCCATAGTTTTGGCGCTTCATCTCCTAGGGTTAGGTTTTTGGGATGTTTAGGGTTCTCCATTGTTTCTCAATAATAAATAGGCCCTCGAGCCTCATTGTAACGCAGTTCAGAGGCCTGTAGCCACCACATCTCTTCTCAGAGATAGCTACCAGTGCCCTAGCTGGTTTTATTTCCATTATGTCTGTAAGCAAATTTCAGTTCTTTGATATTAATGAAATGAAGTGTTATTTCCGCTGCATCTTTGTATTTATGGTTATGTGTTTATTCTGTTGCGTTCCTGCATAAATCCAGATCAGTGGTATCAGAGCGGTCTGCTTTTTCTCGATCCTTCTTTGCATGTCCCCAACGAGGTCGGGGTATAAGGAGTTAGGGCTTGATCTGGTGGAACCTTTGCAAGATCAGCCTCGCAAACCTCGACGGACACCCATGGGGGACGAAAAGAAAGATGAGGGAGCAGGAGATCCTATAAAAATATTGCTCGAGGAGGCCCTCGAAAAACAAAGGAACGCGATGATGGATAGCTTTGCTCAGATCCTTCAACGGCTGCCCACCGGCGGCGCATCTGCATCCGGTAGCCACTCTGGAGTTGCGACTCCCTTTAAGGTACAAGTAAATTTTGACATTCCCATATTTGAGGGTCAAATAGACGCAGATGCCGTAGATAGATGGTTGAATCTATTAGAAGGATATTTCTCTGTTCATGACTTTTCAGACCGGGAGAATATTATTTTTGCACTCCTCAAAGCTACCCCCCATGTTAAGGACTGGTGGGAAACCTACTGTGAGAACAAGGACCAGACAGAACCCTCTCTGTTCTCGGCTGTACCAACTTGGAATTCTTTCCGAGACGCCGTCAAGGAGCAGTACTATCCCGTGGGGA
Source organism: Pinus albicaulis (assembly GCA_034641835.2). Lineage (NCBI taxonomy): Eukaryota > Viridiplantae > Streptophyta > Pinopsida > Pinales > Pinaceae > Pinus > Pinus albicaulis. Next base: position 665,054,149 of record CM076569.1, on the reverse strand, counting down.
GCTATGAGGACAAGTACATACAATGGACCACGCTGCGACAACAAAGGGATCAAGATGTGCACGAGCTGACGAATCTGTTCCATACCCTGCGCACAAAGTTGGGTATCAAAGATTCAGAGAAACATTTGGTGCTAAAGTATCGCAGTTGTCTGCACAGATACATTCAGGAGGAAATGGGGTTCCTCGACATCTCCTCGCTTGGTACGGCATACCGGTATGCTGCCAAGATTGAGCAGAAATTCAAACAGAAGAAGCGAGACTTTGGATCTGTGAATCAAAAGCAAGGAAAAGGTGCTTCCAAACCGCAGAACAAAGGACAGAGCATGGCGGCTAAAGACAACCGGTCAAAGCCACAAGAAAAGAACAACACCGTAAAGCCAAAGAAGGACACGGGAAAGTGGTGTGAGTTCCATAAGAGCTCCACTCACAACACAAGTGAGTGTCGGGCCAAGCAGTCGCTAGTGGCCGAGATGAGGACTTCTGAGTCAGATGCATGCTCCGACTCCGAATCAGAACCTGAAAAGGGGAATGAAAAAGGGAAACAGATTATTGATGCGGAGCCCAACGCCACTGTTGCCACTACAAAGGTCTAGAAGGAGGAACCGAAAGATCCAGAGGAGGAGGAACGTCTCTTCCACTCCCAGATGTGGGTAAAGGGCTCCCCTGTACAGTTCATTGTCGACAATGGGAGCCAAAAGAACCTCATTTCAGCAGACGCCGTGAAGCGGTTGGGCTTGCCGGCCACAGCTCACCCACATCCATACACCATCGGGTGGCTTCACCAAGGACGAGATCTCCGCGTCAGCCGGCAGTGTCGCCTTCCCTATAGCATCAAGCCCTTCACAGATGAGGTATTATGTGACGTTGCTCCTATTGATGTTTATGATGTATTATTAGGACAACCATACTTGTGGAAGCGTCATGCTGTGTATGAGTCTCGACCTCGTGCTGTTATTGTTACTTTGGGAAATAAGTTCTACAGGATACCAGAGGTACCACCTCCTGCTGCTATCTCTTTGGTTACTGCAAAACAATGCAGTAAGCTCATTTCCCAAACCAGGAAATTCGTTTTCCTGATGATCCGCCCCCGGGGCAAGAAGAAGACTGTGGCCACGACCTCCAGACAGGGCTCCTCTGCACAACAACAACAAATGGATAAGGTTGTGGAGGAGTACGGGGACATATTCACCTCACCCACAGGGGTTCCTCTGCACTGTCAGGTCAAGCACCCGATTGATCTGACCCCCGGTGCGCCGCTACCCAATGGACCGATCTATCGGCGCTCTGTTCTGGAGAATGATGAAATCAAGAGGCAGATTCAGGAGCTGTTGCAGAAAGGTCACATCAGACCAAGTTCATCGCCCTGTGGGAGCCCGATCGTGTTGGTACAGGAGAAGGATGGGACGTGGAGACTCTGTATTGACTATCGGGCGCTGAACAAGATCACTGTCCGGAATAGGTACCCAATCCCACGGATTGATGACCTTCTGGACCAACTCCAAGGTGCAAAATATTTCAGTAAGATCGACCTGAAGTCTGGGTATCACCCGGTACCAATTGAACCCTCTGATGTGTGGAAGACTGCCTTCAAAGCTAAGGAAGGCCTTTTTGAATGGCTGGTCATGCCTTTCGGGTTGACGAATGCTCCCGCAACCTTCATGAGGATGATGGACGACATCTTGCGGCCATTCACCAGCTCATTCGTAGTGGTGTACTTGGATGACATTCTGATCTTCAGCAAGACTTGGGAAGAGCACCTTCATCACATCCGACAAGTCCTCCAAACATTGCGGCAACACAAGTTGTGTGCCAATTTGGAGAAGTGCACGTTTGGCATGACCCAGGTTCAATATCTGGGATACATTATTGATGAAAGGGGGGTGCATGTGGATCCGGCCAAGATCCAAGTCATTCGGGATTGGCCAGCCCCGACTACTATAACAGAGCTTCGCAGCTTTCTGGGTCTTGCTAATTTCTACCGTAGATTCGTGTTGGGTTTCTCTCATATCACTTGGCCCTTGAGTCAAGTCACCAAAGGAGGAGCGAGAGAAAAATTCTTTTGGTCGGAACCTCAACAGAAGGCGTTCAAAGAATTGAAAAATCGCCTATGTTCTGCCCCAGTGCTCACCTTACCAGACTTGCAGCAGCCGTTTGAGATCGAGACAGATGCCTCTGACTATGCTATTGGGGCGGTTCTTACTCAACAGGGACATCCAGTGGCATATCACAGTGAGACATTGTCTGAGACAGTTCGCAAGTATCCCACTTATGACAAAGAAATGTATTCCATTGTGCAAGCCTGTCGACAATGGAAGCATTACATTTTGAGGAAGGAAACAATCATCCACACAGACCACCGGCCCCTGCAGTTCATACAGACACAAGGGAAGTTGCAGAATGATCGCCATCAGAAGTGGTCCACATATCTGCAACAGTTTCATTTGAACATCAAGTACAAGAAAGGTAGCACCAATAATGTTGCAGACTGCCTCAGCCGACCACCGATCGTGGCGCTCACCACCGTGCTCAACTCTTGTGGGCACGAGACTTCTGATTGGCCGCTTCTCTATGAGAGTGACCCAGAATTCGGCCACACTTACAAGGCACTCTTGGGGAGCACGCAAGTTCCAAATTTTCACCTCCAAGATGCACTTTTATGTCACCTGGGACACCTTTGTGTTCCTTCAAGCGAGCGTGCCAAGATGATATGGGAAGCACACTGCAGTCGAGTCGCTGGGCATTTCGGGGTCGAGAAAGCAATAGCAATACTACGAGAAGTATTTCTGTGGCCGAACCTTGAAAGGATGTAGAGAAGCACATCGGATCCTGCCCATGTGCCATTATAATGACCATCCAAGAAGCAAGGCCTATACTCCACTACCTACCCACAATTACGGCAGTGAAATCCATCTCCATGGATTACATGTCGGGCTTGCCTTCTACTAAGAATGGAAATGACCGTGTTTTTGTGGTCGTTGACAGATTCTCAAAGATGGCCATCATGGCGGCCTGTAAGAAGAATATCATAGCAGAAGCCACTGCTAAAATCTTCTTTGAACGAGTGTGGGTGCACTTTGGGATCCCACAGTCTATCATATCAGATCAAGATAGCAGGTTCCTCAACACATTTTTGTCTAGCCTTTGGTCAATGTTGGACACAAAGCTCACCAAGTCCATAGTTTTCCATCCCAAAACAGATGGCCAGACAGAGGTCGTCAATAGAATGATTGTACACATTCTGCACCTGTACAATTCAAAGCATCCACGGACATGGGACAAGAGCCTCCCCTATGTACAACATAGTTATAACCGGGCTCTCCATAGTTCAATTGGCCATAGCCCCTTTCAGGTGGGCTTGGGATTCCAGCCACTATGTCCCATTGACGTAGCCATGCCATTTGCAGCTGCTCAGGCTGATTCAGCTCATGTCTAGTCTGAATTTGACAAAGAAAGTAGCTTCATCAAGCGCATTCAACACATCCGCCATTAGGTTCATGATATATTGGATAGAGCCAATGCCAAGTACAAGCAACGCCATGATCAACACTGGGTGCCACACAACTTCCAGGTGGGCGACAAAGTATGGCTACATTTGTAGAAGGAGCGCCTCACTGGACCCCACCGCAAGCTTCGCCCGCTCCGATATGGGCCGTACACCATCACCAAGGCTGTAGGGAACAATGCCTTCGAGCTCAGTATTCCACCATTCCTTGGTATGCACCCAGTATTCAATGTGGACTGCCTTCGACCTTACTTCCCACCTCTACTGGACACCTTTGACATTGCAGAACAACTCACACCAACAGAGTTAAACCCAGACTGCATGGAACAGGCCACCACAGAATGTATCATGGACATGCAAATCAAGAACACTCCCCAATAGAAGATCCAACTGTATCGGGTTGTCAAAGCTAGCCAACTCCTGCACCAAGGAAAGTGGTTCACCAGGGATCAAGTTCAGCAGAAATTTCCTCATCTCATGGAGGAACTCAACGCAATGGGGACCATTACTTCCTAAGGGGGATGGAATGATCCAGGTGGATATTGGTGGCCACCCACCTATTCCACTTGGCCCCCACCATTGTCTCTTTTAGTTTTTCAGTTTCGGCATAACTTACTATTTTTAGCAGTTTTTTGGGTCCTGAACTTCCGGAGCCGTTTTGAGGCCCTAAACGACGTTTTTTGGGTATCAAAGCACCAATGAATTTGATCATCAAATTCGTCTTGATAGCTATAGTCCTCGGATAGAGCTTTTGAATGATGTATCATGTGCGTCAAACGGAGATAGTATGCCAAAGTTAAGTCCCCGGGAAGTTGATGTACCAATTTACCCAAACGGGGCCATAGTTTTGGTGCTTCATCTCTAGGGTTATGTTTTTTGATGTTTAGGGTTTTCCATTATCTCTAAATAATAAATAGGCCCTCAATCCTCATTGTAAAATATTTCAGAGGCCCGTAGCCACCACATCTCTTCTCAGAGATAAGCTACCAACACCCTAGCTAGTTTATTTCGATTATGTCTGTAAACAAATTTCAATTCTTTGATATTAATGAAATGAAGTATTATTTATGTTGCATCTTTGTATTTATGGTTATATGTGTATTCTGTTGCGTTCCTGCATAAAATGGATCAGTTGATGTGTTTTCTCCAAGCCCCATCAAATTCTTCTTATAATTCTCTATTAAGACTTCAATGACCAAGATCAAATCTTAACTGATGGCTAGGATTAACTTGAAGTTGATCCGTGTGAGTTTCTAGATCATTCACACCTTGACTTAATTAATTTTGATTAATTAGTAATATTCCCTAAGTATGCTTAAGAAATATGTAAAAAATGACTAATAATCTAATTAAGTAATTTCTAGGCAGAATTTCTAGAAACAATTTTCGGATTTTGGAGATCTCACGTATTCTAGCCTCTTCACAATATTTCAAGGCTAGAACACATTAGATTCTACAAAAACTAACACTCCCTCTTAGCGAGGAATGTGTTCTAGTGTTGCACATTGTTACACAGTAATTTTTCACCGTCCCTGCAATCCCCATCTCGCCCATTGGAGGGTCATTTCTGTGACCAATAAGTAGTGTCATGCCTTGCAAATACCATCATTGCATCCCTTTCCATGAGGACAACATTCCTTCTGTTGATCATTTCCTGAGCAGACCCCTAAAAACACCTGTTTTTGCCTTGACTCTGGTACCCCATTATGTACTCGCGCCAATGAGGAAAATTAACACTGAGCCCACGCCAATTGGCGCTCTGTCCCAGTTAAGCACCTGTGCCAATATGCTTATGGAAAGTTTTTTAAAAAAAGAGGCGAATTTTCGATTACAACAACTTCGTGGATGAGTCATGAGGAGTGGTTTCGACTGAATAACCACGGCCTTCCTCCTTTGGCCTCTTGTTTCCACCTCATGGGGAACCTCCCAAGGGATAAGGCCTCCCTTCCACTATTGTAGGGATCCCAAGCTCCTCCTCTCCTCTATAAATATAGCCTTCATCCATTGATGAAGGGGCTGAATAGCTGAAGGGCTGAATGGTTGAGTCTCCAAGAGTCTCCAAGAGCCTTCATAGCCTAAAGAGTGTTGCGATAGTCCTCATAGTGTCGAATTAGTAGCAAGGAGATTGACGATCGAAGAGAGAGGCTTGTCCCCATTCCCGGCAAGCTTTACCGAGACGTATTCCGCTGACGACCCGCCGAAGGAAGATTCAGCATTAGAGCCAGGTTGTATTTTCCTTTGTATGAATTAATGATAAGCGACTATTGGTTATGGTTCCACTCATATTGTTCATTATGATCATGAGTTGTGTCTTCTCTGACTGATACATAATTGCATATATCGGGTTTTACGCTTGCGTTTGTCGTGTTTCTTGCGTGTGTAGGTGTTCGATCGCGGTGAGCGAGAGGATTGTGATCTGCTGAAGCAAGGAAATGGGAGCGCCATCTTCTCTACGAACAATAGCGTTGGACTTGAGGTAGGCCTATTTCGCAAGTTGGTTTATTGTAATTAGGAACCTCCGCCTTAGCGTGATACGATTGTTGCTAGACCTGATCTGGGCTAGTAGGAATCACCTCTGTCCGTAGAGGGGATTTACCTCTACAAAAAATTGGCGAATCCACTGGGGATTTACGATTTGGAGTATTGTCTTGTATTTTCAGTCGATTCTTGACTTTGCTTGCTTGATCAACTCTTTTGGCTGGCTCTTTTCGTGAGTTTGGCTTTTGGTTTGAGATTCAACATCACTGGTTTGTTCCTTGGATTGATCTTTTTTGTTTTTTCCATAGAAAACTTGACTGGCGCGCTTATTAGCCTGACAGTCGTGCCAATTGGTGCCAATAGCCAATTTACCACCCGTGCCAATCCTATTATGGTGCTAGTTTCCGCCTGACAGTCGCGCCAATCCTGAAGGTGCTAGGGTTTGCTATTATCTGAGTTTTCTGAGCTTGACCTGTGTGTTTGGTTTCATTTTTTTGACTGCTTGAGTGTTTTGGAGCCTTGTTTAACTGAATGTGACCTTCATCCTTTGGTTGTTTTCCCATTTCTATCAATTTTACATTCTAGCCCTAGGGCATCTAGGTGCTATAGTGTGTCAAGCCTCCCGTGGGAGTTTTTGGTTTCTATCTGTTCAGTCAACTTTGTGATTGCTTCTCTGCATTCGTTTGGTGGTTGTCTATCATTTTATTGTGTTATTTGAGTGATTGGATTCTTCTTCATTCAAATTCCGCTTTGTCTCGCTTTGAGCCTGGATTACATGGTTCATTTGAGTCTTGGAGATTCTGCTTGAAGTGGTGAGTCTGGTCTTGGTTGGGAGAAATTCTTTGTTTTTTCATTTTCAGGCGTTGGCGCTAGTTGTTAGTTAGCAACCCACGCCAATTATCCATTGGCGCTAGTTGTCAGTGAGCAAGTCACGCCATTTGGTGCTAGTTGTCAATGATAAAGTCGTGCCAATTTCAAGGTGAGTGAAAATTGAGATTTTTTCCCTAAATCCTTCACCAATGTGTCTTTCCCTTCTGGTCTTTTCGCTATATGAGCATAGATTACATTGCTCATTGTTTGAAATGTCTTCTCTCCATGATTGCTTGATGTAAAAGGGAATGAATGCCTTGTTTTGATCTCATGCTTTGGAATTCCTCTTTGTGTTTGACTTCATATGTCTTGTCACCTTTAGAGGAATTTTGTTACAAAGTGTTTTGAAACAATGATTGCATTCTTAGTGTTTGTTTGCATCCCTTTTTCCTTCATCCTTCATTAAGGAGATTTGCGTTCTTTTAATTTTCGTCTCATAGTTTTCTTTTCATTAAAATGCATTAGATCACATTGCATTGAAAAGTATTTTTTGAGATCCATCATTGAACTTAGATTACATTGTTTAATGATTGAAAACTAGAAATCGCTTTGATTTCATTCTCTTTTATTAAAAGCATGCATTAAGTAGATTCTCATTTCATCGAAAAATGCATTGAGTGCATTCTTATCATTTGAAAAGAAGGGGAAATTGTGCATAGATTACAATTGCATAGTTTTCGAAAAAGAGGATTTTGCATAGATTACATTGCATTATTCACATCGTTGAATGTTTTAGATTAATTTCGGATAGCGAAAGTCATCTAGTTTGGAAAAGTTTCATTTTTCAGTGTTGTTGTTTGTTGCATCATTGTTTGAAGCTCTTCCCTTAACTAGATAGCATTCATTGAATTGAAAAGTTTTTCTTTTCTCATATAGCTACATACAAGAGATTTTCATATGACATACGATAGGGCCTTGAAACCGAGACATAATTGAAGATCAACCATAAAATTTACTCAATTTACCTAAGGAAGCATTTAAACATTAACGAAATATTTAGAGGTCTAGGTTAGAGACGTGTTCCGGCGTCGTTAAACCTAGTAGCTGTTGTTCGCCTCTTGGCTTTAGACAGCACTAGTACATACTTGTGCTCCCTGTATCGTCGTGTATATAAAGGGAGACCCCACTAGGTTTCTATCCTTTATCCATAGGAAGCCGAGTCTGCCACCCTATACCTGTGATACAACGGACACATCATTCGGGGAGATTGCCTGCACGTACGTTAAGTCCTTGGTTGATTTCTCTTTCATTTTTAAACCAAGGTGTATATTGCAGTTCACGGTTATTTGGTACACCCTTTGCCTAGAATTCATGAGTAGTCATTTCGATCTTTTCTGACTCTTTAAATTTGAAAAGGTCATCAAGCGCTTGTCATTTCACGCTTGTTTCCAATCTGAAAGCGATAGAGTCACCTTTTCCCTGTTTCTCGACTCTTAAAAGATGAAACAACAGATTTTTGTTTCAATGTTTTAAAATTAACTTCCCACGAAATATTCCTGGTTAAATTTAGTTTCCTTAGGGTGTTGCTTTGGGTCATTTCCGATGGAAACTTTTCCGGAGTTCACCAACCAAGGAATCCCCTCCGATGGGAATCTGGGTAATTTTCCTCTTTTTGGGAATGTTGGTGCTCCTTATATGGCAACGTTGTCCCTTACTGGGTTAACTGTTGGGTTGCCTGTTTGGTTGTTTTCAACCTCTGTGGTCCCGAATGTCCCAGCTACTGTTCAATCAGTTCCTCCGCCTGAGCAACATCATGTTGATTCCAAGGCAGACCTTTCCCCTTCTTCACCTGTTTCTGCGTCCTCCTCTTCTACTTCGCCTGGTGAAAGTCTGGATTCGAGTAACTAGGTGGCTAAGAAGAAGAAGAAGAAGTCTGATAAAGCTGAGGCTAGCTCTGCGGTTATTGCACCTATGAAGTCTCCTCTTGATAAACCTTCCAACCCTCCATGGAAAGTAAATTTCCCTTGCATGTTGTGCATGGGAGACCATCTTCTTCGAGACTGCCCTGGAATTCCCAAGGTGCTCGAAGTATGGTCCAACGGTCGCCCGCCGTTGCCCTTGGCTTCCGGGAGTCAGGTTGGGGGCACGTCTTCAACTGGTGCTGGTAAGGCTCCTAAGAAGCAAGGTAAGATTACCAATCCCTGTAAGTTGTGTGAAGGAAACCATGCCATTCACCTTTATCCATATATGGATGAAGCCAAAAGGGTTTTGGACAACCCGAGTGTTTGTACACTATGCCTCCCGGCTGGTTATAAACAACTTTCTTTGATTCCTTCACTAGCTGATCCTACGATTGGTCAAGAGTCATCCTTGGTCAATCTCGCTCCTCCGGAAATTCAAATTCAAGAATCCGTCCTTGACCAACCATTGGTCGTTGGATCTATTGAGCTGGCCCCGTCTACGATGCACCAGGTCTTTTCCATTGAGAGTGGATCTCACCCCCCTCGGGTTCTTCTTGTTTCTTCAGATTCTTCAGAATTGGTGAAAGATTCCAGTGTCCCTATATCTCAAGAATTTTCTCCTCCGCCTCCCATGATGGAGGTCCCGGAGGATACTCCTCCCGACTTTGAGATGGAGGTCATAGAGGATGCTCCTTTTTCTTCCGTAACACCAGGGGAAGACCATCTCGGTTCGATGGTAGCCCCTCCGAGTAGTTTGGTCGCTTCCTTTGACTGGAGTCGATTTGCGGGATACCGCCTTCCGTCTTATGTGCCTTTCGAGATAATGGTACAAACCTATGGTCTGGTCGTACCTAGCACTGTTATAGATGAAGGAGCGTCTGTTAGTGTTCTATCCTCAACTACTTGGAAAGCTTTCGGTTCGCTGCCGCTTGTGCCTGTTACGCAGAATCTGTTGGCATTTAACAGAAGAACTAGTCAACCATTAGGAATCCTTCCAAGGTTACCTGTTACTTTGGGAGGTAAAACCGTCCATATGGACATGATGGTTGTTCCAGGCCCCTTGGATTTCAATCTGCTTTTGGGGTGCGATTACACCTATGCCATGGGAGCGCTTGTCTAATCCCTTTTTCGTGTGGTCTGTTTTCCACATGAAGGACGGATCGTGACCATTGATCAACTTGCATTCTTTGGTCCTGATGTGGCAACTGGCCCGCCATCATCCCTTCCTGGTTTTTATCCACCTATTGTATCTGCCCCACTGCAGGTCAACTATGTGGCTACCTACCCCGTGCCTGTACTCAGTGATGATGTCGTCGTGCATCCCGTGTTGGGGGCATTGGGTCCTGACTTCCAAGATGTTTTCCTTCCATCGGGAGTGGAACTCTTCAAAGCGATGACTTCTTATTCATCATGATGAGTCATCTTTGGAGCATAGTTCTTTTCCTTGTGTCAAGCTCCTTAAAAATTGAAACAAGCTCGTCGGAGCATAGTTCTTTTCCTTGTGTCAAGCTCCTTAAAAAATGAAACAAGCTCGTCGGAGCATGGTTCTTTTCCTGTGTCAAGCTCCTTAAAAAATGAAACCAGGTCTGGCAGGAGCAGAGTTCCTTGTCTTGTGTCAATCTCCTTAAAAAATGAAACAAGGTTTCCAGAGCAGAATTTGTTTTCTTGTGTCAAGCTCCTTAAACCATGAAACAAGGTGTCCCGAGGATAGTTCTTTTAATGTGTCAACCTCGTTAAAATAATAAAACACGTTCCCGTTCAATTCGAGTCTTTGATAAGATCTCGTAAAATCCCAGTCGAGTCTTTCTCTTGATCTCGTAACTTGAACCTTCACTCCATCTACCTTTCATATGGATTGAAGCTTGGGGGGCATTTACCTCGAATTGAGTCACCATGTTGGGGGCATGCTTACTTTTTCAAAGCATTGTTTGTTTCCGTTTCAAGCTTGTGTAAAAATGAAACCGGTTTCAAGCATAGTTTATCTTTGTTTTAAGCTTGTGTAAAAATGAAACCAACTTCAAGCAGAGTTTCCTGATTTCAAGCTTGTGTAAAAATGAAACCTTTCCCATTTTACCTCTCGTGATTGCGATTTCATCAGCCTGTTTTTGCTAGATGACCCTTGGTTTTCTCATTCCATCGTCACTATCTGCTTGGCCGATCATATGCCTTCACTTGGTTGTTTTACCTGTTCCTGAGGAACCGCTGCTATGAGTGGTCTTGTTAGCCAGCCTCTTGACCTTTATCTTGTTTTGAGTAGTTCCACCATTGCCGGAACCAGTAGCTACCCTGTATACCACTCGTTCCTCTAGGAGGAGTCAACTTTCAGCTCTTTTCTGACTCTCTAAACATGAAAAGATTTCCGAGTTCCTTGTCTTTTCGATCTCGTTAAAGTGGCCCCGAAACGACATCTACCCAGTATGTTTACCCCTTTTTCGGGTTGGGATAGATTACTTATGAAAAAGGAATACCCTAGCCTATCGCGACTAGGAGGTTTTCTCAGACATAGTTTTCTACCTTTTCGAATTTGAGGAACTATTTACGAAAAGGGACCATCGAAGTTTACTTTTCCGTTGTCTTTTCAAACTCTCTAAACATGAAAATACGCTGAGTTATTTCTTTGTCAGACTCGTTAAACCCTGATGACATCGGATCCAGTCGTAATGATGATATTTAAGTTTCTCCTTCCTAGGGCTCGTTAAATGTACTAGGATGGATTCGTCCGAAGGACGGACTTATATTACAAGCATATGCTATCCCCTTCAAGCTTGTTTTCAAAAATAATTGGGGTACTCGCCAGAAATGGTGGGGAAAAATGGAACCACCATCATTTTCGTGTCGGCAGTATGTCGCTCTTGAACATGGCACTTGTCTGCATTCGTGTCGGGTTGGGGACATCTCATCTCATTTCCACTTGCCTCTGTGGGTTTGGGTGAACCCTTTTGACCTCTCATCTGCTCTTTGCCTCGTCATCATGACCTTTGATATTTTGATGTCAAATACTACCAAATCCACTGTCGTGTCGCCGATATGTTCAAGAGAAGTTGACCTCTGCAAAAAATTTCAACGTTCCTTTGATTCTCATCTAATATTGATTCACAAAGACATTATGTTCCTCTGTCTCGCGTCGATGATGTGGGAAACACTATGGCCCACCTTCGATCAGGGTCACTTCCTGTCGAATTCAGCTCATTATCCATGAAGCTGATCTAGAGACTCCCTTCTAGTACCTTGAAGCCTGCATGCCTCAATGGTAGGTTCTTCACGTTCGACGTGAGGTTTTCGTCATTGGCCTCCGATCAAGTGATTATACGGGTGTTCAATGCCAGCTCACTGATTCACATGCCGTAGACTGTACCTATAGTACCTTGAGGACCATTTTCATTATTGGTGGTACCTCTTGTGTCTGTTAACAACTTTCATCATTGGCTGGTAATCAGGCGATGTTCTTGCATGTTCGACTTCAACTCACTTATTCGCATGCTTGAACTTGTACTTTGTTTGGGTCGAGGTGGAGCACAAGACCCTGGATTTTGTTTGTTGGAATCCAGGCTGCGATTTTGTGGATTATTATGATTAGTTACATGACTCACTGATTGGATGGCTGCGACCATACCTGAGTCTCTTTATTGATCCTCACTGGATGGCTGCATCCATACCTTGGATCTGGATTATTTTATACTATGTTATGGATGGTTGCGCCCATACCAAACATATATAATGTATTTGAGATATCAGTTGTACTTCTCTACGCAGGTTTTCCGACGACAGTGTTTTCAGTTGGACACGTTCTTGTAAAGCATTTCACCCCTTTCTCTCTTTCGAGCCTCATGCTTTAAGGGGCATCTGTTACACAGTAATTTGTCACCGTCCCTACAATCCGCATCTCTCCCATTGGAGGTTCGTTTCTGTGACCAATAAGCAGTGTCATGCCTTGCAAATACCATCATTGCATCCCTTGCCATGAGGACAACATTCCTTCTGTTGATCATTTCCTGAGCAGACCCCTAAAAAAACCCGTTTTTGCCTTGGCGCTGGTAGCCTGTTATGTACTCGCGCCAATGAGGAAAATAAACACTGAGCCCGCACCAATTGGCGCTCTGTCCCAGTTAAGCACCCGCGCCAATCTGCTTATCGATTTTTTTTTTTAAAAGAGGCGAAGTTTCGATTACAACAACTTTGTGGATGAGTCATGAGGAGTGGTTTCAACTGAATAAATGCGGCCTTCCTCCTTTGGCCTCTTGTTTCCACCTTATGGGAAACCTCCCAAGGGATAAGGCCTCCCTTCCACTATTGTAGGGATCCCAACCTCCTCCTCTCCTCTATAAATATAGCCTTCATCCATTGATGAAGGGGCTGAATAGCTGAAGGGATGAATGGTTGAGTCTCCAAGAACCTTAATAGCCTAAAGAGTGTTGCGATAGTCCTCATAGTGTCAAATCAGTAGCAAGGATATTGACGATCGAAGAGAGAGGCTTGTCCCCATTCCCGGCAAGCTTTACCGAGACGTATTCCGCTGACGACCCGCCGAAGGAAGATTCAGCGTCAGAGCCAGGTTGTATTTTCCTTTGTATGAATTAATGATAAGCGACTATTGGTTATGATTCCACTCATATTTTTCATTATGATCATGATTTGTGTCTTATCTGACTGATACATAATTATATATATCGGGTTTTATGCTTGCGTTTGTCGTGTTTCTTGCGTGTGCAGGTGTTCGATCGCGGCGAGCGAGAGGATTGTGATCTGCCGAAGCAAGGAAACGAGAGCGCCATCTTCTCTACGAACAACAGCGTTGGACTTGAGGTAGGCATTCTTCGCAAGTTGGTTTATTGTAATTAGGAACCTGCGCCTTAGCATGATACAATTGTTGCTAGACCCGATCTGGGCTAGTAGGGATCACCTCTGTCCGCAGAGGGGATTTACCTCTACAACACACCTGTTGCCACAACTCCCTCTCATCTACTGCTGCAACTGAGAAGCATATGAAATACTAAACCAACTGTGTTCAGTATTGACAACAACAAGTCTGAATCCGGGCCCCCCAAGGAGAGCTGGTCTCTATGCTAGCTCCGTCAGCATTTTCTCCCGGAGAAACTCAGTTCATTCCACATAGTCTTCCACAAGTCTTCTATAGATTTTATTTATCAATTTTGGAGAAATTGACAAATAAATACATTAAGAAAACTTGGGAAAACTTTAATGTATTCCCGAACTTTAATACTAAGTTTATCACCCTTCGGAACTTTATATCAATAATCCGATGACATTTCAATTAAAACATTTATAGCAAACCTTAGGCCCCAGGCCCACTCACACAACGTGGATTCAACAAAATAAACGTCCACACCTTTGGATTAACTTCCGTGCTACTTCTGAATGCGATCACCGTCCGATGAGCCTTCCTCCAGATCGACGGCGTTTTTCGATATCGCGTTGCCTCCTCAGTCGAACGTTAAAGCGCGATGGGGGCGGTTTTGGAAACCCGTCTTATGCCACGTGTCCTCCAACAAATGTGATCGCTCCAATTTCGTGAATACCGCTCGTCCCGCAAAGGCGGTGCGATCAAAACTGTTTCCAACCTTTGAACAGTGATTGACCAAGGTTAAGTCGGGGTTACGCTATCCTTTCTATTCACTCCGGTTCACGACTCAAGGTCTAACCTCTGGACAAAACTAGTCTGTTTCCTTTATAGGCGGGGTTTCCATTCAAACCAAACTCACGACTCTATGGCAACGATACTACCAATGCACACATATGACTCGACACATAAGTTAAGGGCATAATACATCCATTCTTGGTTTCCTATGTCGTTGTGGCCTACTTCGGAAATTTAGAGGGGGATTATACACACGACTACAGATAGAGATATTTTCAACCATTAGCACAGAAACGGAGGTTCAGCACAATAGATTCTTCATCGGATTAACACCACGCTGGAGGCTCGAACACCTCAGAATTAAGCAATTGTATGCACAGAAATAATATGTCTACACTCTATACTGATAATCAACAACCATCGAAATATATTCAACAGGGAAAAATTGCTTAACACACATAATATTTTCTGTGAAAATCTCCTCCCCTTCAATGCATCCGGGATTACATTTGTACATCAACAATTGTCTCTTCGGTTCCTCGGTGAGGACCATTTTAGTAAATCAAAATCCTAATTACAATTTATTAAAATAATTGGAACATGACAGATGGATCAAATCCAAACCTGTTTGACTTATATTGAATCTAACTAATCTAATGCAATAGACAGCTAAGGTATTGACACCTTGTTGTTACAAATTCGAATAATTTTGGACCCTCCTAGCCACAACATGTGGATAAAACTTCCTACATTGCTGGCTAGTGTCTAATGCCCCTGCATCAGACTTCCGAGGGAAATTTTCTTCATGGACTCCTGTCCATGAGCTCTTCCGTTAATCTGCCTATCTTCTGCAACATTTCGTCAGTCATCCAAGTGGCATCTTCTTCTAGCTGGTCCTTCCATTTGATTAATTACTGAAAGTACTCTTGTCCTATGGTCTTCCTGAACACTCTTTTTTCCAATATCTTCTCTGGTTGCAATGGTTGTGCTGGAGGTAACTGCTTTTCCCCAATATCTTCTCTGGTTGCAATGGTTGTGCTGGAGGTAACTGCTTTTCCCACTCAATCCGTTCCTTGTCTGCTGGTCCTTCTTCCATACCATCATCTTCGTACTTGTACAAATCTGAAACATTAAAAATGGGAGATATTCCAACATTAGGAGGTAATTCAATTTCATAAGCATCAGCAGAAAACTTTCTAAGTATCTTGCATGGCCCAATATTTTTGAACTTCAGTTTGTTGTACTGCTTCTTTGGGAATCTCTCCTTTCTTAAGTGCGCCAAAACCAGATCTCCTACTTCAAAATGGACTTCTTTTCTGCTCAAGTCTGCTCTGCCTTTGTATTTGATGCTGCTGCTTTGTAGCTGTTGTTTCACTTGTTCATGTATGGCTTGGATTTCTGAAGCAAATTCCTCACCATCAGCACTCCTCAGCTCTACTTTTCCCAGATTTCTTAACTATGATATTCCCCTGGGGTGCATTCCATAAAATATATGGAACATACTTTGTCCTGTGCTTCTATTTGGTGAGTCATTATATGCATATTCTGCCTGGGGCAAAATATGATCCCACTGCTTGGGATGCTCTCCTGCAAGACTTCTCAACAGATTTCCCAAACTCCTATTCACTACCTCAGTTTTTCCATCAGTCTGAGGATGATAAGCTGAGATGAAACTCAGTTTGGTACCAAGTTTCTTCCACAATGTCCTCCAAAAATGGCCCACAAATCTAGTGTCTCTGTCTGAAACAGTACTCTTGGGCAATCCATGCAACCTAACAACTTCTTTGAAAAACAAGTTAGCAACATGGGTGGCATCACTCGTTTTATAACATGGAATAAAATGTGCCATTTTGGAAAATCTGTCCACTATAACAAAGACTGCATCATTCCCTCTCTGAGTCTTGGGCAATCCTAGAACAAAATCCATACTCACCATGTCCCAAGGCCTATCTGGAATAGGAAAGGGAGTGTACAATCCTACATTCTGGCTCCTCCCTTTGGCAGATTGACATATTTTGCAATTTTTCACAAACTTGTCTACTTCTGTTCTCATCTTGGGCCAATAATAGAAGTGACTCAGCTGCTCATAAGTCTTATCAGTACAAAAGTGTCCAACAAGTCCACCACTATGCTTCTCCTTGATCAAATTTTCTCTCATGGAACATTTAGGTACACATAGTTGGTTTCTTCTGAATAGTAAGTCCTCCTGCAAGAAATAATCCATCCACTGGCTTCTATCTGTTAGAACAGGGTTACAACATGCCTCAAATGCTTCCTTAAAATCTGAATCTGTTTTATACAGTTATTTGAGAAAATCAAACCCTACAACTTCAAAATTGGTTTCTTGAATAAGCATGTGCCAGGCTACTCAAACCATCAACTACTTTATTTCATTGGCCACTTATATGTTTCAAAACAAAGTTAAAACCTTGGAGATACTCAACCCATTTGGCATGCTTATGATTCAACTTGGGTTGCTGTACAATGCACTGCAAGGCATGATTGTCAAAGTATACTACAAATTCTCTGGACATCAAATACTGCCTCCACTTTTTCAATGCCTGAACAACTGCATAAAATTCCTTCTCATAAGAGGAATACTTCCTTCTGGTGTTATTCAGATTTTCACTAAAATAGGCTACAGGCCTATCATCCTGACTCAGCACAGCTCCAATTACTTCTCCACTGGCATCACACTTCACTTGAAATGGTTTAGTAAAATCAGGCATAATCAACACAGGTTTTCAGTTATCTTTTGCTTCAAAAGTTTAAAGCTTCTCTCAGCTTCAGTAGTCAATTTAAATGGATGTTTTCCCTTTCTTATTGTCTCAATAATGGGTGCATTAATCTTACTGAAGTTTCTTATAAATTTCCTGTAAAAACTAGCAAGTCCATGGAAACTTCTTACCTCAAAAATATTTCTAGGTGAAGGCCACTCCACAATTGCCTTAACCTTCTTTGGGTCCATATTCAATCCTTCTACAAAAATAACAAAGCCCAAATACACCAACTCTTTCTTCATGAATGAGCATTTCTTTAATTTTATCAGCAGTTTCTCTTGGTGCAGCTTCTTCAAGACATAATTAAGATGCCTTAGATTTTATTCTTTGGTTTTGCTGAAAACTAATATATCATCCAGATACACTATCACAAATTTACCAATGAATTCTTTCAACACTTCATTCATAAGTCTCATAAAAGTTCTAGGTGCATTTGATAACCCAAAAGGCATTACCATCCATTCATACAGTCCTTCATTCGTTTTAAAGGCATTTTTCCACTCATCACCCTCTCTTATTCTAATCTGATGATATCCACTTTTTAAATCTATCTTTGAAAAATATTTAGCACCACTCAAAAAATCCATTAAATCCTCAACTCTGGGAAAAGGGAATCTGTACCTGATTGTTATCTTATTAATTGCTCTGGAATCAGTACACATCCTCCAACCTCCATCTTTCTTTGGGCTCAATACTACTGGTACTGCACATGGACTCAAACTTTCTCTGATCAGTCCCTTGTCCACTAATTCCTGTACTTGTCTCCTAATTTCCTCATTTTCTGTGGGAATCATTCTGTAGGCTGCCTTATTTGGCAAATTTGAACTAGGGATAAAATCTATTTGATGGCTGATCTTCCTCACAGGTGTCAACTCATCAGGTAAATCATCCACAACAATGTCACAATAATTGTCTAACATTTCTTGGATTTCTATTGGAAAATCAGAAATCTTCGTAGAAGTAAGAACTACCTTAGGCTTGCAAACTAAAGCAAAGCGTACCTCTTCTTCTTCAATCTGTTGTAGATATTCCTTTCCGCTCAGTAACAAGGTCTTTGGATCAACCACTCTGCTTGATGGCTCTCCTTCTTCCATGGGTATCAATGTATGATGTACTCCATCCTTGAAGAACTTGTAAGTGTTATTCTTGCCATCATGTACTGCTGCTCTATCAAATTGCCAAGGTCTACCCAGCAGTATGTGACACACATCCATGGGCATCACATCACATAGGACTTTTTCCTTGTAGTTGCCCATTTGCAGCTCTATCTCACACTGTTATTTTACAATCAACTGGTGCCCTTTATGCAGCCAGGACACCCTGTAGGGAGTTGGATGCTCCCTTGTTTTCAACTTCAACTTCTTTATCACCTCAGTGGAAACCAGATTGTCTGTGCTTCCACTATCAATGACTAGCTAGCAGCATTTCCCTTGGACTTTGCATATTCTCCTAAACAAATTCTTCCTTTGTGTAGGCTCAATGACCTCTTTGGCTTGCTTCAACAAGACCTTATTAACCACCAAGGACTCTCCCCTCTCTGGTAGAATTTATTCTTCAGTTTCTACCTCTTCTCCAGCCTGGGCAACAACAACATTTCTTGGACCAGCACCCACATTCTCTGGGCACTCATAGTGCTTATGTTCCACTTGCTAACATCTATAGCACCTCAATTCTCTACCTCTTCCTCTGCCTCCTCTTCCTCTGTAAGAACCCCTTCTGCCTCTTGCATCACCCTCTGTAGATGCATTATGAGGTGAGCTACTATTAGCTCCATCTCTAGGTGTAGTAGGCTTTCCTCTACCACCCTGACTTCCCTTTCCATGGAAAGTACCTCTTCCTTTGGCGGACTGCTTCCTTAGGAGTTTCTCCTCTGCCTTCAAGGCCATCTGATAGGCCTCTTCAACTGTTTTAGGAGACAGAAGACCAATCTCATCTTGGATATCCAGCTTGAGACCATTCACATATTTGGCAATCTTCTCTGGTGTGTCTTGAAATCGCCCAACTCTTATGCTTACTCTATAGAATTCTTCTGTGTATTCCTTTACTGTCAGAAACCTCTGTCTCAGGTTCTGCATTTGCCTAAACAATGTTAGCTGATAATAACTAGGTAAGAATTTGCCTTTTAACTTAGCCATCATTCTGGTCCAGCTTTTGATAGGCTGCTTGCCAACTCTCCTCCTTTCTGCTTGCACTCCATCCCACCAAAGTGCAGTATGTCCCTTCAGCTTTGTTACTGCAAACTTGACCTTTTTATCTTTGCTCATTTCTTCATAGTCAAAGCACTTGTTCATTTCATTAATCCAGTCCACCAGCTCCTCTGGATTCAGTCCTCCTGTAAAACTCGACACTTCAATCTTGGGCTTAACTGCAGACCCCAGAACAATTTTGAGGAGCCTCATGTCAGGGGGAATCTCAGCATTTTCCTCAGCTTCTTCTAATTCATGTTCACTGATGTATTTAAGATCTCTGGGCTGTCTTCGCTCCATGGCATCCATTCTGGCCTCAAACCTCTGTAATATCCCCAACACTTTTGCATTGGCAACGGGTCCGCCTCTCCTTCTGCCAGCA
The DNA here is from genome assembly GCA_034641835.2 of Pinus albicaulis. Classification (NCBI taxonomy): domain Eukaryota; kingdom Viridiplantae; phylum Streptophyta; class Pinopsida; order Pinales; family Pinaceae; genus Pinus; species Pinus albicaulis. The sequence continues at coordinate 665,034,454 of CM076569.1, read as the reverse complement.
CCTCTACCAACTCGGATTGCCATGTTAATTCTCTGCAAAAACAACTTAAAAAGAGCTCTGATACCACAATTGATAGCAACAAGTCTGAATCCGGCCCCCCCAAGGAGAGCTGGTCTCTATGCTAGCTCCGTCAGCATTTTCTTCTGGAGCAACTCAGTTCATTCCATGTAGTCTTCCACAACTCTTTTGTAGATTTTATTTATCAATTTCGGAGAAATTGACAAATAAATACATTAAGAAAACTTGGGAAAACTTTAATGTATTCCCGAACTTTAATACTAAGGTTATCACCCTTCGAAAATTTATATCAATAATTCGACGACATATCAATTAAAACATTTATAACAAACCTTAGGCCCCAGGCCCACTCACACAACGCGGATTCAACAAAATAAACATCCACACCTTTGGATTAACTTCCGTGCTACTTCCGAATGCGATCACCGTCCGATGAGCCTTCCTCCAGATCGACGACGTTTGTCGATATCGCGCTGCCTCCTCAGTCGAACGTTAACACGTGATGGGGGCGGTTTTGGAAACCAGTCTTATGCCACGTGTCCTCCAAAAAATGTGATCTCTCCAATTTTGTGAATACCGCTCGTCCTGCAAAGGCAGTGCGATCAAAACCGTTTCCAACCTTTGAACAGTGATTAACCAAGGTTAAGTCGGGGTTACGCTATCCTTTCTATTCACTCTGGTTCACGACTCAGGGTCTAACCTCTGGACAAAACTAGTCTATTTCCTTTATAGGCGGGGTTTCCATTCAAACCAAGCTCACGGCTCTATGGAAACGATACTACCAGTGCACACATATGACTCGACACATAAGTTAAGGGAATAATACATCCATTCTTGGTTTCCTATGTCGTTGTGGCCTACTTCGGAAATTTAGAGGGGGATTATACACACGACTACAGATAGAGAGATTTTCAACCATTAGCATAGAAACGGAGGTTCAACACAACAGATTCTTCATCGGATTAACACCACGCTGGAGGCTTGAACACCTCAAAATTAAGCAATTGTATGCACATAAACAATATGTCTACACTCTACACTGATAATCAACAACCATCGAAATATTTTCAACAGGGAACAATTGCTTAACACACACAATCTTTTCTGTGAAAATCTTCTCCCCTTCAATGCATCTGGGGTTACATTTGTACATCAACAATTGTCTCTTTGGTTCCTCGGTGAGGACCGTTTTAGTAAATCAAAAGCCTAATTACAATTTATTCAAATAAATGGAACATGACAGATGGATCGAATCCAAAACTATTCGACTTCTACTGACTCTAACTGATCTAATGCAATAGACAGCTAAGGTATTGACACCTTGTTGTTACAAATTCGAATAATTTTGGACCCTCCTAGCCACAACATGTGGACAAAACTTCCTACATTGTTGGCTAGTGTCTAATGCCCCTGCATCAAGTATGATGCATCTATCACTGAGTCTTGACTACTACTAGCATCTACACTGTCGCTAAGGAATCTGTGTTGTTTCTGACTTTGCACTATGCCACCTGCACTGCTGCTAACTCTACACTGTGCTCCCCAGCATCTGACTGCTACTAGTCTCTGCAACTATCACTCTACCATCTGACTGCACCAACTACCACTGTTCCATCCTACTACTGAATATTGTGGGCCCCCATAGCTAGGTCCTGATATAAGAGGTGGACTCCTCAAGGATACTTCCCATCTGTAGCACTCTGGGGCTACAACACCAAGTCATACCACCTCACTCCTGGAGGTATGTCGACGAACATCGTGAAGTCTTCCTCTAGCCTCGAGGAAAGCCTATCGATCTCTGCATAAGCTACTTTATGGTCCTACTTCTCCTCCTTTTCCTTTCTGAAAGGACACTGGGTGTTGTAGTGGCCTAGCTCACCACACTTGAAGCACTTGACCTTTGATAGGTCCTTCATATTTTGCTGCTCCCCTTGTCCCTGACTGGAACCCTTCAATGTGAGGGCCATATTCTCCTCCTCCTTCACCTACTTCGATTCATTGTTACTACCACCGATGTAGCTCTTTACCATGTCTCGTCTTAACTCCTCCCTCTGCAAATCAATCCACATCCTCTCCCACTTTGACAAGGTGTCTCTGCCCAATATAATTTGGAAAAATACCTGCCACTCCTCTAAGAAATTGTTGAGTGCTAGTTGCACTAGCTCTGTGAGTTGAGGTGCTACCTCAACAGCTGCAAGTTGGTCCCGGATCTCCTAAATCTTGGTGAGGAAGGGGTCTATGCGTTCCCATTTATGCATCCTAGTGAATCTCATATTATCCTCCAATTACATATTCTGGCGCTCAGAAGTGCCCTGGTAAAACGTGGAAAGTGTACCCCACATCTCTTTGGTCGTTCCCTTGGCTGCTATGTGTGATACAATTTGATCCCAAACACCATCAAGGATCAACCTCTTCTCTCAAACCATATCCTTTCTATACTCCTTCAACTGATCTGCATCCGTGGGGATAGCTACCACTACGTCTATGAATGACTTTAGGCCATATTTATATAGAAGGAAGGACATCCTTTCCTTCTAGATGACATAGTTGGAAAAACCATCCAACCTATCCTGATTTCGAAGTCCAGTAATGGGCATGTCAAAGAATGTCGAAAATATCCTTTTCCCTTCTGCTGATCTATTCACACTCCCTTCTGGAGTGAGAAACTCTTCTCATAACGACTACTGATCTGCAAGGGAAATCGAACTTCTTGAGACTAGAAATTCCATGAGGAAAATTTTCCCTCAGTGTGTGCTCTTCTTCCACCTGACACTATTTCTGCTACAAAAATACTATGTCCAAATAGAGATCTTCTCTGTGAAAAATTTCGGCTGCTCCCTCTGCCTCTGGAATCTCTCGATTTGGAGAGATCGAATTTTTCTGTTCCTCTCTCAGAAAAATCGATTCTCCTCAAGAAATTTTACCTCTTGTCCAAGGTGACTGTGTTTCCTTCTGGGGTTTCAATCTGCTACCCACATTGAACAATGAAACTCCTTCTTTCTTTGTTACTGAGATCTCTGATTGATCATCTATGCTCTGATACCATGTGAAAATTTGGTGACCTGAATCCTATTGCAACAACATATATTATTTCTCCTAATTGTTAATTAAATTTAATAATTTATCTGCAATTTTCGACGAAAAATACTGAAATAAATACACTGCAACCTTCAAAAATAAAAATTGCAGAAGAATAAACGTTGGAATAAATGATAGCACACACACATAAATTTTCATAATTATTTTTGGACAAAAATACCTTGAAAAATCCAACTTGGGAAACCAATGCAACAACTGAGGGTTTTATTATTATGCAACAATGAAATAATCTTAGTACATCTGGATGCCAAAATTGGCAACCCTGCAAAGAAAAAACTGGCTCTAGTGAGGAATTTCCTCACTCCATAGGAAAATCCAGGCTCTGACCTCAACTATAGTTGAGCCATCCAAACTAGCTTTGCACAGTCACTACATCATCCTATCTCAATCAATTCTGCACTCAGCATGGAACAACTTCTCCTCAAGTTTTCTGGTTAGCTACTGTCTGCGAGAATGTCTCTCTTGGCCTTTGGAACCTCTGTCCAACCTCTGGCACTGAAACTCTGCTTCTCCTGAGAAAATTCAAAATTTCCTCTAGAGGCTATTGCGCTGCTCTACGTCAGCCTCACTGTGGCTCCCCTACCTCTCTGCGAATGCACTCACAAGAACTAGAATCATTCCTCCGGCTTCACTTTCCCTGCCCCTCTCTCACTGCTTCATTCTCACTAAATCTCTTTCCGAAAAATGACAACTGCTACTCTGGAAATCGATCTGCCAATGAAATCGAACTGTTGATGTGTTTTCTCCAAGCCCCATCAACTTCTTCTTATAATCCTCTGTTGAGACTTCAATGAAACAGATTAGATCTTAATCGATGGCTAGGATTAACTTGAATTCGATCCGTGTGAGTTTCTAGATCATTCACACCTTGACTTAATTAATTCTGATTAATTAGTCATATCTCCTAAGTTTAATCTAATTAAGTCATTTCTAGTTGGAATTTCCACAAACTATTTCTGGGTTTTGGAGATATCATGTATTCTAGCCTCTCCAAAAAATTTCAAGGCTAGAATACATCTCTAATGCTACAAAAATAACAATATATTTGAGAATAATAGAGTAATTCACTGTTATCTTTCATATTTGGTTGCACATTCCAACACTACTAACATTTCCAATCAATGTATGAACCATATTTATGTTTGAAAACTTATGTCCATAGGGATTTTGACTCATACCACATCTAATGATCATTTCCCAAGGATATATTTAAATCCTTAATTTTTCTATGCCCTGGACCCTGTATGTTTTTGGGTTCTAGATTTTGTTAAAACCACTAATGGTCACTTCCTAGTTTGTTACAAAACTCCAAAAAGAAAGATATTTTAGATTTGTTATGTTTCCTTGATAATCTATTGCTATAGTAGTCATGGCTAAGAATAAGTATAGTGATAAAAGTCGTGCCATTGGCCCTGATTAACATAATTCTTGCCACTATGTGTCCCACTTCCTCATTAGATATTTAGTGTGAAGTGAGGGCCTCCCAAAGGATTCTATTGATATTTTGATGAATCCTAGCAAGGGTATTGAAGAGGAAGAATTTTGTTTTACTGTTACTCACATCTCAATGTGTGTGAGAGATATAAATTCAATAAATTTATTTAAGGTCCTTGTTTATTTCATAATGGTTTCTCTCAATGTCTTTAAGGCCCTTTTTTATTGCAATAGAAAAGTGTAAATCTAAAATTGTAAGTGGGAAAATTTTCCCCATCAATTGACATTGATATAAAATATTTTGTTGAGGATAAAATTCTAGCCATTCCATTAGCTAACAAAACAAACGAGTAGGGAGATGGAGGATCATCTCGTTTTAGACCCCTTGATGGTGCAAAATACTTTTTCAGAAAGCCATTGATTAATACAAAGTATGAAAAAAGAGGTATAAGCATTGATCCAATCTTTGTCAAATTCAAAATCCTTTGAGATACGAAAGAGAAAATCCTACTTCTTGGAGATGGTGTTATCTGCAGTCCTTTTCAACCTAGTGCTTACCACCTTATAAACAATGTTGTAAGTTGCATTGCAATGGGAGCCTTAGTTTATAGATGTCTATTGATAAGCCCCATCCATGTACAACACCAAGGATTCATATCAACATTTGATATTCAAGTACCATGGTTGTTTGCACAAATACATCCAATAAGAAATGGACTTCCTGGAAATATCCTTTCTTGGCACAGCGTACCAATATAATTTGAGGATTGAGCAGAAATTTAAATAGAAGAAGCAGAAATTTGGATCTACAAATCTGAAGCAAGGAAAAGACACCTACAAATCGTAGAAAACAGGACAGAACCAAGGTGGAGAGACCTAGGACAACCTGTCAAAGCCACAAGAAACGAATAAGACCACAAATATGAAGAATGATATTTAGAAGTGGTCTGAGTTCCACAATAGCCCCACCCACAACACAAATGAGTGTCGCACTAAGTAGTCACTGGTGGCTAAGTTAAAATCTTCAAAGCCAAATGCATGTTCTGACCTTGAGCTGAAATCCGACAAGGGGAAGCAGATTGTTGATGCAGAACCTAGTGATACCCTTGCCACCACCAAGGTCCAAAATATTGACTCCAAAATCTAGATGAGGGGGAGTGTCTCTTCCACTCACAAATGTGTGTGAAGGGTTCTCCATTGCAGTTCATTATCAATAGTGGGAGAAAAAATAACCTCATATCAGTAGAGGTTTTTAAGTGGTTGGGTCTTCTGAACACACCACACCCGCAACAAAAAACCATCGGGTGGCTTCACCAAGGACGAGATTTCTGTGTCAGCCATCAGTGCCATCTTCCCTACAACATCAAGCCCATCATAAATGAGGTATTGTGTGATGTTTCTCCTATTGAAGTTTGTGATGTTTTATTAGGACAAATATAATTTTGGAAGCGTCATGCTATGTATGAGTGCATACCTCACACTGTTATTATTATTTTGGGTAGAAAACTATACAAGATAATGGAGGTAGCCCCACCTACCGCCATTTCTATGATATCTTCCAAGCAATGCAGTAAGATTATCTCCCAGAATGGGAAATTTGTTTTCCTTTTTATTCCCTCTCAAAGTAAGGGGAAGATCATGGCCACATCAATGGACCCAAAAAAGGGTTCCCCCGTATAGAAAAAGTAAGTTGATAAGGTCGTCGAGGAATACAAGGACATCTTCTCCTCACCTAAAACGGTGCCCTTGCACTATCAAGTCAAGCATTTGATCTATCTAGCTCCTGGGGCACCTCTATCCGATGGGCTAGTATACTCCTAATCCCTTATGGAAAACAAACAAATCAAGCAAAAATTGTAGGATTTTCTACAAAAAGGGCACATTCGACCAAGTTCCTCATCTTGTGGGAGCCCAATTGTACTCATACAAAAGAAGGATGGGACTTGGAGACTCTGTATTGATTATGGGGCACTGAATAAGATGATTATCAGGAACAAATACCCGATCCCACAGATTGATGACCTTCTGGACCAACTCAATGGGGCCAAGTACTTTATCAATATTGATATGAATTCTGGTTATCACCTATAAAACCCAAAAATATATGGAAGACCACCTTCAAATCCAAGGAGGGCCACTTTGAGTGGTTGGTCATGGATTTTTGGTTGAAAAATTCCCCTACAAATTTTATGAGGCTAATGGATGACATCTTGTGGCCTTTCACCAACACATTTGTGGTTATATATCTGGACAACATCCTCATCTTTTGAAATAGTTGGGAATAGAACTTGCAACATATTCAAAAGGTCCTTCAGACCCCACAAAAACACAAAATATGCACCAATTTGGAGAAATTCTTCTTTTGCATGAACCATGTCTAATATCCAAGCTACATAATTGATGAGCAAGGTGTGCATGTGGATCCAACTAATATCTAAGTCATTCTGGGTTGGCTATCCCTGAAAACTCTCACAGAGATTTGAAATTTTTTGGGCCTTGCCAGTTTCTATCGAAGGTTCGTGTTGGGATTCTCTCATATCACTTAGCCTTTGAGTCAAGTTACCAATGGTATAAAAAAGAAAATATTTTTTGTTATAAGGCACAACAAAAGGAATTTTTTGAGTTGAAACATCGCCTTTGTTCTGCGCTAGTACTCACATTGCCAGACCCGCAACAACCATTTGAAATTGAGACGGATGCCTCTGAATATGTTTTTGATGCATTTCTCACCCAACAAGGGAATCTGGTGGCCTATCATAGTGAGACAATCTCTGATACTATTCAAAGATACCCCACCTATGATACGAAGATGTACTCCATCGTTCAGGATTGTTGGCAATGGAAACATTACATTATGGGGAAGGATATGATCATCCACATAGATCACTGACCTCTTTATTTTATACAGAGACAGGGGAAGTTTCAGAATGATCACCATCATAAATGGTCCACATACCTGCAACGATTCCATTTGAACATTGAATACAAGAAGGGAAACACCAATAATGTTTCATATTGCCTCAATGGGCACCCAGTTGTGGCACTGACCACTGTTCTCAACTCATATTGGGCACGAGAGTTATGGATGGCTACAACTATACATAAATGATACAAAAATTTCCACCACGTACCGAATTTTGAAAGTACCAAACTTCCACCTCCAAGATGCATTGCTATGCTACCTGGGGAAACTTTGTGTTCCTTAAAGCGAGTGTGCCAAGATTATTTGGGAGGAACACTACAGTCGGGTTGCATGACACTTTGGTTTGGGGAAAACTGTGGCAACACTGCAGCAATATTTTTATTCCCCAAAACTCGGACAAGATGTTGGAAAATATATTAGATCCTGCATTGCTTATGCCATCGCTAGTCCAACCATTAAGAAGAAAGGCCTTTACACTCCTTTTACTACTCCTATTTAAAATTGGGAATCCATCTCCATAGATTATTTATTTGTCCTTCCTTCTACCTAGCATGGTAACGACTTTGTATTTGTGGTCGTTGATAGAGTTTCTAAGATGGCTTGCAAGAAGAGCATCAAAACAAAACACACTGCCAAAATATTCTTTGAATCAGTGTGGGTACATTTTTGGATTCCGCATACCATTATATTAGATCAGTATAACAGGTTACTGAATGCATTATGGTCAAGCCTCTGATCATTTTTGGAAACAAGGCTAATCAAGTCAATTGCATTCCCTGTTCAGACTAATGACCATACAAAGGTTGTCAATAGGATGGTAGTACACATACTACACATGTACAACTCCAAGAATCCATGAACATGGGATGAGATTCTTCCAAATGTGCAACACAATTATAACAGAGCTCTCCATAGATCAACTGGACACAACCCCTTTCAGGTGGGCATGGGATTTCAATCATTGTGTCCCATTAATGTTGCAATGCCTCTTGCGACTACACATGCAAAATCTGCACATGTTTAGTCCAAAGCTGATAAAGACACTAGGTTTATTGAACACATCCAAAACATCTGCCAACAGGTTCATGATATCTTGGATAAAGCCAATGCCAAGTACAAACAATGTCAAGATCAAAATTGGGTGCCACATAAGTTTCAAGTGGGGGACAAAGTTTGGATGCATTTTCTTAAGGAACACCTTACTAGATCCCATCAGAAGCGTAGACCACATCGATATGGGCATTACGCCCTCACCAAGGTTGTGGGTGACAATGATTTCAAGCTCAACATTCCTCCATTCCTTGGCTTCCACCCAATGTTCAATGTGGACTGCCTTCGACCATACTTTCCACCATTGTTGGACAAATCAAACATTACTGAGTAGCTGAAACCAACAGAGCTCAACCTAGATTGCATTAAATGGGCCATGAGTGATCGAATCATAGATACAAAAATTAAGAACAATCACCAATAGATGATCCAACTGTATCGAGTTGTTAAAACCGACCAACTCATGCCCCAAGGCAAGTGGCTCACCAAGGACCAAGTTCATTAGAAGTTTCCCCATCTCATGGAGGCACTCAACGCAATGGGGACCATTCCTTCCTAAGGTGGGAGTATTGATACAGGTGTATATTGGTGGGCACTCACCTATTCCTCTTGGACCGACAATGTTATTTCCTTGCAATGTCCTAATTTCTAACACATTTTACTATCTTTCGCAGTTTTTAATTCTAATACACTAAAGGTCACAATCATGAATTTGCATGGAATGAGTTGTTATTGTTGGGATTTATCATTACTTTATTTATTTTTATAGTTTTAGAGACGAGGTTGTTTCCATTGAATTGCACAATTATAAATTTGCATGGGATCAGTTGTTATTGTTAGGATTCTATAATTACTTTATTTATTTTTATAATATTAGAGAGAGTGACCTCAACGTCCACCCATGCCCCTTAAATTTTTTAAAAATTTAACATTACTCTCACACGTTCCCTATGTGCATTTCGCTGCTCCTGCCTCCCCATCCAGTATACTTAATGGAACATTGTGTTTTAGTATAGTACATAAGCTGATAAAATTAATTTATTAACTAAATTAATTGGTAGATTCTAACTTGATATTGTAGTCTGGTGGAGTTTATAGGTCTGGACTTTCCTTGAAATTTTTATGTTTTCCGACCTTTTTTATCTTTCCCCATAAATCAGAATTTTTTTGTATGACTGTTTGAGTTGTACCCTGTGGACACAGTGGATAGACAAGTATTTCCTGTGGCTTGTGTTTTTTGGAACTGCTTCCTTGGGCACCACAAATTGGCCTTTATTGCAAGTGCAATCACCTGCAAATGGTGATTACAATCATCTTCCTCTTGGCCACACTGCTACGTTGAGTAAATACTCTTCCAGCAAAATCACCCAGGACTTGCACCAAATTGCATTACCTCCGGGGGAATTGAACCATAGTGGGTGGCCCAACATGCTAACATATTCACCATGTGGGTGGCCCAACATGCTAACATATTCACCATGTGGGTGGCCCAACATGCTAACATATTCATCAAATTTGAAAATCCATTTACAATCTCACTATTCTTGCATCCTTCTTATTTTGTGTTCACACGTTTGTATTTCAACTTATTAAAGAAAAGGCATAACCTTTAGTTCTTTGTGCCTCTAATCTATAAGCTTAACTTTTCTACCCAGAGATTTGCCATAATGTAAGATAAGAAAATGTCAAAAGAAAGCAGTTGTTAGCAGTTTAAGGGATCAATCTCAAGAGAATGGATGACATCTTACATATAATGTTTGTACCTCTTGATTGCATATGGATGGATGTACTTGTGTCATGTCTATGACATGAACAAATCATTATGATTGAATAATATCGAGACATCCTCTTGAGACGAGAATTTATTGAATACTATGATTGAATGCTATCGAGACATCCTATTGAATACTCAAGACCTACGAGGTTATTGAAAGGTTTGCAGATGACATAGATTGCGAAGAGCAAATCAGATTGTCGATGACATTGAATGCAAAGTATGTATTAGTGGCAACGCATGACTGTGTTAAAGGGTGGAACAAAGAAGACAAAATGCCATATATTGCGAAGATAAAATCAGGTTGTGGATGACATTGAATGCAAATTATGTATTAGTGGCAACGCATGACTCTATTAAAGGGTGGAACAAAGAAGACAAAATACCAAGCAAAATAGTGTGGTGGCAAAGACATAGATTTAAAACTATGGAAAGATTAATTGGCGGAGATTGTGTATTGGAAATGCTTAGTTGATTGGAACTATTAAACATGCCTTTGTAATTTAGTTGCTCATTGAGAAGATCCCCTTGCTTATTTTGGCCCTAAGTTGCAGGAAATGCACCCCCTTAGTGTACCAGGCATGCTTCATTATGAAAATTTTTGAAACACAGTTGACAAATTCTTCAAACACATGTTTGAAATGCATTTCAAATGCTCTACAACACGTTTCACTCGCGTACAATGTGTACTAGCAGCCCATGTGGACAAAAATGCAAATTATTAAAAAATAAATTGAGTGAGACAACCTAATACTCAACTATAGGGTCTTATTAATGCTATGTAATTAATGGTACTATCAAAACTATGCTATGTAATTAATGGTAATGTCTAAAGTAAAAGTGATATTCTCTTATTATCTCTCATTTTCATTTTTTACTTAAATTTTTAACATTATCATTAATTGTTTTAGGATGTTTGATAGTGATTGCAACCTCGTTGGCTTTTATATGGAGAAAGTAGAATTTTAGTTTCCATTCAAAATCCAGTAGACTTAACAATTTTTAGGATTTTGGGATTGGGATGTTTGCAAGGTTTCCATTGGATTTTGTCGTGTATGAGGGTATGGAACTGGGATTTAATCAAGAGCACCAAGCCCTCTATGCACCTTGATGTTAGTGGTATTGATTTTTGAACTCCTCTATCATAACCCTAGTAAAAATGTATTTGTCATTCAAACAAAATTTGGATGACATGTTAATATTTTTCTATCTTATTTAAATGCTTAGAGGGTGATATTGATGATTAAGATCCCAAAATATTCAATAATCATGATGATATGTAGATATTTGTTGCAGTATGATTTTATTTGCCTTTGTGCCGTAGCACTTGCTCATTTATTCATGTATGTGTATACACATTTAAATTATATTGCAAAAACTTAAAACTTAAATTTATTTTTCAAAATTTAATTATAATTTTCTCATATATATATATATATATATATATATATATATATATATCCCCGTTTCTTGATTTTTTTGGGTCATATTTCCAGCTTGTTCGTATTTAAGATATGCGTTTAAATTTCCCTATACAATGCAACTTAGTTTTGGCCTCAACTTGATGCATTTAACGTATTTGCATGAACAATGAATTTTGTGCTTCTTATATGACCAACTTACAAGGGTTGCCTTTGATTAGCTTACAAGACCCTAAGAAAAGACATGTCAAATATGTTGGAAATATTGAGAGCGAAGGTGGGGGTGGGGGTGGAGGAAGGGGAAGGGGGTTGAATCAATATTTCATTTTTTCTTACAATTTAGTATAAAAAACATTAATAAATAGAATCACATCAAAGGAACACAAGATATATATAAACAATTTATTTATATTACAAGGGAAGCTACAACTTCTAGATTTACCAGCTACAACTAGAAGGGCTACAACCCCAAATTTACCAACTCCCATTGGAAGGAGGCAACAAACTCCCAAGGGAAGCTACAACTTTTTTCCCTAGCACCACCTTGCCCCCTATAAATCTCTTGTACCAGGGACAATGACCCAAATACAAAAATATTCAAACACTGGTTATTTACAACTTCAGTATTGTCCTCTTGTCATGTCCAACTTGCATGTTGTGGACAATTCAACAATAAAATGCATACCTCAGATCATCAATACAAGTGTCCTTACTCTGCCTTTGATTTTTCCTCACAATTTCTTCAAGTTTTGCTCCAAAACTGTCAAGCCTGCTCCATAACTTCATCAAAGGGATGCTTCAAGGATTCTGCTTTAAGAATTCTACGAGTATCAATACATGCACCAATCTTTGCTTCAACCTTTTATAAGATTGAAATTAAGGCCTGCTACATAGACAACTTCAATATCTACTTCAAAGTGATGCCTCTCACTTTCCCTAACTATTAAATTGATTTGCCACAAAATATTATTCACACAAGCTTGAAACAACAAAAGGAATGATCTCAAAATTATCTCTAAAGTTGGCTTCATGATCGCCCTAACGAGGGCCATATGTTACTTCAGATAGGCCTCAATATGTCTTCTGATCAATGGGCCTTACATACTCGGACCTTTGCCATTGAGAACCTTATATTAGGACTGTCACAAAGAACCTTGAATTCATTATACCTCAGAAACTTCTGCCTAGAGAGTTTCAGACCAACCATAGAAGGTATGCCTTACGTCAACGAAAATAGGCCTCACATTAGTGCTTTGTTCAATGATTCATCCATAGAAGACAGGGCCAAATTTTATCTCAGAAGAGGGGCCTTAAAGCAGGTCAAATATTCCTCAGAATTGATCTTGGACAATGAAATTTTTCTCAGAAGACCACATGAAGGATTCGATCCTTTATTCCTGATCTGTGCCCTTCAAATCACAACATTTCTCCATGGACTTCTCCAAAGAATTTTATGATAGACAAATTCCTGAATTCTCTTAAGTAATCTGATCAATAAGATTTTTATCCACATAAAAAGAAACACTTAAAACTTTGCTCCTTTAACCTTGGTCTGTGCTTTTCATGTCTTGAAATTCTACCTTATATTTGCTTCAGTTCTACTCATATCTTCCTTTTTTATGCATAAATTTCTCACCTTGAATGTCCACGGCTAGGACATATTTATACACATTGAAGGGGCCTATTATGAAGCTGACCTAATCCTTTAATAGATCCGTCTTTTACTGAAGCCGACCTGAGCTTATGCCATTTAATAAAATCCTTTAACAAACCAAATCAAACAAAGAGGCTTAGGCCACTTTAAAAAAAAAAAAAATTGTCTTTTATTATATCCTTTTTCAAAGCCTACTTAGACACATAAACTTGGTCTTGATTAACTTATGATTTTGAATTTCTTTTATGGAAGCAATGAAATATAGAGGCCATAACTTTATGGGGCAAAATTTGGTGCAATACCCATCTATTTGAGGCATCAAACTTAAAACATCAATATCTCTCCAACCAAGAGGACCCACAAGGCATGCCACCTATCAAACTAAATGGCATGACAAAGGCTACCAATCTAGAGGGTCCTTAGCCCCAAGGTTTAGCTCAAGTGGTAGTGAGCCAATACGTGGGCCTCTCCGTTGAGGGAGGTCACGGATTCGATCCTTGAGTCCTTTGGGGTCAGGCGCCGAAAGTCCGTCGAACGGTTTACCGCGCGTACCATCCAGAAATTCTGGGGAAGTACGCCCGGGTTTCCCGTGAGCTTTCCCCTCGTGAAAAAAAAATCTAGAGGGTCCTTGCATCCAAATTCATTAACTTATGCATGAAAATCACCAAAAAAATGCTATCCTATTCACCCTTTGACATCAATGACAACTTCTTTCAGCAATCTCCCCCTTTGTCAACACTCATGCCCCCTGTCGTCATGCTCCATCAATCATCATGCTCTCCTTGTCTCCATGCTTCACTTCCTTTGTCTCCATGCTACATTTCTTTCTCTCTCCCCCTTTTAAATCAATAGAAAAGGGTGATTTAATTCTTTGGGGTTGCTCCCCCTGAACATATAAGAGGAATGTTGTATTCTTATCCTTCCCTTATTTGTTGCCCTTACAGTTCTTTTGCTTGGCTGCAATTTTCTTCCACTCTACTTGTTCTATAATGTAAATGTTATTTGGTCTTCTTATTGCAACCAATCTTCCTAAGTCTTCCTCTATGATATCACACTTTCGAGAGTTAAACAAGAGATTATACCCTTGATGTAAAGCCCATAATTTTCTCAATTAACAATCATTAACAAAATTGATACTAAAATTGATAATTTTTGAAGCAGAATATATCAATTCACTTTTGAATACTTACCTTGAACCATGTTTGAAGATGTTCTCGACCCGCCATGGCTCCCGCTCCCATTACCAAACCGCCATTTTCCTCTCAGCCTATCTGGGGTCAACCTCTCCGGTCCCCAGATCCAAAAGACAAGTCTTTTGGTCCCCGTGCCCAAAACTCTAATAACAATCAAGATCACTCTATGACTCTGTTAGAACTCACTACTCTTGTCTCCCACAATTAGAAATCCTCTGACATCATCCGGGTCAATTTTCCCACCTCACTCACCCATACCCATCAAGTTCCCCCCCTTTCTCCTTTAATACACAAATCCCCTTTCAAGATATTTATTAAAATATCCTCTTTTAATAAATATCTTAGTCAAATCTCCTTTCAAGATATTTATTAAAATATCCTATTTTAAAAATATCTTAGATTTATATTAAAATATTTTTATTTCATAAATATATTGGATTCCTAAAATATCCTGGATTTATTAAATATCATCCATTAATAAATATCTTGGATTCCTAAAATATCTTGGATTTATTAAATATCATCATTTAATAAATATCTTGGATTCCTAAAATATTATTATTTCATAAATATCTTGAATTTTATTTAAAATATCATCTTTTATTGCCGTAGTCTAAAAAAGCAATAAAATAGCCCAGAATTCAACAAAGATTTATTAGAATCTTGTTTACAGTTGTTAAACTTCAGTATTTTGGGTGACCTAAGAGTTTTTGATAGTGCTGAATCCATTTCCACTATCAAAAATGCAATTCAAACACTCCAACTACCTGATTTTTTGAATTTTTTTTAATCGGATTCTGGAAAAAAGTTGTCGTCTGGGCTATTCCGTATGCTAGGTAGAAAATGTTTTTACTTTCCTTTGAATAATATATTAGTTATATTATGATAGTGGTAGGTATAAATTTTACCTCACAATACATTCATTATTTACTCAATACTTCAATAATTCACTCATTACCCTACACTGAGGCTTTTCATAATTGATTAGTACATATACTAGTGTAGTACACATGATACATGCATATGTAGTTATCATGTGCAGGTTTCATATGCATGTTAATATTTATATGTTCCCAATAACTCGATTTGGGTCATTACATACACCCCTCCTTTAGAAAACTTCGTCCCGAAGTTAAGTTTTATGTCGTATATCATTAATTATATAAGTGATTAGTGTAATCATATAAGGGTGGTGTACCATATTTGAATTTTCATTTAATGTGTGAGAACACTTTAACATCTATGTTTTGATCATTTATTGGTTTACAAATTTAGTAGTCACATCTTGCCCCAACAGAGTTCCCAAGCTATTCTAGAATCATCCTATCCTTCATAATATCTTCCGCTCCCATCCTATTTTTCCTCTATAGGAATATGACATGGCGTCAGCTCTAATGATCTAACCATTCACAGACATCAACGGGTTACAACGTCGACTATATCGACCCGATTCCTTAGTAGGCATCTGACAGTCATCATCACACGTCTAGGGGAGTGTGACTCGCACTGTCCTCCCATGAATCCAATTATGGATGATAAATGGTGGGAAACCCTCCACCCCTCCTAGTAGGACCAGGGTTAACACCCTATCATGGAACCTCAGTGAATCTCAATTATTCTTGGAGTTTTTTCATCACGCGACCAGTTTGGTAATGATACCATCTGTGATGTAAACACTTGTCCACAAATTATAACATATGTATCAATATATTCAAAGAAAATTTTTAATCAAATAACAATTTCTACACATTCCAAATACGTTGTTATCTATGATATTCATCTTTGAGTTCATATAACATACTTGGTTATGTTTATCCAATAGGTCTGTAAATTTGTTTTCACCTTAAATAGTCAAGTGTAATCACTCTTTTATTTCTATCTCATCATTTATGTTGATATGTAAATTTATAGATACCATATCCATAACATAATTCATAATTTATATCAGTATCCATGTACCAACAATGTTTAAGCAAAACTCTCTTCATATTGGTATCCATGTACCAGCAATGTTTAAGCAAATAATATATTCTTACATATAATAGTACAAAATGATAGTCTCAAGTATCCATCCAAAATAAGGTAAGGTTATACAAAATAAGTTTTTAAATGCTTATAAATATAACCCACATTTATAAATTTCAAATAGAATAATCAAACACGGATATACAAATAAGGGTGTAGCTACTATTTTCTATACTATATTAACCGATTAACCTTAAAAGTCATAGGTTGAGACTTTAAATCTAAATGGAGGGATGCTCCAATCTTTATGATTGCATATATAGAAATGAAATGAATTTAAACAAGAACACAAAACACTTACTGCTTAGTCGAAACATGATATAATTTCTTGATACAAGTTGATTAAGAACTCTAAAACATAAAACTACATATGGATCCAACCAATCTCTTAATTCTTGTTATTTATTTGTCTTTTAAGTCTAATTATCTTTGATCTATAATTTGGATCCAAAGAGATAATAATAACATTAATTTTTTTATCATGTTATTCCAGCTCATCTTCAGCCTAAAAATCTAGAAGCCATGGAGTAGGGTTTTGTAGGGCTAATCATTAGGGTTATGCTGGAGATGGAGGAAGAGTTAATTGACTACTCTAAAGATCCCTTAGTGGGAGGTTTATTTTCATTGAAGGAATTTGTTACTGCTTGAAAATGCATTATTCACTTTGCATTATACCTGGTATACTTTGTTCAAGCATGGTTCTCTTCAAATTTCCTGAATAGACCAAGGTGTTAGAAAATCAATGTTGGATTTTACAAATGTTTATGCATGTTTCTTAATTGAGGGTGCCTTTCATATTATCTAAGGTGTGACTTACACATGTGGAGGCATTTTTTTTGGTCACTTGAAGTGTTAATTTAAAGGTTTCAATATTAATTACTAACTTAAGTTTCAAACTATCATATGACCATAGCCTTTTCAAATATTTTAATGATCATAGTCTTTTCATTTTTATTACATTGAGTCTTTTGATTTAACACATAACTCATCAATGGCATACCAACTTCTTATTTTTCACATTAATCGTTTTCTCATTAGTCCTTTAGTCTCATCTTATCACCAAATATATCTTCTTTTCTAATGGCGCACAATTATTATCTTTAATATTTACCTTTAAACATTTTCCCAGTTTATCACTTGTTATCTTAACAAATTAGAAGTGTTCACAACTCCTTATAGGTCATTGCTTTGACCCTTACCAATCATGTTGCTCATATCCTTAAGAAAATTCTTCTTGATAGAAAACATCCCTTCACTTCCTTATACTAGATATTCCTAATATTCCATGTTTACTTCAAGTTGAAAAAGAACATATTATCAAATTGACTTTGTTTTCTCACCTCTAGTCATTATGGTTTTATTTCCTTCTCTCTTAATGCATAAAACTATTACACTTGGAAATGTCGTTACTATTCCCCAACTTGGGTAAGACCCTATAAATAATTTCAATAATGTCGATATCGAATGTAATCTACTTATCATTTCAGGTTTTAAGACATCACGAGATAGAATTTCCTAATCATACTCCATGATGTCCATAATCCCTGGATATAGTTAGTCACTTAAGCAAAATTTGATAATGTGACTCTAACATTAGAGGGAGAAACTATTATAGATATTGCCATGCACATAAATTATCCTATAATTGATCAATTTTATTATAAATTCACTCTTTAATCTAATGTCTTTGACTTCTTATATTGTTTTGTGAAACTTCCACTCACTCATCTTTGGTACTATTTTGTTGATCTCAATATTGTAAGTTGATTATGATAACTAAAATTTATTATCATCATTAGAAGTTTGCCATTTTGTTCCTTTTCCCGTCCTCCCTAGGTACTATATCGATTATATTATGGTAACATTGGAGATCAGACTTAGAAATTTTCTCATGTCCCTTTGTACTCCTTAGATATCTTATTCTAATAGGATGTTCACTACCTTATATGGTGGTTTCTTACCGTCTTAACATATGTTTCATCCATTTTGTTTTTGTTTTGATGTGTACCTTTAGTGAACTATACTTGTACTCTCGAGTTGATTACTCATGATTTCTCCCAACATTTCTTGAATAGTTGGTGTCTTCTTTCATCCATTAATTTACTTCAAACTAACTTAGCCTTTTATGTGGTTGTAGCTCACATCTAATGGTCTTGCCATAATGTCCATATTCATGCTTTCATTACCATTCTTCCTTTCTTCAAGAGTTAACTTCTTTGAAGCAACTCCGCCTACTAATCTTTATATATGCCTAAATAAATACCATGAATTATCTTATACAGCCATAATGTCCCTAATTTCTCTTTCCTAAACCACATTGTTTTCCTTTCCATGAAAATGCTACATTGTCATATTATTTTGTTTTGGACATCGATATATCCTTACGGTTGTAAATGACTAATTATCTATCTTAACAATGCAATAATGGTTGAATATCAAAATGTCCAATTTAGTGTATATTAAACTATAAAAATTTTAACTTTCACTCTACTCCTTAAACCACTTACACATATACTTGGGTAGTAATTAAAGTATTAACATAATAAAACAGTATAAAATATATTTGCGTAAATTCATATC
Source organism: Pinus albicaulis (assembly GCA_034641835.2). Taxonomy (NCBI): domain Eukaryota; kingdom Viridiplantae; phylum Streptophyta; class Pinopsida; order Pinales; family Pinaceae; genus Pinus; species Pinus albicaulis. The sequence goes on along the minus strand of CM076569.1, from coordinate 665,015,283 downwards.
ATCAATGGTTATATTATCAGCTAGTAAGATATATATATGGAAAGCTCAACGTCACTTTGAAGAATGGAATGTTTCAATTGCATAAAAACAATTAGGATATTTTCCATTTTAATGTTCAAAAGTTACAGAAAAAGTTTAATGTCTAAAGTGATGTTAATGTGCTCATTTTAATATCATAATTTAAATGTACTTCAAACTTTACTTGCACGATATACAAAATCTTAAACTTCATTGTGGAAAATTTTGCAGTTGATATCCATGAGTTATCTCAACTCCTTTGTTAGATGGAATGTAAAATAAAATTAATGGATTAGGAATCAAGTGGGATTGAGCTTGATATATGTCTATGATACCTAGATTAGCATTAATTATCCCATCTCTTCTAATAAAATGTATCACCCGAGACTTCATAGATTTCGAATATCGAATTATATAAAACTTCATTTTATCATGATTGTTACAATCTTCAATTTCTTCCAAAAGTTGAAAAACCTTTTTCCTTATTATTGAATATTACATAACACTAAATACCTTGGCTAAATTATCAAGGATGAATCACAGTAATAAACCCGAGGTTATATTATGATGGTTGCTATAATTATGAAAATAAGGCGGTGATATCTCAAAATTAACACAAGATCTCGGGAAATAGTTCGAAACTAAGTTATTCCCCATCGTGATCATTCATCCTAGGGTTCATAGCTTTTATGCTATTATTACCTGTATGAAATTGTTTTTCTTACAGTTTCCAACCCATATTTATTTAATGCTATGACGAAATGAAACTATCAATAGCACCAATATCAAATCATATTTTGATTTTTATGTCGTTAACAATACATGAAGACTTCACTACAGTGGACTGATGATCTGTACTTTCCAGTGAGACCGACATTCAATTTATACTATGGCAGTGAGACCTACATTCAATTTCCCGAATTAATGGGTCATTATCCACGCCTATAGTGACAAGCCGAATCCATGCTGAAAAGGGCAGACACAGTGACCAAAATGAACTTAGCCAAACTTGGACCCAACTCTCTAGAAAATTTTCAAACTCAATTTGTATGGGGCTTGATCCCTAATTGAAGGCCTAGCCAAATGATTCACAAATACTGATCAATATAGAATACTATTAACTGTAAACAAAAGCAATAATACCCCAAATTACTTATTTGATAACACCATAGTCAGAAAATTACACAACGTGTAGGGCCTATAAGGTCGAAATGGTTTGAAACTAGCTCTGATACCATGTGTAAAGCCCATAATTTTCTCAATTAACAATCATTAACAAAATTGATACTACACAATCCAGCGTGAAATTTTTGAAGCATAATATATCAATTCACTTTTGAATACTTACCTGGAACCGTGTTTGAAGATGTTCCTGACCTGCCATGGCTCCCTCTCCCATTACCAAACTGCCATTTTCCTCCCAGCCTATCTGGGATCAACCTCTTTGGTCCCCAGATCCATAAGACAAGTCTTTTGGCCCTCGTGCTCAAAACTCCAATAACAATCAAGATCACTCTATGACTCTGTTAGAACTCAATAATCTTGTCTCCCACAATTAGAAATCCTATGACAGCATCCAGGTCAGTTTTCCCACCTCACTCACCCATGCCCATCAAGTTTCCCCCCTTTCTCCCTTTATACACAATTCCCCTTTCAAAATATTTATTAAAATATCATCTTTTAATAAATATCTTAGTCAAATATCCTTTCAAGATATTTATTAAAATATCCTCTTTTAAAAATATCTTAGATTTATATTAAAATATTATTATTTCATAAATATTTTGGATACCTAAAATATTTTGGATTTATTAAATATCATCATTTAATAAATATCTTGGATTCCTAAAATATATTGGATTTATTAAATATCATCATTTTATAAATATATTGGATTCCTAAAATATTATTATTTCATAAATATCTTGGATTTTATTTAAAATATCATCTTTTATTTGCATAAGTCAATGCTTTTACTTTCCTTTGAACAATATATTAGTTATATTATGATAGTGGTAGGTATAACTTTTATCTCACAATACATTCATTATTTACTCAATACTTCAATAATTCACTCATTACCCTACACTAAGACTTTTCATAATTGATTAGTGCATATACTAGTGCAGTACACGTGATACATGCATATGTAGCTATCATGTGCAGGTCTCATATTCATGCTAATATTTCTATTTTCCCTATAACTTGAGTTGGGTCATTACACTTGAAAACACATTTTTCCGACACTGAGAAGATTGTGCTTCAAATCCTTAACCAATAAAACATTTTGTGCATTCATATGTCCACTTCCAAGGTTTAATACACCTTTTCCTAGTATCTTGACAGAGGAGTTATCTCTAAACACAACACTATCACCTTTTCTTTTTATGTTGAAAATTTTGTTTTGATTTCCTGTCATATGTGTCGAGAATCCACTGTCTATGTACCATTCATCTTCTTTATCTTCAACGATCAATGCTAGATTGCAATCTTCCTTCTTTTTCCTTTCCCATTTCGTAGTTGGCTTCTCTGTCTTTATGGTTAGAGCATTTTCAAACCTGCAATCCTGTGCCTTGTGACCAAAATTATTGCATTTGTAGCATACAATTTTTTGGTTCATTTGTGGTTCAAATGGATTGTAGTATCTATTGGTAGATCCTGGACAATCCCTAATCTATGGTCATTACTTGGAAATTCGTAATCATTCATGCTTCGTATATAATTATGTCTTGTATTTATTTTACAATGTATTTCTTTATGTCCAAAATTTCTGCAAGTGTAAAAATGGCCAAGAAAAATGTTCTCATACTCGGGAGAGTAGGACGATCTTCTGAAGTTGTTCTATCTTGGAGGAGGTTCAATCCATTTTTTATCGACAAGAGTAGCAACATTTCTAGACTCCCCTTGAGTTTCTTCCTTTGGATACTTGGAGCTTGTGTCTTCCTTACTTGAGGATGCACCTATATAGACACAAATAGTTTATTGCCTGATGGTCTTTGACAACTAAGAATGTTATCCAACACCAGTGAGTTGTTCAAGTTCTTATTGAGGTTATCAACTTCAACGCTCAATGACACAACTTCTTCAAGCTTCTTACAATCTTCTTCTTTCTTCTCCACCTGGATATTCATTACTTCCTCAATTATTTTTTCTTCTTCAAGTTGGACCTTTAAGGAGATATTTTCGTTATCATGCTTTTCAAGTAGGCTTTTCAATTCTCTGGTTTTGTTTCTGAGCCTAACATTTTCCTTTTCATTAAACTTCATTTTTTTCTTAAGGTATTTATCTTTCGGTTCAGTCTTGTTTTTTCCGACTAGCACACACACCTAAGTTAGTGATAAAAATCCCTCGACCCTACAAGGTGTGGCTTGGTGGCAAAACTAAGAGATGGGAGATACTAAAGTCAATTGGACTACTTCAATATTATGAGAAAGTTCAACAAGTATGTTGAAGAATACAAGACATGGAATGAAATATATTCTCAATAATTATCAACACAAATTCAAAGGTAAGCATGTACGATTAGTGCCTTCAATATTGCTTCAAAATAATAATCACTTTCTTAAAAATAAAAAATAAAATGTTTCAAAATGAAACACCAAGTAGTCTCACAAAGCAAATGAATGTTAGATAAAGATGATATCAATTTGAAAGATATATAGTTGCTCTTAAAGAAATGCTTTAAGAAAAACCAGTGTCATTCAAAGCTCAAAGCATGTAAAATAACAATTCAAGTGACTTGCAAATTTAAATAAACCAAAGCTTTACTTGCAAGAAAGGAAAGGTAATAAAATTTCTCAATGAAATCACTTCAACAATAATAAGAGTTAATACTTCAATGGATGTTCATCAAAATAAGTACATAAGATCAAATAGCAAGTAATAAAACTCTAGAAATAGAATTGGTTATGATGAGATGCACTTAACTAAAGTGAAATGCAATTATCTTGGTAAGTTTTAGGCTAAATACTTTATCTAGGTGAGAGACCTTTTCAAACTCTCGCCAAAGGGTAAAAATAGGGATGACCGCAAGGAAGAGGGGTTGAGGACACACTAGTCGTTGTTAATGATACCCTTCCCCTAATCCTTACAACCCATGTGTGAATTCGTTCCTACAAGGGGACAATGCCACCTTCATAACTGCATAGTCACACACCTTTACCTTACTTTATACCAATTGGAAAAAAATTTCAAGAAAATATTTTCCCTATGATGTCTATCAACCAACCTTATGCTTAGAGGTAAATTGAGTTAAAAATGCAAGTTGTGCTAATATGCCTAAATCAAATGCATGTAATTTATCCCCAAATAAATAGTTCTTTTCAATACTTCAAAATAACGACAATGAGATAGTGCTCAACATGAATTGCATATATGACTTCAATTGGAGAAGTAAAATGAAAATTATCTCACATGTGTTGCATGTTCCTCATCAAAGTAGACAAACTAAATGAAAAGAGACAACCAATTTTGCTTAAGATAAAATTGCTTCAAGTGAAGTAAATTGCTCCAATAATCACCAAGAAATATAGCATAAGTTAACACAATAATGAAGCATGTAATCAAATAGTTGAATGCAAAATGGATAAATCAAAGCTTGTCCACAAAGTAAAGTGCTTGCAAATAAATGAAATTTCTTAAGATACAAGTTGCAAAATTTGAAACATTAAACATGCAATAACTTGGATAAATGAAATGTGAAGTGAGGTTGTGTTAATTTCCAATTAAACTTGCTAATGAAATGATTATGAAAAACTAAGAGAATGAAATGAAAATTCAATCCACCCACATATTTCTCCCTTTAAATGGAGAGGAGGGATGCCATGCGTAAAATCCCAAGCTCCCACAATCAAATTATATCTTTTAATAAATATTTATAATGGGAAGAAGGCCTTTAGAAGGTTTCCAAATACATGAAGGATAAGTTACAAAGAATGTGACTTATGAGAGCCAAATCTCCTACTTAAGCAATATTAAACTTATCAATGGAAACTACAAGTGAAACTTCCTCAAATCTGATATACAATGCATTGTTATTGCAAGAACAAATCAACCTTAAAGATGGAAGAGAAATTAAGTTTAGACAAAGGATAATGAGCCTCCTAAAACCCATGGATTATCCCAAAGTGTGGCTACCCTCAAATGCAACTCGACATTTCAAAAAAATAATGTGTTTAGATACCCATGACCTCCTTAAAATGCAACCCCAAATCTGTGCTAAGTTCCTGCAAGAAATTTGTTAGATGTTTCAAGTGAAAATTCCTTCATACCACCACAACATGAGCTAGAAAACACTTCAAACAAAAGGCTGCAAAAACAAGTCAAATATTAGTGGAGAATTAGTCAAGAAATTTTGATATATATACAAGATCTAATCTACAAGAGCCAAGCTAAGGAGTATGAGTAAACTCTCCTCTTTGCTTGGCCATTATCAAGCTATTGAAAATAGAAAATGAAAGAATTCGGAGCACAATGTTTAATAAAAGTGATTTAAATTTAAAATTACTTCGCTTGTGTACAAGCTATGTCTCGAAACCCCTGCAAAACCACTTTGCAAGATAAGACTATGAAGGCTCAAAGAACAAATGAGAGCTCATTTGAGAATGTATTAAGAGTGGGTTTGTCTCTCCAAATAATTCCCCTCATGCTTGATTCTTTGATCCTAACAATATGTTCCCTCTACAAAACTTCAAATAAGAATTAGTTCCATATAGATTTAATAATAAACAATGATAAGAAACTCTAGAGATTTATTTGAAACCAACTAGAGCATTCTATACCTAGAGCATACTTCTAAATCAAATGTTAATGCAAGATAGCTCTACATTAACAAATCTACAAGAGCATATGGAAACAAATTAGATCAAAGCATGAGTAAAAGGAATTATACCATTGATAAAAAATTCACCACATTCCAAAAGGAGGAACACCTCATGAATGAAACCCTAAAGTCTTTATTGATATTTTCTGAAGTGTACAAGGCAACAATAATTCCGCAAGCACAATAGCTAGTAAAAAATGATTACATACCCATTTCTCACTTAAATATAAGTTTGAGAGCCAGTCCCAATGCAAATGGTGACAATACCAAAGCAAATGGGTGACAATCCCAATGTTCCTCCATGCAAATTCGAATTTCCTAAGTGGAAACTCGATTTCTTCATTAGAGGCCCACACAATCCTTGATGAGGTAGTTCAAATTAGATGAGAGGACATGTGGGAGAGAGAATTGGAGTGGTAGGAGACCACTCTCCACCTCACTCAAGTGAACTCTAACCCAATCTTAAGTCAATTCATGATATCTCCTTGAAGCTCGAGTCAACTTCCTCGAATCGTGGATCTTGTCACTTGAAACTCGTTGTCTTTCTCCAATAAATTGGATTTCCCTTTTTATCACATGTTTCTCCTTGATTCGTAGTCCATGGTGGAGTCCAAATCACCCTTTAACTCCTTTATGATTTTCCACTTCATTTCCACATCATTTAGCATGTGTGGATATTCATTTTCTCCAATTGATTTAAATGTTGGGCTAATTTATTGCCACATTTTCCACAAAACTTAGGAAAAGTGGGTTTTGAGGGTCTAGAACTTATTTTTTACCCCTCAAAGTGTGTCATAGTAGAAATTTGAGGATAAGAGGTGTAATTTTTTGTACACATACCCCATAAAACTTCTCTAGACATCACTTATTACATTTTACATTCAAATTTTATTCAAATTTCCATCGTGCGAGAAATTTAAAAAATTGACCCCAAGGCCTAATCAAATTCCACTAAATTTTACGAGTGATCTAGTAAGGTAATATACAATGACTCTAGACACTAGGACTCACCCAAGGCCTTGTCATAAAGACACCAGGAAAAAACTCAGTTAATTATTAAGTCCTCGAAAGCACCTAATAATTAAAAAAGTAAAAAAAACCTGTCAGAGTAAACTCACTTGATGAAAATGACCCGAGTTAGCTAGCTCTGTTACATGAATCAACTCATTACACTAGAATCACTTTAAATAATCCCCATAGTGCTTGTGGAATCTGAGTACAACATGAGAAGAAGAAATAAAGTTAAAAAGTGTTGATGATATAGTGAACTCTGATGGTACATGAAGCCTCTGACATATCATTGGGCATGGAGTCGTCAAAAAAATAAATAAATCCAAGTGCAACTTTAGTGGCCAACCTTTGGCTCCATATGGGGATGCATGCTAGATAGGAAGTGAGATCATTCAAGGAGCTAGAATCGACATCCACAAAAATACATATATCAGTAACGTTCATTCAAAATATCATCATATAAAATAAAATACTCTAATAATAAAAACTACATCTAATAGCATGAAATGGAAATTTATTCAAATGAAATTATTCTAACAACATAAATGACAAAGATTAGAGTTAGAAATAAAATACAGAGGATGCCCCATGGCATCAAATGTCCTCATTGAAGTTCATGCTGAGAAGTTGCTTACTTTCAGGAAGGTCCATGGGCTGCTTTTTTGATGTGCCCTATCCAATTCCGAATATCTTAGGACTTTGATATGTCCCAACATTGTGTTTTATATGGCCATCAAATTTACCAAATCCTTTCCACTTTTTTATTTTCTTCCTAATGGACCGTGCTACTGATGTTTATGGTATCCAAGTAGACCTCTCTACCTAATCTTGAAAATTCTAAGATGGAAAATCAGAAGTATCCAAGACTTCCATGAATTGCCTTTCTCCATTCTGCATCTGCTCTGACATGGGTGATGGATCAATCTCATAAGTATTAACCTAATTCCCCTCAGTTTCCTTTCTATCTGGGTTACCTTCAATTAGACTTTTTTCAATGGAATAAATGACTTCCTCATAATAATATGAAGCTTGCTTTAGTGGATTGGGAGACTTATGATCTATTTATTTGTTCTTTTCCCATTCGTCATCTGACCTAAGTTATAATTGTATACCTGTAATATTTCCATTTCCTCCAACCTATTCTAAAAAGTGATTTGATTAGCCTTCATAACACTTATTTCCTTGGCATGCTTTGTTTCCATGGTGTTGATTAACTATACTTGTTTTTCTTCCATGACGACGAGCAACCTGTTTTGAAGGGCGACCATTTGACTAGAATGATTAACCTCCATGGTACTCATTTCATTTGCATGATTTTATATTAATCTTGTTTGATTGAGTTCTGTGTTCTTAATTTCTTGAGCATTGTCTACTTCAATTTTAATCAAATGATTTTGAATAGAGGTCATTTGACCAAAATGACTGACTTCCATGGATTTAATAAGTTGAGATTGGTTGAGTTGCATATACTTAATCATTTGAGTCAAATCCTTGACAATATTCTTATCATTTTCATTTTCTTGAGCTTTCACTTTGATCTTTCTTTTATCTCTATATTTTTCTTCAAAGGCGTCAATGATTGATTCTATAGAATCAAAGCTATTAGCAGGTTAGTCTATGAACCAATCCAAAGCATCACCATTTAATGAAAAGATGAAAAGTTTCGTTTTAACGTCCTCATGGTTAATATCATGGCACAATTTTCTCACACAAAGGTGGAAATTCCTAAGGTGAGTTTTAGTACTAATGACATTGTTACCTAGAAAACTAGGCAACTCTTCGATAGACTCAATGGCTGTAGGTTTTAACCCTGTACAGAAATTATCTACAAAAAAATCTTGCAAAACATAAAATAAACAATAGCGAGAGCATAAAACATAAAACATATAAACATAGAGATTTTCCCCTGGATCCCAAATCGGGATGACCAACTTGATTTTTCATTCTATTCCTTTTAGTGTTACAACACATATATATACATGCCGAAGCATACATAAACCCCAATCCAATAACCCTAGATTAGAACATAACCATAGTTCCCTTGACTGGATCTACAAAATACCAAGGGCCAAAAACCATCGTACCCTAAAACCATGTGCAAACCCATGCACAAAACCATGGGCGGATCCGCCCACTGGAAAACAAGGACCAAAAAAAATTTCTAGGGCGCTGCCCCAGACCCCAACAGGGGGGAAACCGCCCCCCCACACGTGATTAGTCATGGAAAGAATATAACACATACCCAACATTCTCCCACTTGTTGTTTTCTTTCCATAGGGGACCACAGGAGAGCTTAGTCATTAGCCCAATTCTGCAACACTCGTTGTTTCTCTACACCAAGAGAACTTCTAAGTGCTTACATACTTCGTCAATGCATCTGCAACATTCTTCAAAGTGTCCACCTTTACCAACAACACCCTTTGAGCCTCAACCATATCTCTCACAAAGTGATATTGAACATCAATGTGCTTTGTATTTGAATGATAAGCAAGGTTCTTACAGACTTCGTCAATGCATCTGCAACAACACCCTTCTAGCCTCAACCATATCTCTCACAAAGTGATATTGAACATCAATGTGCTTTGTCTTTGAATGATAAGCAGGGTTGAGTGCTTACAGACTTCGTCAATGCATCTGCAACATTCTTCAGAGTGTCCACCTTTACCAACAACACCCTTTTAGCCTCAACCATATCTCTCACAAAGTGATATTGAACATTAATGTGCTTTGTCTTTGAATGATAAGCAGGGTTCTTAGCCAAGAAAATTGCACTTTGGCTATCATAATCTATCCTTATAGCTTGCTGCACCAACCCCATACTTGAACACAATATCTGCAACCAAACTGCTTCCTTGCTTGCATGAGTGGCTGCTATGTATTCAGCCTCTATAGTTGAAAGAGCCACTACAGACTGTCTTTTACTCATCCAACTGAATGCACCTCCAAATAGGCTAACACACATACCCACTTGTAGATATTCTTTGATCCAGATCTCCAGCCCAATCTGCATCAACAAAACCATGAATGTCCAACACTCTTTCCAATCCTGGTCTTCCTTGGTAGCACAAGCCATAATCACTAGTGCCACGTAAATATTTGAAAACCTGCTTCACTGTTGTCCAATGCTCCTTCCCTAGGTTTGACATAAACCTGCTCAATACTCCCACTGTGTGTGCAATGTTTGGTCTAGTACAGACCATTGCATACATTAGGCTACCCATTGCACTTGCATATGGAACACGGGACATATCCTCCTCTTCTTCTTGTGTCTTGGGACACTGTTCAACAGACAGCTTTGTACCTACAGGAATCAGAACATTCACCAGTTTACTATACCACATATTGAACCTCTACAATATATTCTCGACATACTTCCTCTGGTTTAACCAGAGCTTCCTCTTTGCTCGATTTCTCTTAATTTCCATGCCCAAAATATAGTTTGCAGCACCAAGATCCTTCATGTCGAAGTTGGAGAACAGTTGGGTCTTCAAATATTGGATAATTTCTTTGTCATTTCCAATCAACACCATATCATCCACATACTAGACCAAATAAATAACACGATCACCAATTAATTTAAAATAAACATAGTGATCCTCCTTGCTTCTGGTGAAGCCAAGTCCCCGTATGTAGGTATCAAATTTTTGATACCACATCCTTGGTGATTGTTTTAACCCATACAAAGACTTCTTTAACCTGCATACTAGTTCTTTCTTCCCCTTCACCATAAAGCCTTTAGGCTGTTTCATGTAGATCTCCTCTTCCAGATCCCTGTGAAGAAATGTTGTCTTCACATCCATCTGTTCTACCTCAAAATCAAATGTAGCAGCAAAAGATAAAAGTAATCTAATAGAAGTGACTTTAGAAACAGGAGAAAAAATATCACCAAAATCAATTCCCGGCACCTGGGAATAACCTTTTGCTACCAACCGAGCTTTGTGTTTCTCCACCTTGCCTTCTACATTCATATTCTTCTTAAACGCGCATTTTCTCCTGATGGGCTTCCTTCCAACCGGCAACTCCACCAGATCCCATGCCTCATTTTTATGCAAGGATGCCATTTCATCAACCATGGCCTCCTTCCAGAGTTTTCCATCCTCTGAATCTACGCACTCCTGTGGGTTACGGGATCATCATCAATTATAGTTAAAGCAAAATTTGAACAGAAAGCAAATGGACTATACCTTTCTGGTTGTCTTCTTTCCCAACCCGATCTTCTCACAGCTGGACTTTGTGGCTCTTCCTCTTTTGAGTCTTCTTATATTGTAGAGTCTGATTCATCCTCCTTTAGCTCAAACTTTATATTCTCAGGTTCCTTTGGTAGGACTTCATGTTTAACAACATCTTTCACCTCTCTAAACACCACATCTCGGTTGTACACAACCTTCCTTGTTTCTGGGTTCCAAATATTGTAACCCTTTAACCATCCTTATACCCAATTTGATGCACCTTTCAGATTTATTATCCAACTTGGTCCTTTTCTCCTTTGGAACATGTACATATGCATCACATCCAAATACCATCAGATGTGAAAGAGAGGGTTTCTTACCAGTCCATACCTCATTTGGAGTCTTATCTTCCAACGCTGATGAAGGTGATATGTTAACCAAATAACATGCAGTCTCCACTGCCTCTGCCCAAAATTCTTGTCCTAAACCGGTACCACTGAGCATGCTTCTTGCCTTTTCCATCAGCGTTATGTTCATTCTTTCTGCAACTCTATTTTTCTGGGGTGTGTATGGAGTAGTCTTCTGTCGTGCTATATCACACTTCTTACAGAACTCTTCAAATTCCTTCTTGCAGAACTCCCCACCATTATCTGTCCTCAGCACCTTTATCTTCTCCTCTAACTGGTTTTCCACCACAACCTTAAATTATTTAAATATGTCAAAGAATTCAAATTTCTTCCTCAAGAAATATATCCATGTATTCCTTGAGAAGTCATCTATGAATGAAACACAGTACACAGACTTACCCAGTGATGGAACTGACACAGGTCCAAACACATCACTGTGCAAAAGCTCTAATATCTTGTTTGCCCTCTTAGCACTAGAAGGAAAACTCGCCCGATTCTGCTTCCCATATACACAATGTTCACAGAAATCAAAATCCAGAGAGCTATTAGACATACCTTCTACCATACCAGTTCCATGCAGTATCTGAAGGCCCTTCTCTCTAATATGTCCAAGCCTTTGATGCCATAGCATGGTATTTTCTCCAGAGACCGCTAGGCTTTCCACTCCACCTTCAGGAACCACAGGACTGTTGCACCCAGCAATAATAATGTTGCCCTGAAACTTGTACATAGTTCCAATCCGAACTCCCCGCATTAATACCAGTGCTCCCTGAACTATCTTACAAGTATCTTTCTCGAACACTGTTTTTACACCTGCATCATCCATCTTTCTTACATAAATAAGATTTATGGCCAATTCAGGAATGTGCAGAATACCATGAAGTGTTCTAATCCTTCCACCTTGCAGCTTCAGCTTGACTTTTCCACGTCCGACGATTCTGGCCTTCCTATCATCACCTAAGAAGACATCACCGCCATCATATTTATCATACTCGCAGAACCACTCCCTATGGGAGTGAAGTGAAAGGATGCACCCGAGTCAATCAACCATGACTCATGATCTACATGTGCATTTGAAGAAGAAGCCAAATACACATCCCCACCTTCATCCGAGGTGGTTTTTTCCTCTACAGAAGGAGCATCATCAGATCCCTTTCCTTTCTCAGGAGCTTTAGATATGCAGTCCTTTTTGTAGTGCCCTTCCTTTCTGCATTTCCAGCACACCTTTACAAACTTTCCAGGAGATTTAGATCTCCCTCTAGATTTGGATCTCCCACTCGAAACCTTATTCTTGTTTCTGTTCTGGGACCTTCCTCGTACAGATAAGGCATCTCCATTCTGACCCTCCATATTTCTCCGTCTCATTTCCTCCGACAGCAAGGTTGAGACAATGTCATCAAAATTAAAGGTAGTTGTATTGCTACCTATTGCAATAACTAGACTATCCCACGAGTCTGGTAGAGAACACAACAAACTGATGCACTTATCTTCATCTGAGATTTTAATATCAACAGATGACAGCTGACTTACCACAGTATTGAAGGCGTTCAGATGCTTTATCACCGAGTCTCCATCCTTCATCCTCAGGTTATACAGCTTTTTCTGCAAGAACAATTTATTCACCAGAGACTTAGATTGGTACAAAGTCCCTAGCTTGTCCCACAAGGTCTTCGTCGTAGCTTACCTAGATACATTCAACAATACTGAATCTGAGACACACAACCGTATTTTTCTCTTTGCCTTCTGATCCAGTTTCTTCTAGTCTTCATCTGATATTGTCGTTGGTTTAGTACCCGGATCTACCGCGATCCACTGGTCCTTATCCACTAGCAGAGGACTTTTCCCAGACAATGACACCAAAAATGTTGTTTCTGCCTAGCACACACACCTAAGTTAGTGAGAAAAATCCCTCAACCCCATAGGTTGTGGCTTGGTGGAAAAACTAAGAGATGGAGTTGTCACCTATTCCCAACTCTCCATTAAATATATCTCTTAGGCAAGCTGAGGGGGGTGGTCCCTAATGAGAAGTTATATGATATGAGTTTCTAGGAGATACTAAAGTCAATTGGACTACTTCAAGATTATGAGCAAGTTCAACAAGTATGATGAGCAGTTCAAGATATGAATTGAAATATATTCTCCATAATTATCAACACAGAATTCAAAGATAAGCATGTAAGACCAATGCCTTCTGAATATTGCTTCAAAATAATAAACACTTGCTAAAAAACAAAATGTTTCAAAATGAAACACCAAGTAGTCCTTCAAAACAAATGAATGTTATATAAAGATGATATCAATTTGCAAGATGTATAGTTTCTCTTAAGTAAATGATTTAAGTAAAGCCACTATCATTCAAAGCTCAAAGCATGTAAAATAACAATTCAAGTGACTTGTAAATTTAAATAAACCAAAGCTTTACTTGCAAGAAAGGAAAGATATTTAACTTGTTCAATGAAATTAATTCGACAATAATAAGAGTGATAGCTTTAATGGATGTTCATCATGACAAATACATAAGATCAAATAGCAAGTAATAAAGCTTTAGAAATATAATTGGTTAGGATGAGATGCACTTAACTAAAGTGAAATGAAATGATCTTGGTGAGTTTTAGACTAAATGCCTATTCTAGGTGAGAGACCTTTTAAAACTCTTTCCAAAGGGTACAAATTGGGGTAGCCAGAAGGAAGAGGGGTTGAGGACGCACTAGCGTCGTTAACGATACCCTTCCCCTAATACTTACAATTCATGTGTGTCTCCGTTCTTACAAGGGGACAATGCCACCTTCATAACTACAGGATCAACCACCTTTACCTTCGTACCAATTGGAAGAACTTTCCAAGAAAATATTTTGCCTATGATGTCTATCAACCAAGGTTATGTTTGGAGGTCAATTGAGTTAAAAATTCAAGTTGTGTTAATACTCCTAAATGAAATGCACGTAAGTTCTACCGAAAGAAATAATGATTTGCAATGCTTCAAAATAAGGACAATGAGATAGTGCTCAACATGAATTGCAAATATGACTTCAATTGGAGAAGTAAAATGAAAATTAGCTCACAAGTGTTGCACGTGCTTCATCAAAGTAGACAAACTAAATGAAAAGAGACAACCAATTTTGCTTAAGGAAAAATTGCATCAAGTGAAGTAAAATGATCCAATAATCACCAAAAAATATAACATAAGTTAACATAATAATGAAGCATGTAATCAAATATTTGTGAAACAATTTAACAAGTTGAGTGAAAAAAGGATAAATCAAAGTTTGTCCACAAAGTAAAGTGCTTGCAAATAAAAAAATTGCTTGAGATACAAGTTGCAAATTTTGAAACATTAAACATACAAGAACTTGGATAAATGAAATGTGAAGTGAGGTTGTGTTAATTTCCAACCAAACGTGCAAATGAAATGAGTATGAAAAGCTAAGAGAATGCAATGAAAAGTCAATCCACCCACATATTTCTCCCTCTAAATGGAGAGGAGGGATGCCATGGGTAAAATCCCAAGGTCCCACACGCAAATTAGATTTTTTATTAAATATTTGCGATGGTAATAAGGCCTTTAGAAGGCTGCCAAATGCATGAAGGAGAAGTTACAGATAATGTGACTTATGAGAGCCAAATCTCCTCCTTAAGTAATGTTAAACTTAGCAACGAAAACTACACGTGAAACTTCCTCAAATCTAAAATACAATGGACTATTATTGACACAAAAAAATCAGCCTTAAATATGGAGGAGAAATTAAGCTCAAACAAAGGAGAATGAGCCTACTAAATCCCAGAACCTATCCTAAAGTGTGGCTTCCATCAAATGCAACTCAACCTTGCAGAAAATTAATGTCTTTAGATGCCCAAAACCTCTTTAAAATGCAGCCCAAATATATGCTAAGTCTTGCAAGCAATTCGTTAGATATTTCAAGTGAAAATTCCTTCAAGTTGACACAACATGAGTTGGAAAACACTTTAAACAAAAGGCTGCAAAAACAAGTCAAATATTAGTGGATAATTAGTCAAGAAAATTTGATATATATACAAGATCTGATCTACAAGAGCCAAACTAAAGAGTATGAGTAAAATCTCATCTTTGCTTGGCCATTATCAAGCTCTTTAAATAAAAAATGAAAGGACTTGGAGCACATTGTTAAATAAAAGTGATTTAAATTTGAAAGTACTTCGCTTGTGTACAAACTATGTTTTTAAACCCCTACAAAATCACTTTGTAAGGTAAGACTATGAAGACTCAAAGAACAAATGAGAAATCCTTTGAGAATGTATCAAGAGTGTGTTGGTCTCTCCAAAGACTTCCCCTCACGCTTGATTCTTTTATCCCAACAAGATGTTCCCTCTACAAAACTTCAATCAAGAATTAGTTCCATATAGATTTAACAATAAAAAATGATAAGAAACTCTAGATATTTATTTGAAACCAACTAGAGCATTCTATACCTAGAGCATAATACTAAATCAAATGTTAATGAAATATAACTCTACATTAACAAATCTCAAGAGCATATGGAAACAAATTAGATCAAAGCATGAGTAAAAGGAATTATACCAATGATCAACAATTCATCACATTCCCCCCGGATGCGGGTGATCAAAATTGACATAGGGATGTGTGGAGGCTTGGTTGATGCGTGGCAAGGCCACAAGGCAGCCGGCCGACTGCATTCACTTCGCCCTGGACGCATTAACTCTATGGCGCATCACTCAATTCGGCATTCAAGCCGGTGGGGAGGACGAGGCCATTGCCATAACGTGAAGCCGTCCTCCATTTGCATCTGCACTCCCGCCTTCTCGATGCTTCTTCGCCGCGCTCTGTATATCACCTGGATTGTCAACATGTCTCAGCTCATTTTTCCTCTCGGCTCTGTGTGCCCTCCGGAAGCCAAGATCGCCAGCTCTCGAACGGCTCTTGGTCGGAGGTGCACCCTTTACTGTTGTGTGGAATTCGACCCCGGCTCTCACCACTGTCAAAGCTCTTTGCGCCCCTGGCTTCTTGCTGATCCGCCCCAGAATTTCTCATCTGGTCCGTCGCTTCCTTCTCCGCCGGCTTCGCCTCTTCTCTTCCCACCCCGCCTGCACCCTCCTTGCAAGATTATGCCTCGGCTTCGGCACAGGCTCAGATGCCGCAGAGGCAGCACCCGAGCCAGGCCTGCCTCCAGGCGTCGCTCCTCCTCCAGCCCTTCGAGTTCTCCGGATTCTGATTTCCAGCGTCGCCCTTCCACTCGAGCCTCGCATAGGCGCAGAGCTCCGCCGGTCCACCACCCTCCCTCTTCTCCGCGCGGCGCCTCTTTCCCTCCGCCTCCTTCTGCACCTCGCAATCCCGAGTCAGCTCTTTTGGCCAACCCGTCTACAGCTCTGTTCCACTTTCCATGTGTCACTGACCAGCCCATGGTAGTGGCGACCATTTCTGTTCAATTCAAGGAGCTCCCTCAATTCAGTTCGGGGCCCCCTCCTTCTGTGCCTCCAGGGACTCATCTTCACGCGCCCGGGTCTGTTCAGGACCTCCACTCAGTTCGGCTGAACTGCTCACGCAACATGGAAGGAGGTGCGCACGGAGGTGGCAGCACCATCTTCACCGGCACGCCCCTGAAGCAGAACGACGCAAGCGAGGCAGCAATTCCCATGCAGAATGATGAAGATTACGGCTATGGATGCCGAATCGTGGAAGAACTCCCCTCCGATGATTATGGTCTTTAAATTTTCCAGTTTCACTGCATCTTTCAGGTCAGAGCTCTTGTCTGGTTGGAGTCTTCAGAATTTTTGGCCTGCGGGCTTAAACAATCTCTGTTACAGTTTTAGGCCTAAGTCTTATGATAGTTCATATTGCTACAGTTTTAAGATTTTCTATGTAATGCTGGTTTCCTCCTTTGAGGCAGCAACTAAACTCTCCTCGCGCTGGTTTCCCTCTATGGGCAGCGCTTTTCCTGTTATTGTGCTGAAACTAGTCCTACTGCTGAAAATGCACCTCTGTATGTATCATATTTTATTACAGTAATAGAATTTAGTCTTATTTAGAAAAAAAAAACAATTCATCACATTCCAAAAGGAGGAACACCTCATGAATGAAATCCTAAAGTCTCTATTGATATTTTCTGAAAGTGTACATGGAAACACACACATTAGCTAGTAAAAAATGATTACATAGTGGGAGCCCATCACTCACTTAAATATAATTTTGGGAGTCAATCCCAGGGAAAATGATGACAATCCCAATGCTCCTTCGTGCAAATTCAAATTTCCTAAGTGGAAACTCGATTTCTTCCTTAGAGGCCCACACAATCCTTGATGAGGGAGTTCAAATTAGATGAGAGGACATGAGGGTGCGTAAATTTTAGTGGTAGGAGACCACTCTTCACCTCATTCAAGTGAAATCTAACCCAATATCAAGTCAACCCATGATATCTCCTTGAAACTTGAGTTAACTTCCTCAAATCATGGATCTTGTCACTTGAAACTCGTTGTCTTTCTCCAAGAAATTTGATTTCCCTTTTTGTAACATGTTTCTCCTTGATTCTTGGTCAATGGTGGAGTCCACATCTCCCTTTAACTCCTTTATGATTTTTCACCTCATTTCCACATCATTTAGTATGTGTGGATATTTGTTTTCTCCAATTTATTTAATTACGGGCTAATTTATTACCACATTTCCCACAAAATTTAGGAAAAGTGGGTTTTGAGGGTCTAGAAATTATATTTTACCCCTCAAAGTGTGTCAGTAGAAAATTAAGTTTGAAAGGTATAATTTTGAGCACACTATACAATTTATCTAGAAATCACTTATTATATTTTACATTCAAATTTTTGTCCTGCGGAAAATTTAAAAAATTAAATAATTAGCCCCTAGACCTAATCAAATTCCATGAAATTTTGCAACTAATATAGTATGGTAATATAAATGATTCTAGGCACTAGGACTCACCCAATGCCTCGTCATCAAGCCACTCTCCAGCTTTGGGGTTATGCTCGGAGGAAAAAATTCAATTAATTATTAAGTCCTCAAAAGAACCTAATAATCAACCAAGTAAAAAAACATTCCAGATTAAATTCACTTGATGAAAATGTCCCAAGTTACCTAGGCCTGTTACATGAATCAACTTATCACACTAACATCGCTTTACATCATGTTATATTTTAAGCTTTTGAGGTTATCATTTGAAGAAGAATGATCCAGATCATCCTGCATGGCTTGTGGAATCTGAGTACAACATGAGAAGAAAAAATAGAGTTAGAAAAATCTGATAATATAGTGAACTCTGATTGTACACGAAGCCTCTGACATATCCTCTTTCATAGAGTCATAAAAACAATTTTTCAAGTGCAACTTTAGTGGTAAACAAGTCTTTGAATCTTTTTTGAGTCCCCAGAAAATACCTATTCTCATATTTGGTTCTTCTTCATATGAATCATTGACCTCATTGTCGTCATCCCCTTCTTATGTGTCACTTTCATATAAAGGAATATTATCTTCTTTAGAATAAATATTTTTCTAATGGGGGCCTTTCTTTTCCCTAAAATGACGTCTCTTAACATAATGAATTATTTTGGCACAATCAAAACAATTAAAAGGTAAATTACCTTTGTTTTTTTCGGTTCCTCTTTTGAGCTCCCTGATGAAATTTGCTTCTTCTATATCTATTCATCACCTTTTGTGTCTTCTAGCTTGAGTTTTTTATTATTATTATTCTTTTGTGGCTTTAAAGGTTGTTTCTCTGTTTGATTGTCTGCCTTTTGTATCTATTCTCATTTCATATGCTATAAGAGTGTTATTTAATTCTTCCATTGTCATCTTGGTCAAGTCCTTGGTTTCTTCTATGGCAGATACCTTGTCTTTGTATCTCAAGGGAAGTGATCTCAATACTTTTTTTACGATCAAGGGATCTTTAATGTCTTCTCCTAGTCCTATGATGGACTTGAAACTCCATCTACTTTGAGTAAGTAAGTCACAATATCTTATTTTTCATCCATTTTCAGATTTTCAAACTGAGCTCTATACTTTTGAAGTTTGACCTGCTTGACCTTATCACCACCTTCATAAAGGGTTTTAAGTTTATCCCAAACATATTTGGTTGTGGTGCAATTCATTACCTTGGTCTTAAAAAATATTACAATCCACATGTGATGGCATGAAGGTCTTTTGAATTTTAGTTGAACAACTTCTTCTTGTTAGGATCAACTGGAGGATTTTAGAAGCTTTGTAGCCATTTACGATAGAGAGCCAAACATCCACTCCCATCGCCTCCAAGTATGTAATGTGCCTTCCTAAATATTTTCCGAATGTTTGAGGAATTAATTTTGAAATTTTGAATAATAATAGCCCAAGGAATTTTTGGTGAAGGGAACAGAGGAGAAAGGAAATTGTTTTCATGTTAGTGGAATGTGGGGGCCACTCACCCACATGAAATATGCTCTTGGGGAAAAGGGAATTCAAATTCCCTAAGAAAAATTGAATTTTCCATAGTTGTTCAGCTGAGCCAAGATTGTGTTGTTTAGCACAAGAGCTTCCCAAGGAGAGAAGCTCAATCTTTCTTCGGTGGACTTCGAGTGCCACCCAAGGAAGGCTTTCTTCTATCACTCATACTGGAGGAGATACCATTGGCATTATTCACTCAATTTTGGAGGCACAAAACACAATTATTGTGTCACTACTGCACAAAGGGAGGAGCCACACTACTGGAGGAAGAGCAGTGAAGTTGGAGACTGTTTGGTGGGGATACAAGAGTGTCTTCTTCATTTTCAAGAGTGTGGATTGTATCTACAACATGGAGAGCCATCATGCAATACTCATTTCCCACACCCAGAGATTGCAACATCTTCTCCATGACTACACATTCATTAGAGTTAGACCTTTTTGGGTAGCATCATCTAGAGGATTTAGGATCTGGGGTGTTGGGAAGTTGGTTGGAAGGTCATTTGGAGGAGATTGCTAGATTTTTTCGAGCAGAGGTTGGAAAGTTCAGCTACAGTGACATATTTCTAGTTTAGAGGAGGGTCAAGGTGGGAAGGGTCAATTTCAGAAGGTTGGAACCAAGGGAAATCCTTTCTAGGTTTTCTTGGGTTCAGGGCAAGGAGCTTACCCTCAATTTCATAGAATTTTCCAGATGGTCTAGAGGGTTAAAATCAGTGGGAAAATTCTAGTAGCAGTGCATAATTAAAGGATCAACACATCTTTCTGGGAGCTGATCTATTGTAGCTGTTGGGAATTTTTGTACTCATCACTTGGTGCTAGTAGCTTTCCTTGTGCAAGCCCAGGTGCACTTTATCAAACTTATTTTGTAATACAACGTTGTTATTAATAAAATCTTGGCTAGATTGGTGGTTTGGTGTTATGAAACCAACTTACAAAATAGAAGAAAGGATAGATCAACGAATTATAAAACAACGTCTTCAAGGGGGGAACCTCCTTTACATTACATAAATGAAAAATTCTTGGATGATAAAAATGACAAAACTTCCTTTCTATATATAGGGGTCCAAGAGGTCACAATATAATCCTATCGACATAACACTAACAATGTAAGGGCACAAGAATAACAATAGTGGGCTTCTATGGAGCACAATAATAACAATAGGGGGACTACATGGGCACAACAATAACAATAAGGGGGGTACACTAACAATAAAAATAAGGGGATACACTAGTATTATAGGGACCTAACATGCACCTCTCCTTCAAAAAAGTGTTGTCATCAATGCTTGATTACTTCTGGATTCTTCTATATAAAATTCTCATCCTCCCATGTGGAATCTTCAACGGGTAAGTTCTTCCACTTGTTGAGATACTTTGAAATTGATCGATTTCATAGTTGTTGAGTTCTCGTTTCCATTACTGATTCAGGTTACAATGTGATTTTTCCTTCCTCGTGAAGTTCTAGAAATATGGTTTGAACTGGGAGTTTGTCGCCTATAACCTTCTTTAAAAATGAAACATGGAGAACTGGGTGCACTCGAGAAGATGCAGGAAGCTCCAATTTGTATTCCATAGTACCAATTTTTTGCAACACCTTGTAAAGACCATAGTAATTGGGAAATTAGTTTGTATGGTTTTAGCCGTAAAAATGCCCAGTCGCCTACATCAAAAATTCTTTCACTGCGATGTTGATCTGCCTCTTGTTTCATTCGATTATGCACCAAAGTTAGGTTATCCTTTAAGAGTTGGAGAACTTGTTGTTGATGCTCAATGTGATATTCCATTGTTTGAACTTTAGAATTTTTTCTTAAATATGATTTCGATGTTTGAAACTCTAGTGAGCATAATTGTGCAATTACGCCTCGTTGTTCTTTATTTAGAAGCTTATTCATGTCGTTAGACTCACTGATTATATTTCCTAGTTTCCCCAAAGATTGCAACCATTGAAATCCTAATACACCATCAACACCACCCATCAGAATGTAAAGAATTGGGATATTCAATAAATATCCCCCTATGGTTATCTTGATATTATAGAACTTTCCAGAGAAATTTATAGTTCCTCCATTTGCAACCATCACTTGACACTCTGGTTCTTGATATAGGAAGCAATTCACTTCCTCTTCATGCATCATATTAGAGTTTTCTGAGGGATTAATGGGTGTAGAATTCTTTTTGGGAGGCATTATAGAACCCAATACTGATATCAATGCTTCAATATTCCCTTGGAATAACTTCAAACTGATTTTTTAAACAAAATTTATGTATTTAAAAAGAAAACACATTTTTTGTTCTTTTAGGAGCTCGATCTTGAAAAGGTTGTAACTCTGGAATTTCAGATCTCCAAAATCTGAACTCCGGTCCTATCATATCCCTTCGAGTCTTCTTTCCAATTCCACAGGTTAGACCTAATTTGTGTTCTTTAAGATAAAGTTATTCTCAATCTCCCATAATGGCCTAATTATGGACGGGTTCAGTAGAGTGAACTTGTATGACATGCCACATGTGAATTTTTTGACCTTCAGCTCTAAAATCGGTACAAAAGAAACTAGAGTCCGTGCGATTTCAGTTATTGTTTATAGAATTCCAATCGGATGTCTAAAACTGAAGTTATGATGATTTTCCCTCGGCCACTTGTTTGAGATGAAATTCTGTAGCCTGCAAAAACTCTAACTTCCTGAGATCATATCTCTGAAAATATAGTGAACCAAGATCTAAAAATTTTACACGACATTCCTCAATATTTCTAATCAAATTAGTTTATTTTTCAGCTTCTAAACCTTCGTAGAAAAAAGTTTATAGCGAAAATTCCAATATGTCTTGTTTGTAGCAGCAAAACCCTAGAATCCAAAGCTCTGATACCAAATGTTATGGAACCAACTCACAAAATAGAAGAAAAGAAAGATAAACGACTTACAAATCAACCTATTTGAGGGGGAAACCTCCTTTACATTACATAAATGAAAAATTCTTGGATGATACAAATGACAAAACCTCCTTTCTATATATAGGAGTCTAAGTGGTCACGATATAATCCTAACTGACATAACAATAACAATGTAAGGGAACAAGAATAACAATAGTGGGATTCTATGGGTAACAATAATAACATTATGGGGACTATGTGGGAAAAAAATAACAATAAGGGGGCTACACTAACAAAAAAAATAATGGGATACAGTAGGACCTAACATTTGGAGAAATTTAGGGTTTATGTATAATTTATGAAAATTTTCAACGTTGCTATATTTACATGTCTTTGTTTATCATTGTAAATTTCTAGTAGGAATATTCCAGTGGTATCAAAGCATGTTCTTGGCCAAGGTTGGGAATAAGATCAGGTGATTTCACCAAGATATCAAGGATTGGTTTTCCAGAGAGGTCATGGTAGAGGTATAGGAAGAGGATGTGGTAGAGAAGGCAAACCAGATCCATTTTCATATATTGAAGTAGAAGCCCGGAGGGGAGGAATGGACCAACATGAGGAGGATGAAGAACCCATATCAAGGGGCCAATACCAAATTTTAAAGGAGCTGCTAAGAACCAATCAACATACGAGGAGACAAGGGCAGATCATGATGGACATGATGCAGCAGGTGATGGGCCTGCATGTGGGTGGAAGGCCAGATGGAGCAGCAAAACCTCAAGGTGATGGGGGTTCCAGAGCAGGGAAATGCATTCGTACCTATCAACCCCCACACAATCCTCAGCGTGGGAAGATTGGCCGTCCCTTAATGCCTCATTTCGTGGATGAGCCAGAACTGGAGAGGGAGCCAAACCTGGTTGCAAACTTGGTCTACTCAATTGCATCCAGTATTGATGGGTATGAGGGCTTGGATGCTCGGATTAGACGGGTGATGTCATTTGGAGAGTATATTCACCTCAAGGAGAGGCATACTATGGGAGTTGGGAACCATTTTATAGGAGGATCATCCAATCAAGATGTACATAGGTTATCCAGGAATGTTACACTTCCAAAATTTTATGGGTCAACGAAGAGTTCAACTAGGGCATGGATAAAAAATCTAGACACATATTTCCATCTAAACCCCATGCGAGAAACAAATTCCATTCAATTTTCCACCCTTGATTTCGAAGGGGATGCCCAAGAGTAGTGGTATAATGGACTGATTACATTGGGACACATGAACATTACCTCTTACACGAAGTTCACACGAAGGTTGTTGGAGAGGTTTGAGAGGAAGGACCCAGAGTTGAATTTCAGGGAGTTAGCCCACCTGAGACAGACTGTCAGCGGAGAGGCATTCAACATAGAGTTCTATAGGCTGGCAGTGATAGTGACAGATATTTCATAGGGCAAGCTGATTATGTTGTTTTTGGATGGACTTGATGAACCTCTGTGTGACTAGGTGAGGGCTTACAAACCCACGTCACTTCAAGATGCCATTTCCAGGACCCAGGATATGATTGATGTAGTGCCCAAGAACCATTCCTTTGTCCCCACAATACCCAAGACCCATTAAGGGAAAAAATATACTAGACCACTACAGAGAGATGGATGGTTTGGTCAATTAGATGATGATACATGGAGGGACCTTAGGAGGAGGAGGTTGTGTTTTACGTGCCAGGAGCCTTGGGCACCCAGGAACACGTGCACCAAGGGAAAGGCCCACTTCATTGAGGTGTTTTCAAATAATGAGCTAGAGGATTAGGAGACCAAGATAGTAGATGAAGGGGGATGAGGGAGGACCATTATCAGGAGGACCACCACCACCACCTAGAGGAGGACCATTTTACCCAACATGGGGAGTCCTTGCTTCACTTCGGGGTGTGCTGAATTATTTGACATTCAGGATCAGAGGGACCATAGAGGGGCAACGTGGTCCAGTTTTGGTTGCCAGTGGGGCCACCGAAAATTTCATTGATGCCCATATAGTGGATCATAGGGGAATCCATACAAAAACATTTAAGGGGTTCTCAGTTTTGGTGCCAGGAGACCGGACCATGCAGTGTACGAAGTATGTTCGCAGGTTGACCTTGAAGATGGGGAACTACTTTCTCACGGATCATTTCTTTGTGGTTGATGTCCCATACACCAATGTGGTGTTGGGTGTCCAGTGGTTGTACACATTGGGGAAGGTCACCACTAATTGGAAGAAGTTGGAGATGGAGTTCAAGAGGCCAGATGGGAAGCCTGTATTATTAAGGGGAATGCACTCTTACCCACCTCAGACAGTTTCAGCCTACAAGATGGAGGTTGATCTACGACATGGAGATGTGGAGTGGGCATTTGAGTTGAGGATTTTTGAGTCAGGGGCACGGGCACAGGCACATGCTACGCATCCAGATATATTAGCCTTGTTGGAGAAGAACTAGGGGGTTTTTTGGGATGTCCCACTAGGTAGACCACTAGACCATGGATTTGAGCACATCGTCGAGATGGAGGATGGGGTGAACACAGTCATCACCACCCCTTATAGGAACCCAAAGGCCTATAAGTATGAGATAGAGAAATCCATCCAGGAATTACTGAGGGTGGGGCACATCAAGCCTAGCTCGAGTCCGTCTGCTTCTTCCGTGGTGCTGGTGAAGAAGAAAAATGGGACGTTGCACATGTGCATAGATTACCGTGCTCTCAATAAGAAGACTTTGAAGAACATATATCCCATTCCATGCATTGACGAGCTGATGGATGAGCTTAAGGGAGCTAAATACTTCTCTAAGATATATTTGCGTTCAGGATATCACCAAATCCACATGAGGGAGCATGATGTCCAAAAGAATTATTTCCATTGCCATTTTGGACATTTTGAGTTCTTGGTGATGCCCTTTGGGCTAACCAACGCTCCTTCTACATTCCAGTCGTGTATGAACCACATGTTTCGTGGGCAGTTGAGATGCTTTGTCTTGGTTTTCTTTGATGGCATACTCATTTACAACAGGACATGGGAGGAGCACCTTCAACATTTGGAGGTAGCGCTTCACATACTTGAGGAGAAACAACTGTATGCGAAGATGTCCAAATGTGAGTTTGGAATAATGGAGTTTTTGTACCTGGGGCATGTGATTGGGGAAGATGGAGTGAACTTACATCATGATAAGATTCAAGATATTTTGGATTAGCCCACACCCAACAACGTTAAAATTTAGTCAAGGGGGTTTCTGGGCATATGTACATACTACAATATATTTGTGAGAGATTATCATAGCTTGCATCCCCTCTTACAGATTTGACGAAGAGGGGATATTTTGAGTGGAAATGAGTAGCAGAGGAGGCTTTTGAGTGCCTCAAGAGGGTCATGAGCAATTGACCAATTTTAGCCTTGCCAGATTTCATGCAGCCCTTTGTGCTGGAGTGTGATGCCTATGGTGAAGGGGTTGGGGACATTTTGACACAGGGGGGCCATCCTATTATGTTTGAGAGAAGGAAGCTACTAACTCATGAGTGTTTGTACTCAATGTATGACAAGGATATGTTGGCAGTGATGCATGCACTAGCCAAATTCATACTGGTAGGCAACCAGTTTAAAATGAATACTAATCACAATAGTATTTGGTTCTTCGTAGAGTAGAAATCACTAGAGGAGAGGTAGCAGAAATGGGTGAGTAAGCTTCAAGATTACGAGTTTGAGATTGAGTATGTGAATCTAAAACACAATGTGGTAGCATATGCCCTCTCTAGGAGACCAACAACGCTATCCTTGATGGATGTTACTTAGGATTGGAAGGCTCAACTATTGGTTTAGTACTCCAAGGACAGGCATGCTTGTGATATTTTGGATGGCACATATAGGGATGATTGATTCTGGGTGATGGATGATTTAATATACTACAAGGACCCAATTTATTTGGTTCGAGGATCTCAGCTAAGGAGAGGATCATGCAGGAAATCCATGATTCACCATTAGTAGGGAACCTAGGCTTCCTCAAGACATACCGTGTTTTCAAGGAGATATTCTCTTGGCGAAGGCTCAAGGGAGATTTTTTAGGCACGTGAGGGAGTGCATTGTTTTCCGGAGGAACAAAGTGGAGTTTTCAAACCCAACCGATTTTCTACAACCGCTTCCCATTCCAGAGAGGATGTGGAAGAGCATATCTATGGATGTCATCACCAGGCTTCTAGTTGCGCAGGGGTGAGATTTCATTTATGTAGTGGTCGATAGGTTTACCAAGTTTTCCCACTTCTTCGCTATTTCATTTAGATCTTCATGCTCTCAGGTGGATGAATTATTCTTTCAGGAGATCTTCTGGTTGCATCGTCTTACCAAGACCATTGTGAGTGACAGGGACAATAGATTGATGGGGGATTTTTGGCAGGAGTTGTTCCGGACAGAGCTTACACCCAACACCAACTATCACCCCCAAAATTATTGGAAGACCGATATCATTAAAAATGGTTGGAAGGGTACTTACGTAACTACGTGACTAGACAACAAAGAGCGTGGGCCAAGTGGCTGCATCTCGGGGAGTTTTGCTACAAAAAAACCTATCATATGTATATTGGTAGGTCCCATTTATGATCTCTTTATGGGTATGATGCTCTTACTTTTTATGTCATGATATTTGGATATATCAAGGCCCAAGGGGCAAAGCATTGGGTTCAAGAGAGCCAGGAGATTCTCTGAGCTCTCAAGAACAACTTTTAGGTGGCCCAAAATCAAAAAAATATATATGATGATAAGCATATGGTGGAGAGAAAGTTTGAGGTAGGAGACATGGTATACCTACACTTGCAACCGTATAAACAGTCTTCACTCAAGCAGAAGGGTGCAAAAAACCTTCGGCCATGATTCTATGGACCTTACCGGGTGGTCAGGAGGGTAGGTGAGGCGGCCTACGATTTGGAGATGCTTTCAGAGAGCTAGATCCACAATGTATTTCATGTCTCATGCCTGAAAAAGGCATTGGGGAAGCATGTCGTAGCAGAAACCAAGTTTCCTCCATTGGATGATGAGGGGCATTTGATTTTGACACCAGAGCTCATATTGGAGACCCCGAAGAGGAGGTTGAGAAAAAAGGTGGTTCAGGAGCATTTGGTTAAGTGGAAGGATTTACTAGAGGAGGATGCCACGGGGGAGAATGAACAGAACTTGCAACATCCAGTTCTACAGTTTCTTGGGGTCAAGAAACATCCGGGAGGGGAGGACTATAATGTTACTTCCTAAATATTTTCCTAATGTTTGAGGAATTAATTTTGTAACTTTGATTAATAATATCCCAAGGAATTTTTGGTGAATGGAACATAGGAGAAAGGAAATTATTTGCATGTTAGTGGAATGTGGCAGCCACTCACCCACATGAAATACACACTTGGGAAAAAGGGAATTCAAATTCCCTAAGGAAAATCGAATTCTAGATGGGGCCCACAAGGAACTCATGGCGAAAAACTATAAATAGAAGGAATGAAGGAGCATTTGTGTTCATTTGTCTGTTTGAAAATCAAATTTACCTTAGCTGTTCAATTGAGACAAGATTGTGTTGTTTAGCACAAGAGCTTCCCAAGGAGAGAAGCTCAACCTTTTCTTCGATGGACTTCGAGTGCCACCTAAGGAATGATTTCTTCTATGACTGAGACTAAAGGAGATACCATTGACAAGATTCACACATTTTTGGAGGCACAACACAAATTTTTGGTGTCACTAGTACACAAAGGGAGGAGCCACTTTGTTGGAGGAAGAGCACTGAAGTTGGAGACTGTTTGGTGGGGCTACAAAAGTGTTTCTTCTTCATTTACAGGAGGGTGGAGTGTATCTACAACAGGGAGATCCATAATACACACAATACTAATTTACCACACCCAGAGACCACGTCATCTTCTCTGTGACTACACAACGATTGGAGTGAGACATTTTGGGGCAGCATCATCTGAAGGATTT
Source organism: Pinus albicaulis (assembly GCA_034641835.2). Taxonomy (NCBI): domain Eukaryota; kingdom Viridiplantae; phylum Streptophyta; class Pinopsida; order Pinales; family Pinaceae; genus Pinus; species Pinus albicaulis. The sequence continues at coordinate 664,986,607 of CM076569.1, read as the reverse complement.
AGGAGCTGGGGTGTTGGGAAATTGGTTGGAAGGTCATTTGGAGGATATTTCTAGAGTTTTGGGAGAAAAGGTTGACAGGTTTAGCTACAGTGAAAAATTTATGGTTTGGAGGAGGGCCAAGCTGTGAAGGGTAAATTTTGGAAGGTTGGAACCAAGGGAAATATTTTATGGGTTTGGGGAAAGGAGCTTACCCTAAATTTCCTAGAATTTTCTGGGTATTCTAGAGGGGGAAATCATTGGTAAAATTCTGGCAGTAGTGCAGAATTGGAGGAGCAACACAATTTTTTGGGATTTGATCTATTGTAGCTATTGGGAATTTTTGTAATCATCACCTGGTGCTTGTAGTTTGCCTTGTGCAAGCCTAGGTGCACTTTCTCCAAATTATTTTGTACTAAAACACTATTATTAATAAAATATTAGCCATTTTGGTGGTTTGGAGAAATTTCCGATTTATGTGTGTAATTTCTGAAAATTTTATGTGTTGCTGTATTTACATGTCTTTGTTTATCATTGTCAATTTCTAATAGGAATATTAAAAAGTAGGTTTCAATGAAATTGCTCCATAGTAGATAATAATTTCCATCAAATATCAGAATTTTCCTTGAAGATATGTCTTCCATATGAGTCATGGTTGTTTACGATCTTCCCTCCAGTGATTAGAATATTAGAGGGTAACCTGATCTGATACCAATTGTTGGAAATACTCAGAGAGAGAGGGGAGGAATAAATATTTCACTTTTTCTTACAATCTGTCAAAATAATTAACCAATAACATCACATCAAAGGAACACAAGATATTTATAAACATTTATTTATATTATAAGGGAATCTACAACTTTCAAATTTACCAACTATAACTGAAAGGGCTACAACCCCATGTTTACTAGCTTTCATTGGAAGGAGGTGAAAACCTCCTAAATGAAGCTACAACTTCCTTCCCTAGCACCACCTTTCCACCATATAGAATAACATATAAAACAAAAACCTCTGGGGATCCCGTACCAAAGACAATGACCCAAATAAAACAATACTCAAACACTTGTTATTTACAACTTTAGTAATTCCCCTTTGTCATGTTCAACTTGCATGCTACATTAACTCATACTATTAATAATAAATCTATAGACAATTCAACAATAAAATGCATACCTCATATCATCAATACATGTTCCCTTACTCTGCCTTTTATTTTTCTCATAAGTTCTTTGAGGTTTGCTCCAAAACTTTGTCAAGCCTGCTCCACAACTTCATCAGAGAGATGCTTTAAGGATTCTTCTTTAAGAATTCTAAAAGTATCAAGACATGCACCAATCCCTGCTTCAACCTTATATAATATTGATATTAAGGTATGCTACATTGAAAACTTCAATATCTGCTTCAAATTGATGCCTATTACTTTTCCTAGCCAATAGATCGATTTGCTAAAAATTATTCTTCAGAAAAACTTGAAACAACACAAGGAATGCTCTCAAGATGATCTTTGAACTTGTCTTTAGGACTGCCCTAATCATGGCTAATGTTACTTCAGATAGGCCTCAATTCATCTTCTAATTCATAGGCCTTACAGATTTAGACCTTTTCCACTGAGAACCTTAGATTAGGACTCGTCACAAAGAACCTTGAGTTCAATCTACCTCGGAATATTTTGGCTTAGAGATTTTTGGACCAACCACAAAAGGTTTGCTTCAAATCAGCGAAAATAAACCTTAGATTAGTTCTTCGTTCAAAAATTTCTCCACAAAATATAGGGCCGAATTTTATCTCAAAAGAGGGGCCTTAGAGCAGGCTAAAGGTGCCTCAATGAAGATTTTCTCAGAAGACCACATTAAATATTCTTTCTTTAGTCTTGATTTGTGCCCTTCAAATCACAACATTCATCCAAGGACTTCTCTTGTGAATTTTATGATGGATAGATTCCTGAATTCTCTTAAGTAATGTGATCAGTAAGCTTTATATCCACAAAAAAATAAACACCTAAAACTTTGCTCCTTTAACCTTGGTTTGTGCTTTTCATGTCCCAAAATTATTCCTTTTATTTGCTTTGGTTTTTCTCCTCATATCTTCATTTTTATTCACGAATTTCTCACCTTGAATGTCCATGGCTAGGACATATTTATACACATTGAAGGGGCCTATTATGAGTCCAAACTAATCCTTTACCAAACCCATCTTTTACTAGAGCCGACTTGAACTTATGCAATTTAATAAAAACCTTTAATAAATTGACTTGAACAGGGAGACCTAGGCCACTTTTAAAAAAATGTTTTTGTCTTTTATTATATCCTTTTTTCAAAGCTGACTTGGACACATGAACTTCAGTTAAATTAACTTACAATTTTGAATTCCTTTTAGGGTAGCAATGAAGTGTAGAGGAAATAAATTTACGGGGAAAAATATGGCGCTATACCCATCTATTTGAGGCATCAAACTTCAAACATCAATATCTCTCCAACCAAGAGGATCCACAAGGTGTTCCACCTATAAAACAAAATTGCATGACAAGGGCTACCAATCTAGACGTGTAGAAATTTATTAATACTGATGTATTACCGGATTCTCCTGATCTAACAATATTTATCTTCTTTCTAAATACAGAATCCTTCCACTGTTAAGCTTGCAGAAATTTAAAACTCAATTGCAAACACATGTGAATAAATTCAATCGCACATAACACAGTTGTTTAACGGGAAAGCTTAAAGCTAAAAACCCCAACTATCATATATTATGTATACCAATGGAATCATGTAATAATCTCATACAAATCTTAGTACATCAAGCTCTCAGTACAATGTAGATTCATTACACACTGTCATGCGGAAATTTGCATCTCTATGCACCAATTTCTTGCCTCTTTGTTTCTTTGCCTCCAGCATGCAATCCACCTTTAAAGAATACCTACAGATAGATTCAGTTAGCTTGCCTTGAATGTGAAATCCTCATTGGCAACTCCAATGTGTGTCAGATGCATTGAATGCATCACTATAGTCACAATGGATAGTCCATCTCACCCTTTCACCTATCTCTCCATTGGGTCTCCATTGGAACTGACATGCGCTGTAGTTAATTGTTGTTTCTGTTCAGTTGTTAGTGATTTATTAGTTGTGAATTAATTAGCTAATTAATTCACTCAACTCTCACTAGTGTATCTTTCAGTTAGAATAGATACAACTAGCTTAACTAAGTTTAACTCCATTAACTGAGTTAAACTAAATAACAACTCCATAAACTACTCTTCCAACTCTATCATAACTTTGCCACTTCAGTTCTAAATGAGTCCTCCATGCATGAGCCACCAATAATCCTAGGAATTGCATAATTCCTTCAACCCACTGATTTTCCAAATCTGTTCACTGAAATAAAGTGCTCCAAGAGAATAAGTTGATGTTTATTGTCAGATTATTATTAAGAGCTAATAATAATCTACATGCATCTATTTTTAGATCAACGATCTATAAATAGACTTCGCCGAATATTCTAAAAATAGAATTTCATCTATTTTTCACATTTGACCAACCATCTACAAATTGCATCTTGCAACTTATAGAATATGCTCACCATGTCAAAAAATAGACATACACCTAAAAATAGCCTGTGGGCCCCACTTAGTGAAGGTGCTTACTTTTCACTAAGCTCATCATCTTGTTGAATCTCAACAAGATGACCCTTGCATCCAAATTCAATAACTTATGCACACAAACCACCAAATAAATGTTGTCGTATTCACCCTTTGACATCAATGATAATTTCGTCCAACAAAATATATATTTATTGATGATATGAGTTGTGTAAGAAAATAATTGTTAACATATATTGATATTTGTTTTTCTCAATATTTTCTTTAAAATTTCTTTGTTCCTTTTAGTGAGGGGTCAATTATATTGTTCAATCATTTGGGGAATTTTTTATTATTGAAAACATGGTTTTTATGTGGTTGCATGTGATTGGAACCAACCTAAATCCATCTTAATCCCAGATTTATCAAGTGTTTAGAAAGATCAATTCTCTTAAGGAGAAAACATATATGTAATTCCTTTTTCTTTTTTTGTGGCTTATACTAGAAACATCTTCTTAGTATTGTGCCTCATTTATATTTCTTGAAATATATGTTTGTTGGCTACCTTGTTACCTTTGGAAATGAAGTGCCATATGATTAAACACGAGGAGAAGTTTTGAAATCTACTTGTTGGACACCTAATTCACTAAGGGTTATGGTATGGAAGGTGAACCGTAAAGGGGAGTATAATATGCCTTGGAAGATGAATCCAACGGTCACACAATGTAGAAAATATAACAATGGGATTCAATCTGATCTTATAATGTACTAAAACAAGATATTGAATCCTTCTACAATTTGTGGAAACAAAACACGATCACACAATCACATAAAAAGTAAGAGAAAGAAACAATCAATCGCACAACCCAATATGTATATGGGGAAAGCACGCCGCCTAAAACTCCAGTATATATATATTGTATAAAGTCAAGGATCATGAAACAACACAATGCTTTCTCTCACAAGAGAACTCCTGCACTCTGCCAACTGTCTCACACTGATCTAGGAAAAATCAGACAAATACTTAGCCAATTCTATGCCTATGCTCAACCTGCCTTGCTCACGCATTCCTTGAGGAATTAAATCCCTATTAAATAGGAAAATCCATCCAATTGATTGTGAAATGCATCAAGGACCTCCAACTGACTCTATAATTGACCTGTACAATTTTCTAATTATACAACCAATAGTTATCTTCCCTTTAACCTCTATCTCAACCGGGTCTTCCTCATAACTTACATGCACCATCTATTTATAGCGAATTATTAGTAAATTATTGATCACTCATTGTGAATTAAATCAGATTTAATTCACTAGACCTTTCACTAGCTCACCACTCAGTTAGAACTAGTTAAACTGATTTTAACTCAATTTCATGAGTTAACTAATTACAACTCATGCATAACTGCAACTAGACACCCTTAAATCATTGAATTACTCTACATGCATCCTCTTAGAACCTCAACTTGAATTTCCTAAGCTAACTCAATCATTCTGAATCAGTTAACTAATACATGTTGTTATGAGATGAAATTACAATTTCTCTTCCAATTTAATTAAGGGAAAATTAAATTAGAAGCCTCGATTTGGGGTGCCATTTCAACACACAATGCATTTATATGTGATACATTTGAGATTAATAGAGTAATTCACGCTTATATTTCATATATGGTTGCACATTCCAACAATGGTATCAGAACACAGGTTCCATTTTAACATTTCTTTGCCATTGTAACTCCTTATGCTGCCATCATCTCCTTTCCATTCACTGTCTTGGAATCCCGTCTCTTTTTTAATTGTTGTTGTGCACTATGTAATGTATACCTCTTCATTTTTCCCTGGCATCTTGGGTTTGTAATGTATACCTCTGCATTCTTCCCTAATATCTTAGGAGTGAATATGTTGGTCAATATTACAAAAACATAACTAGAATATTAGCATTAGAGAATAAATGGGTGTTTGGCTCGAGATTTCATATACAAAACATTTTTTTGTTTCTTGGCCTTGGGCATCCTTTCTGTTGGGGTCTCCGTAGTTTGCAAGATTGGAAAGTACAAACGCTACAGAGCCTACATCAAAACCGCTTTGGAATCTGAGGACCTAGCCATCCTAGATTCATAGAGGGATCTCTCTATGTAGAAGTTCAAATGATATGATCTTTAAGGTTTTTAGATATGATATTAGGCTATTTATGAAGAACAAGGGTTTTTGTTTGTTTTGGTTGGGCAAGGATATAATGAAGATGAAGGAAGTATTTATGAAGGGTGAAGGTGAAAGTAAATGAAGGAATGGTTCAGCTGATAAGATAGGCAAGGAGCAGCATCAGTCCATTGGCTATGGAGTCATGATAGGGTTTAATTGAAACATCAAGGTTCAAGAGTGGTCCATGGGGCAAGTCATCTATGTCAAAGGATCTCTTTAAGTTGATTTTATGGAATGGAACATTAAAAAGTGGAGTGAGGGAAATCAAACAGATGAAGAAACAAAGAACAACCTAAGATCAAGTAAGTACTTTGAAACTATCCTGCTTTTGGCATGCACTTAAGGAAAGACACAAAGTAATCTAAGATCAGGTAAGTACTTTTAAACTAGCCTGCTTTTGATGTACTTTCAAGAGAAAACATTTAAAACATAGAATAGCTTAAGATCAAGTAAATACTTTTAACTTAGCCTGCTTTCAGCATATTCTTAAGGGGAACTTTTCAAAGCAACTATTTGAGAAGAAACTAAAGGACAAGGCTAACCATAGACTTCCCTAGTTCAACTTTAATTAGCAGAATTTTCAAGACAACATTTAAGATAAACAAAGAATAGCCTAAGATCAAGTAAGGACTTTGAATATATCTTGATTTTGGCATACTCTTAGGGAACTTTTCAAAGCAATTGTTGGAGAAGAAACTAGAGAACAGGGCTAACCATAGACTTCCCTAGCTCAATCTTTAATTAGAAGACTTATCAAGCACATTCAAAGACAATATCTCAAGTTGTACTCAAGAAATATGGGCTCACCAACACTTCATTGGTTATACTCTATTGAATTATCTTTAAATAAACAATCAGCAGAAAACATTAAGGATAAAGATTTTTAGTGATATTTAGGGTACTTTAGAAGTAAATCCTAATCTATATTTACTGTTCTTTATCAGAGAAAAGTGGACATAATGGAAACAAAAAGAAAATAACAATTTGCAGTGAGAAACACATCACCATTGACATAGACCAGGATCCCATAAATCAGCTATTTGTATTTGATGTTCAAACCAGTTACAATATTCAAGTCCAATAAGCCTCTACAACTTCAAACTTCTCATCTCAGCTTATGTGTCTTCACTTACAAACAGAGCTACAGCAGCTTCAAAAGCTATTTACATGCAACAGATATCCAGAGACCAACCTCTATAATGCCTTCTAAAACAATATTTATAGAAGAATGAGGAGGTGGAGTGTAAGAAGGGTTTATTACTTCAATTAATATAGATTAATAGTGCCTTGACCTTTGGGAGGCCTAAGGGAGAAGATTTCGAGTGCTCATCTTCTGTTTTAATGATTTTACATTGGATTTCATCAACCTTAGTTATTATTGTTGACTTTGGAGGCTTTAGTAGGCTGATCATAAATTCTGAGTTGTCTTTTGGCAAAAGATCTTTGATTGTGCATTCATTGTGTATTATTTTGCAAAAATAGATCTGCAGGTGGCATTTGAGTAGCTGGGGATTCGATTAGCCCTTCTGAGGTGGCACTGAGGTGTCCTTTATTGTTTTGTCTTCTTTCATTTCCTTTAAAATGCTTATTTACTTTAATATTTGTGTTTATGCCTGATTAGGCTCTCTGTTTTCATCTTCGGGTCTTCATTCTTTAACATTGTCTTTATCACTTTATTCTGTGGATTAGCTTTCTGATATTTAATCTTAGGAATTAATCCCTTTATCGTTGATTCCTTATTGCTGATACACTTTGTTGTTCCTTGTTTATACAGGTGGCTTTCTGTTATTGGAGGGTTTCTGTTAAACCCTGGATCATGATCCAATTGATTTAAACTTGGATTTCAAACCCGTAGTTCCCTTTCTTCTTTGATAAAATCCACAGAAACTCCACTCTGGGCCGAAAATGTTACTTGACTGTGACTGCAAAAATTCTCAGAACAACCACCATAAAACCCTGCAAAAAACACAACAAATCGTTAACAAACCTTGCGGATATGAATAAAATGTGTTTCAGAGGTTTAATGGAGGTGGCGGAAATGCTTGAGGATGGATGGAATGCAGCAGCGGAGGGAGGAACCCTGGCAGAAACAACTAACCAGGTTAAAATTTTAATTATGGCACGAGAATGAGGAAGGGTGGTTTTGGAAAACCGACAGCGGTTTTCGCATGGCATTTGGGGGGTAAGCGGTATTAGTCGGAGGGAATGTGATTCCATACATCAGTCGACACCTATCCTTTTCGATACCGTCGATTTCGCAAAAATTTTATGTGTTAAACCTCTGGCGCAAAGATTTTGCGATATGCCACCACAACCGTTGGATCGGAGGCTCCAGATCCAATGATGCGAAATGAGTGCGATATGAAAGGTGCGCGAGCGGGGGTTCTGGTGGAAGACAAGTGGCAAGACGCGAGTGGACAGGTGCTTTATGTGGTGGAAGGTAGGCCCTGGCGGAACTGGGTTGTCGGGTTTGATGCGGACCGTTAGATCAAATGGAGCGATGGATAGGATTCACTCACAAGGGTGATTTAATGACAGGATTTGGATGGAAGGGGGATAGGAGAAAGGGGTGCGATGCCCGTTGATCTGTTTAGATGAATGGTCGAGATTCGCTCAAGACCACAACGTCGGGAATGGGGATTTAAATAGAGGGTAAGGTTATGATGGGGTTGTTAAGCCCTTTAGCGCCCGATTGCGAGGCTAAAGACATATGAGGAAAAGGGCTGAAGGGTTATAAGCTCTCGAGGGATTAATACCTTTGTGATGCGAAAGACTGCTTTTAAGCCAAAAATAAGGGATTTTAAGGCCGAATAAGGGTTTTGGTAGATAAAAGAAAGGATTCTTAAACCAAATAAAAGGGAGATATAAGGTTTAACATAGGGTTAAAAATGATTCAGAGGTTTTTAATGAAGGATGTCTTTTGAGGGATTTTTGAAGGAAACAAGGATGAAAATGGAGGTTTTGTGGGAGTGAAATGGAGAGGTGAATGGTGGGAAATGAAGCATTATAAGCAGTTTTCTCTTAGCAATCAGCAGGTTCCTAAGGGCTTATAGTGAAACAACAGTGAAGATTAATTCAAAGGATAAAGAATCATCATAAGACTTCAAAGATGATGGATTTTCAAAGAAAATACATCTCTTGAAGGCTTGAAAACAAATTTAGCCACAATTAGGTATATCAAAATTTATAGGTGGCTAACAGTGGCTTCACTTGGGGAGGAAAGCTTGATTTTTAGGTGTCTAGAACCTCAGCTATCAATCTCTGGCCTTTCAGTAAACCAGTGCCTCAATCCATTGGGCAGCAATCTTTCTTTCCTTGGCTGATCTTCTTCTGAGCTGATAAGCTTTGCAACAATCTGGAATAATGGAATTCTTTCAAACACCATCTCTACCTACCCATTTATATTGACTCTAACATTTTTTCTTCTTTCAGAGTGCACTTGGACTGCCAAACTCTTTTCTTCAACATTTTATTATTTTTGAAAACAGGAAACTAATCTATTTCTACCCTTATTTCTTCCATGATTTCAGATTAGACTGTTGAACTCATAAATTCTCTACCTAAACTACTATCTGCCAGGATTAAATTGTCTGACAAATTTTATTCTCTATCTTCTAAAACATAAATTTAAACACAGCCAAACCAGGATTAGGTTGTTTGATTTGCTGTGGGCCCATCGCATAAAGACAAGCTGCACACAGACTTTATTTTTCATAATTTTTAAAACAAAATTGTGAAGGCTTAAGATCTGAAAAATATAAAACATCCTTCAATCTTTTTACAACTCTGATTTTAGTCTTTTTGAGCTGTTCTTCTTTTTTATCTTGGTCCAGGTTTTGAGCATATTAGAACCAATCTTTCATCAATCTTATAGGTTCAGATTATCAGTTTGTTTGAACCATTGTTTTCTACCCTAATCTAATCTACTGATAAGCCAAGATTGAAAAGTTTGGAAAATCTTTTTCACTAGTCTATCAGCAGAAAAAATTAAATCCATCTCAATCATGATTAGGTTGTATGACCAAAATAGCAGTATTGTTTTGGTAGTGGAGTTTGAGCTTGCACACTTTCAGATTTTCTTTTCTCTTTTGGTATGGGGTTGTACCTTTCTTGTTTTATCTTTGCCCTCTTTTCTTTTCTATTGTTTTTGTCTTTTCTCTTTCTTTAAATTGAAAAACAGTGTTATATACAATGGATAAAAAGCCTTTAAAGTGAAATATCAGTCAACAAAAATAATGTTTGAGAACCCTGCCATTAACAAGATCTCCAAAATATTCAGTTCCATCCAACTCTTGCAGAAAAAATGCATTGTTTCCAATAGCAGATTGGATGAGATAAGGGCCTTGCCATAAGTTATAAAATTTTCCATGCTTACCCTTATCTTCTCTTCTTGAGTCCCATTTCAAAACTTTATCAGCAATTTTGAAATCACTTGCCTTGGTTCTTTTATCAAATAGCTTCTTGATGTTTTCTTGTAATTTTTGTGCTCTGATGTACACTTCCTCTCTGGTTTTCTGTAAATGTATAGTCTGATTTATTCTTCTTGTTACATCATCATCTTCAGACTGTACTTCCTGGATCAGCTTCATGACTGGCACCCTGTTGGGGTTCCCATGTTTTGGCAAGGTTAGAAATACCAAAAGATGAGACAACATCAAACCACTTTAAGACCTCAGGATATAGCCCTCCTGGGTCCAGAGAGGGATCTCTCTATGATGTATCAAAGGTGGTTGTCTTTGAAGTTTGAATGTTATGATGTTAGGCTAGTTATAGGGCTCGGGGTTTGTTTGTCTGATTTGTTTGATTTGCTTGTTGGTTATCAGGAAAGAAGGATTCAGTGTAAGACCAAGATGAGCAAAGATGGATAAGGCAGAGGTGAATGTACCCCAGAAAAGCATTCAAGACCATTGGGAAATGGAGTCAGGAAAGGATTTTCTTGCTAATCAATAGGCAGGCTTTCAATTGGGCTAGTCATCTAAAATATAGGATCTTAAATATGATTGTGTGATATGGAAAGGTAGGAGGGGAGGATATAAAATAGATTTCAGAGCACAAAGTTAAAGACCAGCTGGTCACACAAGGATCCTACTGGACAGGGCTAACTCTAATCCCCAGTGTTCCCAAATATTCCAACTAAATCTATAACAAGAAACATCTAAGAACTGAATTCATTTAATTCATACATCAGAGAGCAGGCAATAACATCCACTACACTGGTTAAACCAACTGAAATCATTTCTTAGATAATACATTCAGAAGAGAAACATCAATGGCAAGGAGAGCAGAAACATAGGTTACCTAACAAGGGTAAATCCTATGCCAAAATTCTGATGCAAGCTAGTAGAAATGAAATGAAATGAATGTAAACACAAAGATAGGAAAACATCACCGCTGCTTCAGATCAAGATCCAAAGAAATGTGCTTGTCATATTAAATAGCAATACCAATCAAGTAAAACATTGTCAATAGCTTAAAACTCAGTCTGAAAACATCTCCTTCAACCTATCTTACAACTTTACACGGAGACTGTGTCTCAAAAGAAACTACTTGCAGTTCTCTGATAACTGATCAACAACCCTTTACAATGAGTTTCTGCATGAATTTATAGCTCTAGTGGAGCAGAGAAGGTAGGTGAGAAATTAAATGCAGTATTAGAACTTATGAAAGAAAGAGGGCTGAAACCCATTCTGTTTAAATTTTGAGCATTCAATTCCTGTCACTCTTTGGATGGAAGAGTGGTCTTCTTCAGGTTTCCATTAATTCCGGGTATGCCTCTTGATGTACTTTGATCTACACAAATCTGTGGTGCTATTGGTGAATAAACAAAGATAAATGAATGATTAAGAAGTCTGCCATAATGATGAAATAAATGCTTCTGATAGTACCGGAGTCGTTTCAGGGTAAAAAATCTCTCTAGAACACGACATAGATTGAACACTGCATGAGCGCTTTGTCCTTTATGGAGGAAAACATTCTGCTGCTGTAGAAACCCCTGATATGTATTGATTTCCGCGGGTTGTACCTTCTGTGTGGTCCCTGGGTCTTCAATCCGGTACTTTGCCTCTAAATATTTGAACCTAAGGCTTATATCTCCTCATTTGTGTGCCTTAAGCTCTCTGCTACTCTATTTATATCTCTGACTGTGAAATTTGTGTGTTAATGGTGCCGGAAAGATTTGCAGAGTTTGAACTCTGCTCTTTAATGCAAGTCCTGTCAGCCACCTTCCCGGGCTATCTTTTATTATCTCGGCCTTTGGAAGTGGTCTTTTCCTGCGTTTATGTCACTGTGGCCGAGATAATAAGGTATGGCAGTTTTCTGTCTACCTGCAACCCTGCATAACATGAAACTGTTAAGAAAACAATGACTGGGGTGGTGGATGCAGTGCGGGTGATGAAAATGGTTGCGCGAATGGTGAAATGGCGGAATAATGGAGAGGAATGATGGAGGGAAGCCTTAATGGCAGAGCGCAGAGGAAATTTAAATGAAAAACCTTAATAAACCTGACCTATAAACAAATATATGGGATGGGGGAGAATATACGACGGGTACACATGGGGTGTGACGTGGCGGGACCGGGGGATGTTGGAACAGTCAACACGGGGGAAAACAAAGTTGGGTCGTCGGATCTCAGAGGAAATCGATGGTTGAACACACAGCGGAGGGCAACGGACAGTGGACCAGGAGTACAGAGACCACGTCTTAACCCTGTGCGACTTTTCAGAATGGCGACCGTTGGATGGGCCAGGACAGATCTGACGGCTATTATGCATATCGCTCTATATCCACGGACTGACTTTAACGCGCGATGGGAGGGTGGTTTTGCCGTCGTACAGGTGCCACACGTCATTTGTTGCATGGAATCGCTGGGCAATGGGAGAATACCGCCCAACCCCTATTAGAGGTGCAATGAAAACCGGGATGTTTTATGGCATAGTGCGCGGCGGGGACCATAAGGGCGGGTACACTCCGAACCGTCGATCTGGCAGGTGAATGGACGGCGATTGTGCGGTCAGGGGTTTGAGCGGGGGAACATGGACACTGCGGAGTTAACGATCGTCGTCCGATCTATAAATACCAACGGCCAGGAGCGCTCCCGTTATACATTGGAGATTGGCGCCTTTCAAGCCAACGCTTGGTCATAGCGCAGGGTTCTGTGGGGGGGAAGTGCGGGGGCTAGGTCGAAAAGGGCTAGGCCCAGGCTATGCAGAAAATATGGTTTTTGGCTCATTTTAAAGCATTTTAGGGCCAGCCAAGGGCAACGATCGGGGAATGAGGGGGATTTAGGTGTAAACAAAGGGAGTGGGTGGAATTTCATGGAAATTTTGGGAAGTTTTAGGAAAAAAAAGGGAAATTTAGGGGGAACAAAGGGGACTTTGAGAAAGGGGAAAAAGGGGTGAAAATGGAGCATTTTGCAAGGCTATAAAGGGTAGAATAAAGCCTTTTGGAGCATAATTCTTTATCATCAAGGCTTATTTACTCAAAACAGCAAAGGAAAACAGTCACAAGGCAGGGAACAGGAAAAGGCTGAAAGGATGATGTGTTTTCAAGGGAAATGCATTCCTTGCAGGCTTATAAAACATATTAGCCCCTTGCTTGCTTGTCAAGGAAATTATAAGGGGCTAACAGTGGCTCCACATGGGGATGGCTTCTTCTTGAAGGAGTCAAGAATTCAGAGAGTAGATCTTTGGTGTAGGCTAGGTGCCTACTGCTTGACACATCCCTTTCTTTCTTTAGCTCAGCTGCCACACTATGAAGACATTACATCAGCAGAATAATTTTCCCAACCAACTACCTACCCACACTACAATCCTAGCATTTTTTCTTCTTCTAGGGTGCATTTAAGCTAGCAGACCCTTTTACATCATTTTATTTTTACAAAAAGAAAATAAACCTATTCTAAATCTACCCTTATTGCTCCATGAGACCAGATTAGACTATTGGTCTCATATGTTTCTCTACCTAATCTAATATCTGTTGGGATTAAACTGTCCAGCCGATTTCTTCTCTATATTCTACGACAAAAATTGAAAAACAGTCAAGCCAGGATTAGACTGTCTGACTTGCTGTGGATCCAAGGCATAAAGACAGTTGCACATGGACAAAATTTGCAGAAAACTGAAAACAAAACTATGAAGGCTTGAGATCTGAAACTTGAAGTATCCTTCTTCTCTTTGTGACTCAAGTTTTGAGCATGTTAGAATCACTTATTTTCTTCATTTCAGCTCTGGTTTTGGGCATGTTAGAGCTGATTCTCATTTCTTCTTTGCTGGTCCAGTTTTTAAGCATGTTAGGACCAGCTGTATTTACTTTCTTTGGCTCAGTTTTTTTTTTTTTTTAAATCATATTAGAGCCAATCTTTTGCACTTATGAGGTTCATGTTTTGAGCATGTCTGAACCTCTCGCTTTCCTCTATTTTTTGGAACATCTTTTCTTTTTTCTTGAAAATAAAAACTGCAATGGTATGTATAATGGGAGTGGAAACTGGAAATTGTAAATTAGCAGAAGTAGTGTTTGAGCATCCTGCCATTAACAGGACTCCCAAACAGCTCTGTACCATCTAATTCTTGAAGGAAGAAGGCATTTGGACCCACAGTGGCCTGGATGATGTACGGACCTTGCCACAAACTGTCGAACTTGTTGTGTTTTCCTTTATCCTCTCTTCTTGAGTCCCACTTCAAAACTTTATCCCCAGTTTTGAAATCAGCAGCTTTGGTTCTTTTGTCAAACGATTTCTGTATACTCTCCTGAACTTTCAATGCTATGTTGTAAACCTCTTCCCTTGTTTGCTGGAGGTGAATTGTCTGGTTTATTCTTTTCACCATACTATCTTCTTCTGTTTGAATCTCTTGGACCAGCTTGATCACTGGTACCCCAAGGCTGGTAGGAAATACTTCTTCTGTACCATAGACAAGCTGAAATGGTGAAATGCCAATGGACTTCTTTGTTGTAAGCCTGTCAGCCCACAAGGCATGTACTAGCTTGTTATGCCATGACTTTTTGTTCTCCTCCAACAGCTTCTTGATGATGATCACCAGGCTCTTGTTTGATGATTCAGCTAATCCATTACCTTGAGGGTAATAGGCATTTGAATGACCGAGTGCTATATGATACCTGTGAAAAAAATCAACCATTTTCTTGGATCCGAAAGCAGTAGCATTATCAGTGATTATTTTCCTTAGGCAGCCAAACCAAGAGAGGATATGACCTTCTAGGAAAGTAATGATGACTGAATCTGTGGCATTCCTAGTAGGTATGGCCTCTATCCACTTAGTGAAATAGTCTGTGGCTGTTAGGATCCATTTGTGTTGTGCAGAAGAGGCAGGGTGAATTTCCCCTATGAAATCTAGGCCCCATTGCAGAAAGGGACCTTCAACAGTGATGGGTTGTAGAGGTAAGGGAAGGAGTTTTCTTTTGCCCTAAAAAATCTGGCATTTGTGGTAGGCGATTATCATCTTATGGACATCATTAAAGAGTGTGGGCCAATAGTAACCAGGCCTGAGTATTTTATTTCCAGTGGCTTTCCAACTCAGGTGGCCCCCACATTCTCTAGCATGGAATTCTTGTTTAATCCTCTCTGCCTTGTTTTCAGGCAGACATTTAAGCAATAGGCCATTTGGGTTCTTATAGTATAAGCAGTTATTCAATATGCAATAGCTCCTGGCTTTTAGCTTTAAGAATCTGGCCTTAGTCTTTGACAGTTCAGGAGGGGCATTGAGGTGTGTAAGCACATACAAAATGTCAGAATACCAAGGGGAGCTCTGAAACTTTTCCTCAACAGTGGGAGTAGGCAATTCTTGTTGCTCATCCAAGGTATTTACCATGTTAATGTATAGGGCTTGTAAGTTTGATTCAGCCATCAGTTATGCTAAGCCATGACCTTTAATTAGTTTGGTGGGTTTTATCTCAAGGTCATATTCTAAAAATACGACAATCCATTTGCCCCTCTTCCCATCTGGGTCTTGGGACAGTATATCTTTGACTATGATGTTGGGCACATAAGCTACGGTGTGAGAATGCAATATGTACACCCTGAAGTCTTTCAAGGCCTTAATCAGAGCATAGGCCTGCTTTTCCATTATGTTGTATTTCAAGGGTGCATCCCTTAGTGCTTTGCTGAAAAAGGCAATTGGCTGTTCCATTCCCTCTGTGTTTTTCTGCAGCAAGACTGCAGCCACTGTATGCTCAAAGGCAAATGAAAATATCGGGAAATCTTTAGAGAAATCTGGGCTGATCAGAACAGGAGCTTGGGTGAGTGCAAGTTTTACTGATTCAAAAGATTGTTTAACTCCAACAGTCCATTTAACTCCTTCACCTTTCTTTAGCATGTTAGTCATATTCCTAAGGTGTTCAGCCAAGTTGGGGATAAATCTCCTAAGGAAGTTGATTTTCCCAATGAAGGACTGTAACTCTTTGATGTTTCTTGGGTGTGTGATTTGCAGTATTCCCTCAACTCTCTGTGGGTCTATCCTGATTCCCTTTTCGGATATAATGTGGCCAAGAAGCTTACCTTCTTGCAGCCCAAATACAGTCTTTTTGGGATTCAATGACAGACCAAACCTTATACATTTTTCAAACACTTTCCTCAGATGTTCTTCTTCAGTCTTATAATAGACTGTTATGTCATCTAAGTAAATCACAATAAAGTGCCCTATCTCATCTGAAAAAGCTATATCCATCGCTCTTTGGAAGGTTGCACCAACGTTCATCAGTCCAAAAGGCATTTTTACATACATAAAGGTGCCACATGGAGTGGTAAAGGCTGTTTTGAGTTGGTCTTCTGGGATTACTAAGACTTGGTTATAACCGGAGAAACCATCAAGCAGGGAGATCCTTTTAGAGCCCACTACCCTTTGAAGAATATGTTCCATTTTTGGAAAAGGGTAATTGTCTTTGAGCGAGTCTCTATTAAGATTTCTGAAGTCTATACACAGCCTGATTTCCCCTGTTTTCTTTCTCACAGCCACTAAATTTGATACCCAGTCAGAGAACCTCACAGGAACTATTATGCCTGCCTCATACATCTTTTTAATCTCTTTTTCAACTACAGGCAATTGTTTTGGGTTTATCCTGCGAAGTTTCTGCCTGAAAGGTTTCTGATTTTCTTTTAAAGGTATTTTGTGCTGTATAATGTTGGTGTCATAAGCCTTTAGGTCTTCGTAACTCCAAGCAAAGACGTCCACAAATTCCTTAAAAAGGTCTATATATTTCTTTTTCATTTCCGTGGGCAAGGACTTTGCCAATTTAATCATTTTTGGCTTATCTGTCGTGCCTATATTGCATTCTTCTACGTCAGAGTCAGCATTCTCTATGGTAGGATTTTTAGCTACATCATCAAAGGGTGCTAGGCCTCTGGGTATATTCTTATCTTTGGCTTGCAACACCTCCACTTCTTCGCTATATGCGTTTTCACACTTTCTGGCTGGATTTCCAGTTTCTTCAGTTAGAGTGTTTATTTCTATGTTACAGGGTGGGGTTTCTTCATCAGAGGATTCTTCACTTGGGCAGGTGTTCTCAGATTTAGAGTCTGAATCCGAAAATTCAAACTCATTCCTGCCTATCAGGAAATCCTCAATCTGTTTATCACCTTCAAAAAACTGCCAATATTTTTCATTGTCCGGCACTGCAGGTCTAAATTTGGTCTGTATGATAATTCGTTGGTCGATTGGAGTCTTAGGGTAAGAACTAGCTAGGCGAGCTAATCCGTTTGCAATGACATTTTGACTCCTAGGAACAAACAATAATTCGTATTCAACAAATGTTTTCAATAGATCCATAGTGTCATTCCTGTAAGCTCTCAGTCTAGGATGTTTCGTTGTGTATTCACCATTCACCTGTTTAATAATTAGCTCGGAGTCCCCATGCACAGTTATCCTACAGGCTCCTAGTTTTCTCAATAGGTTCAAGCCTAGGATAAGGGCCTCGTATTCCGCAACTTTTTTTGTACATTTGAAGTGCAGGTTGCAGGCATGGCTCTCTGCGTAATCACTCTCTGTGTTATGTATCCACACTCCAGCTCCAGCAGTTCTTCTTGTGCATGACCCATCGAAACTCATTTCCCACAGGGGTTCACTCTTGTTTTTGTTATCATTCCTTTCCCTACAGCTGGGTTCACCATTATGTTGCGTTATAGGGTGTGCACTAGGCTGTGGGCTGTTTAGTTTTTCGTCATGTGTATGGAAGTCAGAGAGGTGACTAGTTGGCTGATTGCATTATGTTTCTGGTTCACTTAGCATTGTTGTTTCAGTGCACTGTTCAAATTTTTCTACGTCTTCCTCCTCTGAGTTTAGGGTAGCCATTATGTTAAAATCCATTGGCTCTGTTTCATCCTGTGTACCTTTTCTTGTATCTACGTCTTCAGATTCTGGTCCTCCCAAAGATTCATCGTTGCAGAAGATAAAGGAATCCAGGTCTGTATGTACAGAGTATAGAGGAGAATTTTCAAGCTTTTCAGGGCTACTTACCAGGAATTTCATTTGTGCTTCCTTGTACAGTCTTCTAAGTTGGCCAAAGATTGGGATCGTGGCATAAGCCCCGTCCATATGCATTGTTCCTTGCAGCTTGGCTCCCCATGATCTTGATAATAACATGCCATACTTGGGTCACACATCTGCCACAACAACATCCATGACCATACACTTGGCAGGAATCTGAGAAAGGCTCACACATAAATCTTTGATCAGGCCAAGACACTTTACTCTAATAGAGTCAAATGAATATAGGTCTTTATAGGGATGGGTTATCTCTAGGCCTAATATTTCCATCACTACTTTAGGCATTAGGTTGTGTGATGCCCCAGAATCATGCATTGCATTGTGGAGAATCTTATCATGGATATTAAGACTGATATAAAAAGGGGGCACTACCCGTTCCTGAAACTTTCCTTCTATCTTTGGACCAAACAGAAGGGCAGGTTGATCATCGCTCAGATTTACAGTGTCACTGTTCTCACCTAAATTTAATGCTTTCAAAATTTGGCCTTTATATACATCCTGAGTGGCCAACTCAGAGAGTGGGACAGAGATTTTAATTTTTGCAATCTCACTCTCTAAATTGAAAGTGGACTGACTCTTTGGAATGTTCAACTCTGTTTTGTTAGCCACTACTTGAGTGGTTGAATCAGTGTGCTGATTCTCATTAAGTACAGTGTTTGTGACAGTTTTATCAGGAGCACTAACTGCAGTGCTAGTGCTGCTAGCTGGTTTACCTTGCGTATCAGTGTTTTGGTTGTCCTTTTCTTTATTCTTTCCAGAACTCTCAGCTGCTGACTTGTTACCTTCAGCAGTTGCTTTAGAAGTTTTCTCAGGTCTTTTCTTGATGGTGACCTTAGAAGCTTTTGGTTTGGCAGTTTCTTGACTATTTTTTCTTCTAAGTTCATATTTTTCTCTGACCTACATCATGGCATTTTCAAACCCCAACCTGTAATCTTCAGATTCCAACCATTCCTCCTCCCAACCAGAGGGTGAGGGCTGATCTTCTTTTGAGTAACAGTTATGGATTGAATCTTCCATTTCAAACATGTTTATTGTGTTCCCTTCAAACTCTTCTATGATTCCCTCATCCTCATCAAGAAAATTATCTTGGAATGGGGAAATAACTTGCTGATCTGATTCTCTTTGTCTGTTAGGGGTGTTATTGTTTCTTCTAAAGTTTTGGTTTTGGTTTTGGTTACTGACTATGACAACCATTTTTTCCATCATTTTCTGTAACTTTTCCACATTTTTAGACAATTTATCATAATTTTGGTCAGATGAGGAAGCTACATTGTCATCTCTGTATGTTACCCTCTTCTCAGATCTCAGTCTTGCTCTTTTCTAAATCAGGTTCGCCTCTATGTTCACTGCTCCTTTCTGCATGTCCTCCAATGTGTTGTACTCTTTATCCCTAAGCTCATAGGCCATGTTAGCATCAAAGCCTTCGGGGTATTTTGCCAGATCCATGCCCTTTGGAGGTTTCATATGTGGAGGGAGGGCATTGTAAATGCTGTTAAATCTTGTTGTGTAATCATGGACACTCTCTCCTACGCTTCTTTTAAGGCTCATGTATTTTGCTAAGAGTTGGCGAGGGTTAGCCTTAGTTTCCCATTTGTTTATGAAAGTCTGATATAAGGCTGGAAGATCATTGATGCTACCTGGAGGTAGGCCTTTAAACCATTTCTTCACATCACCCCCTAAGCTCTGGGCAAAGATTCTCATTTTGACTGTATCATCATCTATTTCCATGTAATCAAAAGAATCTTCCATCTTATCTACATGATGTTGGGCTGTGATGGACTCTTTTGCAGTGAAGTGTGGGATCTTTGATTGATAATCATTTGGTAAGGGTACTAGAGGTTGGGGTAAAACCAGAGGTGCATACCAGGTTGCCATGGTGATATTCTGATGAGGTAAAGGGTTAACTTGGGCAGCTGGTATATGGATGACAGGGACACTATGACCGGCAGAAAACTGATGAGCAGATCTAGGATGACTGAGCCCCAAGTTTTGTACGAAATGTATATCAGGAGGTGTAGAAGGAGAGGTATGTCTATTTCCAAGGTGTCTACCACTTTGGGGTGGTGAACCAGGAAGCTCAGGGTCTGGCTGGTCAAAAATAATGAATGGCCTAGTTCTAGGTAATCTATTAGGTAGGTCTAGGTCAAGGTGAAAGCGCGATAGAGCTGTAAGATATTTTGGTGCAGAGTTAGCTCTATGGATGTGGCTGGAAATAGTTGGTCTTTTAGGTGTAGGAGCTCCCTTGAGGATGCTCTCAGGGTTGTCAACTATTTCAGGTGGGTTTGGGTTAGGGTAAGCTCTTGTATGAATGGTTCTAGAAGCCAGAATGTTGTTTTCTGACCAAGTTGCTTACCCCTACTCGTTACTACTATTGTGGTTGATGTTGTGATGGAGGCTAGTCTTCCAGTGGAGTTTGATGTGAAACCAAGACAATCAGCAGGCCTACTGATCACCAGTGGAGTCTTTGAAACGTTTAGGGAATATGGAGTCGCCAGCTGGAAAGGTTTAGGATGTTTTTGGAAGGTACACTGTCCACCACAATGCTTATGGGATGTCCCCTTTCAGGGATATCTTTTAAACACAACAAACTCTAATCAGAGATCGACTGGGAGGGCATTTACCAGATATGTCACCTCTGAAAGAGTGTGAGATCTGGAGGCTACCTGGCCCTTTCCAGACTCTGTCCAAGAGTATGGGAAAACACAAAAAATGGTATAGAGGTTGATGTGTGAATAGGAGTGTTTAACTGCCAACCTAACCAGATATTGTAGGTTTTTGAATGCCTAAGAGTGTTTTAGGTGTACTGCACTCAATCCCCAACGGAATCGCCATTATGTTGGGGTTCCCATGTTTTGGCAAGGTTAGAAATACCAAAAGATGAGACAATATCAAACCACTTTCAGACCTCAGGATCTAGCCCTCCTGGGTCCAGAGAGGGATCTCTCTATGATGTATCAAAGGTTTCTGTCTTTGAAGTTCGAATGTTATGATGTTAGGCTAGTTATAGGGCTCAGGGTTTGTTTGTCTGATTTGTTTGATTTGGTTGCTGGTTATCAGGAAAGAAGGATTCAGTGTAAGACCAGGATGAGAAAAGAGGGATAAGGCAGAGGTGAATGTACTCCAGAAAAGCGTTCAAGACCATTGGGAAATGGAGTCAGGAAAGGATTTGCTTGCTAATCAATAGGCAATATTTCAATTGGGCTAGTCATCTAAAACATAGGATCTTAAATATGATTGTGTGATATGGAAAGGTAGGAGGGGAGGATATAACACAGATTTTAGAGCACAAAGTTAAAGACCAGTTGGTCGCACAAGGATCCTAGTGGACAGGGCTAACTCTAATCCCCAGTGTTCCCAAATCTTCCAACTAAATCTATAACAAGAAACATCTAAGAACTGAATTCATTTAATTCATACATCAGAGAGCAGGCAATAACATCCACTACACTGGTTAAACCAACTAAAATCATTTCTTAGATAATACATTCAGAAGAGAAACATCAATGGCAAGGAGAGCAGAAACATAGGGTACCTAACAAGGGTAAATCCTATGCCAATATTATGATGCAAGCCAATAGAAACGAAATGAAATGAATGTAAACACAAAGATAGGAAAACATCACCGCTGCTTCAGATCAGGATCCAAAGAAATGTGCTTGCCATATTAAATAGCAATACCAATCAAGTACAACATTTCCAATAGCTGAATACTCAATCTGAAAACATCTCCTTCAACCTATCTTACAACTTTACACAGAGACTGTGTCTCAAAAGAAACTACTTGTAGTTCTCTGATAACTGATCAACAACCCTTTACAATGAGTTTCTGCATGAATTTATAGCTCTAGTGGAGCAGAGAAGGTAGGTGAGAAATTAAATGCAGTATTAGAACTTCTGAAAGAAAGAGGGCCGAAACCCATTTTGTTTAAATTCTGAGCATTCAATTCCTGTCACTCTTTGGATGGAAGAGTGTTCTTCTTCAGGTTTCCATTAATTCCGGGTATGCCTCTTAATGTACTTTGATCTACACGACTTTGTGGTGCTATTGGTGAATAAACAAAGATAAATGAATGATTAAGAAGTCTGCCATACTGATGAAATAAATTCTTCTGATAGTACCGGAGTTGTTTCAGGGTAAAAAATCTCTCCAGAACACGGCATAGATTAAACACTGCATGGGCGCTTTGTCCTTTATGGAGGAAAACATTCTGCTGCTGTAGAAACCCCTGATATGTATTGATTTCTGTGTGTTGTACCTTCTGCGTGGTCCCTGGGTCTTCAATCCGGTACTTTGCCTCTAAATCTTTGAACCTAAGGCTTATATGTCTTCATTTGCATGCCTTAAGCTCTCTGCTACTCCATTTATATCTCTGATTGTGAAATCTGTGTGTTAATGGCACCAGAAAGATTTGCAGAGTTCGAACTCTGCTCTTTAATGCAAGTCCTGTCAGCCACCTTCCCGGGCTATCTTTTATTATCTCAGCCTTTGGAAGTGGTCTTTTCTTGCATCTATGTCACTGTGACCGAGATAATAAGCTATGACAGTTTCCCGTCTACCTGCAACCCTGCAGAACACGAAACTGTTAAGAAAACAATGATTGGGGTGGTGGATGCAGTGCGGGTGATGAAAATGGTCACGCGACTGGTGAAATGGCGGAATAATGGAGAGGAATGATGGAGGGAAGCCTTAATGGCGGAGTGTAGAGGAACTTTAAATGAAAAACCTTAATAAACCCGACCTATAAACAAATGTATGGGATGGGGGAAAATATACGACGGGTACATGTGGGATGTGACATGGCGGGACCGGGAGATGTTGGAACAGTCAACAACGGGGGAAAACAAAGCTGGGCCATCGAATCTCAGAGGAGATCGACGGTTGAACACACACCAGAGGGAAACGGACGGTGGACTAGGAGTACGGAGACCACGTCTTAACCCCGTGCAAATTTGCGAAACGGCGACCGTTAGATGGGCCAGGGCAGATCTGAGGGCTATTATGCATATCGCTCTGCATCCACGGACTTACTTTAACGCGCGATGGGAGGGTGGTTTTGCCATCGTATAGGTGCCACGCGTCATTTATTGTATGGAATCGTTGGGCAATGGGAGAATACCGCCCGACCCCTATTAGCGGTGCAATGAAAACCAGGCTGTTTTATGGCATAGTGCGCGGCGGGGACCACAGGGGCGGGTACACTCTGAATCGTCGATCTGGCAGGTGAATGGACGGCGATTGCGCAGTCAGGGGTTTGAACGGGGAAACAGGGACACTGCGGAGTTAACGATCGTCGTCCGATCTATAAATACCAATGGCCAAGAGCGCTCCTGATATACATTGGATATTGGCGCCTTTCAGGCCAACACTCGGTCAAAACGCAGGGTTCTGTGGGGGGAAAGTGCGGGGGCTAGGCCGAAAAGGGCTAGGCCCAGGCTATGCAGAAAATATGGTTTTTGGCTCGTTTTAAAGCATTTTAGGGCCAGCCAAGGGCAACAATAGGGGAATGAGGGGGATTTAGGCGTAAACAAAGGGAGTGGGTGGAATTTCATGGGGATTTTGGGAATTTTTAGGAAAAAAAAGGGAAATTTAGGGGTAACAAAGGGGAATTTGAGAAAGGGGAAAAGGGGGTGAAAATGGAGCATTTTGTAAGGGTATAAAGGGCAGAATAAAGCCTTTTGGAGCATAATTATTTATCATCAAGGCTTATTTACTCAGAACAGTAAAGGAAAACAGTCACAAGGTAGGGAACAGGAAAACGCTGCAAGGATGATGTGTTTTCAAGGGAAATGCATTCCTTGCAGGCTTATAAAACAGATTAGCCCCTTGCTTGCTTGTCAAGGAAATTATAAGGGGCTAACACACCCCTAAACTAGTTGGGAACACTGCATCAGTTCCATAAACTAGCTGGTAGGGAGACATTCCAATGGATTTTTTCACTATCAATCTGTCTGCCCATAAAGCATGTACTAGCTTATTGTGCCATGATTTCTTGTTATCTTCCAACAACTTCTTGATAATGTTTATCAGACTTTTATTTGAGGATTCTGCCAGCCCATTACCTTTAGGGTAATAAGCTGTTGAATGACCCAATATGATCTGATACTTATGACAGAATTCTACCATCTTTTTAGAACTAAATGCAACAACATTATCAGTGATGATCTTTCTAGGACAACCAAATCTGGAAAGTATATGATTTTCAAGGAATGAGATGATGACTGAGTCTGTGGCATTCCTAGAAGGGATGGCTTTTATCCACTTGGTAAAATAGTTTGTTGCTATGAGGATCCATCTATGTTGGGAAGATGAGGGAGGATGGATTTCCCCAATGAAGTCTAGACCCCACTGTTGAAAAGGAGCTTCAACAGTGATTGGTTGCAGAGGTAAGGGAAGCAGTTTTCTTTTGCCTTCAAAGATTTGGCATTTGTGACAGGAAATAATCATCTTATGGACATCTTGAAAGAGAGTGGGCCAGTAATAACCAGCTCTAAGTATTTTGTTGGCAGTTGATTTCTAGTAGAGGTGGCCTCCACATTCTCCTTCGTGAAACTCATGCTTGATCTTATCGGCATCATTCTCAGGCAAACATTTAAGCAATAATACACTAGCATTTTTCCAATATAAACATTTATTCAAAATGCAAAAATTTACAGCTTTTAACTTTAAAAATCTTGCCTTTGTTTTAGAAAAACCGGGAGGAACATTGAGATTGAGCAAAACATACAAAATGTAAGCATACCAAGATGAATTTAGGAAATGATCTTCAATAATTGGAGTTAAACACTCCTCCTGTTCATCTAATGCATTAAACATGTTTATATCAAGAGCTTGGAAGTTAGATTCAGCCATCAGTTTTGCTAGTCCTTGACCCTTTATGAGTTTAGTGGGCTTGATTTCTAAGTCATACTCTAAAATTACAGCAATCCACTTTCCTCTTTTGCCATCTGGATCTTGGGTCAATATGTCTTTCACCATTGAATAAGAAACAAATGCTATGATGTGGGAATGTAAAATGTAAACTCTGAATTCCTTTAAGGCTTTGACTAAGGCAAAGGCTTATTTTTCCATTATGTTGTACTTCAGAGGTGCATCTCTTAATGCCTTATTGAAAAATGCAATGGGCTGCTCTTGTCCATTAAATTTTTTTTGTAATAGGACAGCAGCTATAGTGTGTTCTGATGCAAATGAAAAATGAAGAATTTTTTGGAAAAATCAGAACTAATAAGAACTAGTGTTTTGGTGAGTGCCTATTTTACCAGTTCAAATGACTTCCTTGCTTCTAAGGTCCATTTAACTCCTTCTTCTTTTTTAAGCATGTTTTTTATGTTTCTAAGGAGTTCAGCTAAATTGGGTATGAACCTTCTCAAGAAATTAATCTTTCCAATGAAAGATTGAAGCTCCTTGATGTTTCTGGGATGGATAATTTGCAACATGCCATCAATCCTTTTTGGGTCTATCCTTATCCCTTCTTCTGATATGATGTGCCCAAGAATCTTACCTTCTTGGAGACCAAACAATGTTTTCTTAGGGTTTAAGGACAGTCCAAATTTTCTGCATTTTTCAAAGACCTTTCTCAAGTGTATTAGGTGTTCTTCATCTGTTTTAGAATAAACAGTTATATCATCTGTTATAATAGTTATATCAGTTCTTCATCTGTTATAAACAGTTATATGGAATTTCCTCACTCCATAGGAAAATACGAGCTTTGACCTCAGCTATAATTGAGTCATCCAAAATGGCTCTTCGCAGTCACTGTGTCACCCTAGCACAAACAATTCTGCACTCAGCCTAGAAAAAAAATTATTCTCAAGTAGTTTGGTCAGTTTTTGTCCGGGAGAATGTCTCTCCTGGCCTTTGGAACCTCTGACCAACCTCTAGCACTGAAATTATGCTTCTCCCCAACAAATTTGTAATTTCCTCTAGAGGCTACTACGCTGCTCTACGTCAGCCTCACTGTGGCTCCTCTGCCTCTATGAAAATGCACTCACTGGAACTGGAATCCTTCCCCTGGCTTCACTATCCCTACCCCTCTCTCACTGATTCAATCTCACTGACTCTCTCTCTGACAACTGACAACTGCTACTCTAAAAATTGAACTGCTAATGAAATCAAATTGTTGATGTGTTTTCTCCAAGCCCCATCGAATTCTTCTTATAATCCTCTGTTGAGACTTCAATAACCAAGATCAAATCTTAACCGATGCCTAAGATTAACTTGAAGTCGATCCGTGTGAGTTTCTAGATCATTCACACCTTGAATTAATTAATTCTGATTAATTAGTCATATTCCCTAAGTATGCTTAAGAAATATGTAAAAACTAACTAATAATCTAATTAAGTAATTTCTAGGCTAAATTTCTAGAAACAATTTTCGGGTTTTGGAGATCTCATGTATTCTAGCCTCTCCATAATATTTCAATCTAGAACACATCAGATTCTACAAAAACTAACATTCCCTCTTAGCGAGGAATGTGTTCTAGTGTTGCACCTACTGCCATAACACACTGTCTCTGCACCATCTCCTGTCATGTTGTTGATGTCTGGCCATACTGCCCACCAATTAATGCGCAAATTTGATATGAGCTGCATATGTGTTGCTAATAACCTTTCTAAATTGCTTCAAACATTGCATCTGCACTCTAACTCCCTCTCATTTGCTGTTGCAACTGAGAAGCATCTGAAATACTAAACCAACTATGTTTAGTATGATGCATCTATCACTGAGTCTTGACTACTACTAGCATCTACATTGTCACTAAGGAATCAGTGTTGTTGCTGACTTTGCACTGTGCCACCTATACTGGTGCTAACTCTGCACTGTGCTCCCCAACATCTGGCTGCTACTAGTCTCTGCAACTATCACTCTAGCATCTGATTGCACCAACTGCCACTGGTCCATCCTACTACTGAATAATGTGGGCCCCCATAGCTAGGTCCTGATACAAGAGGTGTACTCCTCAAGGTTCCTTCCCATATGTAGCACTTTGGGGCTACAACACCAAGTCATACCACCTCACTCCTGGAGGTATGTCGATGAACATCGTGAAGTCTTCCTCCAGCCTGGAGGAAAGCCTATCGATCTCTACATAAGCTGCCTGCTGGTCCTAATTCTCCTCCTTTTCCTTCCTGAAAGGACACTGGGTACTATAATGGCCTAGCTCACCACACTTGAAGCACTTGACCTTTGATAGGTCCTTCTTCTTTCACTTCTCCCCCTGTCCCTGACTGGAACCCTTCGATTTGAGGGCCATATTCTCCTCCTCCTTCACCTACTTCAATTCATTGTTGTTGCCACTGATGTAGCTCTTTACCAAGCCTCGTCTTAACTCCTCCCTCTGCAAATCAACCCACATCCTCTCCCACTTTGACAAGGTGTCTCTGCCCAATATACTTTAGAAAAATATCTGCCACTCCTCTAAGAAAATATTGAGTGGTAGTCGCACTAGCTCTGTGGGTTGAGGTGTTGCCCCAACAGCTGCAAGTTTGTCTCGGATCTCCTGAATCCTGGAGAGGAAGGGTTATATGCGTTCCCATATTTATGCATCCTAGTGCATCTCATCTTATCCTCCAATTACATATTCTAGTGCTCAGAAGTGCCTTGGTACAACGTGGAAAGTGTACCCCACATCTCTTTGGTTGTTCCCTTAGCTGCTATGTGTGATACAATGTGATCCCAAACACCATCAAGGATCAACCTCTTCTCCCACGCCATATCTTTTATATACTCTTTCAGCTGATCTGCGTTAGTGGGGACAGCTACCACTACATCTATGAATGACTTTAGGCCATATTCATATAGAAAGAAGGACATCATTTCCTTCTAGATGACATAGTTGGAAGCACCATCCAACCTGTCCTGATTTCGAAGTCCAGTAATGGGCATGTCAAAGAATGTCGAAAGTATCATTTTCCCTTCTGCTCAGCTATTCACACTCCCTTCTGGAGTGAGAAAATCTTCCTATAATGACTATTGATCTATAAGGGAAATCAAAATTCTTGAGACTAGAAGTTCCATGAGGAAAATTTTCCCTCAGTGTGTGCTCTTCTTCCACCCGACACTAGTTCTGCTACAAAAATACTGCGTCCAACTAGATATATTCTCTGCGAAAAATTCTGGCTGCTCCCTCTGCCTCTAGAATCCCTCGACCTGGGGAGATCAAATTTTTTTGTTCCTCTCTCAGAAAAATGCATTCTCCTCAAGAAATTCTACCTCTTGGCCAAGGTGACTGTGTTTCCCTCTGGCAATCTGCTACCCACATTGAACAATGGGACTCCTTCTTTCTTCATTACTGAGATCTTCGACTGATCATCTATGCTCTGATACCATGTGAAAATTTGATGACCTGAATCCTATTGCAATAACATATATTATTTCTCCTGATTGTTAATTAAATTTAATAATTTATCTGCAATTTTCAACGAACAATACTGTAATAAATACACTGCAACCTTCACAAATAAAAATTGCAGAAGAATAAATGCTAGCACACACACATAAATTTGCATAATTATTTTTGGACAAAAGTCCCTTGAAAAACCCAAATTGGGAAATCGATGCAACAATTGAGGGTTTTATTATTATGCAATAGTGAAATAATCTTAGTACAACTCGATGCCAAAACTGGCAACCCTACAGAGAAAAAATTGGCTTTAGTGAGGAATTTCCTCACTCCACAGGCAAATTTGGGCTCTGACCGCAACTATAGTTGAGCCATCCAAACTGGCTCTGCACAGTCACTACGTCACCCTAGCACAATCAATTATGCACTCAACTTGGAACAACTTCTCCTCAAGTCGTCTGGCCAGCTACTGTCTGGGAGAATGTCTCTCTTGGCCTTTAGAACCTCTGCCCAGCCTCTGGCACTGAAACTCTGCTTCTCCCCAGCAAATTCGAAATTTCCTCTAGAGGCTACTATGCTGCTCTACGTCAGCCTCACTGTCACTCCCCTGCCTCTTTGCGAATGCACTCACAAGAAATAGAATCCTTCCTCCGGCTTCACTGTCCCCACCCCTCTCTCACTGCTTCGATCTCACTGAATCTCTTCCTGGAAAATGACAACTGCTACTCTGGAAATCAATCTACCAATGAAATCGAATTGTTGATGTGTTTTCTCCAAGCCCCATCGACTTCTTCTTATAATCCTCTGTTGAGAATTCAACGACAAAGATTAGATCTTAATCGATGGCTAGGATTAACTTGAAGTCGATCCATGTGAGTTTCTAGATCATTCACACCTTGACTTAATTAATTCTGATTAATTAGTTATATTTCCTAAGTTTAATCTAATTAATTCATTTCTAGGTGGAGTTTCCACAAACTAGTTTTGGGTTTTGGAGATCTCATGTGTTCTAGCCTCTCCAAAAATTTTTAAGGCTAGAATACATCTAATGCTACAAAAAATAACAATATATTTGGGAATAATAGAGTAATTCATTGTTATCTTTCATATTTGGTTGCACATTCCAACACTACTAACATTTCCAATCAATGTATGAACCATATTTATGTTTGAAAACTTATGTCCATAGGGATTTTGACTCGTACCACATCTAAAGATCATTTCCCAAGGATATATTTAAATCCTTAATTTTTCTATGCCCTAGACCCTGTATGTTTTTGGGTTTTAGATTTTGTTAAGACCACTAATGGTCACTTCCTAGTTTGTTACAAACCTCCAAAAAGAAATATATTTTAGATTTGTTCTGTTTCCTTGATAATCTATTGCTATAGCAGTCGTGGCTAAGAATAAGTGCAGTGATAAAATTTGTGTCATTGGCCCTGATTAACATAATTCTTTCCACTATGTGCCCCACTTCCTCATTAGATATTTAGTGTGAAGTGAGGGCCTCCCAAAGGATTCTATTGTTTTTTTGATGAATCCTAGCAAGGGTATTGAAGAAGAAGAATTTTGATTTACTATTACTCACCTCTCAATGTGCGTGAGAGATATAAATTCAATAAATTTCTTTAAGGTCCTTGTTTATTTCACAATGGTTGCTCTTAATGTCTTTAAGGTCCTTGTTTATTGCAATAGGAAAGTGTAAATCTAAAATTGTAAGTGGGAAAATTTTCCCATCAATTGATATTGATATAAAATATTTTGTTGAGGATAAAAGTCTAGTCATTCCCTTAGCTAACAAAACAAACGAGTAGGGAGATGGAGGATCATCTTGTTTTAGACCTCTTGATGGTGCAAAATATTCTATCAGAAATCCATTGATTAATACAAAGTATGAAAAAAAGAGCTATAAGCATTGATCCAATCTTTGTCAAATTCAAAACCCTTTGAGATACGAAAGATAAAATCCTACTTCTTGGAGATGGTGTTATCTGCGGTCCTTTTCAACCTAGTGCTTACCACCTTATAAACAATGTTGTATGTTGCATTGTAATGGGAGCCTTAGTTTATAGATGTCTATTGAGAAGCCCCATCCATGTTCAACACCAAGGATTTAGATCAAAACATGATACTCAAGTATCGTGGTTGTTTGCACAAATACATCCAATACTAAATGGACTTCCTAGACATATCCTTGCTTGGCGTAACATACCAATATACTGTGAGGATTGAGCAGAAATTTAAATAGAAGAAGCAGGACTTTGGATCTGCGAATCTGAAGCAAGGAAAAGACACCTAAAAATCGTAGAAAAAAGGATAGAACCAAGGTGGAGAGACTTAGGACAACCCATTGAAGCCACAAGCAAAGAATAAGACCACAAAGACGAAGATTGATATTTGGGAGTGGTGTGAGTTCCACAATAGCGCCACCCACAACACAAATGAGTGTCGTGCTAAGTAGTCACTAGTGGCTGAGCTAAAATCTTCAAAGTCAGATGCATGTTCTGACTCTAAGCCAAAATTTGACAAGGGGAAGCAGATTGTTGATGCAGAACCTAATGCTACCGTTTCCACCACCAAGGTCCAAAAGATTGACTCCAAGATCTAGAGGAGGGAGAGTGTCTCTTCCACTCACAAATGTGTGTGAAGGGTTCTCCATTGCAATTCATTATCGATAGTGGGAGCCAAAAGAACCTCATATCAGCAGAGATTGTGATGTGGTTGGTTTTGCCGAACACACCACACCTGCAACCACACACCATCGGGTGGCTTCACCAAGGACGAGATTTCTGTGTCAGCCATCAGTGCCACCTTCCCTACAACATCAAGCCCATCATAAATGAGGTATTGTGTGATGTTTCTCCTATTGAAGTTTGTGATGTTTTATTAGGACAACCATACTTTGTCTTGCTATGTATGAGTTCATACCTCACACTGTTATTATTATTTTGGGCAGAAAACTATACAAGATAATGGAGGTAACCCCACCTACTGCCATTTCTATGATCTCTTCCAAGCAATGCAGTAAGATCATCTCCCAGAATGGGAAATTTGTTTTCTTTCAGATTCCCTCTCAAAGTAAGGGGAAGATCATGGCCACATCAATGGACCCCAAAAATGGTTCTCCTGTGTAGAAAAATTAAGTTGATAAGGTCATCGAGGAATACAAGGACATATTCTCCTCACCCAAAATGGTGCCCTTGCACTATCAGGTCAAGCATTTGATCTATCTGGCTCCTGGGGCACCTCTATCCAATGGGCTTGTATACTTCTACTTCCTTCTGGAAAACAAGGAAATCAAGCAAAAAGTGTAGGATTTTCTACAAAAAGGGAACATTCGACCAAGTTCCTCACCTTGTGGGAGCCCAATTGTACTCATACAAAAGAAGGATGGGACCTAGAGACTCTGTATTGATTATGGGGCACTGAATAAGATGACTGTCAGGAACTGTAGAAATTAGTATACAATATGCATGTATATATCCAGAATCTCCTGATCTCACAATATTTATCTTCTTGCAAAACATAGAATCCTTCCACTATAATTCTTGCGTAAATTTAATCAGCAATTGCAAAACACATGAAGCAATAAAAACACACATAACACAATTCTTTAACAGGAAAGCCTGAAGCTAAAAACCCCAACTATAATATATTATGTATCATTGAGATCATGTAACAATCTCATACAAAGATTAGTACATCAAGCTCTCAGTACAATCAATCGTCACACACTAACATAGAAGAAATCTGCAAATCCATGCACTAATCTCTGCCCTCCTGCTAGCCTGCCTCCACTGCGCAATCCAAGCTGATTACAAAGACCAATTCGATGCAATCCCACTCTCCTTGACTGTGTTATTATCATTCGCAACTCCAATTTATATGTAGATGCAATCCATGCATCACTATGGTCATAACAAATAGTCTATCTCACCCTTTCACCTATCTCTGCACTAGGCCTCCATTGGATCTGACATGCACTGTAGTTAACTGTTGTATTGTTCAATTGATTAATGAGTTATTGTTTGTGAATTAATTAACTAAATGATTCACTCCACTCTTACTAGTGTTGTTGAGATTGCAACAAGATGATGAGCTTAGTGGAAAGGAGTCGCCTTCACTAAGTGGGCCCACAGGCTATTTTTGGCGCAAAGTCTATTTTTAGACTATGTCTATTTTTAGACATATGGATCATGTTCTATGAGTTGCAGTATGCTATTTGTGGATGGTTGGTCAAGTCGGAAAAAATATATGAACTTCTATTTTTAGACATACTGGGCAGAATCTATTTTTAGATTGCCAGTCTAAAAATAGTTATGTCGAATATTATTAGCTCTTAATAATATTTGGACTATAAACATTATCTTATTCTCTTGGAGCACTTAAGTGCATAGATGTGGCACAGGAGCTGACAGAAGGAATTACACTATTCCTGAGGGTTATGTGGAGCTATTGCATGGATACTTCAGTTAGAACTCATGTGACAGAGTTTGGTGGAGTTGATTGAGGAAGTTAGTGGAGTTGTATTCAGTTTAACTAATCTAAACATATTTGAGCTATTTGTATTCAGTTTAACTAATTGATACAATTAGTGAGAGTGGTGTGAATTAATTATTAATTAATTCACTAATTATAAACTCATTAATCAACTAAAGAATGCATAAGTTAACTTCAGTGCATGGACAGTTTCAGTGGAGACCAGTGCAGAAATAGGTGAAAGAGCAGGTTAACTATCAGTTGTGACTATACAGTTGCTATTTGCAACACACAGATAATTGGAGAAGCCCATGAGGATTGCGCAGTACAAGCCAAGTGGTTTATCTATTTAATGAAGCCATCCCATAGCATTGAAAACGCAATAGAGGCTGGCTATCAAGTGGCAAAAGATTGGAGCATGTGTTTTGCTAGATCTAGCTTGATAGTGTGTAGCAATTGGAGGTAGTGTTGAGAGCTTGTGAGGAGTTTTGTACTATGATTGTTACATGATCTCCATGACATATAATATACAGATAGTTGGGGTTTTCAGCTTTAAGCTTTCCCATTAAATACTGTGTTCATATGTGTGATTGTTTGTGGTTTTAATGTATGCATGCAATTGATTTTATTTCTGCATGTGATGATCAATGGTAGAAGAGATTATGCATTATGCATGAAGCTAAAATAGTGTGATCGGGAGATCTCGGTGGAATAATATATCAGTTATTCAAATTTCTACATGGTATCGAGCGATGACTTGATCATTGGAGAAATTGCAAAACATTCAAGCGGTTAGTGTCTTTTGTTCAGATTGAATTTGCAGAGTGTTTTCTTGGTGTCAAAGTTGAGATGTCTTCAGCCAGTTGCGATTGGAGTATGCCCTTGAGGACGACTTGAATTATATTTCATGGAAGGATCACATGGAGGCGATCTTGGATGAAGAAATGGGTTGGAGGTTCATAGATGCAGAAATTCCAAAGCCTACTTCTAGTGATATTTAACAGTACTTCAAGCATGGCAAACAAGGCAAAGTGTGCGGATGCTGTTGGAGGGCGTGAAGATCACATAGTGTCTAGCCTTCAAAGCGAGGCTTCTCCATTCTTTATGTGGAAAGCTTTGACGGGGTTATTTCAAATCAATAGCACCACAGGAAGTGGCACTCAAGGATGACTCGGGAACATAAAATGGAGAAAGGCGACAGTATGCCCAAGTACCTCACGAAGTTCATCCAATGCAGGGATGAGCTGGGAAGTGTGGGGGTGACTGTTGATGATGAGGACTTGGTGAGCTTGGCTCTCCTTGGGCTTCCGAAGAGTTTCCATTCCTATCAGGACTCTGTCAATGGTCGGGAGAAATTTCCAGGATAGGAGCGACTTTGGTCGGATCTTGTGCAAGAGGAGATAAGGCAGAGTACCAGGGACGGATCTTCATCAAAGAACTCTGATGAAGAGAATTGTGCTTTGGCTGCCAAAGCAAAGAATGGGAAGAGCAATAAAGCTTCTCATTTCGGTGCAAAATGCAAGAAGCAGGACATGTCCAAGGTGAAGTGCTTTCACTGTCACCAACACGAACATTACGCCACTAGTTGTCCACAAAAGAAGAAAAATAAACATGCTGCTAGATCCGTAGCTGGAGAGGCCTTAGCCTCGCATTTTGAGCTGGATTTTTTGTTGATCACATGCTTGGTTTCAAGTGTGATGGGTTCAGCGTGGTTTCTTGACAGTGGTGCGTCTTTTCACATGACAGGAGATCGAGATTTGTTTACTGATCTGGATGAGAAAGATCTTGGAGTGCACATCGAGATGGGCGATGATGGTAGATACAGTGCAACCGGTATCGGTACCATTTCCTTTGAGAGGGAGTATGGTAAACCCTTCGTATTGAAGGAAGTGATGCATGTTCCAAGATTGAAGAATAATCTGATCTTTGTGGCGATGTTAGAAGACAAGGGATATGATGTTGTCTTTAGCGAGGGAAAGGCTTTCCTGCGCAGTAAGGCAACTGGTGAGACCCAGAGGATAGGGGTTCTAGTTAAGAACCTTTATCAATTGCAGGTAGATGGCTGCGCAGCAATGGCAGGCAAGGAAAAAGGAGTGGTGAGCCGGGATGATGGCGAGTTGTGGCACCAGAGATTGGGCCACCTTCACCATGGAGCTTTGAAGATACTGCAGCAGATTTCTACTGGGCTTCCTAAGGGTACTCTTGCGCAGTCAGATCAGTGCAAGGGATGTACCTTGGGAAAATTTGTGAAATCCACCTTTCATGAGAAGGATAGTTGCGCCACGACGATCCTTTAGAGAATTCACACAGACGTGTGTGGACCTTTCTCAGTAGCTTCGAAAACAAAGCACAGGTATTATGTGATATTTTTTGATGATTTTTCTCGTAAGTGCTGGATCTTCTTCATGCAGAAGAAGAGCGAGACATACTCAAAGTTTTGTGAGTTCAAGGCACTGGTTGAGAAAGAATCGGGGAAGCAGGTGAAGGCTCTTAGGAGCGACAATGGTGGTGAATTCATCTGCGGTGAATTTAAGGACTTTTGTGAAGAAGGTCCAGAGAGCTCATAGTACCTCTCCTGCCCACGGCGAACGGGGTTCTTTGAAGCGGAAGAAACAGACGATTGTGGGTGTTGCACGGGCGATGTTGCATGATCGAGGCCTACCCATACACTTGAGGTGGGGGCAGGGAGCTGCAGACTCTTGCATTCTCTGTCGGCCGTTGTCTCAACAGGTCCTTTATGGTACTATAGAGGCATTTTAGAGCAAGAGGCCTGATATTTCCCATTTGAGGATTTTTGGTTCACCTATTTACATTCATGTGACAAAGGATGCCAGGAAGAAGCTGGAGCCAACCGCAGAGGTTGGGATATTTTTAGGTTACACTGATATGCCCCACAGCTATCGTGTGTATTTTCCAGACAGTCGCAAGACTGTTTTGCGACGGGATATCAAATTTCAGGAGGAGAAAGCCATGAAGTGTTCGCTTGAGAGGGAGCCACACTTGCATGCAGATGAGGAGCTATTAGTTCCTAAGGATGAGTCTCAAGATGTGGATCAGCCACAAGATGAGGTTCATGGAGTGGAAGAGACCACTCGGGCATCATAACCATCGAAGGTGGAAAGCACTACAAAGATTTGAACGGCCCAGCTCAAGATACGAGAAGGTTGTAGACACCTACATCACGCGCGAATGAATCACCGGATCGGTACACTGGATACATGGCTCTTGTGAGTCAATGTGTTGTGACGGAGCCATCCTCTTTTGAGGAAGCTGTGGAGGAACCCGCATGGGTTGATGCCATGATCGAAGAGTATGATTCGATCGTCAGGAACAGTGCATGGGAGATTGTCCCAAGACCGGTTGGGAAATCAGTGGTGGGTTCGCGATGGATCTACAAGGTGAAGCAGGCGGCTGACGGGAGTGTGGAGAAGTATAAGGCGAGATTTGTCGCCCGTGGCTTCTCACAGATCGAGGGGATTGACTATGAGGAGACTTTTGCACCTGTCGCAAGGTACTCTTCCATACGGACGATCCTTGCTCTCTCAGCGCAGATGGGGTGGCACATTCATCGGATGGATGTGAAGACTGCGTTCCTCAATGGAGTTATTGAGGAGGAGGTGTGTACATGGCGGCGGCCGAAGGTTTTGAGATCTTCGGCGGCGGAGTCATCATGGCTGCGGGCTAAGAGAGGCGTTGTAAGGTTGGAAACAAGAACCAGATGGTGGAAGGCGGTGATACCTTTGGGCCTGAAGACTGATTAACAAAGTAGTTTGAGATGAAGGACTTGGGCCTCCTTCATTATTTTCTGGGATTGGAAATTTGACGTAAAAACAGATGAAACAGTGAGTGGAACATTTGGTGCTCGGGTAAACACTGCCGGAAGATGTGAAGTTCAACATGCATGGCTGCAAGCCTGTTGATACTCCTCTTCCTGGTGGATGGAGGAAGGAGGATGCTACTTCGGTAGAGGTAGTGGATGCCATTGTTTATAAACAGTTGGTGGGGTCGCTTATGTATCTGGTCAATACATGACCCGACATATGCTATGCTATTAACCAACTTTCACAAGCTATGGTTAAGCCAACCAAGCTCCTCTGGAAGGCAGGCAAAAATGTATTGAGATATCTCATAGGCACATCGAGATATGGATCATGAATGCGAGCCGGGGAGGATGCAAGTTTGAGTGGCATGGCTTCTGGTCAGTATCATCATATTAGGGTATGTGCGGCGAAGGTCATGTTAATTTCCTTTACATCCCACGGAGGATGAGTCCATTCTCTGACGAAGGCGCTCACCCCGGGGGAGAAGGTCGAGATACCACGGGCGGGGATGGGGTTGGAATGTCTTATCTTGTTGGGGAGGGAGTGTTGGGGTTACCTTGAGATGAAGTAGATAATTAAGAGAATTAGCCTTACTAAATGTTTACAGTATTTTTGGCGCAAAGTCTATTTTTAGACTATATCTATTTTTAGACATATGGATCATGTTCTATGAGTTGCAGGATGCTATTTGTGGATGGTTGGTCAAGTCGGAAAAAATAGATGGACTTCTATTTTTATACATACTGGGCGGAATCTATTTTTAGATTGCCAGTCTAAAAATAGATATGTCGAATATTATTAGCTCTTAATAATATTTAGACTCTAAACATTATCTTATTCTCTTGGAGCACTTCAGTTAAGTGCACAGATGTGGCACAGGAGCTGACATAAGGAATTATGCTATTCCTGAGGGTTATGTGAAGCTATTGCATGGATACTTCGGTTAGAACTCATGTGACAGAGTTTGGTGGAGTTGATTGAGGAAGTTAGTGGAGTTGTATTCAGTTTAACTAATCTAAACATAGTTGAGCTATTTGTATCTAGTTTAACTGACTGATACAATTAGTGAGAGTGGTGTGAATTAATTATTAATTAATTCACTAATTATAAACTCATTAATCAAATAAAGAATGCATCAGTTAACTTCAGTGCATGGACAGTTTCAGTGGAGACCAGTGAAAAAATAGGTGAAAGAGCAGGTTAACTATCAGTTGTGACTATACTGTTGCTATTTGCAACACACAGATAGGTGGAGTAGCCCATGAGGATTGCGCAGTTCAAGCCAGGTGGTTTATCTATTTAATGAAGCCATCCCATAACATTGAAAACACAATAGAGGCTGGCTATCAAGTGGCAAAATATTGGAGCATGTGTTTTGCTAGATCTAGCTTGATAGTGTGTAGCAATTGAGGGTGTGCATGAGAGCTTGTGAGGAGATTTTGTACTATGATTGTTACATGATCTCCATGACATATAATATACAGATAGTTGGGGTTTTCAGCTTTAAGCTTTCCCATTAAATACTGTGTTCATATGTGTGATTGTTTGTGGTTTTAATGTATGCATGCAATTGATTTTATTTCCGCATGTGATGATCAATAATAGAAGAGATTATGTATTATGCATGAAGCTAAAATAGTGTGTGATCAGGAGAATCTCGGTGAATAATATATCAATTATTCAAATTTCTACAAGTGTATCATTCAGCTAGATTAGATACAACTAGCTCAACTAAGTCTAACTAAGTTAAACTGAATACAACTCCATGAACTACTCTTCCAACTCTATCATAACTTTTCCACTTCAGTTCTAACTGAGTCCTCCATGCATGAACTCCAGTAAACCCTTAGGAATTTTGTAATTCCTTCAGCCCATTGATTTGACAAATCTGTATACTGAAATAAAGTGCTCCAAGAGAATAAGTTGATATTTAGAGTCTGATTATTATTAAGAGCTAATAATAATCAACATGCATCTATTTTTAGATCGACGATCTATAAATAGACTTCACCCAATCTTCTAAAAATATATTTCATCTATTTTTCACATTTGACCAACCATCTACAAATAACATTCTGCTACATATAGAATATGCTCACCATGTCTAAAAATAGACATACACCTAAAAATAGCCTGTGTGGGCCCCACCTAGTTTAGGTGGTTATTTTCCAACTAGGATGAAGTATGATGTTTCAGGATGCCTCCTTCACTGTTTCTCGTTGAAAACTTCAACACTCCCTCTCAACAATAAAGGACTGTCTTTGCATGTGACATGCAACTCCATGCATTTGCCCTGGAACCTTTGCAAGCGCCCTACAACTCCATGCATCCGCTCTACAACTCTTGATGCAACACTTCTGAAACTGAAAGGCTCCAAACAACTCAATTAGTCTAATGCATCTATCATAAAAGTATTTGACTTCTGTTTAGCTACTGCACATGTCTTCAGGAACCACTGCAATGTTGAACGTTGTACCCATGCACTCTGCACTTGTTGTCAACTCTGAACCGTGCTCCAGTATCTGACACTGTCACTTTGATCTGCCTGCATCAATCCAACAGATCATGCTACTGCTGCTCTGTGGGTGCCTCGTAGCCAGGTTCAATTCATGAGATCCACACCATCGCCATGAATCCTGCCCAAAAATATCCTCTTTGGATTACCCATGCATGGCGCCCCACCTCTCACTTGGTGGTATAGCCGCATGCACTCCCTCTACCCATTAGGCACGAAATTTCTCTACATGAGTGGTTTTTCCCACTCCATGATCCTCATCTTGTGGCTGCTCCACATCCCGAGGTTCACTCTTACCTGCATGCAAATCCTACTCCCTCTCAAGCTTCAATTGCATGGCTTTCTCACACTTTCCAACAATAGGAAGCTCCGTAGAAATCCCATCTACATCAAATCTATAAAGATTCTTCTGCATCTCCAGTTGTGGCTGCTCCACAACCTTCTGAGACTGCTTCTCAAGTTGCATGTTGAGAGGCTCCCTCTCAACCACCAAGTCACTAACCACTGCTTTGCTCCTCAAATCTTTGCTTGCATCTTGTACCTCAGTGCATGTAGATTCTTGGCTCGCGCACATTGTAATTGTCCTGCCATCGCAAAATTTTCTAACATAAGAGCTGATTTTAAATCGATGGTATCTCCCTCATCCGAGCTCCGATTTGACCGATTTTTTTTTTTCAATTTGGGTATTTTTTCGCAAGGAATCCAAATATGTTATTTGTTTCTGAAAATATTTCACCAAAAAATTTAGATATTCTCTGCAAACTTGCGCGCCCAAAAATTCCTGCTCTCATTCCATGTAGAAAATCTATAACACAGCTCCGATACCATGTAGAAATTAGTATACAATATGCATGTATATATCCGAACTCTCCTAATCTCACAATATTTATCTTCTTGCAAAATACATAATCCTTCCACTATAATTTTTGTGGAAATTTAATCAACAATTGAAAAACACATGAAGCAATAAAAACACACATAACACAGTTGTTTAACGGGAAAGCCTGAAGCTAAAAACCCCAACTATCATATATTATGTATCATAGAGATCATGTAACAATCTCATACAAATATTAGTACATCAAGCTCTCAGTACAATCAATCGTCACACACTAACATAGAAGAAATCTGCAAATCCATGCACCGATCTCTGCCCTCCTGCTAGCCTACCTCCACTGCGCAATCCAAGTTGATTACAAAGACCAATTTGATGAAATACCACTCTCCTTGACTGTGTTATTATCATTGGAAACTCCAATGTATATGTAGATGCAATCCATGCATCACTATGGTCATAACAGATAGTCTATCTCACCCTTTCACCTATCTCTACACTGGGTCTCCACTGGATTTGACATGCACTGTAGTTAACTGTTGTATTGTTCATTTGATTAATGAGTTAATATTTTTGAATTAATTAACTAATTAATTCACTCCACTCTCACTAGTGTATCATTCAGTTAGATTAGATACAACTAGCTCAATTGAGTCTAACTGAGTTAAACTGAATACAACTCCATGAACTACTCTTCCAACTCTATCATAACTTTGCCACTTCAGTTCTAACTGAGTCCTCCATGCATGAACTCCAGTAAACCCTTAGGAATTGTGTAATTCCTTCAGCCCACTGATTTGACAAATCTATATACTGAAATAAAGTGCTCCAAGAGAATAAGTTGATATTTAGAGTCTGATTATTATTAAGAGCTAATAATAATCGACATGCATCTATTTTTAGATCGACGATCTATAAATAGGCTTTTCCCATTCTTATAAAAATAGAATTTAATCTATTTTCCACATTTGACCAACCATCTACAAATAGCCTCCTGCTACATATAGAATATGCTCACCATGTCTAAAAATAGACATACACCTAAAAATAGCCTGTGTGGGCCCCACCTAGTTTAGGTGGTTATTTTCCAACTATGATCAAGGATAATGTTTCAGGATGCCTCCTTCACTGTTTCTCATTACAATCTTCAACAGGAAAAAATACCCGATCCCACG
The DNA here is from genome assembly GCA_034641835.2 of Pinus albicaulis. Classification (NCBI taxonomy): domain Eukaryota; kingdom Viridiplantae; phylum Streptophyta; class Pinopsida; order Pinales; family Pinaceae; genus Pinus; species Pinus albicaulis. Next base: position 664,945,196 of record CM076569.1, on the reverse strand, counting down.
GATTGATGATCTTCTGGACCAACTCAATGGGGCTAAGTAATTTAGCAAGATTGATACAAAGTCTGGTTATCACCTATAAAACCCACAAATATATGGAAGACCACCTTCAAATCCAAGGAGGGCCTTTTTGAGTGGTTGGTCATGCATTTTTGGTTGAAAAATTCCCCTACAAATTTTATGAGGCTAATGGATGACATCTTGTGGCCTTTCACCAACTCGTTCATGGTTGTATATCTGGACAACATCCTCATCTTTAGAAATAGTTGGGAAGGACTTGCAACATATTCAACAGGTCCTTCAGACCCCACAATAACACAAAATATGCACCAATTTGGAGAAATGCTTCTTTTGCATGACCCAGGTCTAATATCCGAGCTACATAATTGATGAGCAAGGTGTGCATGTGGATCCGACTAAGATCTAAGTCATTCAGGGTTGGCTATCCCTGAAAACTCTCACAGAGATTTGAAATTTTTGGGCCTTGCCAGTTTCTATCGAAGGTTTGTGTTAGGATTCTCTCATATCACTTAGCCTTTGAGTCAAGTTACCAATGGTATAAAAAAGAAAATATTTTTTGGTATAAGGCACAAAAAAAGGAATTTGTCGCTAGTACTCACATTGCCAGACCTACAACAACTATTTGAAATTGAGACGGATGCCTCCGACTATGCTATTGATGTAGTTCTCACCCAACAAGGGAATCTGGTGGCCTATCATAGTGAGACACTCTCTGATATTATTTAGAGATACTGCACTTATGATATGAAGATGTACTCCATTGTGCAGGATTTTTGGCAGTGGAAACATTACATTATGGGGAAGGAGATGATCATCCACATAGATCACTGACCTATTGAGTTTATACAAACACAGGGGAAGTTGCAGAATGATCACCATCATAAATGGTCCACATACTTGCAACGTTTCCATTTGAACATTAAATACAAGAAGGGAAACACCAATAATGTTTCATATTGCCTCAATAGGCCCCCAGTTGTGGCACTGACCACTGTTCTCAACTCATATTGGGCACGAGACTTATGGATGGCCACAACTATATACAAATGCTCCAAAAATTTCCACCACGTACCAGATTTTGAAAGTACCAGACTTCCACCTCCAAGATGCATTGTTATGCTACCTGGGGAAACCTTGTGTTCCTTCAAGCGAGTGTGCCAAGATTATTTGGGAGGAACACTACAGTCGGGTTGCAGGACACTTTGGTTTGGAGAAAATTGTGGCAACACTGCAGAAATATTTTTATTGGCCAAAAATCTGACAAGATGTTGGAAAATATATTAGATCCTGCACTGCTTATGCTATCGCTAATCCAACCATTAAGAAGAAAGGCCTTTATACTCCTTTTCCTACTCCTATCCAAACTTGGGAATCCATCTCCATAGATTATTTGTTTGTCCTTCCTTCCACCAAGCATGGTAACGACTTTGTATTTGTGGTCGTTGATAGATTTTCTAAGATGGCTATATTGATGGCTTGCAAGAAGAGCATCAAAACAAAACACACTGCAAAAATATTCTTCGAATGAGTGTGGGTACATTTTTGGATTCCACATACCATTATATTAGAATAGTATAACAGGTCACTGAATGCATTTTGGTCAAGCCTTTGATCATTTTTGGAAACAAGGCTAATCAAGTCGACTAGATTCCACGTTCAGACTAATGACCATACAAAGGTTGTCAATAGGATGGTAGTGCACATACTACACATGTACAACTCCAAGAATCCACGAACATGGGATGAGATTCTTCCCTATGTGAAGCACAATTATAACAAATCTCTCCATATATCAACTAGACACAACCCCTTTCAAGTGGGCATGGGATTTCAATCATTGTGTCCCATTAATGTTGTAATGCCTCTTGCGACTACACATGCAAAATCTGCATTTGTTTAGTCCAAAGTTGATAAAGACACTAGGTTTATTGAACACATCCAAAACATCCACCAACAGGTTCATGATATATTGGATAAAGCTAGTTCCAAGTACAAACAATGTCAAGATCAAAATTGGGTGCCACATAAGTTTCAAGTGGGGGATAAATTTTGGATGCATTTGCTAAAGGAACACCTTACCAGATCCCATCAGAAGCATAGACCACATCGTTATGAGAATTACACCATCGCCAAGGTTTTGGGTGACAATGATTTCGAGCTCAACATTCCTCCATTCCTTGGCTTCCACCCAATGTTCAATGTGGACTACCTTCGACCATACTTTCCACCACTGTTGGACAAATCAGACATTACTGAGTAGCTGAAACCAATAGAGCTCAAACTAGATTGCATTAAATGGGCCACAAGTGATCGAATCATGGATACAAAAATTAAGAACACTCGCCAATAGAGGATCCAACTGTATTGGGTTGTCAAAACAGACCAACTCATGCACCAAGGCAAGTGGTTCACTAGGGACCAAGTTCATCAAAAGTTTCCCCATCTCATGGAGGCACTCAACGCAATGGGGACCATTTCTTCCTAAGGGGGGAGTACTGATATAGATGGATATTGGTGGCCAACCACCTATTCCTCTTGGACCGAAAACATTATTTCCTTCCAGTTTCCTAATTTTTAACACATTTTACTATTTTTGGTAGTTTTTTTTTGGGTCCTAAACTTCTGGAGTTGTTTTGAGGCCCTAAACGATGTTATTTTCGGGTATTGATCTTTAAATGTCGTAATTTGTTGTCCTCAGATAGATATTTATAATGAGGTATAGTACGTGCCAAACAAAGATTGTATGCCAAAGTTACGACCCCAAGAAGTTGATGTACCAACTAACCCCAACGGGGCCCACAAACTTTTGACATTTCATCTCCTTGGGTTAGGTTTTTGGATGTTTAGTGTTTTCCATTGTTTCTTGATGATAAAAACGCCTATGAGACTCATTTTAAAACATATCAAAAGGCATGTAGCCATCACATCTCTTCTCAGAGATAAGATACCATCGTCTAAGCTAGTTTGTTTCTCTTATGTATGTATACAATTTTCAGCAGTTCCTATTTCTTAATAAAAGTTATGTTTCATTGTATCTCTGTGTTTTGGTTTGAATTTTTATTTCCTTTCATTCCTTCACAAATATGGATCCTTACTACATTATGTGAATTAGTGTTCATCATTTCATGATCATCAACACTTAATTATCTTTTAGTTTTTTCTTCTTGATGCCAAGGATTCCAAGACAGTCATGCCCTTCATGAACTTCCCTTCAAAGATCCAAGGGTGCCATGCTGCTTGCCCTTCAAAAATTTCGTGGCTATGAGGGGAAACATTAGGTGCAATAGTGGAGTATGTGTTTTGTCAATTTAATGTTCTTAAATTGCAAGCATAAATTATCAACTAGAGTCAGTAAAATGATGAAGTGCAAGTGCACTATATGTGCTAGAAGTCTTTTGTCGTTAGAGTGAGCATTGAATTAAGAGTTTGGTTAATTTTTGAATTTATGGATCAGTGTTGAATTCCTATGCATCATTAATGTTTTTAGAGAAATTTATCATCTATGTTAGATGTTATTTTTATGGTTACTTTCACTTGAATTGAGTTTAAAAATAGTCTGTGAGATGACTCCTTTCAAAATAAATGATTAAATTAATTATTACCGTGTTTTTATCAAGTTGATTTTGGAATTTTTATGTTGTAGAAAACAATTAACTAATTCTAAATTATGAAAGCATGAGATATGATACAGTTATGGTTTTATGAAAACATGAAAATTGAGAGCTAACTAGAAACTTAATCGAAATGCTATGAAAACAAAGTTTTTATCTACTACAAATTATAATCTGGAATTTAAATGAAAAGGAAATAAAATAAACTATATAAAATGTGGTAGAATGAATTCAAGAAATTAATCAACAAAATAAACATAATCAAAGCACTGAACTATTTAAAGTGAACTTAAAAATGAAGCATAAATCAAAGCATTAACCAAATTCGAACTACAAAATAGCAATGTGTTTGAGATGAATTAAAAATTGAAAGCAAAATGACTTGATATGATTGCACGGACCCTCCATAACATAGTAGGTTCTTAACACTATCAACGCATCAAATGCACGAAAGAGGAACTTCAAATTAACATAAAAGTCTTCAAACAAAATGTTCAGGAAATAAAAGATGGCGCACCCCGAATACACATAGTTTCTATGGTTTTTTAGAGTGTGTTCAACAATACGCGAGTTATAAGCCTATAGATCTCTATTAGAATCCTTATACAATTTAAAAACTTAAAGGAAATACCGTTATCTGTCGATTTTCTATTAGGAAAGAAAATCGACATAGTCGTGACATTCCGAGACTCTATTCCTGAGCGCTGCTACGTGTTGACTGCTATCTTTGACCGTGTAAATACGTGATCTCCTTGGTGAATTGGCTCGGATAAGCAGGAGGAAATCCATGAGGGGATCATCCTCTATCTACCCATATAATTTTTTGTTGAGTTGGTGCACCGGAACCTTGTTATCAATTAAGGTAGCTACGGATCTGTGGAATAGCTGCAGAATTGTGTCAATTCTGCAGCTGAATGTAATATTTAACAAAACAATAGGGCATATTAACAAGTATGAAAAATAGGACACATAATTATTTTACCTTGTCAAAATCATGTGATTGTTGCCTTATTAGGTTGATAGTGATGGGAAAAGAAGGAAAATATGGATGCAAAAAGGATGTCAAAACAAAAAAAAATTGGGACTCTACATTCCCCCATACTGAAGGTTTTGTATGTCCTCATACAACCACAAAATTTTTTCATCTTTGTTCAGTTACTTCATATCCTTAGATGTAGGTTTTAACCCTGAACAAAAATTATCTACACACGAATCTTATAACAGAAAATAAACAATAGTGAGATCATAAAACATAAAACAGATAAACACAGAGATTTTCCCCTGGATCCCAAATCGGGACAACCAACTTTATTTTTCATTATATTCCTTTTAGTGTTACAACACATATATATACATGCCGAAGCATACATAAACCCTAGATTAGAACATAACTGTAATTCCCTTGACCGGATCTACAAAAATACCAGGGGCCGAAAACCATCGTACCCCAAAACCATGTGCAAAACCATGGACGCGGACTACCCACCGGAAATTAAGGACTAAAAAATTTTTGCTGGGGCGCTGCCCCGGACCCCGACAGGGGGGGCTATCTCCCCCCCGCGCGTGCTTAGTCGTGGAAAGAATATAACACATACCCAACATTAGACACTTCTACTGGTACATCGAATTTTATCTTTTCCACCCTCTTTCCTATTACTGCTATCCTTGGTTTCTTCATGAGGATTTTGTACTTTAGGTTAATAATTTTTCTCTTCATGGTTGTGTTTGCTTCCTTCAATTTCTTGTTCTTTTTATACCATAGAATCAAATGTAGAAGGAGTTTGTCACTCTTGGAAATTTGAAATTCATTATGAGCTTTCAAAGATTGGTTTTCACTTTTAAAATACTTGTTTAATGTCCCCAGTTGGAAGATTTCATTTCTGAGGATGTCGAGAACTAGAGGTTCTTGTGGTTCATTAAACTGGTCCTTCTCTTCACTTAGATTTAAAACTGATATTTTGGTTGCTTCTCTTTTCTCTAGTGATTCTATGTAATCATAAATCTCTTGTTGTATTGGGTCAATACCTAGGCTTTGTCCTGGACTTCGAGGAGGTGAAATGTAGTCAGATGGTGATGCTCTTGGAGAATTTGCTATATTTTCTTCTACCTCCAAATCAATGTGCTCTACATATTTTGAGGGTACTTCACTATTTTTAGTCTGGTACTTATTCTTAGTCCTTTGACAGGGGTATTTGGGGTTTTAGGCTTTTATTTCTGAGGCAAAATCTCTATTTTGTTGCTGCCTTTCTTTCTTCTAATATCCTCTGTATTTAATTTCTTTAAAATTTCTGCAATTGGCATGTCATCCTGTGACAAATCTTGCTACTGATGTGGCTCTTGTTCTAGTGGTGTCTCAACCTTCATTTTCTTCTGAGTTCTGCTACTACTTGGTTTTTCATTTGTTTCCTCTTCAAAATGATTTCTAACTAGAAAGGCTTCCCATCTAACCCTATACTTTGAATATGGAATTAAACAAGTAGTTTAAGCAACCCATCGTGATACATTGTGTTTCATATGAATTGAATTCTCTTTTGAACATTCCCTAACATATTTTTAAGACTATTCAACAGGAAATATGGAAGTTTCATTTCATGTTCATCAAGAAAATTCATCAACAGTCATATATGGTAGAAAAACACACATCTGAATCGACCTTCACAAGTAACAAATTTTTGGATGATTAAGAGAAAATTCCTGCACTTACTTTTTAATTCAGAGTTGGGGATGCCTTTCCTGAAAATAGTAATGTCCATTCTTAGTTTCTTCAAGAAAACCCTCCAGTCATCTCCTTTGATTCCTCTGTTCTTGAACAATTTTTTTCCTATATGATGCAATCTGGTTATAGCTTCTGCAATCAGAGACTTCGTCATTATGAATTTAATGTCTCCTATTTCCACTTCTATGCCATCAAAAATCCTTGCAAAAGTTTTAGTGACTTATTTGTGAAAACCATTGAATTTTTCCATAAATTCCAGCCATTGTGCTTTTTGTAATAATTCTCTTGCCTGCGGATATCCTTCCAAGAATTTATTCCTTGTTGGATTTGTTCGAAAAACCATGGTTGGAAGATGTTTCGCCTCCAAAGATTGTTTTTTTTGACAAGGCAATGAACTTGGTAGGGTTTGCTTCGCAGCAAAACGACAGATGGTGATGGAAAAATGAGAGGGCATGCATGTATGAGATGAAGGTATAAGCAAGTGAATTAGCTGTTAGCCATTCATAATTATGATTGAGGCAAAGATCAAATCAATGAATCTAGACTTTGAATTGTGTTATGATGGTGAAACAAAAATCACGAATTATGAGGGATTTGTCATGACACTATCGCCTTTCATAATAATGATTTCGATTTGTTTGTTATGTTATGTCCATATAATTCATATATGTAATATGTTGACCCCTATTGTTAAATTAAAGTATTACATACTTTTGATTTTTTTTCTTTCTAACCTTTGGTTGCCATCTTGCAGGTGCTATGTATCATAAGGAACCAATCACTTCTTCCTTTATTTGATCATCAAATGTTCCTGTCAATTGGCTACAGAAACTGTCAAAGCTACAGAAATATTTCAAAGCTGCAGAACATCATCAATTCTGTATCTTAATTATTTTTAAGAAAGGAATGCTTAGAAGAATTATTTTTTTTTAGAAAAAATGGGTAAAAGAAAATTTAAGGTGCCAAAAGAATTTTGGTTTTCACCTTGAATTTTTAGTATAAAGCATGCCAATAATCTGTTGGTTTTCATGTTTATACAAAATTTTTTATTTATTCATTCATTTATTTTTTATTCTTTATTCTTATATATATATATATATATTAAAGAGAAAAATAATTTTTTTAAGGTTGAGAAGAAGAATTCTTCTCAACCAACTTTAAAGCAGATTTGTTTTGGAAAATATTGACAAATTCCTCTCTTGTCATTAGCTTTTGATAGGTATTGAGTTGGTGTCCATTTACTAATAGAGGATTTTTCTCTTCATCAATAGTCTTGATTCTTACTGCTCCATTTTCAAAAACTTCTTCGATCTCATAAGGTCCAAGCCAGTGAGTTTGGAACTTCCCTTGGAAATTCTTGAATTTTGACTCAAAGAGTAGTGCCCAGTCTCCTGGATGAAATTTATTTTCCTTGATGTATTTATCATGCCATCTAGCTCTTTGTTGATGAACCAAGCTAGTATTCTGGATGGCATCTTGTCTTATCTCATCAAGCTCGTTGATTTGTCCCATCCTTTTCTTTTGCTCTTCTGATAAGTCAAGTCCCAACTTGACTGCTATTTTATAGGTCTGGATCTAGAACTCTATTGGAAATAATACTTGCTTTCTATAAACAATTTCGTAGGGAGTATTTCCTGTAGTGCTTCTCCATGTAGTTCTGTAGGTCCATAAAGCTTATGGAAGCTTTTCTGCCCAGTCCCTTTTGTGCAAGTGTACAGTCTTGGTGAGAATGGCTTCAATCACCTTGTTTGTATATTCAACTTGCCCATTTGCTTGGGGATGATATTGAGTGGAATTTTGGTGCTTGATTTTATATTCTTCCACCAACTTCTGTACTACTTTGGATGTTAACTGTGTTCCCTGATCTATAAAAATTTCCCTTGGGACACTAAACCGAGTGAAGATATCCTCAAAAATAAATGAAACTACAACATTCTCAGTAGCAAAAGAAAGTGCTTAGCTTCTACCCATTTAATAACATAATCAGTACATACCAGAATATACCTCTTTTCTTTAGAAGGTGGATTAATTGGACCAACAAAATCCAAGGCCCATTTCTCAAAGGGTTCAATGAGTACCTGAGGTTGTACTGGCATTTCGCTTGAAAGAACATGTTTCCCCATCCTTTGAAAACTGACACATCTCTTAACATATTTTTTGGAATTCTTGAAAAGGGAAGGCCAATAATATCCTAAGAGAAGGATTTTATAAGAAGTTCTTTTGTCAGAAAAATAGCCTCCACATGGTTCATCATGGCAAGCTTTGAGTATCTCTGGTATCTCACCTTCTCGTACAGACCTTCCGATGATGAGATCTGATCTTGTTTTGTATAATTCTTCATTAATCCATGAGTAAGAAGAACTTTTTTGGATTATTTTTCTCTCTTATCTAGGAAACAAATGAGATGGTGATTTTCCTGTAGCCAAATAATTAGCAATATCTGTATACCAAGGTGATTTAGTAGATACTGCAAAAAGATATTCATCTCGAAATTTATCCTTTACAGGCATATCATTATTATCATTTTGAATCCTAGATAAAAAGTCAAAACTTGTATTTTGTTTTCCTGGTCGATCTAGAATGGTGATGTTAAGCCCTTGCAATAATAATAGCCATCCAGTTATTCTGCCATTAGTGATTGGTTTGTTCATTAAATATCTGATGGCAAAATGGTTTGTGTGAATGAAATTTTCATAGCCAGTAATGTAATGTCTGAACTTATTAATGGCATGCACTACAGCTAAAAACTCTTTTTCAGTTACAGTATAATTTAGCTTTGTTGGAGTTAAATTTTTACTGGCATAGTAAATTACATAAGGAGTAAGATATTTTTGTCCCAACATGGCCCCTAAGGCTGTATATGAAGCATCAATAGATATGTGGAAATGAAATTTCCAATTAGGTCCTTTTAAAATAAGTGCTTCAAAGACTTTCTTTTTCAAAGTTTCAAATGCATTTTGACAATTAGAGTCCCAACTGAATTCACAATCTTTGGTAAGTAATTTGAAGAGTGGAGATGACATTTTTGTGAAGTTTTCTATAAATCTTATATAATACCCAGTAAAACCAAGAAAAATCATAACATCTCATTGACAATTTGGCACTGATAATATGGAAATAACCTCTACTTTAGATGAGTCTACCTTTATCCCATTTCCTGAAATATGGTGAACTAAAAAAATTCCCTCATTAAACATCATAAAACTTGTTTTCATGACTTAATGAAAGATTTGCTTCTTTGCATCTTATTAGATTTTTTTTCTAAATTTTCTAGTGCTTCTTCAAAAGAATTACCATAAAATGTGAAATCATCCATATACACTTCCACACAGTCATGAATAAGGTCAGAGAAAATTTCGAGAATAGCTCTTTGGAATGTTGCTAGAGCATTACATAATCCAAAAGGAAGTACTCGGTAAGCATAAGTTCCCCATGGATAGGTAAATGTGGTTTTGTCTTGATCTTCAGGTGCTACCTGAATTTTATTATACCCACTGAAACCATCCAGAAATGAAAAATACTTTTTCCTTGCTAATGTGTCTAAGACTTGATCATGAAAGGAAATGGAAAGTGGTCCTTCAATGTTGCTTTATTTAATTCCCTATAATCGATGCATACTCTCCATTCTCCATTTTTCTTAGGAACGATTACTAGGGGTTAAACCCATTGACTGTCTAATATTGGGTAGATAGAATTTACATTCAATAGTTTCTGTAGCCATTCCTTAACAATTTATTTTAAGTTTGGGTTCATTCTTCTTTGATGATGTCTAACTGGTCTAGCACTCTCTTCAATATAGATATGATGCATATAATCTTTGGGATTAATTTCTTTCATATATGTATACTCCCATGTGTTAGTGTTAGTTTTTGCATCCTACCACCAGTGATCAAATGGATTCTTATCATGTCTTGTTAGGGTCATATTGTCAATTTTTGTCATTCCATTAGGTCATCATGCAAAAATTTGGTCACTGGATGTAGATCTAGGTTTGATTTTACTCCTTCCAAAATTTTACTAGTTGTTGGGTCATTTCACCTCTCAGTTAAGTGTACCATCATTCATGAGTTTTAATCATCATTACATTCATTTTCATCATGGTTTCATTTAGTCCAGAGTCTCCATTAGGTCTTAGGGTTCCAAGGTCATCAAATTACCATTTCATGCATAAAGTAAAACAAATGAAAGAGTGACAATAAAGAAATTTCATTAGTAATTTTGATTTGTAAATTTTGTTTCAGAGCAAAATGTAAATTTATGTTCCTAATTTGTAATAATTTCTCAGAGTTCCAAGTAGCTACACACTCAAAGTTCCATCAGCAAAAGAGAAAAGTTCCAAAATTCAATCAATGTTCCTAAGCCATAAAAATATGAAGTTCAAAGATCAAATTCAGAAGTTAAAGGTAAAGAAGCAATGTAAATTTAATTTCAAGAAAGGAAATGTGGGTCCCAGTTTGTTTAATGACATTTCTCCAGGTATAAAATCCCCCCAAAGCCCGAAAATTCATTCATTTTCATCCTCAAGCATTGAGCTCTCCAAGTTCCCCAAGTAAAAAATTGGTTTTTTCTTTAGAAAAACAACTTCTGGCACCTTCGCTGTGCTTTTTCCAAAGGCTCTATGCTTTTTTTAGGAGGGACACTGCACTTTTTAGAAGAATGTCGCACTTTTCGCAGGGCTTCGTTGCGCTTTTCCTCAGTACGCTACGCTTTTTGCATAGGAAAGCCACCTCTCCAAAACTTATCTCCAAGGGTTCTCAGTTGCAAATCAGTGTTTCTACATCTATTTACAAGTAAGTTGCACCTCTATAGCCCCTCCTTCCATCTTGTGGTCTTAAGTTTTTAGTGCAAACCCTCATTTTCCTCCATGTCATGTTTTAAGAAATGAAAACCTAGTTTCATAGTTTACAAGCTTAATTGATTTCCCCTGTACCCATTTACCTTCCCTACACCCTAACTCACTCCCGACTACCCTTACATCTCCTCATTTCCCATTCCCAAGCTCTATTCCCTAAAACCCTACCCCTAAGCTGCATTTTTCTAAGCAACTAGATACCTCCATGTATTAGAAATTTTCTACTCTATTTCCCTTAACATTTCAAACTCCCATAACTTCCCTAAGCTTCCTAACCCCCTTACACACTGCCCAAAATTTTCCCTCACTCATCTCAACCCCCTAACCCTACAATCCTACTCCCTTTCCCTTCCCCTTCTTCCCTAGGGTTTCGAGACAAAAACTGAACATAATGGAGGAGGAGAGAAACATCATGGAGGAGGAAAGAAATACCACAAAAGAAGAGAAGAAAACATATAATAAAGGAGGGAGAATTATGAGATTAGAGCCATCATACACTAGGGAGTTAATGGCATCACCCTTAGCTTTCAAATGTTTCCAACATGTAGGTTGCTTTGAGTTTTGTGAGATGGTACAAAGAGTGCAAATCCATCCTACTTTGACCAGGGTTTTCATCAAAAACCTCCAAAAAGACCAAGTGACTATAGCAGGGGTGACTTTCACCATTTCTACTGACATCATTGCAGCAGCAATAGGGATACCCAATGTGGGTGAAAATTTGTTCAAAACTAAATATTTGGATGCCCGAATGTATGAACCTTACCTCAAGGCACCTTACAAAGATAACATCAAAAAGATCTTTCCTTCTGGTCAATTTTGACCAAATTTCCCCCCATGATGAAAATCATCATGAAATACTTCACTTGTGAGGATAGATTCTCCAGGTTGTACAAATATCACATCAGGTTGCTCATGCATTTCACTGGTGTGAAATTTCTCAACCTTCCCTACTACTTATACAGAAGCATTGATAAGATGGCCTACGTAGTGCAAAACAGAGAGTATGAGCTTCAAATGAATAGCCTCTTCCATCATTCACTGATTAAAATAATTTTCCTTCACCACCTCAATTAGCTGAACATTGCATGGGAGAATTTCATTGAGGCAGATGTCTTCACTGTAGCACCAAATCAACCTGTTAGGCCTACTCCACCATCACCATCAATTCCTTACAAGAAAACTAGGTTATCTAGCAGGGCTATAGTGAAGAAAACCAAATAGGTAAAAAATGTCAAAACCTAATAGAGGGGACCTAGGCAAGTGTTTGCTCCACAGATTCTGGAAGGGGCATTGCCTTCTTCATAAAAAAAATAGGGAAATCAAAAGTAGCAAGAGGCAGTAGTTCAAGAGGAGGAAGACCTTTATCATGAGGAATAAAGAGAGTTTGACTTGGTGGACTTGGATGTCCAAGATGATTATGAAACCTCAAAACTTATCATCAAAGAGAAATATGCCACAATCAGAGAGATGCAGGACAATTTGGCCATAGCACAATTTGTCATCTCCTTCCTTGAACAAGAAAAGAAGCAGCTGAAAGAAAAAAAAGTACTCTTGGAATTAGAGTTGTTGAAGGCCAAGAGGAAAGACACCAAAGGAAAAGAAGTGATGGCACCTGATGAGTCTGATCATGATGAGGCTCAAACCACCAAGAAAAGAAAAAAACAAGAGGTCTTAAGAGAGCATTAGAGAAGGAGAAACATGAGGAAAAAAAACTCAGTTTTGAGGAAAGAATAGCAAGAGAAATAAATGATGACAAAGAAGTGTGGCTTGAAAGAGTGAACACCCACCTTGAGAAGCTCCTTCATAAGGCCAACAAGGATAATCAGATGCTCAGGAACATGGATGACATATACAATGCTAGAAACAAGATTTGCAACATCAGGATCAAGCAATTTAGGATAAACTCAAGGAAACCCTAGTCACTCAAAAGGAGAAGGAAAAACTTGAGTTACTTGATGATGCCTCCTTGGTTGCCTAAGACACTTCATCAACACTCCATCCACTAGTTTTGAACATCTTTGTGCAATTTTTGGATATTTTGGGCATTTTTGTGAATTTTGACAGTCTTTTTGCACAGCCAGCCTACAAAAAGTGCAACGTGGGCCATGTTGTGCTTTTTGTGGAGGTCTCCAAATGAGAAAAACTCTGTAGATTTGGATAGAGAATGATGTCTACATCAACTTTTGACTACTGTCACATCAAAAATAGAGCTTTTGACAGGTGGAAAGGGTCAAAAACCTCTCAAAAAACACCTTTATGCCTCCTTTTTCAGCCTCACACTGCTTTTTTTGAGAAGTCTTGGGAGATTGCATTTTTTAGGAGCTTCACTCAACCATTTTCATAGCTTAAGCACATTTTTGACAACTAGACTGGAAGAGATTTCCAATGAACCATCTTGGGCCCAATTTGGACTTCAGGAAGTCACTCAAAAGTGGTTTTGAATGCCCATGTTGCACTTTTTACCAGGCACACTTCGCTTTTTACAAGCATGCTGCGCTTTTTACAATTGACTGATTTATTCAGAATATTCAAGTTTTCTCAATTGATTGATGGATTTCAAGGATATTTACTGATGTAATTGTAAAATTTAAATGTAATTATGTCATTAATATTTACTAGAGGTAGATAGATCAGGTAAATAGGTAATTTTGGGTCAAAATGAATCAGTTTCATAAATGATAGGGATGAGTTTTGTTGACCTCCCTAGTCATTAGGATTCCAGTTGAGCACTTTGGGGATCAGCTCCAAAAGTCATGGATTTGACCCCTGAGAGTGGGAGAGGTATTTTTTGGTCTATATCTTTCATTCCTTTGTCATTGCAAGGGTTGGATGTTGTATAATTGATCATTGAACACTAGTGTAATCAGACTTTTTGGCAGGAACTAATACTCTGAGTTGCAACAATTTTGGTGGGATTCCTGTGGTAATGCATTTTAGCATTGTTTCCTCTTATGTTTACAAATGTTTGAATGTATTTTGATTTCCATATTTCATGCCATCTCTGAATGTAATTGATTCCTAAGTTAGACAAAGAGAATTCATTAGCTGATGCTCTGTTTTGGAGGAATAGTTAAAATTTTGTTTCATCTTCTTCTAATTGAAGATAATTCATGTTTTCCATTCTCTTTTCTAAAACCCTAGCAGTCTAATCCACTCCATAAAGATACCTTAATGTGTTAAAGTTCTTACCTACCTTGCCCCATCAGATCTATGATATTCTGATCCTTTTTTTCCCTGACCTAATTCACCATCCAACGCCCAAAATCAAACAATTAAAACCCTAATGCTACTATACCTAGCCTAAAATCTCGTTGATCCAGTCATCTTGGCTGTGATCTTGTGGAGAGAGCCCTCTCCTACATAGTAGGGCTAGCTACTTGGAAAAATTTTGGTATGTGGTTACCTTTTTTGGTCTCTTTCTCAGCCTCATAGATCTGGAGGAGTGATAACACCATGCATAAGAAGAAGAGTGTTTCTGCAAGGTATCTACCAGTTGATTTTTTTGTAATTCTTCCATATTTTCATTAATATCCAATGTTTTTTCTGGAAATATTTGTATTGAAGAATTTCCAAAATTTTACATAGAATGTAAAGAAATTTGTCTAGATGATAAATATTCGAAATTACATTGTTCTTGAAAAGTTTGACTATTTTCATGATATAAGGAGGGTTCATTATTTTATACTGAATTTAAAATTTGGTCCTCCTCACTTTCTTGTGCAATAGTGAAAATAAGTTTTATATCATTATCATCATCTATCCATTCTTTACATTTTATATCTATTGTTGTTTTTGCAGGCGGATATAATGTAAATTTCTTTGTTGAACTGCCATTTGAGATAAACATGTCTCCTGATCTACAACTGATGAAAGCATCCACTGTAGCTAATCAAGGTCTTCCTAAAATTATTGGATGTCCTCCTAAATTATTCTTGGGTGTTAAGACCATCAAATCGACAGGATATTCCCAATAATCTAAAGATACAAACATATCTTCTAACACACCATCATGTTTAATTACTGACATGTCTAATAATTGTAATAATGTTGGTGTGTATTGAAGGTTAGGAAGTTTTGGTTGATCCATAATTTGTTTACTCATTATGTTTATGGCTGCTCCCAAATCAATCAATGTGTTTGGTATTTCAATTCCATTGATTTGAATTTTCACAATGGGGCTCTCTAGAACTAAATATTTCTACATTGTTGCCTTCCCCATCATGATGTCTGCAATTCTCCCAACTAATTGGATTATTTTTATGTCTTTTCTTTTTCTTTGAGTACTCAATTCCTTAATTTTTTTTGCAAAGTTTGGTATTTCTTATATTGCTTGTAATAAAGGAATTTTTATACAAATATTTTTCAATTCATTCATCATATCATAATCAGGCAACGTGATTTATTTTTCTACTCCTTAATCAATTTTCAACCTTTCAAGAAAATGTGGTCTTGTAATAGATACTGGAGGTTGTTATATAATAGGAGTATCATAAGAAATTATGAGAATATTTTCTGTTTGATCACTTTCTTTCTGAGGAAGAGAAATTTCTTCTTCTTCAAGTTTATTGCTATTTTTTCGAGAATTTTTCTTTGTTTCGTGAATAACAACAGAGGGTTTATTCTTTTCTAATACTCTACCAGATCTTAATTGAACATTATTTAGATCAAGTGGAGTTATTATATAAGTTTTAGAATTTTTCCCTTCCATTTTGTAAACATGTTTATTATTTGGATTCGGAAGTGGTTGAATGGGTAATTGGTTTGGTTTTTGTGCAAATGGTAGAGAGAGTTGTGGATTTGTATTTTGAACTTGAGCTTGAGGTAATTGATTATTCTAAGGAAAGAATGGTGGTGGGAAATTTTGATAGGGTGGTGGATATTGTTGATATTGAGCATATCTTCCATAAGGATTTTGCCACCCTTGATTCCAAGATTGTGGTTGTGGTTGAGCCTAAGGCTGCCATGTCATAGGTGAATTCCAATTACCTTGTGAAGATTGTGAAAATTTTTGAGGATTAAAATTTTGATTTTGATTTTGAAGATTTTTCCATGGTCTTCTGGCAATAGAGCAAAGAGGGTCTACCTGATTTGGCATTCCTTCTTCACTATATACAACCATAAGACTTGGTATAGAGGGTCATTCTTTAGTATCATGATTTTCTGTACATATTACACATGTTTCTATGGCTTTTAATTCTAAAGGACATTATCTCAGAGCATGTTTCTTTCTACATCTAGGACAGAAGATAGATAATGCAACATTTTTAGCTTTTTGCTTATTCTGGATTTAAAGTGTGTCAATTTTCCCACTAAGGCTCCCTAAAATATATGTATTGAAATTATCAAGCAACTTACCTAATTCTGACCTACTATATGTCCCAATTACAAATTTATTTATTCTTGATAAGGGAGGATCTCTTGGACTTTTCCCGATTTGTGATTTACCCCTTGAAATATGTACACATAATTCACAAATTTCTCTAAATGGTAACTGAGAAATGTCTCCTTTCCCCATTACATTGAGGAGATCAATCCACTTATCTATGATGGATTTGAGTAAGAGAGATTTCAAAGTTTCCTCATCCAGATTATCCATTTTTTCCTTCTTAATATTATAAACAAATCTTTGGACAAGATATTCAATATTTTCATCTTCCTTTTGTGGCATCTTTCATGCTATGAGGCATACAGTAATCCTTATATTTCTCTAAGAATGATTCTTTAATTTCTACCCATTTTCCTATAGAATTCATCCCTAAACTCATAAACCATTTTAATGTTGAATCCTTTAAGGTAGCAGGGAAAAAGTTTAATTTTTAGGCATCATGTAGATAATCATATAATCTACATAATACTTCAAATTCAAAGAGAAGTGTTTCTAGATCTTCACTTCTTATTCCATGAAAGTTAGGGAGGATAGTAGGTGAAATATTTTTCATTTTATATGTTGCATCCTCCTCGTGGATAGGTAATCCAAAAGGTTCTGGATCTCCTCTACTTCTACCTCTACCTCTTCCACCTCCTCTATTTCCTCCTCTTCCTCCTCTAATCCTAGGTTGTTCACCATTGAGATTGTGTACTTCTCCTTCTCCTTTTTCAACCATAATGGATTTGTTAGAACTAATGTAAGTATCTGGTTCTACAACATGACTTTCTACTTCTTCTAGTTCCTCTATCAATGGAGAATTTGAATGAGTTTCTTATTCTTCTTCTTCATTGAGTGATCAGGAGATCATTTCCAAGTTATGAAAATTTTCTCAAAAATGAAAGTGTTCAAAAGTGGTTGCATTTTGAACAACCGAAAAGGTATCATCGCTGCGATTCTGGCGCCGTGAACAGTTCGTAAAACAGAGGTCGTATGCGAAAGTTATTCAGGTTTGAAGTCTCCAGTAAACTCCAAAATTCAGTTGACCAAGTTTGACTTTCCAACATTGGAAATTTTTTAAAAAGAATATTCCAAGGAATATTCTTGGAATATTCCATTTAGTCTAATCATATGTTGACAAGTGGCAGACTTTTATTTGTGGTTTGGTTGACTTGGAGATTGGTGGTCAATCAGCGGGTGCCATGTGGCCTGCTCGGAGGCCGCCACGTGGCCCCAGGCTGAGGAGAAAAGGTCTATTAAAATTTCTGTGTATCAGCAGGTCTCCTGCCCGCAAGCGTACAAGCCTGACTATCCGACCTATGGTTTATATCTTAACATGCATAAGGGGCTGCTTGTATATATTGTTTAAGTTTTTATGTGGCAGGGGTTGGGGAGGCCAGCTCCTAAGAGCTAGCCCCCGACCATATGATCACCGCCCAAAACCGTGGGCATTCAACCATCGCCTAGTCAACTATTAAGCTAGCGGTTTAAACGGTTAACGGCTAACCAAACACTTAAATGTGACCACTTACAGGAGTTAAATGTTGCGGTTTCGTTAGCATTTTATTCGGCAGTTCCGGCGGATTCGCATGTGACCACCCCTATAAACATTTAATGCCAAAGTTTTTTGCCCACCAGATTTGGGGGCGGTTCAGAAAATTTCGGCGCTATTGCTAAATTTGCGCTGTTAATTGAAGTTACTCCACTTTTAGTGGGGTTTTTTGGGAACATTGGGCATTTTTCTTGCAGAGGCCATAACTCCCTCAATATTGAACCAAATCAGATGAAATTTTAGTCAATTTTGGGTCTCTTCGACCTTCTAAATAGTCTGGAATAGGTTTTAGGTCAAACAGAGGTGATATTAAACACTTTTTTCTTTGAGGAAGATGAAGGAGCCATCAGGGCCATCATGGACAAGGCACTGTTTTGGGCCATATTTCACTGTTTAGTGTGAAACAAAAGCCATTTCTAACTATTTTATATCTTCTGAACCTAATGGAAGAGGTTTAAGAAAAATTTTAGAACTTCTAGAGCTCGAAAATCTAAAGGGGAGTTCAAAGAGCCATCAGGGTCATCATGGAGAAGGCATTGTATTTGGTAATATTTCACTGTTTAGTGTAAATGAAAAGGAAATTTAGCTTTTTCATATCTTCTAAAACTGTATTTACAATCATTTTTTCCTATTGAGGCACATTTACACTTGTATTTTCATTTTGAGCAAAATTAATACAAGAGGGACATGCCATTTGGGAGGCTTGGACCAATAGACATAGCCCAGGAGGGGTGAACTGCTCAACGAATAGCTGAGTAATGTGTTTGTGAGTTTATTTTCTGTTTATTGCTGATGAAAAATGTTAAATAGTAAAATTATTTAATCAATCCTCACACAGAAACTTGAATAACAAAACCAGAAAGATTTGTTTAACCTGCAACTTAAGGAGAACCATTTGCACACTAAAATATATCTGTTTGGATACTTTGTATAGCGTAAAAAATACAATCCATTTCATATAATTGAGGAATTCTAATTCTTGTCCTAGAAGTTGTTATCTTGTTGAAGATAAGAAAATTACTCCCGTAGTTGGAGATGGGGGATTTTCTTCTTTAATTAAAGCTTCAGTAGATGAAGTAGGTGAAGTAGGTTGGATTTCAAATTTGAGGATTTCAGGAAGTCTATGTGGCCCACCTACATATGGAATTCGAGTTTGAGTGGGTGGACTAGAACTTCGAGGTCGGGGTGGAGTGAGTGATGATGTAGGAATCAAACTTCTTCCTCATCCTATAAACCTACCTTTAGAATCTCTCTCTCTCTCTCTCTATGCATGTCATGTTTTATTTCTAAGACTTCTATTTACACTTCCCTGACAACAACGCCAAAATGTTTTGTCAATTTAATGTTATTAAATCGCAAGCATAAATTATTGCCTGAAATCAGTAAACTGATGAAGTGCAAGTGCACTATATGTGCTAGAAGTCTTTTGTCGTTAGAGTGAGGATTGAATTAAGAGTTTTGTTAATTTTTGAATTTATGGATCAATGTTAAATTCCTATGGATCAGTAATGTTTTTAGAGCAATATATCATCTATGTTATATGTTATATCTATGGTTACTTTCAATTGAATTGAGTTTTAAAATAGTTTGTGAGATGACTCCTTTCAAAAGAAATGATTAAATTAATTATTACTGTGTTTTTATCAAGTTGATTTTGGAATTTTTATGCTGCAGAAAGCAATGAAATAAAAATTACGAAAGCATGAGATACGATACCATTCTGGTTTTGTGAAAACATGAAAATTGAGAGCTAACTAGAAACTTAAATTGAAATGCTATGAAAACAGAGTTTTTGTCTACTGCAAATTCTAATCTAGAATGTA
The DNA here is from genome assembly GCA_034641835.2 of Pinus albicaulis. Taxonomy (NCBI): domain Eukaryota; kingdom Viridiplantae; phylum Streptophyta; class Pinopsida; order Pinales; family Pinaceae; genus Pinus; species Pinus albicaulis. The sequence continues at coordinate 664,925,259 of CM076569.1, read as the reverse complement.
AATGAAAAGGAAATAAACTAAACTATATAAAATGTGGCAGAATGAATTGAAGAAATTAATCTACGAAATAAACATAATCAAAGCACTGAACTATTTAAACTGAACTTAAAAATGAAGCATAAATCAAAGCATTAACCAAATTCGAACTACGAATAGCAATGCGTTTGAGATCAATTAAAAACTGAAAGCAAAATGACCTGATCTGCTTGCATTGGCCCTCCACAATGCAATAGGTTCTTAACACTATCAACTCATCAAATGCATGAAAGAGGAACTTCAAATTAACATAAAAGTCTTCAAACAAAATGTTCAGGAAATAAAATATGGTGCACCCTGAATACACATAGTTTCTATGGTTTTATAGAGTGTGTTAAAAAAAACACGAGCTCTAAGCCAATAGATCTCTATTATAATCCTTATACAATTTAAAAACTTAAATGAAATATCGCTATCCATCGATTTGCTATTAGGAAATCAAATTGACACAGTTGTAACATTCCCAGACTCTGTTCCTAAGCACTGCTACGAGTTGACTACCATATTTGACCGTGTAAATGCGTGATCTCCTTGGTGAATTGGCTCGGATAAGCAAGAGGAAATTCATGAGGGGATCATCCTCTATCTACCCATATACTTCTTGGTTGAGCTAGTGCAATGGAACCCTGTTATCAATGAAGGTAGCTGCAGATCTGTGGAATAGCTGTGTAATTGTGTCAATTCTACAACTGAATGTAATATTTAACAAAACAATATGGCATATTAACAAGTATGAAAATTAGGACACATAAGTATTTTACCTTGTCAAAATCATGCGATTGCTGCCTTATTAGGTTGATAGTGATGGGAAAAGAAGGAAAATATAGATGCAAAAAGGATGTCAAAACAAAACAATTATGGGACTCTACAGGCTGTTGCATATAAATTTGCAAGGAGATTTTGCTCTGTGATCTCATGTCTGGTCAGATCACCAGACAAAAGAAAACAAGACCAATAAGAAAATCCTGATCCCGAATGATCAACCATGCAACAAACAAACAATTATATGCTATAAATAAATGAAATCACATATGGCCTCCTTGTTGGTTGGGGAAGGGTTTTGAGTTTAATGTAGATCTTGCGCTCCACTCTAGCAATCTACCATGTCCACACCCAATCTCTTATCCATGCACACAATCACAACCAAATAGAGTCGATAGGTGATCTTCCTCGGAAGATCGTTAGATCAAAAGCAATAGAATCAACCATAAAATATGTTGAATACACATTCACATAAGGGAAGGAACATAAATTTCCATTGATTATAAGAGAAATTACAATGCTTATACCTTCGCCTCAAAGCTTCCTCTCCTTCAATTTGTAGGATGGTTTCCTCTCCTAATACAGCAAAGCTCTCACCCTATATTTTGTGTTAAGTCCCTCTGTTAATAGTGTAGTCCCTTATTATGTTATTGTAGCCCCCCTTATTATTGTTGTTGTACCCCTGTAACCCCCATATTGTTATTATTGTGCCCTTACATTATTATTGTTAGGTCGACTAGGATTACATTGTGGCCCCACTAGGATTATATTGTGGCCCCATGGACTCCTACATATAGAAGGAGGTTTTGGTCATTTGTATCATCTAAGAATTGTTCATTCATGTAATGTATTGGAGGTTTCCCCCTCGAAGTGGCTCATTTCTAAGGTGTTGATATCTCTTTTATTCTATTTTTGGAGCTAGTTTCACAACATTTGGTATCAGAGCTTTGGATTCTAGGGTTTTGCTGCTCCAAACAGGTCATCGTGGAATTTTCGCTATAAATTTTTTTCTACGAAGGTTCAGAAGCTGAAATTTTTAGAGTACGAAGAAGAAATCCTAAGGAACATTGTTGCAAAATTTTAGAGTTTGGTTTGCAATATGTTCGGAGATATGATCTGTGGAAGTTATGGATTTTGGCAGGCTCCTGAATTTCACTTAAAAAGGGCATCGCGGAATTTTCGCTATACAATTTTTTCTACAAAGGTTCAGAAGTTGAAATTTTTAGAGAGTGAAGTGGAAATCCTGGGGAACATCATTGCAAAATTTCAGAGCTTGGTTCGCAACATTTTCGGAGATATGATCTGTTGAAGTTAGGTATTTTTCAGGCTCCCAAATTTCATCTCAAAGAGGTGATCGTGGGAAAATATTCATAACTCTCTCTCTAAGCATCGGATTGGAATTTTGTAAAAAGTGACTAGAAGTATACGGAATGTAGTTTCATGTCTATAAATTTCAGAGCCAAAGGAGGAAACAGTGACACATGGCAAGTTGTACAAGTTCGCTCTACTGAACTAGTCCATAATTAGGTCATTGTGGGAGATTGGACATAACTTTGCCTTGAAGAATCCAAATTAGGTCAGACCTATGGCATTCGAAAGAATATTCAGAGGGCTACCGCAAGGCAAAATTTCAATTATTGAGGATAAAAAATTACATAGAAAATTCAATTTCAATATAGAGCTTCTCAAAAGCAAGAAAAAGTTGTATATTTGGTTTTTAAAATTCCATAACGTTTGTTTGAAAAAGTAGTTTGAAGTGATTCCAAGGGCATATTTTAGAATTTTTATCAGTATTAAGTTCTATAATGCCTCAAAAAAATAATTCCATACCCATTAAGCCCTCAAAAAGCTATATTATGACGCATGAAGAGGAAGAATTGCAGTATGAGATATCAAAATTACGGTACCAAGTGCAACAAATTTCGATCCTACGAAGAGAAACCGAAGATGACATAGATGGTTTAAAAGCAGAAATGAAGGCTAAGTTGGATGGTTTGAAAAATCAAATAATAGCTAATATGGATGATAAATTAGTGGAATATCACATCGAGCATCAACAATAAGTTCTCCAACTCTCAAAGGATAACCTAACTTTGGTGCAGAATCTAATGAAACAACAGGAAGATCAACATCACATTGAAAGAATTTCTGAAGCAGTCACAGAAATAAGAACTTGACAAGTACGATCAATTTCAGAGTATCTCAGCAAGTGGAAGAACTTTCCTGTAGAAGATTCCACATGGGAGGATGCGAATTTTATACAGAAGCATCAAGAAATAATCAAGCGTTGAGGACAACACTTATTTGAAGGAGAGAGGCATGTTAAATCCCTCTATTAATAGTGTAGTCCCTTATTATGTTAGTGTAGCCCCCCTTATTGTTATTGTTGTACCCCTGTAACCCCCATATTGTTATTATTGTGCCCTTACATTATTATTGTTAGGTCAGCTAGGACTACATTGTGGCCCCACTAGGATTATATTTTGGCCCCATGGACTCCTATATATAGAAGGAGGTTTTGGTCATTTGTATCATCCAAGAATTGTTCATTCATGTAATTTATTGGAGGTTGCCCCCTCGAAGTGGCTTATTTCTAAGGTGTTGATATCTCTTTTCTTATATTTTTGGAGCTGGTTTCTCAACATTTTGGATTCTTTCTCCTTCCACCCTTTCCTCTTAGTGAGATTATATAGGCTTATTCCATCCTTTGTGAGAATGTATCTAGACATTTAGGGGCTTGAGAATTTAGGAAATTTATACAATAATGGACCCCTAGCCAACTCATACACAAGTGGGTCAAGTTGATTTTCTTGGGAATGGGAAACTCTAGAAACCTTTTTCACAATTATGAGCTTTTTCTCAATTATGAAATAATTATTATCTCATAATTATAATATTTTGGCAAAATAATTATGAGAAATTGCTTAATTATGTAATTTCACCTTTTTATCATGGGATAAATCTCACATAAATAAAATAAAAGGTGCAAAGGGATGCATTTTAGCCAAACAAATGAGGTAAGTTGATATTGGGTTTTCTCTCACTATAATGGAGTGGAAAATAGGGTTATAACATATGCCCCCTAATGCATGAGGCCAGAAGAGAAGCTAATGGCCAAAATGCATTACAATAATACACAAAGCTCAAAATGGGAGGAAGGAACCAAGAATACAAATCTGGATCAAAGGAACTCAAGTGCTGAAGTGTCGACTATGTTGATAACATCCCCGAGGTGGGCATATCCATGCTCGGTCATAAAGAGATAATGAAAATGGCCTCCAAAAAATACACTACGGATCCATGACATGAAATGCTAGAACATGTCCACGAAGACATACACAGTAGATCCATGTGACTCAACTGATAGAGCATAGCCACCAACAAATACAATGTGGATCTATGTCATAGTACACATAAGTAGAACTATGGACACATGATAGACATAGAAGTGTCTCAAGGTAGTCCTCAAAGTGCATAAATGATAAATAACTCCAACACAACCTGGGAAGGATGCCATATAAGAGTGAGATGTCCCTAACCCAGGCTCTTTGACATAACCCCGATGATATGAATCTACATCATGCGAATTTATGAGTTGAGGTCGAACATGGTAGAAACCACCCGATTACTGGCCAATGTGGAAAACCTATAACAGACGCGAGGGAATCCATCAATGAGGAAAATGGACCCCAAGGTACCTAGTACAATCCACTAAGTGTGAATAAATGAGTTAACGTCGAACACCATTGGACTCGACCAATCGAGAGCCAATGATGTAAACCCACTGTCGATCGCGAGGAAGCCTACCACTGAGGTTTGCAAGCTCCAAGGTACTATCGGTTCCTAGATCAATCTCATGGATAATGTGCTGAAGCTGACAAGAGAAGATTCGTCGAAGGAGGGACTTAATGTATCCCCCATCAATTGACCCAGAATATAACATAATGATGTGATGTATGGATGAAGTCATGAAGCTATGAATTACAACTGACATAGGGATGACCGACTCAAAATGGTCAACAGGCTACTGCAGATGGCCGACACAGGCTGATACTTCCCTTAAACACATAGCGGCACAAAACAAGAGTGACTTGGCAGCAAGACTAATGAGCACCATGTGTTATCATGCAATGATGCAGGAGGCATCGAGGCATGCTCCATATGACTTGAAGAGTAACCAGCCAGAGGAGTAGACATACTCATATGTATGGTACGACTCCTATGAAAGCTAAAACCCAATAGTGAGATAATGAAGCATACAGGTGTCGTGTTCAAGGGTGACGTAACTGATGCTACCATTTTGATGACTAATAGAATGAAATTTCCCCTCCCTTCTCTTTTTATAAGTTACTTTTTTCATAAAGTTGTCCCCCAATCCCGAAAAGGAGGTAAAAGTATACAACGGGGAACCTCCTAGCCACAATAGACTAGGCTATTCCTTTTTCGTAACTATTCTATCCCAGTCCAGAAAAGGGTTAAAATTATACTGGTATACAACCCTTCAGGTACTTTTACAAGTGTGAAGGAGACATGTTCACTCAAAAATCTTTTCTAATTTAAGGAGTATAAAAAGAGCTTAAAGGAAACTCCTCCTGGAGGAACGAGTAGTATAAAGGATAACAACTGGTTCTGGTATGGTGGATCTGCTCATGGAAAAAGAGGACAAGAGGTTGGCTAATAGGATCACTCATCAAAGTGGTTCCTCCAAGAAAGGGTAAGACACCAAGTGAAAGTGGATGATAGGCTAAGAAAATGATGACAATGGAAGGGACAAACCAAGGCTCAAATTGTAAAATTAGGCTGATAAAAAGCGACAATCACTAGGGATAAAGTGTAGAATCCTCCTGGGGTATGTTAGTTGTAATTCATAGCTTCATGACTTCATCCATACATCACATCATTATGTTCTATTTTGTGTCGATTGATGGGGGAACCCGTTTTATATGCATTCAAACCCATAAACCCTGGACCCCAAACCCATTTCTCAACCACACAAAACCAACTGGGTAAACCCCAAAACAAACCCTGAAACAACCCCTAGAATAGGTTGAGTGTCATCTATTGAAATTATTGGGTTGGGTGTCATTTATTTAAGACATTGGGTTTAAACATTGAATAAAACAACAGTTATGGCTGCCATACATTAACTTTTATTATGTGTAGATATGGATATGCAGTTGGGATATATAGCATCAGTTCTGATAAGTGGGGTTGAAGTGACTGCTACTTTGTACTTCTGGAATAGACTATTTTGGAAAGATTTATGGTTTTATGTGTTTTCTAGTTGGGAAAATATGATTTTTACTCTTAATACTTAACAAATTATTTATGGACAATTCTGGGCCTAGTCAATGTTTTGGGAAATTTTGGACATAATTTAAAAGATATTTGGACTTAATGTTGTTTGTTTTTGTTTAGATATTGTTTGCACATATCTCAATTTATAGTGGGTTGGTGGGACCAGTACTAAAACAATTATTGGTCCCTACACAACATTAGACATCTCTCCCCTAGATAGTTTGACACATCGACCAACAAATAATGATGTACATTAGATTGTTCGGAACATAGACCAACAAATAATGATGTGATTAATCAGAAAGATAATTTCAAAAAGGTTAAACACTCTCAAAAGCCCCATAACTTCTCACCTAAAATTTTGTAATTTGATAGTTGTAAATTAAATTTCCAAAAATTTCTAACAAGATTTTTCCATATATATTTTCAAGACAAAATTATCACCTACTTAAACTAGTCACATATATAAAAACAATTTACCCCATTATATAAAATTTAATATAATTTAAATATATTACAGAACCATTTTTATCACATAATTAATTCTTATCCTTAATCCCTTTCATAAAATTTGAACTTAAATTTAATACAAATTAAACCAAATACAAACAAAAAGTTTACCTGTCAAACTAATTAAAAAAAATTAAAAAACCAATGCAACATACCAAGAAATAAAAAATAAATTAAACCCCGATCCCTAATATTTATATAAATACAAAGAAATGTTTCAAAATAAATTAAACCCCAATGCCTAATTTTTAGATAAATACAAAGAAATGTTTCTTTTGACTTACACAACTCATTAATTTCTTATTTTTCTTTTGACTTATATAACTCATTAATTTTTTATTTAAAACTATTCGAAATAATGGTTTAGCTTTAAATTTTTATAAAGAGTTTATGGTTTATCTATGAATTTTAATAATTAAAATACAGATCACCATTTTTCTCCCTCCAGACCTTTTCATTCAAATGTTGAAAGGAGACCGTTAATATCTTCAAAATGATCGTTACCTTTCCGCCCAAAATTCAAAATTCAACTAAACAATACAATCACGTTTCCCCGTGACCCTTCTACCCTGCTCTCCATTCATATTAATAATCCATAGTAGCCCCCCATTAAGGCTGTATTCTCATCACATTCAGATATACTGAACGCTGACTTATTCTCCGCAAAATTTATGGCGGATTCCTGCGAAGAAATCTCACCAAAACCCGCCTATCTTCACCATCCAATCCAGCAGATAGCGGAGAGTTCTCAGCACCGGCTCCTGCTCAAACAATGGATGAAAGACGCGAACTCCATTAACAGAAGAATTGCCCTCAAAGAAGCCAGGCTAGACAGAAACAGAAAAGAATCTACACAGCTGTGCTGCTTCTACTTCCTATACCATGCAATTATCTTGATTCTGCTCTACAATGCCTCTGCAAGGAACCCGCAGCAGGCCTGCAGGAAGGCCTGGATCCCTTCACTGATGTCTCTGGTGGCTTCTGGGGTTATAATTTGGGGGATAAGATACAAGATGGGGGTTGAAGGGCACGAAGAGAAGCTGCTGGAGCGAGAGAAAGAGGATGCCATATTGCTGTCCAAGTGTGTTGAGGAATTGAAAAGGACAGGGATGGGTTTTGATCTGCTCAAGGAGGTGGAGACCTTGAGGAGGGCAAAGGGTCTCACAATCGAGTCTGGTAAGGGGTTGAAGTGGACTGGCAGAGATTTTGTAAGTGTTTTTCTGGGGGTTGCTTCAGGGTTTGTTTTGGGGTTTACCCGGTTGGTTCTGTGTGGTTGAGAAATGGGTTTGGGGTCCAGGTTTTAAGGGTTTGAATGCGTATAAAACGGGTGTCTAGGGTTTTAAATGTGTAAAATTGGGGGTTTGGGGCTCAGTGTCTACCAGGTTGGTTGGTTGTGTAACTGGAAAATGGGTTTAGGGTTTAGTGTTTGAGCGTTTGTAAAAGCCGTGTTTTGCAGTTTTGTTGTGTGGTTGGAAAATGTGTTTTGGGGTTTACGGTCGAATGTGTATGAAATTGGGGTTGAAGGTGTGCGGTTTACAAGGTTGTTTCTGTGAAATAGACAGATGGATTTGGGGTGTAGGGCTATGGATATGGGTAAAATTAGGTTTTACGGTTTGTGGAATTCCCTCGTTCTAATGCACTAGGGTTTTATCTGATGGTTTACTATCTCGAGTGCATAACGGGCCTGAATTTGCCAATGTGGAGTTAGGACTTGAGTGCAGTCATTGTCAAATCTGGTTGATTCGATTTTTATTGTTGAATTAGGAATAGGGTTTTAAATCCAGTCCCTGGTGCACTATTGGAACAAAACTTGAATGTTTTGAGTGCACATCTTTGTAGGGTGTGAGCTAGAGTTAGCAATTAGACTAGGGATTTGGGCTGTCGAAAGCACTCTGTTATGCCCTATTAAACCTAAATTTGTATTGTAGAAAAAGAGTTTGAGCTTTTGGGTCCCCTCCTCGCCCTATTAGTAGTTTAGATATTTATGTACAATTATGATCCAGTCGTTTTTGTGCGTTGTTTGGTATTCTATTGAACCAGTGTTAGCCAGTGAATTTAAGGATCATATGTAACTCAATGGTAATTAGGTACCCACCTTTTCACCCTGGATTGGAAGGTCCACATGCGTACCGTTTATAAATGCAAAAATTAGGTCCATGAGATACTAAAACCGAGCTTTTACAAGTTCTGAACTTATCACCATATTGCAGAGTTTCCCCTATCGAATTTGTGCCGGAATTTTAAGCAGATATTTGGAGAGGCAATTGCAGATTTTTAAATCGTTTCGCTTATCAAGAAATGAATGGTCCAAAAGCCCGTGTTTCTGCATGTGACCCAAAGAAGTGCCTTTCTGCACGTTTGTAAATGTTGGGCTTTTAACCAAAATTTCAGCTGGTATGGTTGCGGTTTCTGCAGTGGGCTCTGATGTAGAGAGCTTATTATGCTCATTCTTTGGAGAAGAGTCTCACATACAGAGGCTCTTGGTTCTGCTGCTGTTCAGGAAGGATGGGGATTAGTTGAGGACTGCAGAATGGAATTTGACTTCATGTTGATTGATTCCACAGGAATTGATCTCGCTGATGAAACGTCCCACTTTATATAGTTTGCTTCTGGTTGTTAGATTGAATCTAAATGCTTTGTAAAAACTTATTATGTTTTAAGCCTTAATTCTATGATGCCGCAATCAACCTTGTGTTAATATAGCAACCTATATCTGGAAAAGTTTGTTGTGCGGTGCCTATTCTGTATAACTGTCTTCCATCTTTCGTGAATATATGTTTTGTTGAATGAATTATATACAGGAATACTTATGTAGAATGACGTTTGTTATCTTTATAATCTCTTTTTCGGGGGGATAAAAATGGCATTTTCCATCTTATGTGAACTTAGCAATTTTCTTTGAAGAGTCATTTTCTTCACACTTGATTTTGTCTTGTAGCTGTAGTGTTATGTAGTCATTGTTTATGTATATTATGAACGTGGCTTTCTAGTGGTGAAATCTCGTCAGAGGGCAGCTTTTATATTCCCGTGATTAAGACTTTTATATCCTTTGTTTCTGCTTCTTGGTATATGAAATAGCAATGTTCAGATTCATTTTACTAAATCTCTTGTCTCTGTTTCTGGATATGAAGAGAAAACGGTGTAGCCTGATTTGCTTTTCAAAGGCAGTTGTAACTTGAAGTTTTGAAACCCATGGAGATAGGTGCTGATTGACACGCTCCAGTTCCACAGGGGACTTGGAATTTGAATGTCAATTTGGGTACTACTGAAGTGAAAATTGATGGTGGGGTTTGGTACTTTTTATGCAACTGTCATGGCACATTATAAATTGATACGAAGTGCTTTGAGAATAATTTAAGGAATTTGACTGTCTATTGTGCTAGTCTTGTTAAATTTCATTTGCAATTTATGAAACTACAAGGATCATGTTTTTTTAAGTGTTTTCTTCAAAAGCATTTCATAGTCCCATTTTTGAAGTGTGTTTTATATTTAACTTCAAAAGCATTGCTAACTAGCCTTGGCCCTATTTTCATGTAGCTAGTTCTCAAGGGGTGATGTGGAATGGAATTTGGGCTATGTTGCACGAGTTCTTGGTACGTGGGTACTTCTGGTATGGGGGAACGAGTATCCGGTACGGCTAGAAGCTTTGCTCAAATTTACAGGAAACTTTAAGTTGGGAGCGGCAATAATATAATATATTAAAAATAAAAATAAAATAATTTAAAGGTGCAAATTAAATTCCACCATGCAGATTCCATCTTGCATTGAAATATGTAAAAGATTGGACATTGAAACACCGCCAGAAAAAATCAAAGTATCAATCCATCAACAACTTGCCAATGAAATTCCTTGCCAGTGAAGAAACATGTGGAACTCCTAAACAAACAAAAAAAGGTTATTATTACTTGATTATTATGTGATTTCATGTAACACTATATTATATTCAATTTTGAAATTCAAGTTTGGAAATTTATAGAATGAAACTGATTAACACACTACTCTTTCTCTTTTGGGCCATCATTGTAAATTGTTGAATCTTATCATTAAAGCTTCAAGATAGGCTTCAAGAAAGTAGAGTTATTTGCAATTGTTGAACTTCAAGATTTGCAACAGAAGCTGCCAAGGAATGACTAGCAACTGTATATATTTTGTTGAAATCTTTGGTAGATCTCCACATCTCTGTTGCTTTACAGAGCCCATGCAGTATAATCCCCTGACCTATCATGTATTAGTTATGAAATAAACAATTGGTACCCTCTCTGCTCAAAATAGGTACCCAAAAGTTGAAAATCTGCTTAGAATAGGTACTCGAAAGGTGAAAATCTGCTCAAAATAAGTACCCGAAACGTCAAAATTTGTAGTAGTGAAGCTTCCAAAAAGCTCCAAAGTACCCTTTGAAGCTCCCAACAATTTTGGAAAGTTTCCTACAAGCTCCCAAGCTCCCAGGAGCGAGGGAGTGTGGGGTACGTGCTCTCCAATGGCTGGGAGCGGTACCCGTGTTACTATGAATTTGGGTAAACGATTTCAGAAGCACTTAGCCCATTTTTTTTTGTAGACTGTCGTCAGGGGTTGATGTGGGGGTAAGGGTAATCTGTTTTTAAATTGTGTTTTATTTTTAAATTCAAAAGCATTGCCAATTGGCATTGGTCCATTTTCATATGAACTGTTGTTAAGGAGTAATACGAGGATGATGTGCATTTTAACTGTGTTGTTTGTTTGTTTGTTTTTTTTTTTGTTTTCTCTTAGTTTAGACTAATTCTAATCTTTTCATTTTTTTCTCCTCCCATCTCACCCACTGGTTTTAAATTGATGACCTTGCATACAGAGTGCCTTAACAACTATGTTTTATTTTAACTTCAAAAGCATTGCCAATTATCATTGGTCCATTTATTTGTAGATAGTCTTTAGAGATGATCTGGAATGGGGTTGTCTTTGTCCAAGATTATGAAGTCTTTGTATATTTCATATTATAGGATATAGTTTTTATGTCAAGTATGTATTGAGTCTTATTCTCTCTCCTCTAGTCTTATTTGAAGTGGCTTATGCCTTTTCCATGATTTTTTTTTTTTTTTTTCTCTTTGAATATCATTTTCTTTGTTATCTTTTTTAACTGGATATAAATCCCCATGTTACTTTTTTGTCTCTTTGAATGTCATTTTCTTTGTTATTGTTGTTGCAAGGGACCCGTGGCTACCCATGTTAGTAATTTGCACAAAATTACAGTCTTTGATTTCTTTGATTAGTGTGCTTATTTGTAGCGTATACTGACAGACACTCGCTATTTATCCCTCTCTAGGTTTCTGTAGCATTAGTGGATTTCCTGTGTTCCGTCCCATTCCACATCAGCCTGCTCGTACTAATCTGATTCGGGAATAACACATTCATTCATTTATCCTCTGCTGTTGATCCTTTTGGTACCTCCATATGTGTCTTAATGACGATCAATGCATTCGTTATAGTCTTGGCATTACAACAACCCTGTGTAAAATATCTAGCAGATATGGGTGCTCCAGCCGGGACAAATCCCATTTTTTATAGGTGCTTTTGGTGGGAATTGAACCTTGCTAGATACCCCTTTCCGTTGGCATGAGGATGATCTTTTTGATTATGTCTGCCAACCTTTTACTTGATGTCTTGTATCTTATTCTTTCAACTTTATTGTCCTACGATTTTAAAACATATTGCAATTTTAGGTAGATCAGAATTTCTCTGGATGTAGAACTTATTCTCTGAATTTCATTGTCTGAACTTTTTAGGTAGATCTGTTGCATTTCTCTACAAAAGTATTTGAAAACGAGTAGTCTTTAGTGTGACTTTTTGAAGGTTTTTACGGTGTAATTTCTCAAAATTTCGGCACGAATTTATTGAAAAGAGAAGTTTGATTGCTAACTTTGCACAATCGAAGTGCCCTAGAGGTTTTTGAGGGTGCTGAATCCATATATAGAGTCAAAAAACCAGTTTGAATAACAAAAACCAAGATTTTACCTCAAAATTTTTCACCAGATTCCGACACTTGAAACTTCAAAAAGTCGCACTAAAGACAACTCCATTTGAAAATGCAACATATATTATTAAGTAAATTTTGTTTTCTTGGCTAGTCATTGCTGATTCAATGAATGTCTGTCTATTGTTGAATGGGAATTTTAACACTCTTTAAAGTTATGGGTAGTGATTACTTGTTTCATGATAGTAACATTGTTTGGTAAGAAGTTCATGATTGCTTGTTTGATTCATGATGGTAAGAAGTTTTGTGTGATTCACGATGGTAAGTTTGTTTGGTAAGAAGTGCTTACAGGGTTGGTCAACTATATTTTTGAACTTCTCACTACACAATTGCCAATTTTGGGCTAACATTTTTATATTTTTCTTTCTTTTAAAAACACAAGTATCTAGCAAAATAATTATTTTGACCATGAAACTAAATTCGAATTTAGTAATTGGTTTGAAAAGCAATTCAATGCTATAATTTTCTTTTTATTTGAACATCATTTTCCAATTACTTTCAATATTTTGTTTTGCCAATATTATTGATATTTCAATATTGTTTCTGTTTCAATTACTTTCACTCAAAAATTCCCCCCTTTCTTCCCTGGATTATTTGAATAGAGAGTGGGTCACCTGCCAACCACAGTAGCAGTTGGCAACTATGAAGATGATTGACATATTTATGTTGTAATGATTCCATGGGGCTATCTAAAAACAGAGAATGAGCACTGGAAATGCACAAAATGTGCCAACCACAATAGCAGTTGGCAACTATGAAGATGATTGACATATGCATGTTCTAATGATTCCATGGGGCTATCTAAAAACAGAGAATGAGCACTGGAAATGCACAAAATTCAAGTAAAAAACAGTCTTTGATTTCTTCGATTACTTATTCGTGATTTTGGTGGGAATTGAACCTTTGCTATATACCTCTCCGGGGGTATGAGGATGACTCTTTTGATTATACAACCTTATTCTCTATACTTTATTGTAATGTTAGGTAGATCTGAATTTCTCTGATGTACAACTTATTCTCCGAATTTCATTGCCGGAACATATTAGGTGTATCTGTTGTATTTCTCCACAAAAGTATTTGAAAGTGCAATACAGATTATATATAATCTCCACTAAATTGAAAATGTAAAAGTACATTTTATTTTCTTGGCTGGTCATTGCTGATTCAATGAATGTCTATTGTTGAACGGAAATTTTAATACTGTTTAACTTTGGCATGCAAAGCGATGGGTAGTGATTACTTGTTTGATTCATGATGGTAAGATTGTTTGGTAAGAAGTGTTTACAGGGTTTGGTCAACTACATTTTGAACTTCGCACAACACAATTGCCATTTTTGGCATGACATTCTTATGGTTTCTCTTTTAAAAAACAGAAGTATTTAACGAAAGTATTATTTTCAATTCAATACTAAGAAAACATTGGTTTGAAAAGCAATTCAATACTAAAAAAACATTTTTTTCCAAATACCTCCAATTTAAAATTTCAATGTTTTGTTTCGCTAATATTGTTTCTGTTCCCCTATCTTCCCCTGGATTATTTGGATAGAGGGTGGGTCACCTGCCAACCACTATAGCAGTTAGCCACCATAAGAGACAACTGAATTTGACCATGCGATGTCCTCTCATTCAACAACATGCTTGAGCATAGGGTTAATCGACTAGGTTCACCATAAGAGAACTGAATTTGACCATGCGATGTCCTCTCATTCAACAACATGCTTGATCACAGGGTTAATCGACTAATCTAACTCTTGAGACTAGGATCCATTTTTTTCATATGTATACATCATCATTATTATAGTAATTGGCATTGTTAAAAAAATGGATTTTATACATCATCATTATTATAGTAATTGGCATCGTATACTATTGTTAAAAAAATGGATTTTTCAGATTTGTTTTTAATTTCATATAAACCTTTTAACTGTTCAAAGATTTGAATAATATAAGAAAACAAGTAATAGTTCTATGGAGCCTGGTTGTATTAGCAAGTTGGATAGAGAGTATTATGTCATCTCACATAGATGTAATTTCCATTGTTGTGATTGATTCTTCGCTCCAACCTTTTGGGCGATTTTGGTAAAATATATATACTTCAAAAGACACTAAGTTGAACAAAACCTATGCGATATGAAACCAATAATATATTATTTGTGGAAGTTGTCTGAAATATCTGAAATATTTTTTTAGTGTGAAATACACATATTTCATGGAAATCACCAGTGACTTCCCCTTGCTTTGAGGATATTTAGTGTAAAACAAACTATATAAAAGCTCGAGGATTTGTCAATGCAAGACTCGAGGCCATTATAAAAATATACACATTAAGTGTTCAACATGTCACTTGGAAGAATTGAAACTAGATTGGGAGGACAACACCCCTCTCAATTGTCTAGGCTAGACGCAATTGACATTACTCTCAAATTTAGTTTGGTTGAATTTCTTCATTTCACGCATTAGATATTTTAGTGTTGGGCCTTCAATATATACTCTTGATGCATAGCTCATGAATGGAGGTTGAAAAATAAACTTAGTATTTTAATAGAACACACATTATAAATATTTAGTATAATTGTGATAATTATTTTAAGCAATGTAAATGTAACCAAGTTGTGTGTCAATTTGCATTATTTTGGGATAGCCTCAAACCATAGCGTGTAAACTCAACTAGTTGTTACCAATGATTGGACAAGTATCTAGTTTGAATCTCAATGTGCATTGCCATATGACAAAGGATTTACTAGGAATGTTATCTACAAACATGGTGCCACCTAAACCTAAATTAAAATTGGTAAACTTGTCATGAATAAATAGACCAAGGTGTAACCTAAACCTATATTAAAATTGGGGAACCTAAGTGATTATGTTCAATAACAAGCAAAATAATCAATAAATTTTAATTTAATTTATGCTAATATCTAAAAGTAGTAAAAATTGTTAAATGAAACAAAAAAAGAGAGAGTACATGAACAAAATATGCAATATAAATAGTTAGTGCATCTATGACAAGAATAAAACATCAAAAAATCAGTTAGTTATAAGCAATGTCAATTGGTTATTCTCCAAAATTTGAGGATGAGAAGAAATATTTGGTGATAAGCTTTGGGCTGATCTCATAGAGATTGCCAAAGCTTACAATGCTTGACCAATCTCCTAAATCTGATAAATCTTAATTGAAATGATGTGACATTGAATATCAAAATTCTAATTTATGATGGATATGAAGATGCTACAAATATATTTCATTCAAGAAGTCAAACATCACATTAATATCTCTGATTTTCTAAATAGTGATTGAATTTGAATCTACTAAATGTAACACATTTCATACACAATGAAATGAAAGAATGTCTTATTTTATAACATGATCAACAAATTAAATGTTTTGCAGATTTTTCACTTATTTAAAAACAAATTTATAATAAAACAAATCTAAAATACAACAAAAATATGACATAGCTTCACTCATTAGTATAACATTAGAGAATAACAAGTTCATTGTCAACAAGACATGAACTTTGGCCTCCTCTTTGTAAGCAACTCCTATTTGCCACAACCATGATCATAGTTAAATTTGACTTTTTAGATTAAATTCATAGCATAACTCCTAATTTGTGGCTTTCCCAAATAAAATATGCTTGATATAAATTTTCCTTCCAAAAAATTTATTTTACTCACCAGTTAATTTGAATCTATTTTGCTACATATTCTACATATAATGAAAATCTCCTAAGCACTTTTTCAAAATCATGGGCACTTTTACAATCGGATCAGAGAACAACTCTGTTCAAGAAGTATAAATTAAGATGAAAAACCAACACAAGATTTTTTAATAAATATACCCTCAAAATTTTAAGCTCTTTCCTTTATG
Source organism: Pinus albicaulis (assembly GCA_034641835.2). Lineage (NCBI taxonomy): Eukaryota > Viridiplantae > Streptophyta > Pinopsida > Pinales > Pinaceae > Pinus > Pinus albicaulis. The sequence continues at coordinate 664,908,778 of CM076569.1, read as the reverse complement.
ATAATTATGATCTCTCGCAAATAATGATTGAACTTCTTGAGACAATATCTAAATGTGCAATGCATAAGTCAAAAACATGAAACTAGACTCTTGTTGAGAGCTATATGACATAAGGGGCTCTTTCTAACCAAATATTTTTATGTTTAGCTTGTAGATAAGGATGAACTATGGTTTCTACCACTACAAAGTTTAGGGCCTAATGAAAAGCCTTACTAGGTAGAACTAGACCTTAGGGCGAACATAAAAAAGAGATGGTATTGTCACTTCAACAACCTTTCTCATCTTATTTAATGGTATTTAACTATGAGGGGAGACTTTCCTAAAATCACCTAAAGGATTTTCAATGATAATAGCCTAAGGTGATTTACAAGGTCTATTCTATGGAATAAAGTACCAATGAAGCCTAAATGGTTTAGATGTTCTTGTCAAAGTTCAAGTACTTAATTCCAAGACCAATTAGATGGATGTTGTAAGTTAGGTTTTCCCTAGTTTTCAATAATATGGTACACAATGTCATATAACTAAGGATAACGACCTTTCAATATCAACAAAGAAAACACAGTTTCCCAATAAACATCAAGGATTAGGGTTTCTTAATGGAAATCCAGGGTTGAAAGCATGCATAAACAACAAATTAAGGATGATGACAACCCTAATAGTGGACTTTTACCATGCAACAATGATAGTTTTTTCTTTTATATTATTTATTTACACAACTCATATTTTATGAATCATTAACATCAAACATAAAATAACTTTTAACAATTTTTAGCATAAAGACCCTTACTGCTAACTCTAGGTAATTAGGAGAAGATAAAGGAGGAATTTAATTAATTAAATGGATGATCAACACAATTTATGACTATTAACTTATCCTAAATGGGCTTAATGAAGTCTCTTAAGAAAAAATTCAATGAGAACAACTTTGATGGAGTAAGGGGGATACTTGGGCATCCACTTTTAATACCCTAATTATTTTCCTTATTGGTTTCAAATGGAACAATTTTGCATGCTATAAAGGAACAATTTCATTATAAGTTTAGCATTTAATCATTGCATATAATAGAAACACTTCTACACACATATATTATGAAAAATATAGAAAAATATGTATGAAACTTACGAAATTGTCAAGAAAAACATTTTGTTCAATCTCAAGAAAATATCTCCACAAAATTCCATCTCTAAGAGAATTCACACCATAGAAAAGTTACATTTCAACCCAAGTAGAGAAGAAGTACTAATTCACTCTTTTGAAGCCTTTATTTATATGAGGTTTAACAACGCTTATATTCACTAATTTACAATTAATATCCTTATAAGAGTATTCTTAAGTGTTAAACAAGTGAGAGGCTACAAACCAACTTTACGATGGCTCGAAAACACTGACAAATAATTCCAAAGTAGCTTACACATGTAGAAAAGAACTCCTCCACTATGCCATCCTCCATAAGTGTTCAAAATGCCACAAACTGAAGTGGCAAATGATTTCGCTGGTGCTCCATACTTTAAGAACTAGCTCAAAGTCCATGGGTATGCCTCAAAAGTAACATAAACAAGTGCGGTATCCTTCTGGCTGAAGATTACAGCAAAGACAATGAGAGGCATAAACATCATTCACGATCCTAGTTGGAAAATAATCACCTAAGGCGGGTGGGCCCACGGGTGATTTTGGCGCAAAGTCTATTTTTAGACATGTCGATCATATTCTATGAGTTGCAGGATGCTATTTGTGGATGGTTGATCAAGTTGGAAAAATAGATGGACTTATATTTTTAGACATATTGGGCGGAATCTATTTTTAGATTGCCAGTCTAAAAATAGATATGTCGAATATTATTAGCTCTTAATAATATTTGGACTCTAAGCATTATCTTATTCTCTTGGAGCACTTCAGTGAAGTGCACAGGTGTGGCACAGGACCTGACAGAAGGAATTACGCTATACTTGAGGGTTTACTAGAGCTATTGCATGGAGGACTTTAGCTAGAACTCATGTGACAGAGTTTGGTGGAGTTGTAGAAGTAGTTGGTGGATTTTTGTTCAGTTTAACACAGTTAGACACAGTTAAGCTAGTTGTATCTAGTCTAACTGATTGATACACTAGTGAGAGTGGTGTGAATTAATTAATAATTAATTCACTAAATATTAACTCATTAATCAACTGAAGAATACATCAATTAACTATAGTACATGGATAGTTCAATGGAGACCAGTGGAGAGGTAGGTGAAAGAGCAAGTGTGACTATCAGTTGTGACTATAGTGTTGCATTGTTTGCACCAAAAATTTAGTAGAGATGCCTTTAAGGATTGCGTGAGCAAGGCTGGGGTAATTAGAGTTCATCCAGAGCCATTATTCAACAGGGATTGCACAGTAGAGGCAGGCTAGCAGGTGGCAAAGATCGGTGCATGGATTTGCAAGATCAGGCCTGACTAGTGTGTAGCGATTGGATTGTACTAAGAGCTTGTGATAAGCTTTGTATGAGGATTGTTACATGATCTCTATGACATATATTATATACAGAGAGTTGGGGTTTTTAGCTTCAGGCTTTCTCGTTAAAACACTGTGTTAATGTGTGAATTTTTATGGTTTCAATGTGTGCATGCAATTGATTTAATTTCCGCATGTGATGATCAATGGTGGAATAGCTTTTGTATTGTGCATGAAATTAAAATAGTGTGTGATCAGGAGAATCTTGGACATATGCATGCGTAGTGCATATAATTTCCACATGGTATCCGAGCGTTGATCATTGGAGCAATTGCAATTATTGAAATAGTTGAGTTTTGTGCTCGTGGAATTCGAAATTGTTGCAGTGTTTTCTTGGTGTCGAAGTTGAGCATTCATTGAAATGTCTTTCAACGGATTGCGATTGGAGTATGCCCTTGAGGGCAGCTCGAATTATATTGCATGGAAGGACAGGATGGAGGCAGTGCTGGAGGATAATGGGTTGAAGGAGTTCATAGATGTTGATATTCCTAAACCGAGTTCTAGCGATGCAGCCGCACTTGACACATGGCAAAAGAAGGTAGCAAGGTGTCGAAGGATTTTGTTGGAAGGTGTGAAGGATCACATAGTGTCCAGCCTTCATGGTAAAGCTTCTCCATTCTTGATGTGGAAAGCTTTGACAGAATTTTTCCAAAGCAAAAGTGACCAGAGGAAGTTGGCACTTAAAGACAAGCTCAGGAAAATAAAAATGGAGAAAAATGACACTATTCCGGTATACTTGACAAAGTTTGTCCACTGCAGGGATGAGCTTGGGAGTGTAGGAGTTAGTGTGGATGAAGAAGACTTGGTGAGCTTGGCTCTCCTTGGGCTCCTGAAGAGTTGGCATAGCTACGAGGACTCTGTCAATGATCGGGAGAAACTGCCAGGATGGGAGTGATTTTGGTCAGATCTTGTGCAGGAGGAGATAAGGCAGAGTACCAGGGATGGCTCTTCATCAAAGAATGATGATGAAGAGGATTGTGCTTTGGCTACCAAGGCAAGGAAAGGGAAGGGGAAGAAAAATCCTTCTCAATCCGGTGTGGATGGAAAAGAGCGTGACATGTCCAAAGTGAAGTGTTTTCACTATCACGAACACGGACATTACGCCACAAATTGTCCACAGAAGAAGAAGAACAAGCAGGCTGTTGAATCTGTAGTTGGTGAGGCTCTTGCCTCGCAATTTGAGCTGGAATTCTCATTGATCGCATGCATGGTGTCTAGTGCATTGGTATCAGGGTGGTATTTTGATAGTGGCGCTTCATTTCACATGACGGGAGATGTGAATCTTTTCAGTGACTTGGTGGAGAAAGATCTCCAGTTGCATGTTGAGTTGGGCAACAATGGACGATTCAATGTGACCGGCATTGGTACCATTACCTTTCAGAGGGAGTCAGGTAAACTCATTCTTTTACAAGATGTTGTGCATGTTCCAGGTTTAAAGAAGAATTTAATCTTAGTCGCAATGTTAGAGGATAAAGGGTATGATGTTGTATTTAGTGAAGGAAAAGTTTTCCTTCGATACAAAGCAACAGGACAAGTCAAGAAGGTTGGGATTCGAGCGAAGAATCTCTACAGACTTGAAGTAGATGGGATTTCTACAGAGCTTCCTACTGTTGGGAAGTGCAAGAAAGACATGCAATTGAAGCTTGAGAGGGAGCTGGATTTGCATGCAGGTAAGAGTGAACCTCGAGATGTGGAGCAGCCACAAGATGAGGATCATGGAGTGGGAGAAACCACTCATGGAGAGAAATTTCGTGCCAGATGGGCAAAGGGAGTGCATGCAGCTATACCACCAAGTGAGAGGTGGGGCGACATGCATGGATAATCCAAGAATAAATTTCTGGGTAGGATTCATTGAGATGGTCTAGATCTCATGAATTGAACCTGGCTACGAGGTGCCCACAGAGCAGTAGTAGCATGATCAGTTGGATTGATGCAGGCAGATCAAAGTGACAGTGTCGGATACTGGAGCGCGGTTCAGAGTTGACAGCAAGTGCAGAGTGCATGGGTGCAGAGTTCAACATCGTAGTGGTTCCTGAAGACATGTGCAGTAGCTAAGCAGAAGTCGAAGACTTTGATGATATATGCATTATACTGATTCAGTTGTTTGGAGGCTATTCAGTTTCAGAAGTGTTGCATTAGAGTTGTAGAGCAGATGCATGGAGTTGCAGGGTGCTTGCAAAGGTTGTAGGGTGAATGCATGGAGTTGCATGTCACATGCAAAGAAAATCCTTTATTGTTGAGAGGGAGTGTTGAAGTCTGCAACAAGAAACAGTGAAGGAGGCATCTTGAAACATCATCCTTGATCCTAGTTGGAAAATAATCACCTAAACTAGGTGGGGCCCACATAGGTTATTTTTAGGTGTATGTCTATTTTTAGACATGGTGAGCATATTCTATGAGTTGCAGGATGCTATTTGTGGATGGTTGGTCAAGTTGGAAAAATAGATGGACTTCTATTTTTAGACATATTGGGTAGAACCTATTTTTAGATTTCAAGTCTAAAAATAGATATGTTGAATATTATAGTCAATAATATTTGGACTCTAAACATTATCTTATTCTCTTGAGCACTTCAGCTTAAGTGCACAGATGTAAGTATTAGAGTCATTTAATGAATTACTATTCGAGGGTTTATTGAGTTTACTGGGAAGGTGAGGACTTAGCAGGCACTCATGTGACAGAGTTTGGTGGAGTTGTAGAAGTAGTTGGTGGAGTTGTGTTCAGTTTAACTCAGCTAGACACAATTGAGCTAGTTGTATCTAGTCTAACTGATTGATACACTAGTGAGAGTGGTGTGAATAAATTAATAATTAATTCACTAAATATTAAATCATTAATCAACTAAAGAATACATCAGTTAACTACAGTGCATGGACAGTTCAGTGGAGACCAGTGGAGAGGTAGGTGAAAGAGCAAGTGTGACTATCAGTTGTGACTATAGTGTTGCATTGTTTGCACCACAAATTTAGTAGAGATGCCTTTAAGGATTGAGTGAGAAAGGCTGGGGCAATTAGAGTTCATCTAGAGCCATTATTCAGCAGGGATTGCACAGTAGAGATAGGCTAGCAGGTGGCAAATATCGGTGCATGGATTTGCAAGATCGGGCTTGACTAGTGTGTAGCGATTGGATTGTACTTAGAGCTTGTGATAAGCTTTGTATGAGGATTGTTACATGATATCTATGACATATATTATATACAGATAGTTGGGGTTTTTAGCTTCAGGGTTTCCCGTTAAAACACTGTGTTAATGTGTGTGAATTTTTATGGTTTCAATGTGTGCATACAATTGATTTAATTTCCGCATGTGATGATCAATGGTGGAATAGATTCTGTATTGTGCATGATGTTAAAATAGTGTGTGATCAGCAGAATCTTGGACATATGCATGCATAGTGCATATAATTTCTACATGGTATCAGAGCGTTGATCATTGGAGCAATTGCAATTATTGAAACAGTTGAGTTTTGTGCTGGTGGAATTCGAAATTGCTGTAGTGTTTTATTGGTGTCGAAGTTGGGCATTCATTGAAATGTCTTTCAACGGATTGCGATTGGAGTATGCCCTTGAGGGAAACTCGAATTATATTTCATGGAAGGACATGATGGAGGCGGTGCTGGAGGATAATGGGTTGAAGGAGTTCATAGATGCTAATATTCCTAAACCGGGTTTTAGCGATGCAGCCGCACTTGACGCATGGCAAAAGAAGGTAGCAAGGTGTCGAAGGATTATGTTGGAAGGTGTGAAGGATCACATAGTGTCCAGCCTTCATAGTAAAGCTTCTCCATTCTTGATGTGGAAAGCTTTGACAGAATTGTTCCAAAGCAAAAGTGACCAGAGGAAGTTGGCACTTAAAGACAAGCTCAAAAAAATAAAAATGGAGAAGAATGACACTATTCCGGTATACTTGACAAAGTTTGTCCACTGTAGGGATGAGCTTGGGAGTGTAGGAGTTAGTGTTGATGAAGAAGACTTGGTGAGCTTGGATCTCCTTGGGCTTTTGAAGAGTTGGCATAGCTATGAGGAATCTGTCAATGGTCGGGAGAAACTGCCAGGATGGGAGCGACTTTGGTCGGATCTTGTGCAGGAGGAGATAAGGCGGAGTACCAAGGATGGATCTTCATCAAAGAATGATGATGAAGAGGATTGTACTTTGGCTGCCAAAGCAAGGAAATGGAAGGGGAATAAAAATCCTTCTCAATCCGGTGTGGATGGAAAAGAGCATGACATGTCCAAAGTGAAGTGTTTTCACTATCACGAACACGAACATTACGCCACAAATTGTCCACAAAAGATGAAGAACAAGAAGGCTGTTGGAGCTGTAGCTAGTGAGGCTCTTGCCTCACAATTTGAGCTAGACTTCTCATTGATCGCATGCATGGTGTCTAGTGCATTGGGATCGGGGTGGTATTTTGATAGTGGCGCTTCATTTCACATGACGGGAGATGTGAATCTTTTCAGTGACTTGGTGGAGAAAGATCTCCAGTTGCATGTTGAGTTGGGCGAAATGGGACGATACAATGCGACCGCATTGGTACCATTACCTTTTAGAGGGAGTCAGGTAAAATCATTCTTTTACAATATGTAGTGCATGTTCCAGGTTTAAAGAGGAATTTAATCTCAGTTGCAATGTTAGAGGATAAAGGGTATGATGTTGTCTTTAGTGAAGGAAAAGTTTTCCTTCGGTACAAAGCAACATGACAAGTCAAGAAGGTTGGGATTCGAGCGAAGAATCTCTACAGAATTGAAGTAGATGGGATTTCTACGGAGCTTCCTACTATTGGAAAGTGCAATAAAGACATGCAATTGAAGCTTGAGAGAGAGTTGGATTTGCATGCAGGTAAGAGTGAACCTCAGGATGTGGAGCAGCCACAAGATGATGATCATGGAGTGGGAGAAACCACTCATGCAGAGAAATTTCGTGCCAGATGGGCAGAGGGAGTGCATGCAGCTATACCACCAGGTGAGAGGTGGGGCGACATGCATGGATAATCCAAGAAGAAATTTCTGGGCAGGATTCATTGAGATGGTCTAGATCTCATGAATTGAACCTGGCTACGAGGTGCCCACAGAGCAGTAGTAGCATGATCAGTTGGATTGATGCAGGCAGATCAAAGTGACAGTGTCGGATACTGGAGCGCGGTTCAGAGTTGACAGCAAGTGCAGAGTGCAGAGTTCAACAGTGTAGTGGTTCCTGAAGACATGTGCAGTAGCTAGGCAGAAGTCGAAGACTTTGATGATAGATGCATTCGACTAATTGAGTTGTTTGGAGCCTATTCAGTTTCGGAAGAGTTGCAGAGCGGATGCATGGAGTTGCAGGGCGCTTGCAAAGGTTGCAAGGCGAATGCATGAAGTTGCATGTCGCATTCAAAAACAATCCTTTCTTGTTGAGAGGGAGTGTTGAATATTGCAACAAGAAACAGTGAAGGAGGCATCCTGAAACATCATTCCTGATCCTATTTGGAAAATAATCACCTAAACTAGGTGGGGCCCACACAGGTGATTTTTGGCGCAAAGTCTATTTTTAGATATGTCGATCATATTCTATGAGTTGCAGGATGGTTGATCAAGTTGGAAAAATAGATGGACTTCTATTTTTAAACATATTGGGCGGAATCTATTTTTAGATTGCCAGTCTAAAAATATATATGTCAAATATTATTAGCTCTTAATAATATTTGGACTCTAAGCATCATCTTATTCTCTTGGAGCACTTCAGTTAAGTGCACAGATGTGGCACAGGAGCAACAGAAGGAATTAAGCTATTCTTGAGGGTTTACTGGAGCTATTGCATGGAGGACTTCAATTAGAACTCATGTGACAGAGTTTGGTGGAGTTGTAGAAGTAGTTGGTGAAGTTATGTTCAGTTTAACTCAGTTAGACACAGTTGAGCTAGTTGTATCTAGTCTAACTGATTGATACACTAATGAGAGTGGTGTGAATTAATTAATAATTAATTCACTAAATATTAACTCATTAATCAACTGAAGAATACATCAGTTAACTACAGTGCATGGAAATTTCAATGGAGACCAGTGGAGAGGTAGGTGAAAGAGAAAGTGTGACTATAGTGTTGCATTGTTTGCACCACAAATTTAGTAGAGATGCATTTAAGGATTGAGTGAGCAAGGATGGGGCAATTAGAGTTCATCCAGAGCCATTCTTCAGCAGGGATTGCGTAGTAGAGGCAGGCTAGCAGGTGGCAAAGATCGATGCATGGATTTGCAAGATCGGGCCTGATTAGTGTGTAGCGATTGGATTGTACTGAGAGCTTGTGATAAGCTTTGTATGAGGATTGTTACATGATCTCTATGACATATATTATATACAGATAGTTGGGGTTTTTAACCCAGGTTTTTCTGGATTCGCTCTTTGTGTTAATGTGTGTGAATTTTTATTCTTTCAATGTGTGGATGCCATTGATTTAATTTCTGCATGTAATGATCAATGGTGGAATAGATTCTGTATTGTGCATGAAGTTAAAATAGTGTGTGATCAGGAGAATATTGGATATATGCATGCGTAGTGCATATAATTTCTACACTTGCTAAAATCCTAAGGCCTCCAAATGAGGTCCCATTGAACTGAGTCAAGACTAACCTCTGAGTGAAGTAAGGGAATGAAAATACAATCAAGATCAACAATTATCCAGTTTGCCCCATTGATCCATATTAGTATGTCCATATCATAAAGTAAAAGTACATGATTGAAAAAATGGTTAAAGTACCTGTCGATGGATGGCCCACCTTCCTTCAAGAACAAATGTAGATGAGAGAGAAATTTTATCCAAGCAATAAGTGGAGGATCATGCCATCATTTATTCATTCATCATATAAACAAAGTTACCAACTTAATGATAACTTTATTGAGTTCTCGTTTTTTTGGATGTCGCAACAAATCACGATTTTCATGTTGATTTTGAAAAGTGACGATGCATCATCACCATTTTTTCATTTCAGGGTTAACCAACATTTTTCAACCATGACATTAACAACCAAACATCATAGGGTACGATAGACATGAAAAACCATGCCAAAATGCAAAATGGTGATGCAATATCACTTTTTTTTTTAATTGAAACGGTTAAGGATCTTTATTTAATAGAGCATTTAGGTTGGGTCGAGTCCAAAACAACCATCAGTACAAGACTACAAACATTGTTCCTGTTACAAGCTAGACTGCTACTCACAGTATGCGAATTTGTGAAGGATTTTCGTTGTTTATATTGAGGTCTCCATGTGGGAGGAGGCAGCCTTTGTTGGTGTAGCTGTTAGCTTCTTTGTTCGAATATCTGAGAATGTGAATGTATTTAAAAGAAGTGAAATCGAGTAGAATGTATCTTATCATGTGTAAGCTCTTATTTAGGACAACATCATTAAACTGATCTTTCGAATGTATCTTTTTGATCAAAATTTCAGAGTCTTTGAATGCTTGCAGCTCTATGAATCCTCTTTCTCTAGCGATTTGGCAAGCTTTAAACAGGCTCAGGTTTTCTGCTTGGTTGTTTTTTCACCATCCTAAACCCCAACTGAAGGTTTCTCTTATAGTGCCATTCGATGAATAAATGAGGCTTCCAGCACCCGCTGTCCTGAGGTTTCCTTTGGAGGCACTATCGAAGAAAATCGTTGTTGTACCCTGCTTCCTCCACCAGCTTTGAATTTTTTTGTCCATGTCCCTTAACCTCCACTCAGGATTGAGAGGGGGTTTGAAAACACTTTGAATCCTATGCCGAAAGACAAAGGTCCCAAACCATTTCTTTTCCTCAAGGAGTAAAGTGTTTTCAGATTTGAGGGGTTGGTTGCTCAGAGTTTCAAAAAGGAGAGCTTTGGCTTTAGCAGCTACAGTGGAGGGGGTCCAAGTAGTGTTATTGAAGATCTGTTCATTCCTGGTGAGCCATATTTTCCAACAAACAAACTTAGGGATGGTGATCCAAACTCGGGCCCAAAGTATCTTGTTGGAGATGGCCAGATGGTATCTCTCCTTCCATGAGGAGAAGAGGTCCACTACTAAGATTTGGGAGGGGGCAACAATGTTGAGGCCATGAAGGGAGAGGGTCCATACTTCATTAGTGAAATGGAAGTCAAAGAAGCGGTGGTCTGAGGTTTCAAGTGATTTTCTACAAAGGGCACATCTGTGTGAACCAATAATAATTCTTTTCAAGATATTTTCACCTATTATTTTTTTTTTTGTGCATTAGCGTCCTGAAGAAAAACTTTATTTTGGGAATGCCCATTGGATCCCATACCTGTAACCAGAAACTAGCAGGTGGAGACCTTTCATGCTAGGGTTGCAGAAGTGTATAACCCTTGGCAACAGAGTAAGAGCCAGAGGGTCCCCAACCCCAAGAATCTTCTACAAGCTTGTGCACCGGGGCATCGTCTCTGAGCTCTGTTTTAATAGTTTCCACCCGTTGTAACAAATGCTCCGGGATATTGGTAAAGCTCCAGGATATCCATCTGCCAGAATCGTCCCATTCTGAGATGTCGTGGAATGTTTTAATTCCTCTCTCCTTCAACCAATCTCGGATCTTGGCAAGACCTACAGAGTTTGCAAGAGGCGCGTGGCCCATGATACTATCTGTCCATAGCTTCACTTTTTTCACGTTGCCAGGGATTCGATACAAATACAACTGAAAAAATTTTGTGCCTTTTTTACATAAGTTCCAAAGCGCGTGCTTTTTTATTGCTTACCTTCTATAGCTATCTTAACGCTGCCCCTTGAATATTTTTTGAGAATGCAGTTTACTGGGTGGTTGGAGTCGACATAAAGTTTCTAGAGTATCTTACAACCTAGGGAGATATTGGCCTGATCTGGATCCCTTATCTGGAGGCCGCCATCATGCAGCGGGCGTTTTACAGTTTCCCATTTGATCAAGTGGAACTTGCGTTGGTTCCATTTACCTCTGTGCCAAAGAAAGTTGCGCAACAACTTGGTGATTTTCCCAGTAATTGATTTGGGATCCATTAGAAATGATGCTTGATAAATTGGGAGGGCAAAGAGCACCTATTTAATCAAAGTAAGTTTGCCTCCATGCGTGAGCCACTGTCCTCCCCAGGAATCGATTTTGGATTTGATTTTGTTTATCACACCTTCCCATAATGAACTCCTTTTGATGCCCAGTGTTAATAGCAGTCTGAGATAATTTATTTTATCCCATCTGGCATAACCACTGAACCCCAATATGTGTGCTACTCTTTGAATGTCATTTTCATCAGCATTCCAGCTGTAGAAAACACTTTTCCTATCATTTATCAGAGCTCCGGATATGAAGCAGTAACCTTGGAGGGTGGTTTTGAACGTAGAGGCAATTTTGTAAGAGACACCTCCCAACATCAGGGAATCATCTGCAAAGAGGGCGTGGTTAATTGGTTCCAGCCCATTCATAATTCGAAGACCAGGAGCAGATCTTGCAACCTTTTCCATCTCCAAATTTCTACTGAGTGTGTCCGCCAAGAGGATGTACATGAAAGGGGAGAGAGGAAATCCTTGCCTCAATCCCATCATAGCTTGGAAATAGCTGGTTGGCCTCCCGTTTACAAGTGGAGCTATCCAAGGCTTGCTGGTGTAGGCTTTAATCAAATTAAAAAATTCTCGTGAAAATCCAAAGGAGAGGAGGACTTTGTAGAGAAAGGACAAGTTTACCCTGTCAAAGGCATTGGCCATATCCAGCTTGACCAACATACCTTTCTCATTCCTTAGATTGCTGGAGTGCATGGTTTCCTGAACTTGAATGACATTATACAATATATGTCTTCCTTTGACAAACCCTTCTTGCAAAATGGAGACGAGGCTTCCAAGGAGCCGCTTAGTTCTATTAGCGAGATTTTTGCAATGATATTGTATGAGGTGTTGCTGAGAGAGATGGGCATGAACCTTTTGAAGGTGCCAGAGTTTTATTATTTCGGGATTACTGCAAGGAAGGTTGAATTGGTGCTGCCCCCATCTTTTCTTTTTGCAGGAATCCTTTAGTCATTCTAACCAAGTTGAATTTGATTATTTCCCAACAAATCCTATAGAAATGGATTAAAAACCCATCAAGTCTAGGTGCTTTATCAGGTTCCATGGACCATATGACATTGCTGATATCTTCCTCAGTGATCTGCTCAGTGAGTGCTGTATTGTCATATTTGGTTACCAATGAAGGAAAGTTGTTGAGAAATTCTGTGATGTCCTCGTCACTACCATCATTTCCTTTGTTGTATATATTTTTGAAATGAGTGACAATAAAATCTTTAATTTGGTCTATGCCTTTGCAGATCACCCCTTTAGAGGTAGTGATTTTCGAGATATGGTTACGGGAGAGACGGGCTCTGAATTGTCGGTGGAAATAAGAGGTGTTCCTATCTCCGGATTCCAACCAGAGACTGCGAGACTTTAATCTCCAATAGTTCTCTTCATTTCGAAAGGAAAAAAAGGAGATACATTGGGAAGTTTGCTCTTTGGCCAGTTCAAATGTTGTGATGTCTTTGGTGTCCATTTCCATCTGAAGATCTTCCAACTGTTGCACTACTTCCTTTCTTTGACTGTTAGGTGTGTTTGTAGGATTTTTGCTCCATTCCTTGAGAGATTTATTTGTGGCCTTTACCTCTGTTCCCACACATAGCTGGGAGAGCCAATGGCAGTGGTGGACCAAGCCATTCAGAATGTATCAAGGAATCCATATTTACCACTCCAAAGTGGACTAAATATGAACGGAATTGGACCCAAATTTTCTTCCTCTTCCAGCGAAAGAAGAATGGGTTTATGATTCGAAGTGAGCTTAGGAAGAATTTTTGAGGAGATGAGCCTCCTTTCCATCATCATTGTTCTTTGGACAATAAATCTGTCCAATCTGGCCGATATGTGATCTTCCCCTGTCCTATTATTGGTCCAAGTGTATAATCCTTTATTTGGCTTGAAGTCCATTAGATCCCATTGGAGGACTATGTTTTCGAACACATGAATCATTTGATCCCTGCTACTTCTGCCTCCTCTTTTTTCTTTTAAATTCATTACTATGTTAGGATATCCAACAATGATGATGTTATTTGGAGAGTGGTGTTCTAGAAATGCATTTAAGGATTGCCATCATTCTTTCTTCTCTTCATACATCACCGGAACATCTAAATTGAAAAGTGCGAAGGTTAACTTACTTTCTATATGCCTAAGCTCAGTGAAAATCAAATGCTGAGTCTCAGAAGAGTTGACAAGCATAAATTGGTCCTCCTTCCACAAGGTGGGAATTCCTTTTGTGGAGCCCCTTGAACTTACTTCTTTTCCCGCATTATTTTTCCATTTTTTTTTGCTGATCTCCAGAAGGGTTTCCCCTTCAATTTTTGTCTCTTGGAGCAAGAGGATATCTGTTGGTTATTTTTTCATGAGGTCCTTGACAGCTTCGGCTTTTGACGGATTCCCTAAGCCTCTACAATTCCAAGGGACGATACACATTACTTACTATTGGGGGTGGTTGGAGCTCCTCCCTTTGGAGGCCTTGTTCTAGTGCTCCTTCTGATGGACATCTCAATTGTGGGCTAGCTTCGTTGTGTTTTTTATCTTTCTGCCTCTTCCTCGATTGCTTCTTTGCGAGAATTTCTGCCAGTTCTTTTTGTAGGCCTTTCGAGGATCTCATCCTTCGAGGAGCTGGGAGAGTCTACTGTCTTCTTTCTAGCTATGTCTGCGTATGTGGGAGAAGGGGACATTTCAGGGGTTACTGCTGGTTGCCCTTCTTCCTCACTGCCTTTTCCAATGGGGGAATGCTTCAACTGATCGTTGCTGTCATTATTTATTTTTGCTAATTTATTGGTCTCTGTATTTAAAGTTCTTGCTATTAGTGAGGGGATGGAGCTCCCAGCACCTTGATCTTGCCCAAATGGCGAGGATTTGTTCTCTTTTGCAGACCCTTTTCCTCGAGGTTTTTCCGGCCCTGTTTTCTGCACTGTGGTCCATTGATCAACTTTCGAATTTTCACTTTCTTCGGCGATCTTTTTTTTGCAATGCCTTGCAAAATGGCCATAGCCATGGCAGTGCCGACATTTGAATGGTAGCTGTTCACAGTATAGTTCCTGAATGTGAGTCCAATCTACGACTGTTATTTTTATTGCTTATGCCAGCCCAACTTCTAGATCCACCTCAAAACATATGCAAGTACAGGAATACTGATCTTTTCTCTCTGATTGATCTATGTACCTTCCTAGCGAATTACCAATGGTTTGCAGAGATTTTTGGTTCCAGCAGTGTAGAGGAAGGTGGGGAAGACGAACCAACACTGGGACATCAGAGGGCACGTCTTGTGCAGGGTCTAAATCGGGAGTCCATTTGTTCAGGTATAGCCCTTGAGGCCCCATGAAGTATGATCCATTTCTGAAAATGAGAATTTTATCTTCTGCATTCTAAAAAACAAATACGAAGAATCCTTTCCCTACAAAATGGCTTTTAATCCCTTCAGAGATAAGGGGAGACCAGTTCCTCTGAACCCAATACTCCACGGCTTTGGGGGAGGGTCAGAGGTCGGTAAACTGACCAATAAGCCCTCTATCAGCTAGATTAAGAGCAAATATGTAGGTTTCTTCGACAGGCAGTGCCACTCAAGGGATGCAGTTGATATTTTTCACAAAATTTTGCTGAGTCTTGGTCAGAGGTCTCTTGTTCCCTCCTACAAATATTTTTCGAAAGGCAATGACTTCAAGCTGGGGGGAGAGGGGTTCAACACCCCCACCAGCATCCATGGCAGTTGGGGCCGCAAAGAAGAAATATGCGCAGTCGGAGGCAGCACAAAAGCTAGGTCAGGCTGTGGTAGCAAAAAAATGATGCAATATCACTTTTTAAGGGTTAAAATTCAATCATTTTTCAAACATGGCATTGAAGACTGAATACCATGACCATGAAAGACATGAAAAACCATCCCTAAATGCAAAAGTGGTGATGCAACATCAACCCATTTTTTGGAGTTAAAATTGAAACATTTTTCAACCATGACATTAAAAATCAAATATTATGACTATGAAAAATACTAAAAATCAACATTCTAAGTTTGTCTACCCTCCTTTTTTATTTCTATTAAATGCTTGTTTTTAAGTTTTTTTCAAACATGTCTAACTTTTAATTTATTTTGTTTTATATTTGGGGTTAAAATTACTTATTTAGTATGACCTTGACCAATGGTGCCATCGAAATTAAAAAATAGAAAGTTTAAATCTAAAACTAGGATTATATAATTTGTCTAATTATTGATTAATTAAAAAAAAATTTACATTAAAAAAATTAATAAGAAAATTGTAAATAAATTTTTTTAGAGGGTAAAATCAATTTAAAAAAATAAATAAAAACAAATCACCTTTTTATTCTTAAAAAAGGTGAAAAATGTTTATTTTATTATTATTTATAAATTAAGAGATCTGTTTTTATTGGTAGGACTACATCTTCATCATGTTCAATATATCACCGCGTTCAGGGAGGGGAATTGAACCAGTGACTTCACATCAAGGAGTGCTTTAACAAAGCACGCAATCACCATCTATTTAAGACCCAATGGACATAAATATAAAACATATTGGAATATAAAAAAAAAAACCCTTGAAATTCAAAAAAATAATAAACCAATTATATATATATATATATATATATATATATATATATATATATATATATATATATATATATATATATATATATATATATCCCTGATGGGGTTGACATTAAATGAGAATGGAGGACAGGCAGGGGCATTTACTCCCTTGGCTTGTCTTGTAAGAGCCTTGAGACTGATGACAAGAGATGATTCCAAAATTTTAAAGCATTACAAAAGGTAATAAAATGAAATGAAATTTTAACGTCCACGAGACTAGATAACCCTTTGGAGTGATGTGTGCTATGCATGGTGATGGGAATTAGGGTTTGCTGACGAAATTGTTGCTTCAGTTGTATAGAGTAGCCTTTCGCATTTGCTATTTGTGACCCTTCAATCTATAATGAGATGAAGAGGAATTACACTTCGCTTGGGAGTGGTTGATCTGGTCATTGAGGGGATCTAGAGCACAAAGATGTGGGACCCATGCTCGTGCTTGTGTGCATTGCTCTTGGTAAATATGGCGTTAAAGATGGATCTAAGCTAGTATATTTTTCATTTAAAAGATGAGAAGAATTGCCATAAGATGATTTACTTATCAATACTTTTACAATTTTTATTTATATTTTTTAATCACTAATTATTAATTTAAATAATTGATTTTTAATTTTAAGTTATGTATTAACTCTATTATAAATACAGTCTCGATTTTAACCACACATTGGATTTGAGGTGCCCACCAAGAACAAGAGTTGAAAAAAATGTTGAGATTCCATGCTTTTGTTGAAACCTTAGTTAAACTGAGAGGGGGCGGGGGGGGGGGGGGTGAATCAGTTTAACACCTTCAAGAATATTTTAAAACTTTTCAATTAAACTTATTTACAATTTATCTTTCATGATTAATTTTATATGGAACCAAACTTATATGTGCAGAAATGTTAAGAAAATGTAACAACAGAATTATAACAAGAGTAGTAAGTATTGAGCAGACTGAATAACCAAATCAACACATAGACATCACACACAGAGACACCAGATATACGTGGAAACCCATAAAGGGAGAAAAACACATCTTATTATTGTTGTGATGTAAAGGCAAGCTCCAAATCCCTCTCACCACTAATTTTCTGTAAGCTCCAACCTACAGGAGGCTTCAACCTCGAATTTTGCAAGCTACAACTTGCAAGGAAGCTTCAACTCCCTCTCTTTTCATAAAAGAAGCATTTGCTGATTTACCTTGGATATCAACTCTGTTCTGTACCTTTGATTTCTTTTACTGTACTATAGTCTTCATATCTGCTTGATTATTTCTTTTTCTTCAATTTTGCATTCTCTTCTCTTTTATCAATTTACTCAGAGAAAATGTACCATTTCAATTTTACAGCGGGATTTTATCTTTCTCCGGAGACTTGCCAATTACATCACAAACAATATAAACAGTTAAAAAAATTTCATTCAATTACAGTATATATTTCGAATAGCACTCCTCTCTTTCTCTTTTCCTTACACCTTCATCCAACCACACTCTCTTTTTCGTTTTCTCTTTTATTCAGTTCCCTGTTCATTGCAGTTATACAACTGCTGTATACAGCTGCCTTTTTAATCAAACATAAAATAACTCTCGGTGTTATACAAATAATAAAACGTTTTAATACTTAGAATGCCCTTACGGGCCCACTTGCTAAACTTGTTCTATCTTCCGATGCGATGCATTACTGTCCACATATTGGAAATGTGCATGTATTGTTTTGTGTATACACATATGTGCCACGGTGCTTTCCTTTCCTCTTAAACTTTGGATTAATTAACTTGGAGAAAACCTGTTCTTAGTCTTATCTTCTAAATGGAACCCACATGCCAGCTATACTCCACTCGTGACCTTTCACATATTTTCGATTGCGATTAATCGCAATCGCGACTTCCATTGAGTTGCTTCGATGCTCTACTACTTCTCCGATGCGATCAACCACTGTTCATTTTGACGTGCCGATGTGATTAGGCTGGAACTCAAACATATAAAAACCACAATTTATATGCCCATTGAGTCCGAAACTCAATCGCAATCGCAATCTATTGTTAACCTGTTCCACTGTCGATTTTCCAATGCAATTGGGTAAGGGTCCCACCATATAAAGCTTTGGTTGTATTAAGGACGAACAATAGAGCGCCTTTCATATATGTATATAGTATGTTTTGGACCTGTGTGTATGTGATGCACTGCATACATATAGGCTTTCCGCTTCAGCTTTAGTGTACCTTCCAGCTGGGGTAATGATTCTCAAAATTTATGAATGGGGGGGGGGGGGTTCCACACTATATGTATAAGATCTTCAGTCAACACTTAATAGTTCAATAACCCAAGGGTTCTCCACTGATGCGATGAATGAAACAATAGTTATAAAACCATTGAAATACCTCGTTACATAGAAATGTTCGGTCTTTACTTGTAGAAGTCTGAGTGTTTTTGAAACTTTGGATTAAACACCCAAGTTATAATATTATTCCACAACATATATTAATTTTGACTACCAAACTTCATATTTAAAGCTCTCGGGCCCACAGTATCCATATAACGTACCTTGGCTTAAGTCGCCCTTCTCATCCGATGGTGGAGAGCACGTCGCCTTGCCCCGTGTGATTCGACGGATATCGCTTGGCTTAGATGCACGAGCGATAATGCACGATGAGGGGTGGTTTTCCAAAAACGATCAGGGACACGTGTCGCCCAACGTATGGAATCACGCTGATTTTGTAATTACCGCTTGCCTGACGAAGGCGGTGCGATAAAAACCGGAAACCTGCCTTTACTGTTCACTCCAGTCACGGTTCCGCTGCTTTCTCCCTCAGGGTTCCGTCGCACTTATATATACATGAACTTTTCCTTTCATGTGCAATTACTCAACATAGTTTAATTAGCAAACACCAATTCCATTGTTTCTTTATATGATTCTGCTTACCCCTGACTGTTTGAAATTACAATTAACGCACAACATATTCAATCTTGTCGGCTTCTCCAGTGGTTCCTCTGTAAATGCCAGCCACTTCTAATTGCCTTCACCATAGGCAAAATACTTTGACACTAAGTCGACACTTCCACAGTTCAGTGGTTTCAACTCCGGATTCTTATTCAGCTACGCCTTAACTACAATAGGGGCTCATATTATGCATTGCCAAATACAACAATGACATAAATGTTGATTCTTTCAATAACCCACAGAACGCAATTCAACCCAATTATAGAGATTATTTGCACATTCTTTTACCATTTCTTCTTGACAGTCAAAGCCCATTCACACATATTTCAGAACAGATTCCTCATTTATACATACAGGTTTAATTACAAACCCTTTATGCATTCAAAACCAGAGTACCATCCAAAAACCCTATCACAGAGTCTTATTCATACATGCCCATACAAACTCATACAATTTCTTAATGAACCTCTCAATTCACTGCCTTTGCTTCCTCTGCTCCTTGACTGATGCTGCTCCTTACTTCTCTTTTTGCTGCCTCTGCTACCTCTCTGCTGCCTCTGTTCCCTGTGTTCTACTATGCCTTATTGCTGGTTCAGGTGCTGCTCCTTTGTGCTCCTTTTCCATCAATGACAACATTTCCAATAGTCTCCCCCTTTGGCATTGATGGCAACACATCCAAAAATAATCCAATGCTTCCTCTGCATTTCTGATTTTCCTCCCCCTTTGACATCAATGGCAAAGGGGTTGCTCATCTCTTAGTGGATATTCTATCCTTTTGATCCTGAGGACCTGTTTCATGCTTCCCTTACTGGCTGAGCTCCCCCTGGAATGATATTTTCATTTTTGTTCTCCCCTGAAACTATGCTTTCTCTTCATATCAGAGAGTAGCATCTACAGATACTACCCTTAGTCTATCTCTCAAATATTCAAATGGTTCTCTAGCAAGAGGTTTGGTAAATATATCTGATGTCTGTTCTTTTGTTGGTACATACTCCAGTTTTACTATCTTTTGAGCCACTTTTTCTCGGAGAAAATGATAATTGATTGGGATATGTTTAGTTTTTGAGTGAAGCACAGGATTTTTAGATATACTTATAGCACTTTTATTATCACATTTGATTGAGATAGGTTCATCAATGCTTACCTTCATGTCTTGGAGGGTTTGCTTCATCCACATGACTTGTGTACAACATGCTGCTGCTGCTATATATTCTGCTTTTGCTGTAGACAGAGAGATAGATGTTTGTTTCTTGCTTAACCATGCCACCAGAATTTCTCCTAAATAGAATGCACCTCCACTTGTGCTTTTTTTGTCATCAACACAGCTGGCCCAATCTGCATCTGTATATGCTGTCAAATTGAATTTTTTGCCTTTTGGATACCATAGCCCATAATGTGCAGTCCCTTGTAGATATCTGAATATTCTTTTAATTGCTAGTAAGTGATTTTGTTTTGGTGCTGCTTGATATCTTGCCACAAGTCCTACAACCAACACAATGTCTGGTCTAGAAGCTGTTAGGTATAACAGACTTCCAACCATGGATCTGTAAAGTTTTTGATCTACATCAGTTGTTCCATAATCTGCACAAAGCTTGCATCCAGTAGTCATGGGAGTTGACACAGGTTTGCAATATTCCATTTTGAATCTTTTCAGCATCTCTTTTAGATATTTTTCTTGTGAGATAAATGTGCCTGTGCTCTTTTGTTGAATTTGTAGTCCTAGATAGAAGGTAAGTTCTCCAATCATAGACATTTCAAATTCTAATTTCATCTCTTCTGCAAATCCTTTTGTTAACTCATCTTTGCTGCTTCCAAACATGATATCATCTACATACACTACTACAATAAAAAGTTCACCTTCATTTGCTTTTATGTACAAGTTGCTGTCTACTCCCCCTTTCTTGAACCCCTGTTTTTGCAAGTATTTGTCCAGTCTTGAATACCATGCTCGAGGAGCTTGTTTCAACCCATATAATGCTTTCTTTAATCTGAAAACATAACCTTCATTATCTGTTAAGGAGAACCCTTATGGTTGCTCCATGTAGACTTCTTCCTCTAAATCTCCATTTAGGAAGGCAAACTTCACATCCATTTGGTAGACCTTGAAATCATGACAGCAAGCAAAAGCTAAAAATAGTCTGATAGCTTTCATTCTAGCTACAGGGGCAAATGTTTCATCATAATAAAGTCCTTCAACCTGTGAATATCCCTTGCACACAAGTCTAGCTTTATTTTTGATTACCTATCCTTGTTCATTCATCTTATTTTTGAATACCAATTTTGAGCCAATGACATTTTTCTCACTGGGTATTGGAACTAGTTCCCAAGTGTTGTTCTTATCAATTTGGTCCAATTATTCATTCATGGCATTCACCCAATGTTTGTCTTTGCTGGCTTCTTCAAAATTCTTTGGCTCTATTTGTGACAACATTGCGAGGTATACCTCTTCAATCTGTTCAGTTAGCTGTCTTCTTGTCTGTACACCTACACTCTTGTCCCCAATGATTTGATCTTCTGGATGGTTCTTCTGAATGTATCTTGAGGAGATTTTTGATCTTAGATCTGTATCTTCTGTTGTCTTGTTTATTTCAACATCATCTTGATTCTCTTCTTCATGAAATTCCGGAGGATTGCTGCAATCTGCACTTCTTAACTCGTCGGATAGTTCTTCATCAAATCTTACATCAATACTTTCTACAATTTTGTGAAGTATTTTTTTGTAGCACGTGTAACATTTACTCTTGGATGCATATCCTAAGAATATTCCTTCATCTGCTCTTGCATCAAACTTTCCCAAATTTTCATCATTATTTTTTATAAAACACTTACTTCCAAAAACTCTAAAATGCTTAATTGATGCAGGTTTACCATGCCATAATTCATAAGGAGTCTTGTCACTGTTTGGTCTTAAATGAGCTTTGTTCAGGATATGCACAACTGTGTGTACTGATTCTGCCCAAAAGGTTTGAGGAATGTTAATTTCTTGCATCATGGCTCTGGCAATTTGTTGTACAGACCTGTTCTGTCTCTCTGCCACTCCGTTTTGCTGAGGTGTTCCTGCAATTGTGAACTGTTGCTTTATCCCATGCTCATTGCACAGGTCTACAAAATCATAATCTGTAAAGTCACCCCCTCTATCTGATCTAATGCGCTTTAGCTTGCATCCTGTTTGATTTTCTGCCAAAGCCTTGAATATTTTGAATTTCTCAAGTGCTTCTGATTTGTGCTTGAGAAATGCAACCCATGTCATTATGGAAAAATCATCTATTATTAGCATAAAATAGGATTCTCCACTTGGTGTTTTAGTTCTCGAAGGCCCACACAAATCCATGTGAACAAGTTGAAGAGGTCCGCTTGTAGATAGCTTCTCTTTGATTTTGAAAGATGTACGGGTCTGCTTACCTAGCTGACAGGATTTACATATTGTATTTGAAGGCTTCTTTATGGCTGGCATATCTCTGATTGCATTCTTTTTGCTTAGACTTATAATATGATCAAAGTTTAGATGTCCCAATATCCTATGCCATAACCAAGACTCTTCAAATTTTCTAAGATGACATGCTTCATTTTCTTCTTTTACTACATAGACATTGCTTTCCGTTCAAACACCTTTGATCATGGTTTTTCTAGTGGTGCTTGATCTTACTTCATAGTATTGAGCTCTAAAAATAACTTCAAACCCTTTATCACACATTTAAATAACACTCAACAGATTTTCTTTCAGTCCATCCACAAATAGTACATCCTGGGATTTTCCTCTACCATTGTCCAGACTGACTGAGCCTCTTCCTTTGATCTTTCCTGCTTTATCATTTACAAAAGTAACATTTCCAGATTTATTTTCGTCAAAGGTTATAAAATTGCTTCTATCTCTTGACATATGCTTTGAACAACCGCTGTCCAAATACCATTGGCTTTTTAGATCTTGAGCTATTAGGGCCAAGTCACATTTATTCACTTTCTTTTTCCACTGCAAGCATCCTCTTGTTTGGTACCTTTTCTGAGATGATGAACCATATTCTCTCAGAGGACATTTGGAAGACATATGTCCACTTTTATTGCATACACAACATTTGGATATATCTTTAGTAGAATTATAAGTAGAAGTAAACTCTCCATGATTCATAAACCTCCTTGAGGTTTTGAACATCAATTTTTGTCCATATTTTCTGCATTCTATGATTTTATGGCCAAATTCATTACAATAAAAATAGTATCCATAAAAACAATTTGCATACCTGATAAAAGGTTGTCTTCTCCATTTTCTTGCTTGAGTAAAACTTTTTACTGTTTTCATCCTTTGCTGGTTTGTACTTATTCTTCTTGTATGACAATATGTAGCAATATGTCCCAATTTGTGACAGGCATAACAAGTGGAATTTTTTATAGGAGGAAAAAATATCCTTTGATAACTTCCAAATTTGACATATTCAGGAGTATACGAGCTTTTTTTAGTTGACAATTTATTTACTTCATCCATTGCCATTTGAGCTTCCTCCTGGTTTTTATCTACTTTATTGCAGGATTCTTCTTCCTTTGAAATCTTCTGGGCTGCTTGGATATTCTCATCTGCTTTTACAAAAATAATATTTTTGTTTTCTTTTTCTTTGCCTTTGCTTGATTCTCCTTCATAACCTATCCCAGTTTTTATCAAAGGAGATTTTTGAGCATCTAGAATCTCATTTAACTTACCAGAGCTTGTTATCTAAGAAGTATCTATTTTCCTTTGGGTATTTTCTAATTTCTTCCTTAAGAAAACTACTTCTTCTTCCAACTTCTCTTGTTCCTGAGTTTTATCCTTGATCTGCTTAAGTAGAATATCCTATACCTTCTTGGCTTCTTCAAGCTCTACTTTCAACTGAATGAGGGCTTATGAATTTTGTTCCTCTCTTACATACTTGAGAAGAATGTCTTTCTGTTTTCTGCACTTCAGTTTTAGTCTGTCAATTTCCTCCAAGGAACTTCTTAACTCCCCCTCAAGGTCCACTTCACCTTCTTCCTCATCTTCTAAAAGACATTCTTCCAACTCTTCTATAGCCATCAAAACAAATTCTGATGTTCCTTCTTCACTAGAGAATTCAGCTGAGTCTTCTGATGCACTGCTGTCTTGCTGAGAATAGAAAGATTTTCTATTGAATCTCTCCCCTTTCTGCTAGTTCTTAGATATAGTCTTCTTTGACTCCTGAGTCTGATTCTTTGTTTTATTATAAGGACACTTAGAAGCATAGTGTCCAACTCTCCCACAATTGAAGCATTTAAATGGAAGTTTACCTTTATACTTACCTGAGCCTTTATCCAACTTCCTGATAAATTTGGCCTCTTCTTCATCAGAAAAGGAGCCTATATCTTCTCTTTCTTCTTTCTTCTTCTCTGCCTTAAAAGCTGCCTCCATTACATTTGACTTCCTCTGTGGCAGTCTCATCCCATAAGCTGTTACTTTTCCAAGAAGCTGATTCATGGTCAAGGTTTCCCAATCTGTTGTTTCTTCTATGGCAGAGACCTTGGGATTAAAAATAGATGGCAATGATCTTCGGATCTTTTGAAAAATTACACATTCTTGCATGGTTTCACCTAGTGCTTTCATATTATTGACAATTTCTGCAACCCTTAAAAAGAAAATAGCAATATCTTCATCATCATTCATCTTTAAATTTTCAAACTGGGCTCTATAGACTTGAAGTTTAGTTGTCTTCACCTTTTTGTCTCCCTCATGAATATTTTCTAGAGTTTCCCACATTTCTTTGGCAGTCTCGTTGTGCATTACTTTGATGAATTCTGCCTCACACAGTCCATTCAAGATTGCATTCATTGCCTTTGCATTAGCCACAAAATCTTGTTTGGCTTCTTTCTCTGAGACATTTTCCTTAGAGTCATATCCAAATTTCACAGCAGCCCAAACTTCTATCCCTAAAGACATTATGTATGTTCTCATTCTGATTTTCCAGAAGGCATAATTTGCACCAGTGAGAAAAAGGGCTTTGTTTGTTGAGGATCCTTCTTGACTAGCCATCCCAAAACCCGAGGATCTCCTTTCAGTTGTTAAACTGCTACAAAAAAGGAACCAGATCTGAAACCAATTGTTGAAACCTTAGTTAAACTGAGAGGGGGGGGGTGAATCGGTTTAAAACCTTCATGGATAACATAGTTCTACCGATGAAATAGGTAACCTGACCTCAAAACGGGAACTCTAGCCCAAAAACTCTCAAAAAACATGAAAAAACACCCCCGAAAAAAAAGTGTGTCTTCCAGAAAAAAAAAAGGTTGATGCAGCATCAATACGTTTCAAAATTAGCATGAAAATCACTGCTCTAAAAAAAAAAGGTTGATGCAGCATCAATACGTTTCAAAATTAGCATGAAAATCACTGCTCTAAAAAAAAAAATTGATGCTGCATCAATACATTTCAAAATTAGCATGAAAATCACTAACATTTTAAAACAAATATTCATACTTCATAAATAAAAATTTTAGAGTGTCAAAAATGTGCACCAAAAAAAAAAATGGTGATTCTGCATCACCACTTTTCAAAATCGGGTGCTTTTTATGCTACTAAAAAAAAGTAGGTAACATTGCGGTTACCTATTTCATCGGTAACATTGTTGAATATTTTAAAACTTTTCAATTAAACTTATTTACAATTTATCTTTCATGATTAATTTTATATGGAACCAAACTTATATGTGAAGAAATGTTAAGACAATGTAACAACAAAATTATGACAAGAGCAGTAAGTATTAAGTAGACTGAATAACCAAATCGACACATAGACATCACACACAGAGACACCAGATATACGTGGAAACCCATAAAGGGAGAAAACCACATCTTATTATTGTTGTGATGTAAATGAAAGCTCCAACTCCCTCTCACCACTAATTTTCTGTAAGCACCAACCTACAGGAGGCTTCAACCTCGAATTCTGCAAACTACAACTTGCAAGGAAGCTTCAACTCCCTCTCTTTTCATAAAAGAAGCATTTTTTGATTTACCTTGGATATCAGCTCTGTTCTATAACTTTGATTTCTTTTACTGTACTCCAGTCTTCATATCTGCTTGATTATTTCTTTTTCTTCAATTCTACATTCTCTTCTCTTTTATCAATTTACTCAGAGAAAATGCACCATTTCAATTTTACAGCGGGATTTTCTCTTTCTCCGGAGACTTGCCAATTACATCACAAACAATATAAACAGTTAAAAAAATTTCATTCAATTACAGTATATATTTCGAATAGCACTCCTCTCTTTCTCTTTTCCTTACACCTTCATCCAACCACACTCTCTTTTTCGTTTTCTCTTTTATTTAGTTCCTTGTTCATTGCAGTTATACAACTGCTGTATGTACAACTGCCTTTTTAATCAAACATAAAATAACTCTTGGAGTTATACAAATAATAAAACGTATTAATACTTGAATGCCCTTACGGGCCCACTCGCTGAACTTGTTATATCTTCTGATGCGATGCATTACTGTCCACATATTGGAAATGTGCATGTATTGTTTTGTGTATACACATATGTGCCGCGGTGCTTTCCTTTCCTCTTAAACTTTGGATTAATTAACTTTGAGAAAACCTATTCTTAGTCTTATCTTCTGGATCATGGACCCCACATGCCAGCTATACTCCACTCGTGACCTTTCAGATATTTCTGATTGCGATTAATCGCAATAGCGACTTCCATTGAGTTGCTCCGATGCTCTACTTCTTCTCCGATGCGATCAACCACTGTTCATTTTGATGTGCTGATGCGATTAGGATGGAACTCAAACATATAAAAACCACAGTTTATACGCCCATCGGGTCCGGAAATCAATCGCAATCGCAATCTGTTGTTAACCTATTCCGTTGTCGATTTTTCGATGCGATTGGGTAAGGGTCCCACCATATAAGATTTGGTTGTATTAAGGCCGAACAATAGAGTGCCTTTCATATATGTATATAGTATATTTTGGACCTTTGTGTATGTAATGCACTACATACATATAGGCTTTCCGCTTCAGCTTTAGTGTACCTTCCAGCTGGGGTAATGATTCTTGGAATTTATGAAGGGGGGGGGGGGGGGTGTCTCACACTATATGTATAAGATCTTCAGTGAAAACTTAATAGTTCAATAACCCAAGGGTTCTCCGCCGATGCGATGAATGAAACAATAGTTATAAAACCATTGAAATACCTCGTTACATAGAAATGTTCGGTCTTTACTTGTAGAAGTCTGAGTGTTTTTGAAACTTTGGATTAAACACCCAAGTTATAATATTATTCCACAACATATATTAATTTTGACTACCAAAATTCAAATTTAAAGCTCTCGGGCCCACAATATCCATATAACGTACCTTGGGTTAAGTCGCCCTTCTCATCCGATGGCGGAGAGCACGTCGCCTTGCCCCATGTGATCCGACGGATATCGCTTAGCTTAGATGCGCGAGCGATAATGTGCGATGAGGGGTGGTTTTCGAAAAACGCTCAAGGACACGTGTTGCCCAACGTATGGAATCGCGCTGATTTTCTAATTACCGCTTGCCCGACGAAGGCGGTGCGATCAAAACCGGAAACCCGCCTTTACTATTCACTCTAGTCACGGTTCCGCTGCTTTCTCCCTTAGGGTTCCATTGCGCTTATACATACATGAACTCTGCCTTTCATGTGCAATTCCTCAACAGAGTTTAATTAACAAACACCAATTCCACTGTTTCTTTATATGATTCCGCTTACCCCTGATTGTTCGACATTACAATTAACGCACAACATATTCAATATTGTTGGCTTCTCCAGTGGTTCCTCTGTAAATGCCAACCACTTCTGATTGCCTTCACCATAGGCAAACAACTTTGACACTAAGTCGACACTTCCACAATTCAGTGATTTCAACTCCGGATTCTTATTCAACTACGCCTTAACTACAATAGGGGCTCATATTATGCATTGCCGAATAAAACATCGACATAAATGCCGATTCTTTAAATAACCCACAGAATGTAATTCACCCCAATTACAGAGATTATTTGCACATTCTTTTACCATTTATTCTTGACAGTCAAAGCCCATTCACACAGATTTCAGAACAGATTCCTCATTTATACATACAGGTTTAATTACAAACCCTTTATGCATTCAAAACCAGAGTACCATCCAAAAACCCTATCACAAAGTCTTATTCATACATGCCCACACAAACTCATACAATTTCTTATTGAACCTCTCAATTCACTGCCTTTGCTTCCTCTGCTCCTTGACTGATGCTGCTGCTTACTTCTATTTTTGCTGCCTCTGCTACCTCTCTGCTGCCTCTGTTCCCTGTCTTCTACTATGCCTTATTGCTGGTTCAGGTGCTGCTCCTTTGTGCTCCTTTTCCATTAATGACAACATTTCCAACAACTTTTAGGTGGAGAGCCTCTAAATTCCATGTAAATTTCTTTGCAATTGCATCTACATGTAGTTTTCTTTATTCTCTCATTTGTAATCACAATAATAAGACCATTTCTCACTTCTTACTTCATGGATCGAAGAAGATAAAAACAAAATATTTTATAATTTTGTTATTTTTTTTTATTTTAAAGATGACATAAGCCACCATCCCCCCAAAAAAACTATGAAAAGCTATGCAACTAAACAAAAGTTGCAATAGAAAAACTAATAGAAGTCAAGTAGTAGTCTTACTTGTAGTTAGGAAATAACACTTTAAATCTCTCCATCAAATGACAACAAAGAAATCAAACTCAATAATTCAAAACAATTTAACATATTTTTTTTATATTTAATATAAAACAATATAATAAATGAAAAAAATTGTTTAGTCAAAATTTAATTAATGCAAGTTAATGATAAATGGATTTTTATAATGTTTGTCCAGTAAGAACACCAAAACCAAGCTGAATATCATATAATTTTCATATTCCATCCAATAATATGGGGAGGTAAGGTAAATAAAAGTATTTTGTGATAGTGTGTTCAAAACGTTCAACTTGAAAACACTGCCAAATGTGTCACATTTCAAATGAAATTGATAGATTGGAAGTAAATGGAGCAGATTCATCTACAAATAGTTGGA
The DNA here is from genome assembly GCA_034641835.2 of Pinus albicaulis. Taxonomy (NCBI): domain Eukaryota; kingdom Viridiplantae; phylum Streptophyta; class Pinopsida; order Pinales; family Pinaceae; genus Pinus; species Pinus albicaulis. The sequence goes on along the minus strand of CM076569.1, from coordinate 664,879,719 downwards.
AGTAAATGAAGCACATTCAACTGTAATTTCAGCTAATACCCAATATTGATACTTTAAATTCATCACTAGTCTCTTAGATTATCTCAGTTGTGGTGTGTAGCTAGAGATCCTCTGTTATGCCTATGGACTTACAAAATTATTCATCATTGCCGCATCATAGTATAGTATGTGAAGAAAAATGACTTGACTAGCCTAATTGTTTTGTTTAAGACTAAGGTTGGTGTAGGACTTTCCCTGCCAATATGGCTGGGATGAATTGTTTTATTTAAGGATGAGGCTAGTCCATGGTTTTCTCTGCCTATATGGCTGCCTCTGTGATATGGTAGATCAAACTGTTACCTATGCATCATATTGCAACTACTCCCTTGGGACATCTCAGTGTTCCAAGTTCTCAGAAATTCTACAAATTTTTTTTTTATGATTGCACCTTTGGTTGAGATAATCATCTGTCATTAAATAAATTTAGATATCAACAAAGTAAATACTAATAATCTAAAAGATTAGATCAAGTTATACTCTACTTATCGTTGTGTGATTGGACACATGAGTCGTGGGTTTGGCATCAAGCATCGAAGCCATCACAAGTAAATCTCTGAAACATCCACTGTAACCAAGGTTGCAATATTTTCCATATCTAAGTAGTGGAGCAAGTTCCATACACACTTCAAGTAATTATAAATTTAGAAGATGAACCAAGGTAGTAAATCAAAACCAATACCCTTTTATAACTTTACAGAATGATTGCAAATTTAGAAGATGAACCAAGGTTGTAAATCAAAATCAAAACCCTTTTATAACTTTACAAAATGATGGCAGAGAATTGATGCTACCTAAATAGAAACATGATTCACACTCTCTCCTACATACTCTCCATTTAATGCAAATATTAGATAACTATTCGATAAATTGATAACATTGCAAGTTGGAATAGATATGCCTTGGCGATTTCCCATAACCGATTTGTTGTGGAATGTAAAACTAACAAAATTTCTTGGTGAAATCCAAATTTGTCACCAGTCACAGCTATTGCTATTTCAAAATAACTTAATCATTCACTTATATAGGATAATCATTCAATAGAGCCCACATTTAAAAAATATAACATTTACAAATCTCATGTATATTGAAAAATGTTTACATCTAATGTCTAATGTCTAACTCCTATACATTTCTCCTATACTGATTTGTAATGCGCCGATTTTTTATTGATTTAGAAAAAATGGTTGGGAAAATATGATTTTTTTTTCTTCATATTTTATTTATTATTGTTATTATTTTACATTACATCATTGCATCACCCGATGCAATGAGTGTTGAGTGGACTATTCAAAAATCATGAGAAATTAGTCAGTTACGACTACCTCTCATGGAAATTGTCATAGATGAATGACTTACTTAACGCAGTTGAATCCCAAAAAATGATATCCAATATAATGCACTGTGAAAATCCATCAATACTTAAATACAAAGAGTGAAAGGAGCTCTACTTGAATGGTTCATGAGGCACAATACTTGCTAAGGTTTTGTAAATGGGTATCAAACTAAGTGGGCTTGATTGTGGGGAAAACTCCACAGTTAAGCACGCTTGAGCTAGAGGCGATTTGGGATGGTTGACCTCTTGGGAAGTCTTGGTTACTGGGTGCAAGCCCCATAAGTGATGATTGACGCTATGTGATTCGTTTCACTAGTTTCAATTCCACTGCTTCACCCCTATGAGCATCATTCGATGTAATGAGTGTTTAGTGGACTATTCAAAAATCATGAGAAATTAGACAGTTACGACTACCTCTCATGGAAATGGTCATAGATGAATGACTTACTTAATGCAGTTGAATCCCAAAAAATGATATATAATATTTTTAATGGTGTTTTTCATGATTTTGTGTACATTACTGATGATTCTAGTAGTCATAGTTAAAAATATATTGCAATTTTAGTGCCCAATAGGGGTGAAGTTATCTTACGCTAAGATTTTAAATGAGCTAGAATTTGAATCTTGAAAAAAAAATTGCTCTTGGTTGAATCACTCTCTAATTTAGATATTGATTTGTAGTGTTTTTTATAGTCATGATATTTCATATTTAATACTATGGTTGAAAAATATTGAAATTTTAAGGTTTTTTTGTACTCGTAATATTTGGTTTTAATTCCATGGTTGAAAAATATTGGAATTTTAATTTTTTTTCGTACTCATGATATTTGGTGTTTTAATGCTATAATTGAAAGTTATTGGAATTTTAAGGTTTTATGTAGCCACAATTTTGATTTTTTAATGTCATGACTAAAAATCGTTGAATTTTTAACCCTAAAAAAGAAGTATTGCAACATCACCATTTTTCAATTTTAAAATATTTTTCATATTTTTTGCGCAAAAATAAAAAATTATAACCTAAAATTCTCATTTTGATATTATAATTCTCGTTAAACTAATAATATTATTTATAAAGGTACTTATTAACTAGCTGTCGAAAAAATATATATATATATATTTTTAATATCAATCACTCACTTTACATAATTAAAAAAAAATCTATGATGCAAAATCCATCTCACTTTCCTATTAATCCTCAAAGTTCAAAATAATATCCATATTGTCCCATAAAATCCCTTCGGAACACAAAGAAACAATGTTGAAAATGTGTCACTTAAAAAAAAAAAGAGTATTCCTCTCCCATTGATCATTAATTTAAATCAACATTATTGCACAAACGCTAACACATTCCCGTGTATGTTAAGACAATACCTACAATACCTAAAACGAGATGCCTGTGCTTAGTTAATGTGATAACAATAGATAAAAAATAATCTTGCACCCAACGTCATCCCTTGAAATTCACAAGATAACACAAACGTGTTCTCGAGGTGATTGACATTGGATCTCAACGACAAAAAATCACTTGATTTCCCATTTGAACACAATATCCTTGATTTATTACTTTTTGGATGTTAATAATACTATAGAGTGTTTTAATATACAAAAGATAATTTTAGAAAAAAATAAATGAAGATCATACATGTATTTTTTTTTCTTTTCAATTCAAAATTTGTAAATTGTGAAATTTGTAATTATGCTTCGAAAAAATGTTTGACTTAGTGGATATGTATTGTGAAGTTTTAGAAAAAAATTAGTATTTTTAAATATGGTTTTATACACTATTAGTTTTTGTAGCATTAAATGTATTCTAGTCATGAAATTTGGTGGGGAGGTTAGAATATATGAGATCTCTATAAGCCAAAAATCATTTTTGGAAATTCCACCTAAAGATGAATTAATTAAATTATAACTTATTTTTTTAATGTTTCCTAAGTCTAAACTTAGAAAAATTGGTTAATTAATCAAAATTATTAAAGTCAATGTGAGAATTCTCTAGAAACTCACATGGATCGACTGGGAATTAATCTAGGCCCTTGATTAGGTTCTAATATTGGTCGTTGGTGCTCCAATAGTGGATTATAAGAAAATTTTTATGGGTAGATAGAGAAAACACCAGTGGAAATACACTAGAGACACTTGAACAATTCGATTTCCTTGGTAGATCCATTTCTAGAGAGCAGATGCAATTGTCAGAGAGCCATAAATCAAAGCAGAGGTAGTGAGGGGAAAGGATAGTGATCTAGAGATAGTTTTCCAAATCCAGAGAGGCAACAATATGTGACAGAAGTGATCCACGTAGAAGTAGTGCAGGGACTGCACAATAGTTGAAGAAAAGCAGTTCCGTTTAGCTGGGGAGGAAGTCGATTCAGCTTCCAGTGGCTAGGAAAGTCTTCCTGAGGACTGAAGAGTCACTTCCAGTAGTGGAGATAGGCTATACGACTTTCTCAGAGGAAGATTCGAGCCACACATGCTAGAGGCAGCACAAGGACTGCGCAGAGGGCCTACGTTGGGGTTTGGATGACCAATTTTTCTGGAGGATCGAGTGTCGAGATTGCTTGTGGGGTGAGGGAATTTTATCTCTAAATTATTTGTCAGATACTTGTTGTTTGGATTTCCACTTGGGTATCCATAGATTGTACTCAGATTTCATTGCTGCTTAATAATATAAAATCCTCAACTGTTGCACCAATTTTACCAAGTTGGGTTTTTCTGGGGACATTTGTCCAAAAATAACTATGTAAATTTTATGTGTGCGTGTGCTAGATTTTCTCAGTTTCCAACACAATTTTCTTCCGCAGTTTAATTGTGAAATCAATGTGAATTATTTTACATTTGTCGTAACAAATTGCAAATAAATTGTTGAGTAAATTAACAATTAGGAAAATAATGTCTAGTTGCTGTGATAGATGAAATTTTCACATGGTATCAGAGTGTGAGTGATCAGTGGGAAGCTTAGAAGTGCAAGAGAATTTCACTGTTCAGAGGGAGCAATAGGCCAAAATTCTTAGAGGCTACACAATACCTAGACAGAAAGATCAAATTGTTGGGGCAAGAGTTCGATTTCTAGTTGTAGGGTGGAAGAAAAATTGATTTGCCTAGAATAGCGATTCCATTAGTCAGAGGGAGCACCAACAACTCATATTTTCACTGAGAAGATTCCTTGGTTGGACGCAGAGGATTTTGCAACAAAGGGAACCCGTGTCGGGTGGAAGAGAAAAGCACACACAACAGAGGGGAAAATTCTCTCAGGGAACTTTGAGTTTCAGAAGTTCGATTTTCCGAGGAAAATTGGCAGTAGTAGCTAGCAGATATGCGCATTCCAAAAGGGAGTCCGAATAGTAGAGAAACAACCGAGCAAAGGGAAAGAGGGATTTTTTGACTACATCAGAGATGGAAACAACATGGCTTAGAGGTCATGATAGGTTGGAGGGAGACTCCAACTATGTCATCTAAAAGGCTAGGATTTCTTTCCTTCTAGAAGAATATGGCTTGAAAGCCTACGTAGATAATGTGGTAACAGTTCCCTAGGACACCAATCATCTCAAAGAGTATAGAAAAGAAATGACGAAGGTGAAGTAGTTGATCTTGGATGGAGTCTGAGATCATATAATCTCACACATCACTGGAAAAGGTACTGACAAAGAGATGTGGGATGCTCTCTCCACGCTATATCAAGGTTCTTCCGAGAAGCGAAAGATATTTCTCTATGAGAAGCTCAGGAGTATCAGGATGCAGAAGGGTGCATAGATCCCTTCCTCATGAGAATTCAGGAGGTTCAAGATCAACTAGCAACAGTTGGAGAGACACCCCAACCCATAGAGATTGTATGATTGACACTAAACAATGTCTCGAAGGATTGGAATGTGTTTTTCCAAATTATATTGGGCAGAGACACTTTTCTAAGAGGGACAGGATGATCTGGATTTTATGTAGGAACGCAACAGAATACACATATAGCCATAGATACAGAGATGCAATGAAAATAATGCTTCATTTTATTATAATCAAATGATTGAAATAAAATAGCTAGGGTGCTGGTAGCATATCTCTGAGAAGAGATGTGGTGGCTACATGCTTCTTAACTGTGTTACAAAACTGAAAGTTGTTTATAGCAGAATGTAAATAAACAGCGAGGGCGCTGGTAGGCTTATCTCTGAGAAGAGATGTGGCGACTACAGGCCTCTGGACTGTGTTACAAAACAACTGACTGAAACATGCTTATAGGAATAATAGAAATGAGCGGGCGAGGGCACTGGTAGCGTATCCATGAGAAGAGATGTGATTGCTACAGGCCTCTCCACTGTGTTACATTGAGGCTCCAAGGCCTATTCCAAACATAATGAAAATAGATGAGCTAGGGTACTGGAAGCGCATCCCTGAGAAGAGATGTGCCAACTACCAGCCCCTGAACTGTGTTACAATGAGGCTCGAAGGCCTATTTATTGTTGAGAAACAATGTAAAATCCAAAACATCCAAAAACCTAACCCTATGAGATGAAGCGCCAAAATTGTGGGTCCCGTTTGGGTAAATTGGTGTTTCAACTTCCAGAGGACGTAACTTTGGCATCCGATCTCCATTTGACGTGCCCAATAGATCTATTTGAGGAATCCAAATTTTGAGCTAGCAACATGGGCCGTAGACCATGTTGCTCCCAGTTTTCCCAAAAAGCGTTGTTTAGGGCCTCAAAATGGCTCCGAAAGTTCATGACTCGAAAAACTGCAAAAAATAGTAAGTTGCGCTGAAACTTACAAATTGAAAGAACTGATGGTGGGGGTTCAAATGGAATCGATGGGTGACCACCAATATCCACCTGGATCATTAAGTCCCCAAAATGGCTCCGGGTGTGCACGACTCGAAAACCTGCTAAAAATAGTAAGCTGTGCTGAAGCTGAAAAAATGAAAGAATTGATGCTGCGGGTCCAAATTCGAATAGGTGGGTGGCCACCAATATCCACCTGGATCACAGGATGTGGGCCGATTTGCAGTAGGAGGATTTGAGGTGAGATCTATTAAAGAGTACCATCAACAAAAACAACAAAAAGGGGCCGAAAACTGAGGAGGAGAATGTGGCCCTAATATCTAAGGGTCCTAGTCAGGGGAAGGGGGAGTAGAAGAAGAATATGAAGGACCTATCAAAGGTCAAGTGCTTCAAATGTGGTGAGCTCGGTTATTATAGTACTCAGTGTCCTCTCAGGAAGAAGGACATGCATGAGAAGTAAGACCAGACAACAATGTCCGTGGAGATTGAAAAGTTGTTCTATAGGCTAGAGTAAGAGTCCGCTATGTTCAAATATATACCTCCAGGAGTGAGGTGGGGTGATTTGATGTTGTAGCATAAGTAACATAAACAAGTGCAGTGCCCTTCCTAAAATCCTAAGGCCTCAGATGAGGTCCCATTGGACTAGAGTCAAAGACTAACCTTCTAGGTGAAGTAAGGGAACAAAAATACAATCAAGATCAACAATTATCTAGTTTTCCCCTTGATCCATATTAGTATGCCCATAACATTAAGTGAAAGTACATGATTGCAAAAATGGTTAAAGTACCTATCGATGGATGACCCAACTTCCTTCAATAACGAATGTTAGATGAGAGATAAATTTTATCCAAGCAAGAAGTGGAGGATCGTGGCATCATGTTATACGTTGATCATATAAACAAAATTACCAAATTAATGATAACTTTATTAAGTTCTCGTTTTTTTGGATGTCACAACAAATCATGATTTTCATGTTGATTTTGAAAAGTGACGATGCATCATCACCATTTTTTCATTTCAGGGTTAACCAACATTTTTTAACCATGACATTAACAACCAAATATCATAGAGTATGATAGACATGACAAACCATGCCAAAATGAAAAATTGGTAATGCAATATCAAATTTTAAGGGTTAAAATTCAAGCATTTTTCAAACATGACATTGAAGACCGAATACCATAACCATGAAAGATATGAAAAACCATGCCTAAATGTAAAAGTGATGATGCGGCATCAACCCTTTTTTTAGAGTTAAAATTTAAACATTTTTCAACGATGACATTAAAAATCAAATATTATGACTATGAAAAATACTAAAAATCAACATCCCGAGTTTGTCTACCCTCCATTTTTGTTTATATTAAATGCTTGTTTTTAAGTGTTTTTCAAACATGTCTAAATTTTATTTTATTTTGTTTTATATTTGGGGTTAAAATTACTTATTTAGTATGACCTTGATCAATGGTACCATCGAAATTAAAAAACAGAAATTCTAAATCAAAAAGTAGGATTATATAATTTGCCTAATTATTAATTAATTAAAAATAATAATCTACATTAAAAAATTGATAAGAAAATTGTAAATAATTTTTTTAGAGGGAAAAATCAATTAAAAAAAATAAAATAAAAACAAATCATCTTTTTATTCTTAAAAAAGGTGAAAAAGGTTTATTTTATTATTATTTATAAACTAAGAGATTTTTTTATAAATATAATTTTTTTATTGTAAACTTGGTAGGACTACATCTTCATCATGTCCAATATATCACCACGATCAGGGAGGGGAATTGAACTGGTGACTTCACATCAAGGAGTGCTTTAACAAAGCACCCGATCACCATCTATCCAAGACCCAGTCGACATAAATATAAAACATATTAGAATATTAAAAAAAACCCTTAAAATTAAAAAAACTAAAAAATAAAAAACCTTTGAAATTTTAAAAAATAATAAACCGATTATATATATATATATATATATATATATATATATATATATATATATATATATATATATATATATATATAATTGCCAACATGTTGGGCATCAAGGGAAACAAAGGATGAACGAAATGAATCCGCGCGAAACACATTCTGGTTCGATAACATATTTTTCGCATTATGGCTCCAAGCTTTGCGAAGATAATTGCCGGCCCAGTTCCGCTTGCCTCTCAGAGTCAAGCTCCTGCCCATATTTTCAGTGAAGCCCCAACTCCCACTGTGCAGGTGGTCAAGGCCTCATTGGATGAGGCCTTAAAGTTGTCTGAAAGTGCCTTAATCTGCCGATTTAATGGCTTTTGGCCGTGGTTGACAACTCTCCACAGTTGGATCTCGGAGGTATGGAAGCCTGTCATTTCTGATGAAAGTAATATCTACCCCTGTGCTAAGGGTTTATTTATAGTAGATTTTGAAAACTCTGAAAGCAGACAATGCATTTTAGATTCCGACCCTTGGTTTTGGGAAAACTCGAGCCTATTCATGAAGCCATGGAACCCATCATTCGATCCCTCAACAACTGTCATAACCTCAACACCAGTTTGGGTCAGATTGCCAAACCTACCTTTGCATCTCTGGAATCTCTCCTTGCTAAAAGCCATTGGAAATGCAATTGGGAAATTTTACTACAGGTGCCCAGAAATAGAGGAATATGTCAGAACCACCAATGCACACATCTGTGTAGAAATGGACTTCAACACCAATTTCCCAGCTGAAATAATCCTAACAAGCAAAGACTACGTTTGGAACCAGAAACTTGACTATGAAAGTGTCCTCTTCAGATGTCGATCCTGCTTTGAGACATGCCATCTAGCAAAAAATTGCCCAAAAGTCTCCCAGAAAATTTTTTCTAGAAAGAATCACCATAGATCTACATGGTGGGAAGGAGCACAAAATGAGCATTACATTGTCATAAAGGAAGAATACTCTCTAGAAAACTCTGAATCGCAAGAAATCAAACAATAAAGAAACAACCCTCAAGACAAGTAGGGGGAATGCCTCGCCCAACAACAAAAAAACGAACTCGAGAGCCCCTCAAGCATCAACAACTATGAGGATTCGAATACCGTACAAAAGAAATATTCATTTAGCAGCAAAGCAGATCTCCCAGATCTCGAAGATAAGACACCAGTGTCCCAAGAGTCAGAAGAGATGAAGGAGTTGCAAGATAAAGGAAGTTGGAAGATCGTGGAGAAGAAAAAGAAAGCTGCAACACCAATCTTGCCAAGAAATATGAGAAGCCAAACAATTAAGAACTAGGAAAATTATAGGTCCGATAGACCAAAGTTTGGTCTTAGTGGACGTTAACCAACATCATCATCATGATCAGATATATATATATATATATATATATATCGCCGATGGGGTTGACTTTAAATGAGAATGGAGGACAACAAGGGGCATTTACTCCCTTGGTCTGGAAGAGCCTTGAGACTGAAGACAAAAGATGATTCCAAAATTTTTAAGCATTACAAAAGGTAATAAAATGAAATTAAATTTTAACGTCCACGAGACTAATGACAACACTTTGAAGTGATCTGTGCTATGCATGGTGATGGTGATGGGAATTAAGGTTTGTTGACGAAATTGTTACTTTAGTTTTACAGGGTAGCCTTTCGCATTTGCGATCTCTGACCCTTCAATCTATAATGAGATGAAGAAGAATTACACTTGGCTTGGGAGTGGTTGATCTGGTCATTGAGGGGATCTAGAGAAGAAAGACGTGGGACCCATGCTCGTGGTCATGTGTGTTGCTCTCGAGTGCAGAACTTGAAGCTCCATGAGAGAGGAAATTCCTGGGCTCGTCAACTAAGGAGCCTTCACTTTCTGGGTAACTTTCTTCCTTCTAACTGTCATTTAGGCCCTCAATTGCATTTTCAGAAAACTATTGATACACCCGCTAAGGTAGCAGGGTGGTTGTTGGTAGTTATGTTTATGTCTTTTGTGGTTGAACCCTTCTCACATTAAGTGGTCGGAGTTTATGGGTAACTCCTTGGGATTTTCCATTTTTGGTAGTTGTGTTTATCTCTTTTGTGGTTGAACCCTTCTCACATTAAGTGGTCGAAGTTTATGGGTAACTCCTTGGGATTTTCCATTTTTGTAGCTGTATTTTTCACTATGTTCCTCAAATTTTTTTTGAATAGTGCCACCCCATATTCCATGGTCGAGGTGGTGGACCAAGGGGACTCATAGCAGAGCACAAGGTAGAGCCGAGGAATCTAGGAAAGGAGTTAGACTAGCAATTTGTCTACTCCTAGGGCAGGATAGAATTTCCTCCATTTGATGTGCTGGAAAACCATATTCTATAAGTTACTAAATGGCTGGAATAGATTGTTCGAGATAGCCATTACAACTAAAATGAAATCATTAGTGTTATGAATGATCTTTAACACAATCAATGGCATATAATGGATTTCCTAGCTGCTTTGCTTTGGGGTCAGAAAAGACTTACTAAGAGGATGGATTGTTTGGAAGGTAAAATGGAACATATCGAGAGACATGTACACGAGGCTTTCCATGCCCATTTGCCACCAGGAAACAACTCGAAGGATCCAAGCCTTGAAAACCCCACAAATTAGGGATGGAAATTGGTTGTCTATTTACACTTGGGACTTTCTGGTTTTATTGATATATCTGTATGTGGTATGTCAGTTTATGTTTGATGTTGATTATGTTTTTATGCTACTACATTTGGCCAATAAGTTTAGTAGGAATAAGGTTGATTTTTTTTTTTTTTTTTTTGGCTAAAAACACATCACGATGTACTAATACCATGAATTAATAGAAAACTAGATTCTCACACACATATTAAAATTTTTTAATTAAAAATATGAAATTGACACGGAAAAGAAATGCTCAACATTGACATCTTCCAAACATTTTTTGTTTTTAATTTTTTAATTATTATTAAATATATGTTTTTTTAATAATGCATTTCTTTTCACATATATTTTTAATTTCTATTTAAAAATGGATCTAAGCTACATAATTTTTATTTAAAAAATTAAAATAATGTCCCTAAGATAATTTACTTATCATTATTTTTATACATTATTTATTTATTTATTTAATCACTAATTATTAATTTAAATAAGTGATTTTTTAATTTTAATTTATGTATTAATTCTATTATAAATATAGTCTCAATTTTAACTACACATTTGATTTAAGGTGGCCCACCAAGAACAAGAGTTGGAAAAAATGTTGAAATTCCATGCTTTTATGTGGAGAGCCTCTAAATTCCATGTAAATTGCTTTGCAATTGCATCTACATGTAGTTTTTTTTATTCTCTCATTTGTAATCACAATAATAAGACCATTTCTAAGACCATTTCTAGCTGCTTACTTCATGGATTGAAAAAAAAATAAAAAATAAATAATAATAATAATAATAATAATAATATTTTTAATTTTTTTTATTTTAAAGATGAAATAAGCCACTACCCCTAAAAAACTATGAAAAGCTATGCAACTAAACAAAAGTTACAATAGCACAACTCAATAAAAGCTCAGCAAAAGCACAAGTCAAGTAGTAGTCTTACTTGCAGTTAGGCAATAACACTTTAAATCTCTCCATCAATGACAACAAAGAAATCAAACTCTATAATTCAAAAAAATAATATTTGTTTTTTATTTAATATAAAACAATATAATAAATGAAAAAATTGTTTAGTCAAAATTTAATTAATGCAAACTAATGATAAATGGATTATTATAATGTTTGTCCAGTAAGAACACCAAAGCCAAGCCGAATATCATATAATTTTCATATTCCATCCAATAATATGAGGAGGTAATGTAAATAAAAATATTTTGTGATAGTGTGTTTAAAACGTTCAACTTGACAATACTGGAAAATGTGTCACATTTCAAATGAAATTGATAGATATTCATCTGAAAATAGTTGGAAGTAAATGAAGCGCATTCAACTGTAATTTCAGCTGATACCTAATATTGATACTTTAAATTCATCCCAGATTTGTCACACAGCCGTAGCTATCCAGATTTGGTGAAATCCAGATTTGTAACACTAAGAAAATTTCTTGGTGAAATACAGATTTGTCACCAGCCGTAGCTATTGCTATTTCAAAATAACTTAATCATTCACTTATATAGGATAATCATTCAATAGAGCCCACATTTAAAAAATATAACGTTTACAAATCTCCTTTATATTGAAAAATATTTACATCTAATGTCTAATGTCTAACTCCTACACTCCTACACATTTCTCCTATACTGAGTTGTAGAGCATGGATTTTTATTGATTTAGAAAAAATAGTTGGGAAAAGACGATTTTTTTTCTTCATAGTTTTAATTATTATTATTATTATTATTTTACATTACATCATTGTATCACCTGATGCAATGAGTGTTGAGTGGGCTATTCAAAAATCATGATAAATTAGTCAGTTATGACTACCTCTCATGGAAATGGTCATAGATGGATGACTTACTTAACACAGTTGAATCTAAAAAAATGGTATCTAATATAATGCATTGCAAAACCCCTCAATGCTTAAATAAAAACAGTGAAAGGAGCTCTACTTGAATGGTTCATGAGGCACAATACTTGCTAAGATTTTGAAAATGGGGTAGCAAGCTAAGTGGGCTTGATTGTGGGAAAAATTCTACTGTTAAGCGCGCTTGATCCAGAGGCAATTTGGTATGGGTGACCTCTTGGGAAGTCCTGGTTACCGGGTGCAAGCCCCAGAAGTGATGATTGACGCTATGTGATTCATTTCACTAGTTTCAATCCCACTTCGTCACCCTTGTGAGAATCACCTGATGCAATGAGTGTTGGGTGGACTATTCAAAAATCATGAGAAATTAGTCAAATGACTACCTCTCATGGAAATGGTCATAGATGAATGACTTACTTAACATAGCTGAAACCCAAAAAATGATATATAATATTTTTAATGGTGTTTTTCATGATTTTGTGTACACCATTGATGATTTTAGTGGTCATAGTTAAAAATATATTGCAATTTTAGTGCCCAATAGGGGTGAAGTTATCTTATGCTAAGATTTTAAATGAGCTAGAATTTGAATCTTGATTTTTTTTTCTCTCTCTTGGTAGAATCACTCTCTAATTTAGATATTGATTTGTAGTGTTTTTTATAGTCATGATATTTCATATTTAATACTATGGTTGAAAAATATTGAAATTTTAAGGTTTTTTGTACTCGTAATATTTTTGAAGGTTTTTTGTACTCGTAATATTTTTGAAGGTTTTTTGTACTCGTAATATTTGGTTTTAATTCCATGGTTGAAAAATATTGAAATTTTAATTTTTTTTCTTACTCATGATATTTGGTATTTTAATGCTATGATCGAAAGTTATTGGAATTTTAAGGTTTTCCGTATACATGATTTTGATTTTTTAATGTCATGACTAAAAATCGTTGAATTTTTAACCCTAAAAAAAAGATATTGCAACATCACCATTTTTCAATTTTAAGGTGTTTTTCCTATTTTTTGCGAAAAAAAAAAATTTATAGCCTAAAATTCTCATTTTGATATTATAGTTCTTGTTAAACTGATAATATTATTTATAGGGGTACTTGTTGATGTTCAAAGAGGAATTTTTTTTTATATTCCCCATGGATCACTCAGTTTTTAGCAAGACATACTTTAAAAAAAAGCCATGATGCAGAGTCCATCTTACTTTCCTATTAATCCCCAAAGTTCAAACTAATATCCATATTGTCCCATAAAATCCTTCTGAACACAAAAAAACCATTAAAAAAACCATGTTTAAAATGTGTCACTTGAAAAAAAATGAGTATTCCTCTCTCATTGATAATTAATTTAAATCAACATTATTGCACAAACACCAACACATTCCCATTTCTGTTAAGATAATACCTACAATATCTAAAACGAGATGCATGTGCTTAGTTAACAATGTGATACCAATAGATAAACTAGAAATTTCCCCTAAAGGTGCAAAGATACACCTAAAGTAGTTCATCTCGTCAAGATTTGTCTTTCATTGTTGTGCTTGAAGTAGCAATTTTGTCTTGTGGTTATGCATACAACATCCTCAATGAATTATCACCAAAATTTCCATAATGTTGAATTTCTTATTTAGAAGGTTCAAATAATTTATTAATGCTATATTGTAGTTGTAATATGCTATGAAAGCTATATTGTAGTTGTAATAGGCTATCAAATTTATGCAGACAGAAAATGAAGAGCTTGGTATGGATGTTTATGGTGGAAAACAACTATTTGTAAAATTGTCAACATTCTACCAGAAACTCAACTCAACTTTGCAGGCTCTCTTGGTATTTCAATGCCAATTTCTAATTTTCTAGTGTCTCATATTGTATTTCTCTAGTGACAATAGAATGCTTGAGTTGTTGCATAATGAAATTATTCTACATTTGTGTTATTTGAAAATGTTTGAAGCAATTAAATATTAAAAATATCGCAAGCATTTCAAGATTGGAAAAAAAAGAAGGAATTATTTTGCATTTGTGTTATTTGAAAATGTTTCGAAGCAATTAAATATTTAAAATATGGCAAGCATTTCAAGATTGGAAAAAAAAAGAATTATGTTAAGAAACAATTTTAATGAAACCCCTTCATATAACCGGTTTACTTTAAATTATATATAAAAAACCATATCATTATTTTTGAGCCTAGAAATACTTGGATACAAATTATTAAGTGATTTAAAATAAAAATGATTACTACCTTCAAAATATTTCAAAATAAAATAATTTTTTTTCTTTTACTTAATATATAAAAACTCTTAAAATAAAGAAACATCATACAAGTATTATTTCATGGAAAAAATAATATATCCTATTTCCTTGACTCTTAAAAAAAAAAAAAAAACTTCAGATACAATATTCTTCCCTACTTCATCCTTACTTATACTTAACAAACGAAGAAAAATATAAACATAACAACTTTATTTAATGAAACCCCATTACATTTATTGAAAACTAACTATACTCTATTATACTTTACTAATAAGCTAAGAAAATGTTTGATATTATACTTTATAAAAATATAAAGACTATATCATTAGTTGATACTATACTAATAGTATACTTTTATAAAATATAAAGACTGCATCATTAATAAATTCAAGCGATTCAAGTAGAACGCCATTGGGTTGGCTATTGGGGTGGTGGTTCAGCATACATGCAAACCTTTATTTCATTTAAAAGTTGTATAGGTCTTTCATTTTCATCATAACCCTGCAAAATGCAATAAATTGAATATTAATTAAATTAATATTTAAATATAAATATAAATAGAACTAGTATTCAAATATAAATTATAAATTATGCAAACCTTTCTTTCATTTAAAAGTTGTATAGCTCTTGCATTTTCATCATAATTGTGCAAAATGCATAAATTGGATATTAATTAAATTAATATTTAAATTTAAATATAAATAGAATTAATATTCAAATATAAATTATAAATTTTCCATTTGATTAAAATTTTATAATATCATGTTTTGTGCTAAAAAATTACAAAATATTTATTCAAAGTAATAATATCGTATCTTCCCTAAAAAAATTATAAAATATTTATTCGAAGTAATATAAATGCAAAACAGATCTGAGAAGTCTTTAAAGTGAAATTAATAAAACCTTAGAAGAAATAATATAAAGCATAACCTAACTTAAATTTGATTATGAACTTATCATTATGGTCCATGCATTTAACCCATGAAAATGTATTTAAAATAAATTAATAATTATTTTTAAAAACACATTTAACTGAGTTGTTAATTATTTCGCATATCAAGTCAAATAATAAATCTTTGTAAACCTGCTTAAAAAATACACATACCAAGTCAAATGATCAATCTGAGAAAGCTGATCCGGGAATCTAGCAGCCCTTGGAAATGCTATGGTTTCTATGTAAATAAGAGAAGTAAACAGATCCGAGGCATCCCCAGATTGGTTGTGAACTACAAGCCTCTGAATTCTGTTTTGGCTAATGATACCTACTTCATTCCTCACAAAGGAGATCTAATGCGTAGGATCGCTGGAGCCAAAATATTTTCCAAGTTCGACCTCAAATCAGGATTTTGGCAAGTGGCTATTGTAGAAAAAGACAAGTTCAAAATAGCTTTCAGTGTTCCTGCACGCCATTACGAATGGAACGTAATTCCTTTCGGCCTTGAGCATGCGCCTTCTAAGTTCCAGAAGGTAATGGACTCTGTTTTTAAGCCGTATGCTGAATGGTTATTGGCTTATATAGATGATATCCTGATTTTCTCTAAAAATCTTCAAGAACATTTCAGACATTTAAAGATTTTTATGAGATTGGTAAAAAATAATGGTATGGTATTAAGCAAAAAGAAAATGGAGTTATGCCAGACAAAAATCAAGTTTTTAGGGCACACTATTGAAAACAGCCAAATTTCTTTACAATCACATGCCTTAGAATTTGCAGACAAATTTCCTGATGAAATTCTTGATAAAACACAACTGCAAAGGTTCTTAGGTTGTCTTAATTATGTAAGCAATTTTTATCCTGCATGTGCCATTGATAGATCTCTGCTCAACTAGAGATTGAGAAAGAATCCTCAGCCTTGGACAGAAGAACACTCAGCAGCAGTCCGAAAAATCAAGGCTAAGGTAAAACATCTTCCTATTATGTATGTTGCAGAAGAGTCTTATTTTAAAATTGTTGAATCAGATGCAAGCAACATAGGTTGGGGAGGTGTATTGAAGCAGCGGCCAAATGAAGAAAGCAGTAAGAAAGAAGAACAAGTTGTTCAGTATGCCTCTGGAGTATGGAGTAAAGCAGAACAAAATTACTCCACAATTGAACAAGAGGTAAAAGCAGCTTGGAATTGCATTTGCAAATTTTCAATTCATTTGGTTAAAAAGGATTTTCTACTAAGAACAGATGCACAAGATTTGGAAAAAGTGTTAACCAAGACTATCAAGAATCCTGAAGATGCCAAGTTTGCAAGATGGCAGGCCTTATTCACCAACTTTGATTTTAAAGTTGAGCATATTAAAGGAATTCATAATTGTCTGCCTGATTTCCTTAGTAGAGAATATATACAAAACATCCAGCAACAAGGACAATATGATGACCCTGAAGAAGAGGAAGAAGCACATATAATGGTCATCATTACTGAATGGGATCATGCCCATCAAAGAGAAACGCTCAGATCCATATCTGATGACGAATCATGGGCAGTCTACAGAGAAAAACCTTTCTCAAGCTCTGAAATTCTGGTTTTCAAGGCAGAGATTTATGTTTTCATGCAATGTATCTCCCTACTCAGAGATGCATGTTTTCATGCAGTGAGTGCGCGAACTTTGTCTTCTTGTTGTTGGCGGAGATAACTGCGAGTATTTCGCTCATAAGAAGCATCAAGAAACATAGGCTTCTTACCTGAGCGTGAGGTAGATGAACTGGAAGACTGCATATATGCATTGAGCAGTCTGGTCTTCAAGTCACCATCATCCATGGCTCTTATCTGGGCAAAAAATTTTAATTCATCTTCATCAGTCTAAGCCATGAGTACTTTTAACTTTCCTGAAAATTCTTCTTCAAGATTATTGTCAGAAGAAAAACCAGATTATGAGGATGAGCAATCACAATGAAAATTTTCAGAATCACTACACTGACAATATGCATGAACTTCTTCGAAATCAGATCCAGAAGAAGAAGATTCAGAACTCAAAACAGAAGAGGAAGACTCTTGGGCTTGTTGAAGGAACAACCTTTTGCATTCTTCTGTTTTATGAGAGCCACCACATCTATCACAGATGTGTTCAGATTTGACTGTGGAAGTTTGGCCTTTACCTTTGTATTTTTCCTAAGAATTCTTTCCTAATTCACTACGGGATTCTTTGGCCTGAGGACACATATTTGAAGTATGTCCAGGTTGTCCACAAATCCAGCATGAGATAGATTGCATCCTTTTCAACTTAGCATCCTTAGTATGGATGTCATGTGGCTCATAGTAATGAGTTTTTGGGGTATACTTGTAATACCATTTTCTGGAAGGCTTTGAGTATGGCTTTCTTTTGGGCTTAGAATGTCTAAGCTCAGATCTTTTCTTGGTGCTCAAATGATATGTGTAAGGCTGACTTTTCTTGTAAGTCTTTTTAGCCTTTTTCTTGGACTTTCTTCTTCTCACCAAGGGATCATCAACTATAATGCCATACTTACTGCAGAAGGAATTTGTACCAGGCAATCTATTTAGCTTGTCTATAGACTTATTGATCTTAGAACTGGTACAGAGAGTAATCAACACTTTAGTAATAGTATTGTACATTTGACCCCATGTATAAGTTTCCAGTGGCAACTGGAATGCTTCTTGCAACTTCAAAATATCTACAAGTTTGGAAGGTAAAGCTGCAAGGTAAACTTGCTTCCAAAGAAAGTTCTTTGGGCCCATCACCAGGAAGATTCTTTGAATCCAATCCCGATGGAAATCTTCAAATTGATTTATATTTCTACATTTCAGATTCATTAAGATCAAATCGTTTTGGTCTGAAATGTTTGGCTCATCTCCACAGAAATTTTGTTGGATCAATGCTGTGAGAGCACCGATCTTGTTATTGATTGCTCTGCCATTTGAATGGAATTCCACATCTCCATTCTCATCTTTGACTACCTCTGCTTCCATTTTTGCAATTAGTGCAGGAGAAGAATTTAGTTCCCACCATCTGGCTAGAGTTCCTATGAAACACAGAATCAGAGTTTTGCATGCCTCAACCTCTGACTTTCCCTCTATGCACATTAATTTATATTCTGTGATCATAAGATCCAGAACTTGTCTGATCTGTGCTGAAGATAGGTTGTCAATGTTCCATTCTTTGCGACTGGAATCAAAGAATGTTTCTCTTGGTGGAATCTTTCCAACATCATTTAAATCTGGAGGGGAATGTCTGGTATAATGAGCTTCTAAAGGTTCATATACAGGAAGGACATGACTCTCAGTCTCAGTTTCTTCAAATAGAGAGGCAACAGTGACTTTGAGTTTGGGAGACTCAGGAGCAGACTCTTTTGGTATGAGCCGGGGAAAACGCTCAATGGCCTTTTTAATAGATACAAGCTTTGCTTTGTGGAGAAAGGCTGAAGGAACTAGCTTGTCTGTTTTCTTCTTATCAACATTCTCAATCTTATCAGACATGATAGAAATAAAATGCTGTGTAGAGATAGAATTTTATATTATACAATTCTCTACTTCATCAATATTTTTTAATGATTTTAAACAAAAATCTTTTGACACAGAAGCATTATATTGCACAGAATTTAAAGCACTATTTACACCATTGATAGACACTTGGACTCGGTCTATCTGTTCTTTGACTGAGACAGCTTTAGCCATATTCTTTTCTAAACCAGTGACAACAGTGTTTGTCCAATTTATTTGTTCACTGACTGTCTGAACTCTCCTTTCTATCCCTACAAGATTTTCTTTTTGAACTAAGGGATATGCATTGGCTGAGTTTTGTCCTTTTACGAGGACAATTCCTTTGAAAGGAGGAAAGCTGGAAGAAGTTTCAACTTTATTTCCATCTATAGCTGTCCAGGTATGACTAGAGGAGGATGCAAAGTCAGTCATCAGAATCACCTCTGACTCTTTAGCCTTCTTCCATGAATAGAAAGAAATCCAGACATTTCTTTCATTCATATATTCCTTCCATTTAGAGGCTAGTCTTCTTTTCTCCTCTGTGCTGTGAGCAACAACAAACTCATCTGCCTGTGGATGTGTATGAAGATCCCAATTTAACACCTGTTTCATCCATTTCTTAGGGATCACATGTTAATCACAACCATCCATTAATGTGTAAAAATTTGTATCTCAGGGACAGATGGTTTCTTTATATCATCTGGCAGATCTTTAAACCTGCACTCAGGAATTAAATGATCTTTTTGATTTTAATATCCTACGCCATGTTTATCTCTTGGAGACTTCATATTCATAAACATCTTTGTAAGTCTGGGGTCTTCATCTTGCAGACTGGGGACTAAATGCATCATGAGGACATGCTCGTCATCATGGGGAAAAGGGATATCATAACATTTGGGATTTGGACAGGGAGTGACTGATGTAGATGGAGGAGCTTCACCTGTTCTTGGATTATGGTTCTGATGTCTGATGACCAATTCGGCAAGATGTTTTAGATTCACATACTGATGGCATTGGGGACAGTCAAATTTCAACAGTTGGAAATTTACAAGCTGAGAAAATTCAAATAATGAAATATGTTTACAACTAGAAACAACAGATGAACAAGCAGTATCTGTACAATCGGGTGGTATATACAACAGAGATTTTTGACACATCTCATTGATCCTTTTTCTGTCTATTGTAGACCTTCTAGGAAAAGAAAAAACAACATGAGACTGGTCTTCAACAATATCGACAGAAGTAATAGCTCTGGCAGAGATGGGTTTTGGGTTAGGAATGGTCCAGTGTTCTGGAAAAGAAAGTTCTTCCCATTTTATGGCTTGATGCTCAACTTTCTGATTTTTGGGGTCTATGATGACCACAACACTGGTTTTTCTTTCTTTACTGGGTGCATGTAGGATTGCGGGAGACAAAGTGCTGGTATGATGGAAACAACCTCTAGTCTGTATAGCAATATTATTTCTTTTGATATTCATATCAAATCCAGATGTTTGGATTTGAAGCTGGAGGATATCAGACAAGGTTTCATCATAAACGTACACCGAGAAATTCGGGTAGCAATCAAACCAGATTGGTCCATTTGATATTGGAGCTACAATCCCGCCTATCAGGGAGTTTGTATATTTATTATGTGTCAGATCCCGAACTGTTGCTAACACATATGTGTTTAACCCTTGATGTCTGAGGGCATGGATGCCAACACGGATGCAACCCATATGTAAAAACTTTGTTCCTACCTTTGCAGCTTCTGCTTGCAGAGTCTTAGGATCTAAGAGAGGAATGGACTGGACACAGTCAGAGTTTTCACGGACAGAACTGATGGATTCTTTTATAGAAATCCGGGTGGCTGCTTTGAGATGCCAGACACCTAGATCATTATAGAATTTATCAGGACTTATTTTTGGAAGAACCCATTTGGCAGATGGTTCTGCTTCTTCATACAAATGTTCTGATTGGTTTAACACTCTACTACTAGAACTAGCAAACATAACTCTGAGAGGGTCTTGGGTGGTCCTGTCTTGCTCTTCAAGTTCTCTAAATGCAACTGAATTTCTGAATGAGTCCATTTTAGATTCATAAAATAAAGACAGGATAATTTAAGAACTGACCTTTTTCACGAACCAGATCACACACAGTCGATTAGACTTCTAGCTCTGATACCAATTTTACTGCAGGGACCTCTCACACAGGTTTGCACTGCAAACTGCTCAACAGGCAGGCTAGCTCACTGAGTATCTTCTTGTTTCTTAAGGTTCCCTATGTGAACCCATACACGAACCTACTTTCGCTTTCACGCCTCTTTCGACCTTCTCTGCGGCTTCCCTTCGCCTTTTATCGGCCTACTCCACGTCCCTTCGCGATTTGGCGAACCTCTGGCGAACTTTCGACGAACTTGTTAAGAAGAAAATACTACCTCAGTGGACATTCATAAAGCTCAGAGTTACAGTTCTTAACATGCGGAATAAAACTTTCTCTCTCTTTATTGATTTCAAAAGGATTTACATCAGAGATCAGATTACAAGACTCATATAGATCTCTTTCTAGAGATAGACTGCAGTGGAATTTACCAGATTTGCTACTCAGTAAATGAGCGAGCGATATTGGAGGCTTCCTGGCCAGATGCAGACTCTATCTCAGAGTTCTGAATAGAACACACAATACATAAAAAGACTTTACAGACACAAATTATGGATCTCGCCACTTTAGATTCTTGCCTATGCCGAGCACATAGACATGCAGGCTAGTAAGATCCCTTATGGACTTGAGTCTTAGCACCGTGATGCAAGCAGATCGCGAGACTTCGCGCAGATGCAGAGCAGGGAGCTTCGGCTCGACTCAAACTCAAAACACAAATGACTCTAGACTCTAGACTCTCCGAAATCGAATGCTTGATGAATGAACCTTACCCTCCTTATATAGGAAATGAGGGGGGACAAACAATTCAATCGGTCCGTCGGATTATTGACACGTGGAGGAGAATCATGGCTTTCGGGTAACACCGAAGTGACATTCGCACCGAGATTCGTCTGTCCGACCTAACATGTGAAGTGTGTGGAATACACTATGGATGCCTTTTATGTACAAGGCCCACGAGGAAACATTCATCATTAATATACACGGAGGATGCTTTTTCAAACAGGTGAAAAGCCCTCGGGAAAAACCCTATCACTGTAAACCCGTGACTGAGTACCACTACATAGTGGATGCTTTTGGTTTAGTAGAGCCCACTAGAACCGCTTGTACTGGGTCCTGCAGGATCTTCAAGGATTTTGATGTCTGGGAATCTAAGGTTTGGGTAGATATGATCGTCCCAAGCTTTTGTGTGGATCCGGCGGACTTTCATAGGTTTGTTAAAAATTATCTGGTGTTTTATTTTAGTTAATACGAGCCACTGAAGATGCATACTCTTTTGAAATTCAAAGACTGAATTGATCAGTCTGTATTCTAGCTGGCTCATTACTCTGACTGTCTGACAAGGAGTGTGGAAACATTCTCCTATCGGACTTTCCAGACATGTATTACATCGACTTTGAAAGTAAGATTCATAGAAATATGGATCCATACTGTAAGAACTCAAGCCATACATAAACCACCAGTATTCTAACCATGGAGGACTTCGGCCCGCATGATTTATCCAGGTTGGCCCGAATTTGAGCTTGGTGTAATGTGTCTCATTATGACCATCTTTGTTCAATAGATTCCACCAGTGTTTCTTATAACCTGCAAAATTGTACACAGTGTCAGGAAAAATGAGATCAGGGTTATTACCTGGCCATGTAAAGAATCTTTCTGTATTATTCCAACAAGGACACTGTGTTCTGTTGATTGTATAGGATTTGTATTAGATTCTTGTCCTATCGCTGCCGCCAGTACAAATAACAACGAGGTCACAAAAATCTTGAGATAAAAATCTCTGAGCTTCTTCTGAAGCTACCATGCTACTAGAATACATCATATCATGGATCCATCTGCTTCCTTTTGGATGTGCTTTTCTCTCTGGCACCAGATGTAGGATGTCTGAATGGATTTGTAGATCTGCATCTAATACCTGAGTATTACGAAGTTGCCACGTAGGTCTCCATTTTTCTCTGTAGACTGCCCATGATTCGTCATTAGATATGGATCTGAGCGTTTCTCTTTGATGGGCATGATCCCATTCAGTAATGATGACCATTACATGTGCTTCTTCCTCTTCTTCAGGGTCATCATATTGTTCTTATTGTTGGATGTTTTGTATATATTCTCTACTAAGGAAATCGGGCAAACAATTATGAATTCCTTTAATATGCTCAACTTTAAAATCAAAGTTGGTGAATAAGGCCTGCCATCTTGCAAACTTGGCGTCTTCAGGATTCTTGATAGTCTTGGTTAACACTTTTTCCAAAGCTTGTGCATCTGTTCTTAGTAGAAAATCCTTATTAACCAAATGAATTGAAAATTTGCAAATGCAATTCCAAGCTGCTTTTACCTCTTGTTCAATTGTGGAGTAATTTTGTTCTGCTTTACTCCATACTCCAGAGGCATACTGAACAACTTGTTCTTATTTCTTACTACTTTCTTCATTTTGCCGCCGCTTCAATACACCTCCCCAACCTATGTTGCTTGCATCTGATTCAACAATTTTAAAATAAGACTCTTCTGCAACATACATAATAGGAAGATGTTTTACCTTAGCCTTGATTTTTCGGACTGCTGCTGAGTGTTCTTCTGTCCAAGGCCGAGGATTCTTTCTCAATCTCTGGTTGAGCAGAGATCTATCAATGGCACATGCAGGATAAAAATTTCTTACATAATTAAGACAACCTAAGAACCTTTGCAGTTGTGTTTTTATCAAGAATTTCATCAGGAAATTTGTCTGCAAATTCTAAGGCATGTGACTGTAAAGCAATTTGGCCGTTTTCAATAGTGTGCCCTAAAAACTTGATTTTTGTCTGGCATAACTCCATTTTCTTTTTGCTTAATACCAGACCATTATTTTTGACCAATCTCATAAAAATCTTTAAATGTCTGAATTGTTCTTGAATATTTTTAGAGAAAATCAAGATATCATCTATATAAGCCAATAACCATTCAGCATATGGCTTAAAAATAGAGTTCATTACCTTCTGGAACTTAGAAGGCGCATGCTTAAGGCCGAAAGGCATTACGTTCCATTTGTAATGGCCTGCAGGAACACTGAAAGCTGTTTTGAACTTGTCTTTTTCTGCAATAGCCACTTTCCAAAATCTTGATTTGAGGTCGAACTTGGAAAATATTTTGGCTCCAGCGATCCTACGCATTAGATCTCCTTTGTGAGGAATGGGGTAGGTATCATTAGCCAAAACAGAATTCAGAGGCTTGTAGTTCACAACCAATCTGGGGATGCCTCGGATCTGTTCACTTCTCTTATTTACATAGAAACCATAGCAGTTCCAAGGGCTGCTAGATTCCCGGATCAACTTTCTCTAGAGAAGCTGATTTATTTACGGACTAGGAAGCATACAAAAAAACATGTTTGATTGTATTAATAATGTGCATTTTTCAAAGATAGATATCCCAAGTCAAATAATTACTAAATAACGCGCTAGAGAGTACCAAGTACTTACATCGTGTACAAATTTTTGCAGAGCCTTCACTTGGTCCTCTAATACTATCTTTATCTGCACATGGATTAGTAAAAAAGTGTTAGGTCACATGATCGATACCCATGGAGGCAGATTTGTGTTTCGAGGATAACGAAAAGGGCAATAATAAAAATACCTGGTCAATCACGGTCCGAATGACTCCCTCGGTGCAAGCAGGGGTGGTCAGAGATCCCATGTACCTGTAATATTTACTGCTATTGCCCAATATTGGCATTTAAGGTTGCTGAGAAAACAAAACATTCTAATATCTTGCTGTGTTTGAGAGTTTTGCACATAACTATTGTCATTGCCCAATTTGTTCCCTTAGCGGCATTTAACATTCGATAGAGTCCTACTGAGATTTTCTTTCAAGGGTATATAGTAAATTTAGAAATGGATAAAACCTTTGAAATATCACATTCTCCCTACAGAAAACTATAATGGCGATTTTTTCAAAAAAATGCTGTTGGATATTTGCACAAAAGGAGAGGCATTCTGCGACCTTTGGTTACCTATGTGTGATTACCTTTGTTAACCTACAAATCCATTGGGATTCGGAGGCTGGCTATTACAGTCATTGTAGTAGGAAGGCAAATCAGAATTCTACAGGTTTCTCTAGTTGGGTTTTGTGTTCGGTGGTTCTGCACGGGAAAACTATTATTTCAGAGACGTAGATGGTGATTTATGGGATTTGCAGGAAAGTTTCCAATTAGTTTTAAGCTGGTTTTCAATTAGTTTACATTTCTATTAACAATCAAATTAAAAAATTTCTATAATCAAAATTAATTTCCATTCCATGTGTTACAATTTCCATTTCATGTACTAGTTTTCAATTAGTTTCAAGCTGGATTGCAATTAGTTTCCATTTCTAACGCTACACAGATCCAATAATGGACAATGTGCCAGTTGTTTACTTGAATCAACAATAGAAAATAAAAAAGTCGACTATGTTGTGGGTGGAATGATTCAAAAGTAAACACCTTTGGTGTAAAAATAATCTTGCACCCGACATCATCCCTTGAAATTCACAAGATAACACAAACGTGTTCTCGAGGTGATTGAGATTGGATCTCCATGAAACAAAGATTGCTTGATTTCCCATTTGAACACAGTTTCCTTGATTTATTACTTTTTGGATTTTAATAATACTATAGAGTGTTTTAATATACAAAAGATAATTTTAGAAAAAATTAAATGAAGATCATACATGTATTTTTTTCTTCTATTCATTATTATTCAAAATTTGTAAATTGTGAAAACCGTTTATGAAGATCATGCATGTATTTTTTTTTCTTCTGTTCATTATTATTCAAAATTTGTAAATTGTGAAAATCGTCTAGGTCCCTGTTTAGTAATTTTTTAGTAATTATGCTTTGCAAAAATGGTTGAATCAGTGGATATGTATTGTGAAGTTTTGGAAAAAAATTAGTATTTTTAAATATAATTCTATACACTGTTAGTTTTTGTAGCATCAAATGTATTTTAGTCATGAAATTTGGTTGAGATGCTAAAATATATGAGATCTCCATAAGTCAAAAATCAATTTTGGAAATGCCACCTAGAGATGCCTTGATTAAATTATTAACCTATTTTTTAATGTTTCCTAAGTCTAAACTTAGAAAAAATGGTTAATTAATCAAAATTATTAAATTCAATGTGAGAATTCTCTAGAAACTAACACAAATCGACAGAGAATTAATCTGGGCCCTTGATTAAATTCTAATATTGGTCGTTGATGCTCCAACAATGGATTATAAGAATAAGTTGATGGGTAGATAGAGAAAACACCAGTGGAAATACACTAGAGACACTTGAGCAATTCGATTTCCATAGAGTAACCGCAGTTGCCATAAATCGAAGCAGAGATAGTGAGGGGAAGGGACAATGATCCAGAGGAAGTTTTATAGATCTGAAGAGGCAACGATAAGTGACAGAAGTGATGCACGTAGAATTACTGCAGGGACTGCACAATAGCTGAAGAAAAGCAGTTCGATTTAGCTCGGGAGGAAGACAATTAAGCTTCCAGAGGTTAGGAAAGTCTTCATGAGCTCCAGAGAGTCACTTATAGTAGTGGAAACAAGCTATACAACTTGCCAAGAGGCATATTCGAGCCACACGTACTAGAGGTAGCACAAGGACTGCGCAGAGGGCCTACGCTAGGGTTTGAACTACCAATTTTTCTGGAGGAGCGAGTGTCGGGATTGCTTGTAGGGTGAGGGAATTTTATCTCTGAACTATTTGTTGGATAGTTGTTTGGATTGCCAGTTGGGCATCCATAGATTGTACACAGTTTTCATTGCTGCTTAATAATATAAAACCCTCAACTGTTGCACCAATTTTCCCAAGTTGGGTTTTTCTGGGGATATTTGTCCAAAAATAACTATGTAAATTTTATGTGTGCATGTGCTAGATTTTCTCAGTTTCCAACATTACTTTATTCCGCAGTTTAATTGTGAAAATCAGTGTGAATTATTTTATATTTGTCGTAAAAAATGCAAATAAATTGTTGAATAAATTAACAATTAGGAAAATAATCTCCAGTTGCTATGATAGATGAAACTTTCACATTGTCTCAGAGCACGAGTGATCAGCGGGGAAGCTCAGAGGTGGAAGAGAGAATTTCACTGTTCAGAGGGAGTAGTAGGCAAAAAATATTAGAGGCTGCACAATATCTAGAAAGACAAATCAAATTGTTGGGGCAAGGGTTTGATTTTCAGTTGTAGGGTGGAAGAAAATTTGATTTTCCTAGAATAGTGATTCCATTAGTTAGAGCGAGCAAAAATAACTCATATTTTCACTGAGAAGATTCCTTGGTTGGACATAGAGGGTTTTGCAACAAAGGTAACCCGCATCAGGTGGAAGAGAAAAAAAAACAGAAAAGAGGGACAAATTATCTCAGGGAACTTTGAGTTTCAGAAGTTCAATTTTCCAAGGAAAATTGGGAGTGGTAGCTAGCAGATCTTCGCATTTTAAAAGGGAGTGCGAATAGCAAATAAAAAACCAAGTAGAGGAAAACAAGGAGTTTTCGACTAGATCAGAGATGGCCACAACATGGCTTAGAGATCATGATAGGTTGGAGGGAGACTCCAACTATGTCATCTAAAAGGCTAGGATTTCATTCCTTCTAGAAGAATATGGCCTGAAAGCCTACATAGATAATGTGGTAATAGTTCCCCAGGACCCCAATCATCTCAAAGAGTATAGAAAATAAATGACGAAGGTGAAGTAGCTGATCTTGGATGGAGTCCAAGATCATATAATCTCACACATCACTGGCAAAGGTACTGCCATAGAGATGTGGGATGCTCTCTCCACACTATATCAAGGTTCTTTTGGGCAGTGAAAGATATTTCTATATGAGAAGCTCATGTGCATCATGATGCAGAAGGGTGCATAGATCCCTTCCTCACAAGGATTTAGAAGGTTCAAGATCAGCTAGCAGTAGTTGGGGAGACACCCCAACCCACAAAGCTTGTACGATTGGCACTAAATAGTGTCTCCGAGGACTGGAAAGTGTTTTTCCATAACATATTGGGCAGAGACACTTTGCTAAGAAGGGATAGGACATGGGCCGATTTGCAGCAAGAGAAGTTGCGGCGAGCTCTATTAAAGAGTACCATCAACGAAAACAACAACAAGGGGCTGAAAACTGAGGAGGAGAATGTGACCCTAACATTTAAGGGTCCCAGTTAGGGGAAGGGGGAGCAGAAGAAGAAGAAGGAGAAGAAGGAACTATCAAATGTTAAGTGCTTTAGATGTGGTGAGCTTGGTCACTACAATACTTAATGTCCTCTCAGGAAGAAGGACAAGCAGGAGAAGTAAGGCCAAGCAACAACGTCCATGGAGATTGAAAAGTTGTTATCTAGGCTAGAGGAAGAGTTTTCTATGTTTGAATATATACCTCTAGGAGTGAGGTGGGGTGATTTGGTGTTGTAGCCCCAGAGAGCTACGAAGATGAGCAAGGTCCTTGAGAAATCCATATCATGGATCATTACTTGGCTACGAGGGCCCAAAATATTCATTAGTAGGATGGATCAGTGGCAGTTGATGCAGTCATAATCAGAGTGAAAATTTCAGACTAGTGATAGTGAGGTGTTGGGGAGTGCAGTGCAAAGTGGCACAATGCAAATTCAACAAAAACACAAATTCTTTAGTGATAGTGCATAGGCTAGTAGCAGTTAGAACTCAGGAAATAGATGCATCATACTGAGAAAAGTTGATTTAGTATTCTGGATGCTTCTTAGTTGCATTAGTTGCACTAGAAACAACAACATATGAGAGGGATATATAGTGTAGATGCAGTGCTGGAAACAATATAGCAGCAACGCAGATGCAACATCAGAGTTGTGCAGTAGTTGATGGGCAGTGGCAGGAAGTCATATTGGCCATACATCAACATCATGATAGAGGATGATACCAAGACAGAGTGTTGTGGCAAGGTGTGCACCACTAGAACAGATTCCTCACTATGAGGGAGCATTATTGTTTGTAGCATCGAATGTGTTCTAGTCATAAAACTTGGTGGAGAGACTAGAATACATGAGATCTCCATAACCCAAGAATAGTTTTTGGAAATTCCACCTAGAGATGACCTAATTATATTATTAACCTATTTTTTAATGTTTCCTAAGTCTAAATTTAGGAAAATTGGTTAATTAATCAGAATTAATTAAGTCAAGGTGAAAATAATCTAGAAACTCACCAGATCACTAGGGAGTTAATCTGAGCCCTTGATTAAGTTCGAATCTTGGGCATTGGTTCTCCAACAGTGGATCATAAGAATAATTCGATGGGTAGATGGAGAACACACTACTTAGATACACTAGAGACACTTGAGAAGTTCGATTTCCTTGGCAGATCGATTTCTAGAGAGCCGCGACATTTGCTGGAGAGCCAAATATCAAAGCGAAGACAGTAAGGGGCAGGGACAATGATCCAGAGGATTTTTTCTAGAACCGACGATGCATCATAAAGTGACATAATTGATCCACACAGAATTAGCGTAGGGATTGCGCCATAGCTAAAGCAGAGAAATTAAAATTACCTTAGGAGGAAGTCGATTCAACTTCCAGAGGCTGGGAAAGTCTTCTTGAGGTTTGGAGAGTCACTTGTAGCAGCAGAGAAATTCTATCCGATTAGATCAGAGGCAGATTAGAGCCACGCATGTGAGAGGTAGCACAAATACTGTGCAAAGGGTCTATGCTGGGGTTTGGACGACCAATTTTTCTGAAGGAGCCAATGCCGAGATTGGTTGTGGTGTGAGATAATTTTCTCTCTAAATTATTTATGTTAGATACTTGCTATTTGGATTTCCAGTTGGGCATCCATAGATTGTACTCAAATTTCACTGCTTCTTAATAATATAAAAATCTCAGCTGCTGCATCGGTTTTTCCAAGTTGAGATTTTCCAGAGACATTTGCCCACAAATAACTGTGTAAATTTTATGTATGTGTGTGCTAGATTTTCTCAATTTCCAGCGCTATTTTCTTCCCCAAATTTGTGTTTTCAACAAACAGACATTAAAGTGGACGAAAAAGATTTTCGGTCGAATTTTAATAAAAGTTTGACTGATTTTTTTTCAAAGTTTGGTTGAAAAACTGCCCATATTTTCTATCAGCTGAAAAAGTAAAATGATGCGACCCTCCGAAAAATTCTTTTAGCTGAACGCTATAAATAAAGTGAACCGAAACATTATTTTCACATTCACATTCCTCATTTGGGTTGAATTTTTAAAGTGGATTTTTTTGGGCTGATTTTGTAAAGTAGACTTTTTTGGGCTGAATTTTTAAAGTAAATCTTGGGTTGAATTTTCAAAGAGAGTTTTTTTGTGCTGAATTTTTAAAGTGAGTTTTTCTGGGTTGAATTTTTAAAGAGAGTTTTTTTTGCTGGATTTTAAAATTGTGTTTTTTTGCTAGATTTTGAAATTGATTTTTTTTTGTTTTATTTTAAAAATATACATAGATTGAATTATAGTGAGAAATCAAAGAAATTTCAAGAGAAAATATGATCGAACAAGAGACAAAAAGGCTCATAGAGAATACTCGAAAACTATTACAAAAGAAAGAAAAAAATTGCTTAAATATTGAAAGAGAAAATCAATCTCAACAAGAAGTTGATGCATATATGTAAATGTAAATATTATAAATGATTTAAAATTTAATAGTATATTGTGAAATTTAATTTTTATTTGATGATCTAATTTGAAAAATGTTTTGCAATGTAAACAAAGAGAGATTTTCCTCATAACATTGATGATGAGATTGAAAATGTTGAAAGACAAAGTGAAAATGGTAATGAACCAATGGCTGATGATTTTATTGAAGATGTTGAAAGACAAAGTGAAAAAGATAATGAACTAATGATTGATGATGTTGTTGAAGATGTTGAAAGAGATTCAAGTAGAGAAGTTGAATCACCGTTTCGTATATATATACATGCCATGTGTACTAGTGAAATTATACATATATAATTTAATTAGTTTCAATTTCATTAAAACTATATTTTTTAATTTAATTATTTAATGTATACTTATACCCATTTACGTTAAATTATCATATGTACAGAAGAAATCAATATTGGTGTTGAAATGTTAAAAACTATTGACATTAGCACATATGGAGATAAAAAAGCTGACCATGTTATACGATATTGTGTTAAGCTCATTATCAATAAGTTCAAAGATGAAAATGTGATATTTCAAGCTCAAATTTTGAGAGGTCTCTTAACATCAAAGAAATTAAAAGAAGCTACAACACTATTGGGTATTTGAAAATCAATGAAAGATAAAAAGGTGAAGGAAATTGTGATTCAAAATATAAATAGTGCTCTAAAAACAATTGGAAGTGTTGAAAAATCAATAAGAAAATGTGTCTAATTTATTTTTCCCTTAAATAAATTGGACAATAAATTGTAATCTTATCTCATAACAACTTGTATTAGTTAAATAAGTCAAAAAAAACTGAGTAAGCTCAAGAATTTTGAGTTGAGGGTCAAAGTTGAGGCATGTAGAGTGATTCTGTTATTTTGGGTGTTCAGTTGTAGTTAATGCACTAGTGTGGTGTGAGTGTAATAAGCTAACTCAAATTAATTGAGTTAAAATCATTTTAACTAGTTCTAACTGAGTGATGAGCTAGTGAGAGGTCCAGTGAATTAAATTATATTTACTTCACAAGTAGTGATCAATCAGATAATTGATTATTCACTATTATTAGCTGCATGCATGTCAATTCTGATGAAGACCTAGTTGAAATAAAGGTTAAAGGGAATATAACTATCAGTTGTATTATTAGCAAATTGTTTGGGTGCAGTTATAAAGCCATAGGTGCCCATGATGGATTGCGCAATCAAGGAAGGTTGGAATTCCTATTTAATAGGGATTTGTTTTCCTAGGAATTGCGTGAGCAAGGAAAGCTGGAGGAAGGCAAGGAATTGGCTATGTGTTTGTCCAATTTTTCCTAGATCATTGTGAGATGATTGGTAGAGTGGATGAGATTATTGTGAGCAAGAATGAATTGTATTGTTTCATGATTCCATGGCTTATTATAAAATAGAGATAGAGGGGTTTTGAGTAGTTACTTTCCCCAGGAAATATCTTGTGTTGTGCAGTTGATTTACTTCTTTATCTTACTTGCATGTGATTGAGCGATCGTGTTTTATATTCCGCAAATATTGTAGAAGGATTCAATATCTTGTTTTAGTACAGTACATGATAAAGTTGAATCCATTGGTATAATTTCAGCATGGTATTAGAGCGCCAGGAATCACAATATTGGAGAAGAAATTGAGTTTGTGTTGAACAATATTCAAATTTGTAGATACATTCTTTGGAGCTAGCAGCTGACCAGGATGGCTTTCACTGGCTTGAGATTCGAATATGCACTCGAGGAAATTCTAACTATATTGCATGGAAGGACAGGATGGAGACAGTATTGGAGGATAATGGGTTGAAGGAGTTCATGGACACTGATATCCTGAACCCAATCAGGAAGATGCTACACAACAT
Organism: Pinus albicaulis; assembly: GCA_034641835.2. Lineage (NCBI taxonomy): Eukaryota > Viridiplantae > Streptophyta > Pinopsida > Pinales > Pinaceae > Pinus > Pinus albicaulis. The sequence goes on along the minus strand of CM076569.1, from coordinate 664,846,838 downwards.
GAAGCATGGAGGAAGAATTTTGCAAAGTCGAGGAGGATATTATTAGAGAGAGTTTAAGGTCATATTGTCTCGAGCCTCCATGGAAAGGAAACTCCATGTTCTATGTGGAAGGCCTTGACAGATCTGTTTCAATGCAACAGTGACCACAAAAAATTGGCACTCAAGGACAAGCTCAGGAAAATCAAAATGAAGAAGGGCGAAACAATCCATAAATACTTGACCAAGTTCACTCAATGTTGAGGCGAGCTTGGAAGTGTTGGGATTACTATAGCTGATGATGACTTGGCGAGCCTAACACTTATAGGCCTTCCCAAGAGTTGCATAGTTACCAAGACGCTATGAATAGTAGGGAGCAATTACCAAAGTGGGAGTGACTATGGTAAGATTTGGTACAAGGAGAGTTTCAACGGAATACTGGTTACAGATCCTCATCCAAGACTGATGATGAAAATTATGCCTTGGTTGGTAAGACAAAGAAGGGGAAAGGAAATAATTCCTATTCCAAATCCGACATTGGCAAAGAAGGCAATAAGTGAGACATGTCGATGTTTCAATTGTCATGATTATGGACACTATGCCACAAATTGTACATAAAAGAAGAAGAACAACAAGAAGGATCTAGGAGCTGAAGTGGGTGAATATTTGGCTTAACAGTTTGAGTTGTACTTCTCTCTCATCGCATGCATGGTGTCAACTGTAATGGGATCTATGTGGTACTAAGATAGTGGAGCATATTTCCACATGACTGGCAACAAAGAACTATTTAGTAGCTTGGAGGAGAAGGATCTTTAGATGCACATTGAGATGGGTGATCACGGGAGGTATAACGCTACTGGGATTGGTACAGTTACTTTCCAGAGAGAGTCAGGTAAGCCTTTCATATTAAAATATGTCATGCATGTACCATGTTTGAAAAATAATTTAGTTTACGTTGCTATGTTGGAGGATCTTGGATATGATTTTGTTTTTAGAGAAGGAAAGGCGTTCCTTCGTCACAAAGCCATAGGACAGGTAAAGAAGATTAGGGTTCGCGTGAAGAACCTCTACAAACTTGATGTAGATGCTTGTGCAACATTGAGTAGTAAAGAAGATGAGGTGGTAAGCCGAGATACTGGTGAGTTATGGCATAGGAGGTTGGGTCATCTACACCACAGTGCTTTGAGGATCATGCAACATATTTCTATAGGGCTTCCAAAGGGTACACTTGCGCAGAGAGACACATGAAAGGGATGTACTATGGGGAAGTATACAAAGGCCGCCTTTCATGAGAAGGAGAACCGAGAAACGGTAATCCTTGAGAGAGTTCACTCATACATGTGTGGACTATTCTCAACAACTTCTACAACAAAGCACATGTATTATGTGATTTTTTTTGATGATTTTTCTAAAAAGTGTTGAATCTTCTTCATGTAGAAGAAAGATCAGACGTTCTCCAAGTTTTGTGAGTTCAAAGCACTAGTAGAGAAAGATACAAGGAAGAAGGTGAAGTCTCTAAGGAGCGAAAATGGTGGTGATTATATCTGTAATGAATTCAAGAAATTCTGTGCCAAAGAAGGAATTCAGAGAGAATTGATTTCACCTCATAACCCACAACATAATGGAGTTGCAGAAAGAAAGAATAGAAAAATTGTGGGAGTAGCATGAGCTATGTTACATGATCAAGGCCTATCGTTGCATCTTGTGGGTAGAGGAATGCAACACAATGGTATTTGTGCAGAGCTGTAGTCTTCATTAGATACTTGGCATGAGTACACGAGAGGAGGATTTTTCAAGTAAGAAATCAGATGTTTCATATTTTAAAATTTTTGGATCATCTGTTTATTTCCATGAGACCAAAGATGCCAGGAAGAATCTAGAGCCAACAACAGAGGTTGGGATATTTTTGGGGTACATTGATACTCCCCAAAACTATCGGGTGTATTTTCCGACAAACAAGATGACAATTGTCAGGAGAGATATAAAATTTTATGAGGAGAAAGCCATGTGATTGTCCCTTGAGAGGGAGCTTAACTTGCATGCAGAGGAGGAACTCTTAGTTCCAAAGGATAAACCTCAGGATGTGGAGCAGCCACATGCAAAGAAAAAAAGAGTGGCATAAACTACTCATGCAGAGCCATCCACCAGAAATGGTAGGAACCGCACCAGAGAGGCTGATAGATAAATGCTAGTTGCGATAGAGAATGTAGGTGCACCTACATCACAACGTAGGTAGATAAGGCCTTGAAATAGGTAAACGGATACATGGCTCTTATGAGCGAGTGTATTGTGACTGAACCGTCCTCTTTTGAGGAAGCAGTGCAACAACCAGTATAGGTTGATGCCATGGTTGAGGAGTATGACTCCATTATTAGAAATAGTGCATGGGAAGTGGTCCCAAGACCAGTGGGGAAGTCAGTAGTTGGATCCAGGTGGATCTATAAGGTGAAGCAAGTAGCGGATGGGAGTGTGGAGAAATACAAGGATAGATTTGTGGCCAGAGGATTCTCACAGGTGGAAGGGATTGATTATGAGGAGACTTTTGCATCGGTTGCAAGGTAATCATCGATTAGATCCATCCTTGCACTCTTAGTGCAGATGGGGTGGCAGATTCATCAGACAGATGTAAAGATAACCTTTCTCAATGGATTTATTGAGGAATAAGTATACATTGAGCATCTAGAAGGTTTTGAGACCTTTGACAGGGATTCGCATGTGTGCAAACTCAAGAGAGCACTGTATGGGCTGAAGTAAGCACCTTGTGCTTGGTACACTAGGATCGACAGTTATTTCATTGGGTTGGGCTTCACAAAGAGTGAAGCGGATGAGAACCTATATCATATTGTTGTTGATGGTAAGATTTTGATTATTGTACTTTATGTTGCTGATATGATATTGACAGGTGATGAGTAGCTCATAACTTATTACGAAGAGGATCTTGCAAGAGAGTTTGAGATGAAGGACATGGGGCTCTTGCACTATTTCCTGTGCGTGGAAATATGGAAAAGATATGGGGAGCTATTTTTATCTCAGGGAAAGCGTTCCAAGGAGATTCTGAGGAAGTTCCACATGGAGGGCAACAAACCCATGGAGACTCCTCTTGCAGGAAACTAGAGGAACGAGGATGCTACTTCAAGTGAGGTAGTGGATTCTACTATTTACAGGCAACTTGTGGCTTCACTTATGTAGTTGGTGAACACATGACCAGGCATATGCTACGCAGTTAACCAACTTATTCAAGTTATGGTTAAGCCTATCAAGCTCTTTTGGAAGGCAGGGAAGCATGTTTTGAGATATCTCAGGGGCACTATAGAGTATGGATTATGGTAGAGATAGACGGAGGGAGTGAAGCTTCAAGGCTTCACCGATGTAGATTTGGAAGACAGTCCATCAGATAAGAAGAACACATTAGGGGGCATATTCAGCATAGGATCAACAACAATTTCTTGGTACAACAGGAAGCAGAGATCAATTGCACTCAGTTTAGCCGAGTCAGAATACATGTCAGCTAGTCAGGCAACATGCGAGGCCATCTGGATGAGGGAGATACTTGTTGGTTTGTTTGGTCATCATATGGATCCGACAGTTACATTGTGATAATTAGAGTTGCATAAAACTCTTGGTTAATCCAATATTCCATGACAGATCCAAGGATATTGATATCCCGTACCACCATCTCAGAGATTGCGTTCAAAGGCGCATTATGTTGTTGCAGTGCATTCCCACGGAGGATCAGGATGCAGACATCTTGACAAAGGCACCGAAGAGGAGCGAATTCGAATACCACAGAGGCAGGATCAGGGTAGCTGATAATCACTTTCTTGTTGAGAGGGAGTGTTGAAAAATCAACAAGAAAATGCGTGTATAGTTTATTTTTCTCTTAAACAAATTGGACAATAAATTGTAATCTTATCTCATAACAACTTGTATTAATTAAATAAGTCAAAATGATTAATTTATCTCAATAATTTCGTGTTGAGGATCAAAGGTGAGGCATGTAGAGTGATTTTATTAATTTGGGGGTCCAGTTACAGTTAATGCACTAGTGTGGTGTGAGTGTAATAAGTTAACTCAAATTAATTGAGTTAAAATTAGTTTAACTAGTTCTACGTGAGTGATGAGCTAATGAGAGGATCAATGAATTAAATTAGATTTAATTTACAAGTAGTGATCAATTAGATAACTGATGATTCACTATTATTAGCTACATGCATGTCAATTCTGATGAAGAGCCAATTGAGACAAAGGTTAAAGGGAAGATAACTATCAGTTGTATTATTAGAAAATTTGTCGAGTGCAGTTATAAAGCCATAGGATTCCCATGATGGATTGCACAATCAAGGAAGGTTGGAATTCCTATTTAATAGGGATTTATTTTCCTAGGAATTGCATGAGCAAGGCAAGCTTGAGGAAGGCAAGGAATTGGCTATGTGTTTGTCCAATTTTTCCTAGATGAGCGTGAGACGATTGGTAGAGTGCATGAGATTTTTGTGAGCAAGAATGCATGCATTATTTCATGATTCATTGGCTTATTATAAAATAGAGATAGAGGAATTTTGAGAAGTTGCTTTCCCCATGAAATATCTTGTGTTGTGCGATTTATTTACTTCTTTCTCTTACTTGCATGTGATTGAGCGATCGTGGTTTATATTCCGCAAATATTGTAGAAGGATTGAATATCTTGTTTTAGTACATTACATGATGGGATTGAATCCATTGGTATAATTTATACAGAAAGATCTAGAAAGAAAAGTGATATATATGCATGTAGAGTAATAAAATTGCTAGTGGTTTGATCAAGTACTAAATAAAATTGTTTGGTAAAATCTATGGCAAAAGCATTAGGGACCTCACAAAAAATGTTGCACAAACATGGAAATTTCAATTGCAAATATATGAAAATGATGGGCTTTCTTGTTGGATAGTTATTTGTAGGCAACCATACAAAGATAGACTTGGAGAAGATGTTAAAAAAACAATATATGAATATTGAATGAAAAAATCGCATGTTTCACCAAAAACAAGGGATTTGATGTGACGAAGAATAACATGAAATCAGTACGAAGAAAATGAAAAACATATCTTGGACACCGCTCAGATAGAGTTGTTCAATAAGTTCATATAAGAGAATTATGGAATTAATGTCTCAATTAGTACTTCTGTGCAAAAAAAACCATGGTAAGTTAAACCTATCACTGTACGCGACACTTGTTGTTTTCGTTATCACGTGGAATTTCAATTATATTATGACACCTTCCTTAATTTTGGTAAAACATTTTGGAAAAATTCACCTCCTCCCTCTAATATCCATGGTTTCATATCCCAAATTTTATGTGTAAGAGAAATTCATGAATTATTTTACCAAAAGAAATATGTTGGTGGTAAAAAATGTGATCGTTGTGGAAATTTGAATTTATTTCACAACACATATCCTATTGATATAAATGAGCAATCATTGTCCAACATAAAAGTGAAATGGAAGAGATATGAATATATTCATATATTGATTGGTTCACCTAGTAGTACAAGTGATAAAATGATTAATTTACAAGAAGAATAAATTTTTGTGATAGATTTTTTGAAGAAGTTTGAGACAAAATTTATAAATACACCAAGCATTCTCATAGAGATTGACAACAGAATCTGCAATTCAAAAAATACAGTGAATTTTTTCAACTAGGGACCATTTTGTCAATAGTTGATTTTGCAGAAAATTACACATTTGTTGCACAAAATGAAATACAGAGTGAGTATTATCATTCTGACCAAGTCTCTTCGCTTTTCCATGTTCTGTATAGACATGATGAAAAAAATGTTGATCAAATAGAAAGCACTAGTGAGAATTGACATGTTATTAAAGAATATCTCTTTTATATCAGCGATGATTGTACACATGATACACATTTTGTACAACATTTCTTTGATAAGATTTATGACTAATTGAAAGGTCATGGAATAAAATTCAATGAACACTGGATATGGTGAGATGGATGTGTAGGTCAATTCAAATCTTCATGATCATTCTTTTAGTTGTGTCGTCTTCATATGAAAACCAACATTAAACATTGTTGGAAGTTATTTAAGACTCGTCATGGAAAAGGAGAACATGGTGGTGCAGGGGCATGTATAAAACAAACATTTCGAAGATATCAAATGGACCACTCTACAAACCGACTTGTCTCAGTTGAACAAGTTGATTAATGGTGCATTGCTGCACTAAGTCATGAGACTAACCCATCAAGGGAGGTACACATGTATGTACATATATACACATTTTAACTCAAGTATATATTTTTAATATATATGATAATTTTTATTAATTTTCTAATTTTAAACATTTATAAATTATATAATTTAAAATAATATCGTGCAGTGATTATCTTTGAGATATATATATATATAGTATTTTAAATAACATATTTAAATTCTTGTTTGAATTTACTATAGTTTTTTTTGGCATAATGGAATCCAAGATGTAGATAGATCGATTAAATATGAAGCTGAAATAGTAAAAGGGGCTAAAAAGTTTCATTCAATTAAATAAAAGGAGTACCAAAATGTGTTTACATTTGATAAAAGAAATTAATCTTGTTTTTGTCTTGTTTGCATATAGGACACACAATTCAATGAAGTTTGTGAAAACAATATGTATGTAAAAGCTTGGAAGCATACAAAACTAAATACAAAGGGGAAAATTTTGGTTGCAAGCTTCGAAGAGATGGATTCAGAGTAGACTATAGTGTCATCTGAAGGTGATCAAGTTTCTGATTTTGTTAGAGAAAGTAACAATTCAATTGCTTTCAAAGTATATATATATATATATATATATATATATATATATATATATATATATATGTCTGTGTGTGTGTGTGTTTTTAAGATCATTGTGTATAAGCATCTAGATAATAATTAAAATATAGATCTAAATAGATAATAAAATAATGTCCATGTTGATAACTAATTTCTTGTTAATTAAGATATTAATTTACGCTTGTTTTACTGTGCATGATATATTTTTGCTGTAGTTGCACCTATTAACAACATAGAAAATGTCAAGTATTATTTGATGCGGTGCACTGAACGAAAGATAAAGTTATTGGAAGGCTATGATGATAGCGATTTTATATATGAAAGAGGGTCTATTATATTGAAAGGTTATTTTTCCCAAGAAACTCATCAAATTGAGAGTAAAGTTTACTTTCAAGAATATCAACCCGACTCCATAAGTTGTCAATATAGTCACTTGGTGTGTGCAATGCCCATAAAATTGATAGAAGTTCAATAAAAAATATAAAATTAAAAGTTAAAAATAGAGAATGTCAAATGCTGACCATGAATGGATCATTGAGGATGGAATTCCATTAGAACTTTTTTTAATTGATTTTCCCAACAATTTCTTCTCCTTGTATTCATATTTGAGAACTATACTTGTATTCATATTTGAGAACTATACAGTGTTAGCCTTTATTTTTTTTCACTCTTAAGTTGCCTATTATAGCTCTAGTAATTTCAAAATTATTTTCATAAATATGGCACAACTTTATTGTTAAGTTAAAAATAAATTCAAATATCTCCCAAATAATAATATAATGTAAAGATGTAGCTCATATATCACAATTTTTTTGTTTTATAAATCAATTTTATATATGTTTGCATGGACAACTTGATGTCAAAGTTATAATTTATGTTAATATGGCATTGTTGGAGATGGAAAATATTCTTGTGATGCATGAATAAACCTTTCGTGATGTTTCCTAACCTCGTGAAAACCCTAGGAGAAAACCCTAAGCATGAAGATGATGCATATACCAAATTCTCTAAGCTACATTTATATCCCTATCTTGAATGATATAATGATGAAAAATGAAGCCCTAGATTCCCATATCTTGAATGATCTAATGATGCATGATGATGAAACTCTTCTAGGCACATGCATGTAATACACCCTTGTCCTTATGTGATAATGATGCATGGATAAATGATTGGAAAATAGGATGCCCTAAGAGTTATCCCTCATTGAAGATGCCCATGAAGACATATTGAAAATATACCCTAGCCTTACTGAATGATGCTCATGATTCCAAAAGACCTAATCCTAATCTCAAGCCTTAAATAAAGAAGGAGCCTTTACCTTGAATGACAAAAACATATAGGTTTCCATGGATGAAATGATGAAAGTTCAAAAATATAATTTTCTTGATGGAAAAATGAGCTTATTAAGGATGAAATTGACACCAACTTGTAGAGAAAATTTTCCCTTTCCAACGAGCTATTACTCGCCCTCTAACTCCTTATAGAATGAGAGAAAATTGTTTTTTAAGATGAAATATTATATTATTAATGCTAGCTGACATGAGCCAACTATGCAAATCGACTTCTCATCCAAGTGATGTGTCTCTTCACCTTAACTCAAAAAATTGTATAAATAGAAGCTTGAATTTGTCATTCTAGCCTATCTAGCTCTGTGAATCACATAAAGGAGGAAAAAAATGAAGAATAGAGGCTGAGGAGAAGAATAATACGTACAAAAGGCACAATATTAAGAAAGGAGGCCGAGGATTTTACAATTTGGGAAGTATACACTTGTGTGAAGGCTGTTGTAGCTCGGACCAATGGTGGACTGTCACCAATATGAAACTAGGACCATAAAAATATACCACAAACATGTGGCAGCATCCTGTGGTAAACATAAACCTTGGCTCAAACCTTGAGTTTCATACCTCAGATAGTGAATAATATTGTGGTTTAAAAATTTTGAAGCCTTCTAAACAAGCTCAGATTTTTTACCACTACAAAGAAGAGACATATTGGGATATTCAACCTACCTTACCTCAGACTTAATCACAAGATATATTGGACTAAGAAGAAGTGCAAAACAATGATATTCTTGAGCTCGGACAAGTGTAAAGTTAGGCTCAAACCTGTAGAAAGTAATTCCTTTCTGTGGCATCCACCTGTGGTATTGCGAATATGTGGAGGACATGCCTTAGGCTCATCAGTTGAAGGCTCAGATCACTAGTTGAAGGCTTGTATTATAGACCAAAGGACCCTTAACACTTCGTGTCATATTGAAGAATAGTGAACGTTCACATGTGATAATTTTTGAAGGAATTGAACCACTGTGTAACAATGATATGGAAGTTATGTGTGTTTCCTCAAGCTCAGACTTGTGGAGGATTCAAAGATTACAGTCCCGTTGGATGTAGATAAAAAAAATTACCTCATTCTTTAGCTCAGATTTGTGACAGGTCTGCATGTGCAACTCATTTTGGAGGACGAATATGTGAACTCAAACATGTGGAAAGGTGGTAGGATAAAAATTTGTGGAGCTCAGATTATAGATCTAGCATCAATTGAAGGCTATCTTGTAGGTGTTGTTTGAACGGATAAGGAGCTCAGACAAACTAGTTCACAACTACATCAGAGTTTTCATTTTTTCACTAATTATTAGATCTATTGCAAACATCACATAAGGATTATTGAATTTATCTTTTGGAAAGGCATATTGTGAAGAAATATTAGTAAGAATCTTGAAGCAACATTCTAGGCGTAGTTTGGAGAAGTTTTTTTTTAGACTATTTGGGCTATGATTTATTTGTCTTGAAGAGAATACTTGTTGTTTATCTTTGAAGCATTCCTTGAATACTATTTGAAGAAGGAATTTGACTAACCTTGTTGAGGAACTATAGTGGAGCGAGACCTTGGGATTGAACCAGTTTGAAGTACTCTTGAAGGAGGGTTGATTTTGAAGATCTTTTTGGAGAAGGCTTAGTGCAACCTTTTGAAGACATCACGTTGAGAAACTTTAGCTGATCTTGGAGATCCTTGGAGACCATAATGCATTGCTGAATTCATCATGAGGTGACCTTGGAGAATTTTTTTTGGTAACATGAAGAGATATGGAGACACCTTCATGAGAAGAAAAGGTTGTCATTGATGAGCTAAGTGCCTTGGAGATCGTTTGAAGGAAGTGTTGAAGGTGAAGGTATTGTTAGATCTTGCTGCAGAATATATTGGAAGCCTTGAAGAATCATTAAAATTATCATGACGAATTGAAGTATAGGGTTGGAGTCCTAGAGGATAGGAGTACTCAAGAAGACCAGGTTGGAGCCTATACCAGAGATAAGGTTGGATCCCTAAAGGTTGGAGCATCATAGAGACAAGGTTGGTGCCTTGGGAAGATAGGGTTGGAGTCCTAGAGGTTAGAGCCTCGTGAAGTCCAAGTCAGTGCTTGGTAAAATATAGGTTGGAGCCTGGTGGATTGGAGATTGGTGTCTTCATCTAGGGTTGGATCCATGATCTATTATTGTACTTGATTTATTGTAAAGAAGAGGATTGGATTCCTCGTTATTTATGATTAATAAAAGTATTTATTCGTATTGTTCATTTTTTGTTTATCTAAGTGATCTTAATTGGTAAAGTAACAATTGGAAAATAAATATTGATTCACCCCGCCTCTTAACGTTTCCAAAAATTGGTATCAAAGCTAGTACCTTCACTCAAAGCCTAACAACTTGAAGGTATATCCATAGTGGAAAAGCTAATTAATAAAGCCTCCAATTCTTCTAAATATATCTCTTCTTCAACCATGAAATCAAAATATAATCAAATTGGGAAAGCTCTGTTGCTCAATGGAAACTATGAAATATGGAAGGCAAGAATGAATAATTTCTTAATGGCTCAAGGTTTTGGAGTCTGGGAATCAGCGATTACTGAAAAAAAAATAGAAGAAGAACCCAAGGAATATAATTCAAGTGCGATCTTAAGTGGGATACCATATCCTATAAAGTCCAAAGTGGAAAAATGTTCATTGAAAAAAGATATGTGGGAAAAACTTCAATATCTTCACTCAAAAGGAGCATTGACCATGACCTATAATCAAGAAGATGATAGAAATAAAGAAGGAAATTGAGAACCCATGAAGGAATATGAAAACAAGAGTGAAGACATCAAGACCAAGGAGGACCTAGAAGATCAAGAAAATGAAGACGATCTCATTGAAAAACTTATAGATTCCCTAGAAGAGATAAGCAGTTTGAAAAAGAAAAATTAGGAGCTCAAGAAGAAAGAACAAGATGGTGACTATGAATTAGACAAGACAAGGAAGGAAGTTGATCTCTTTAAGATTCAAGTACAATAAATATACGAGGAGCTCACCAAGCCAAAGGAGGAATTGAATCAAAACAAGAAAATGAATTCTGAAGAAGTCATATCCATGACAAATCAATTGGATAAATACAAGACAAGGGAAGAAACTTTGTCATCCATCTTGAAAAAAGACGTGAAGACTTGAACAAACTTGAAATAAAAAATGGTCAATACAAGGAAGAGGTATCCTCACTTAAATATCATTTGGAAGAGAAAATAAATAATAACAAGGAGCTAAAAAGGTGATGGAAGTTTCATTCCTTCTGGAAGGACAAGTTGATGAAGCACAAAAGGAAAGAAATTCCATGACATGCCAGCTAGAAGAAAAGGTTGAATATGTCACAAGATTAAAATCAGAAATCACCTCACTTAAGGCCCAATCATGTGAAGAAATGAGAATGAAGGATGAAATGGAGAATAATATAGTAAAGAAGGATGAAGAATGCAAGATGATGAGAGAAGAAATTGATCTCCTAAAGAAAGAAGTTGATCATCTGAAAAAGAGTCTAAAGAGCTCTCAAACCCTAGATGAAATCCTAAGTCATCAAAGATATCATCTTGATAAATCAGATCTTGGTTATGCAGGCCTCAAATATAAATGATGTAAACACTAATGATTCACATAGAAAGGACGTGGAGAATCTTGGAAGAAATATTTATTCCAATGAAAGCAAGGAGAAGAGTCAAGATGTGATTGGAAGAAACCCTACTTGAAGAAGATATGCAGATGGTGTCAAGAACACAATAGGAAATAAATTTGATCAAAGGATCCCAAGACAGAATGAATCTAGAAGTACATCAAGACAATCTCCATACTCTAGGTACCAAATTATATTTTTTTGTTTTTCTATTCTTGTAAAAACGTTGGGCACATGGAAAAGATTGTAGGGCATACCACAAGGAAAAATATAATGGTCCCCATTAGTCTCCTAGAAGAAAATTTTCAAAAAGAATTCATGATTCCTCATTCATGAATAAGATGGAATGCTTCAAATGTCATAACATTGTACATATGGCTCGTTATTGTAACTTGACTTTGGTCCCTAAACAAGCTAAAACATGACTACCAAGCAAGAAAATAAAGTTACACAAGTATGGAGAAGGGAGAAAATTGGATCAGAAATCCTCTTGAATACTCAAGTAATCGACTCATGTTGTTGATCTAATCAGTACATCTTTAGTGGATGTGATATTCCAAGTTTTGATGATGAAATTCCACCAATAAGGAGATCATGCATATGTTTGGAGGAGCTTGTTATTCTTAGCTATTCTTGCATAAACTATCTGTGAAGAACCCTGTGAAACCCTTGATGAGTCACACATGGACAATCATCTCTCGGGATAAATTTTATTGAAGAAAATCATAATATTGTGAATATGTCTTCCACTTGATCGCAAGGCAAAAATATTAGAGCTAGAGGAGTTTATGCAGGCAAGGGGAGTTGATCATCTACCTCATCCATTTCCATGAGGGCATGCAGATGCTTGGGGGGGAAAGTACATTAAAGAAAAACATAATGATAGAGGGAGTTGCAAAGAAAAATAAGGATCACCATGGTAGGGGGAGCAACATATCTATCATATCGTTGATGAAGAAAATGCGATGGAGAAACATGTCAAGAAGAAAATTGATAGGGGGAGTACTTGGGAATCCCATTTTCCATTGATGTCAAAGGGGGAAATTTTTTTGAAAAAGAAAGAATATTTCCATCAATGAAAAAGGGTGAGACTGTTGGTCAAATTTGTCATTGATGTCAATATGGCATTGTTGGATATGGAAAATATTTTTTTGATGCATTAATAACCCTTCGTGATGTTTCTGTAACCTCATGAAAACCGTAAGAGAAAACCCTAAGCATGAAGATGACCAATATACCAAATTCCCTAAGATACATTTATATACCTATCTTCAATGATCTAATGATGCATGATATAATTATGAACAATGAAGCTCTAGATTCCCATACCTTGAATGATTTAATGATGCATGAAGATAAAAATCTTCTAGGAAAATAGGATGCCCCAATCCTTAGCCTTGATTGAAGATTCCCATGAAGACATATTGAAAAGGAACCCTAGTCTCATTGAATGATGCTCATGATGTTGGAAGCCCTAATCCTAATGTCAAACCTTAAATAAAGAATGAGCCTTAACCTTGAATGACAAAAACTTATAGGCTCCCATGGATGAAGTGATGAAAGTTCAAAAATATAATTTTCTTGATGGAAAAAAGAGCCTATTTAAGGATGAAATTAACACCAAATTGTAGAGGAAAATTTTCCCTTTCCAACGAGCTATCACTTTCCCTTTAAATCATCATTGACCAAGAGAAAATGATTTTTTAAGATGAAATATTATATTATTAATGTTGGCCGACATGAGCCAACTTATGCTAGTCGACTTCTCATCGAGGTGACGTGTATTTTCACCTTAACTCAAAAACTTGTATAAATAGAAGCTTGAATTCATCATTATAACCTATCTAGCTCCGTGAATCATAGAAAGGAGGCAAAAAAATAAATATAGAGGATGAGGAGAAGAAGGATACGTACAAAATGCAGAGTGACAAGAAAGGAGGCTGAGGAGTTTATAGTTTGGGTACTATACACTTGTGTGAAGGATGTTGTAGCTCAGACCAATGGTGGACTGTCACCAATAAGAAACTTGGACCAGAAAAATATACCACATACCTGTGGTAGCATCCTATGGTAAACACAAACCTTGGATTGAAATTGGAGTTTCATACCTTAGATAAGTGAACAGTCCTGTGTTTTATCATTTGGGAAGTCATCTAAAGACAATCAGATTTGTTACCATTGCAAAGAAAAGAACTATTGGGATATTCAACTTACCTTACCTCATACTTAATCACAATATATCTTAGACTAAGAAGAAGTGCAGAACAATGATATTCTTGAGCTTAGATAAGTGAAAGGTTAGGCTCAGCCCTGTAGACATTCATCCTGTTATGTGGCAGCCACCTGTGGTATTGCGGATCTGTGGAGGACAAACCTTAGTCTCGTCGGAATTTACAGGGTAAGTTTTGTAGATCAAGAACCAAAGGTCACCGCTCACAAACATATCACAAATCCGTACAATAGTATAATCACGTGGTTAAAACCCTCAAAGAGGGAAACAGTCCATGGCCTAAGCCAATGCAGCCACTTCAGGAAATTTATTAATATAAAAAGAAAAGTTACATATGTTTTTTTCATAAACGGTTACCGGAAAAATGACCCTCCATGCTCTTTAAATAGAGATCATGGACCAATCGGGTGCTAAGCCATGGATCACGTGTCATTAATACCGAGGTGAGAGATAACCGTCGGATCGCTGCAAATCGTGACCATCAGATTATAAGTTACAAATGTACATGGTAAAGAAACACACTTTACCTAACTCTACATTAGACTAAGTTATTCTTAACTATTTCCTATGTGTTGGAATATCTTAACATCCCCCCTTAAGAACAACTTGGGATAGGATTGAAGGATTTACAAAGGTGACACAAAAGGAGCCTATTTCCTATGTGTCGAAATATCCTAACATTCCCCCTTAAGAACAAATTGGGATGTGATTGAAGGATTTACAAAAGTGACACAATAGGATAAGGAAGGAGGCGTTAGAGCCTATCCCCCCTTAATGACAACTTTCCTGAACTCCAAGCATGGATCGAAGTTTGGTAAACTTCGATTCTTTGAGAGCCTTTGTAAATATATCAGCTACCTGATCATTGGTTGGACATTACTGCACTTCAAGAACACGATCATGAATGAGCTTTCTGATGAAGTGTATGTGGAGTTCAATGTGCTTCATACGCTGATGCTGAATTGGATCTTTACATAGCTGAATGGAACTTTGATTATCACACCAAAGTGTAGTTGGATGCTGCTGATGGAGACCAAATTTAGATAGGATCTGATGAAGCCACATGGCTTCCTTACTGGCTTCAACTGCACCACGATACTCTGCTTCTGTGGAAGAAAGAGAGATGGCACTTTGTTTCTTACAAGACCAAGTAATAAGTCCTGAACCAAGAGTGAATACATATCCTGCAGTAGACGTTCGATCATCAGGGTCACCAACCCAATTAGAATTAGTGAAACCAATCAACAATGGAGATGCTTCTGCACTGTAATGAATCCCGAACTGAACTGTACCTAGAGTATATCGAAGTATTCTTTTAGTTGCTTTCCAATGAATTTCATGAGGTTGGTGCATAAACCGAGCGACAAGACCAACGGAAAAGGAAAGGTCAGGACGGGTATGGGTTAGGTACAGAAGTTTACCAACAAGTTGACGATATAAGGTAGCTTCAGCTTCAGGGGTAGTACAAGTGACTGAAAGCTTGACTCCAAACTCAAACGGAGAAGGGGTTAGCTTACATTCCTCCATGTGAAAGTGGTGTAGAAGATCACAGACATACTTGGACTGAGAGAGGGTAATGCCTTCCTTGGATTGCAAGACTTGAAGACCAAGGAAATAATGCAAGTGTCCTAAGTCTGTCATTTCAAACTTCTTTTTGAGGCTAGACTTCACATCATTAATATGGTTTGGATCACCAGTAAGGATAATATCATCAACATAAAGAATAAGGATGGTGAAGGACTTACCCACTTTCTTGGTGTAGACAGTGTTGTCAGAATGACACCTAGAAAAGCCATTATCTAATAGAAATCTATCCATTTTGGCATACCAAGCCCGAGGAGCTTGTTTGAGACCACAGAGAGACTTCCTAAGGCGACAAACAAGGCTGGAGTCTTTTTGGATAAATCCAGGGGGTTGTTCCACGTATATTTTTTCATGAAAATCTCCATGTAAGAAGGCGGATTTAACATCCATATGATGGAATTTCCATTTAAAGGAGGCAGTAAGGGAAAGAACAAGGTGGATAGAATTCATTTTGGCAACAGGGGAGAAGGTTTCAGTATAGTCAATGCCTTCAACTTGTGAAAATCGTTTAGCAACAAGACGAGCTTTATGTCTATCCACTTTTCCATATGGTCCAAACTTGGTTTTGTAAACCCATCTGCATCTGACAAGTTTTCTTCCTTTTGGAAGAGGAACAAGATCCAAAGTATCGTTTTCCAATAAGGAACGATACTCTTCATTCATAGCTTCATCATAATCTGGATGAACGAAGGCTTCTTCAAAGGTTTCTGGAACCTGAGCCAATAAGTAAGAGGCTCTTTCGAACTGAGAACGTGTACGTTGTCGATCGGCAGGGTCACCTGTAAGAGAACCTACTGCATCCTAAGTAGAGCGGACCCATCTTGGAAGCGGTGGAGTATATGGAACAATTTCAAGAGGTGGAGGAGGATTTTCATCCTTTATGTCATCATCTAAACTAGAAGAAATTCTATTAAAAATAGAAGAGGGAGAGAGAGGTGGAACATATGTTGAATCAGGCTCGCAGGCCAAAGGTGGCACACCCACCAAACTAGGCTCGCAGGCCAATATATTTTCACCAAATTTTACATCTCCTCTAATGATTATATTTTTGGATTTTGGTTGAAGAAGTCTATATCCTTTGACATCGTCAGAATATCCAACAAAAATACATTTTTCACTCTTAGGTTCTAAGGCTTTATGTTTCGCATCTGAAATATGGGCCCAAGCATCACTTCCAAAAACATGAAAGTGACTTACATCTAGTTTGATTGAGCTCCAAGCTTCTTCTGGAGTTATATTCTTTAAAACCTTAGTAGGAGTGCAATTTACTATGTAATTTGCATAGTTAATGGCTTCTACCCAAAAATTGAGGCCAAGTCCTTTAGATTGAAGCATACAATTAGCCATTTCTTTTAAGGTGTGATTCTTGCTTTCAGCTACACCATTTTGTTGTGGAGTATATGGAATAGTATGTTGCAATTTAATTCCATGCTCAGTGCAGAAGTTGATAAATTTGTTGTTAACATATTCTCCTCCATTGTCTGATCTTAACTTAAGAATTTGATGTCCAGATTGTTTCTCAACAAAGGCCTTAAAGGCCAAGAAAAAGTTAAAAACTTCACTCTTGACTTTTAAGAAGTATACCCAAGTGCGTCTGGAAAAATCATCAATGAAAGTTAAGAAGTACTTGCAACCAGAGAAATAAACAACAGGAAGTGGACCACATAAATCACTATGCACAAGTTGCAAAGGGGTTGAAGCGTGCCAAAAGGCATGTTTGTCAAAACTATCCTGATGATGTTTTCCCAGCACACATCCGGAGCAAACACCATCTCGGCAAGATACCATAGGAAGGTCCGTCACCATATTTTCCTTACATAGGGTTTGAAGAGAGCGATAGTTTAAGTGACCAAATCGCTCATGCCAAAGTTTGCTCACATCATCATTATGAGCAACAAAAATAGAGGGAAGGCATGATGACCCAAAGTTTCCAAACTTATACAACTTTGTGGAATCATCAGCAATGCCAGTAGCTAAAATATGTTTAGGATCTTTGAGGTCCTTGATTACAACATCATCAGGTGAGAATTCTACTATTTTCCCTTCACCTGAATGAGTTATCTGATAAATAGATAGAAGGTTGCATGACAAGGTAGGAACACATAGTACATCATTAAAATGACCATTATCTAGATGAATGGTTCCAAATCCTACAACACTAATAGATATATCATCACCAACATAAATATGTTGGTGTTATAATCATTTAAAGAAGAAAACATGGCTTTATTTTTGGCCATGTGATAAGAAGTTCCAGAATCAATGAGCCACTCATGAGAATGAGAAGAGGAAGATACATTTAATGCATAACCAGATCTTGATGCTTGACAACCAAAAGCAGAAAGTGCCATTCCTAAAGATGAAGGTGAATACTGCTCCAAATTGATGTTGTGCTTCTTCATTGCTGCTTCTAAGGCTTCCATCTTCTTAAAAAATTTGGACTCTAAATGGCCATCACAATTGCAAAAGTTACAATGTTTGTCTTTCTTCTTTCCTTTGTTTTTATATGCCTTATCATTATGGTGAGTTGCTTTGTCAGTTTGTGGCTGAAATTTCTTAGTACCCTTGTTTGGTTTCGGACCATACTTTTTAGGATACTGCTTCTTGGGATTCTTTGATATGATTGTTGTTGGGCTGCTAAGGCTGTCTTAGAAGCATTTCCAGAAGTGATAAGACCAAGGTGTAATAGTTTTTCTTGTTCTCTTATCAAAGAATCACAAAAGTCATCAAAAGAGGGGTTCTTGAAGAAATGATGGCTTCTCTAGTGGAATGGAAGGTAGAAACAAATACAAAGTATGCAGGGCCAAGCTTAGAAAGAATGCAATAAATGAGGCTACCATCTTCCTTTTTGATCTTACAACTTTCTAAAATAATTCGAATGGTCTTGAATTTGGA
The DNA here is from genome assembly GCA_034641835.2 of Pinus albicaulis. Lineage (NCBI taxonomy): Eukaryota > Viridiplantae > Streptophyta > Pinopsida > Pinales > Pinaceae > Pinus > Pinus albicaulis. The sequence continues at coordinate 664,828,367 of CM076569.1, read as the reverse complement.
CAAAAAATCTTCAATGGAGGAGAAATTATTGGTGTCCAAAGTAAGCAACTCATTTTCAAGCTGGTGGGCCCTGATTTGATTTTGAATGCCAAAAACAGTTTTTAGCTTTTCTAGGGCTTCATCAGGGGTGTCAATGTCAAGGATATGAAACCGAAGATCTTGAGCAATGGACATTCTTATCAACCCTTGTGCTTGATCTTGTTTATTTTTCCATTTAGCAACTTTATCATCATCGGAAGGTTTAGTTTCTTGTCCTGTGGCTATTCTATAAAGCCCTTTACTTCTAAGTATATCTACCATGTGAGGTAGCCATTGGAAATAATTGGTGCTGTTAAGAATAATTGGGCATGCACTTTCCGTTTAAAAAAAAAACTGAAGCTGAGAAAAGCTGAAACTAACTGCTCCAATGGAAAGATCTCGAAAAATTAGGCCGTTTAAAAAAAAAAACAGCTCGAAAAGCGGTTTCCGGATGAAGAAGTTATGCCTTTTGAAAAATCTGAGTTGAAGATGCCAAATAGTTACGGGAACGGGATGAAGTGCGGCTTTTAAAAAAAACAATTCCGCCCCTTTGAAGAATTTTTTTTTACAAAAGAATCTTGAGAAGGAGACTTGAACCCAAGACCTCTATTCTCATAAATTAACCTCGCACGAAGTGAGATAGTAAAAGGATCACGTTATTGTTTGAAAGGAGGAAGGGGTTTTTTTTAACTCTTTGGTGTGCGTGCCTTTTCCTGCGCAAAAAAACACAAAAACCGAGCAAAAAAAATGAAATGCAAAGCCTTAAGGCAGAATGTTAGATTTTCGGTTAGCCCTACCTACAACTATCAATTTTTTCATTATTTATGATTTCAAGAGATCGCACAAAGACGCGGGGAAAGAGCATACGTAGTAAAAAAAACCCTTTTTCTGTTTCTGATTTTCCGAGATCGCACGTAGTGCACAACAAAGAGCATACACAGAGAAGAGGGTATAGATCCAACAAATAAATAAAAACTAAAAACCGAAAATAAACAAAGGAAACCGAAATAAGAAGAACTATTAACAAATATAACTGCAAAACAAATGCTTTATACCTCCAGATTGAAACTGTCATAACTTGGGCAGTCGGAAACCTTTTCACATGAAACAAAAGGCATTCCTCACTGTAACAAATTCTCTGAACACAACCGAGCAGTTCTCCAAACCCAAAAATGTTTAGAAATATTAGATCTATAAAATGGAATTCGCATGCAGTCAAACCGACTTCGGATTTTGATCAACAACGGACGCGACCCTCAAAATATCTCTGATACCATGTAGGAATTTACAAGGTAATTTGCATAGATCAAGAACCAAAGGTATTCGCTCACAAATAGATCAAAAATTAGTACACTAGTATAATCATGTGGTTAAAACCCTCAAAGAGGGAAATAGTCCACGGCCTGAGCCAACACAGCCACTTCAGGCAATTTATTAATATAAAAAGAAAAGTTACATACGTTTCTCTCATAAAATGTTACAGGAAAAATGACCTTCCATGCTCTTTAAATAGAGATCATGGACCAATCTGGTGTTAAGCCACGGATCAAGTGTCGTTAATACCGAGGTGAGATATAACCGTCGGATCACTACAAATCGTGACCGTCGGATTATAAGTTACAAATGTACATGGTAAAGAAACACACTTTACCTAACTCTACACTAGAATAAGTTATTCTTAACTATTTCCTATGTGTCAGAATATCCTAACAAGTCTCAACAGTTGAAGGCTCAAATCCCTAGTTGAAGGCTGGTATTGTAGACCAAAGGACACTTGAAACTTCAGATCATATTGAATACTAGTGAACGTTAACATGTGCTAACTTTTGAAGGACTTGAACCATTGAGTAACAATGATCCAGAAGTTTTGTGTGTTCCCTCAAGCTCAGATTTGTGGAGGAGGCACAGATTACAATCCTGTTGGATGGAGTTGCAACTGTAGAAATATATTAAATATATTCAAATGATATTGTAATATGCTAAAACAAAAAACTGAATCAATTCTACAAATTGTGGAAACCAATTATGATCGCACAATCACATGAAGAAGAAAGAGAAAGAATATCAATCACACACCACAAATATTTATCTTGGGAAAAATTCAGCTAAAATCCTCACTATTTTTATATTGCATAAAGTCAAGAACATGAATCTATACAATGTTATTTACCTTCCTAAGAAACGGTCCTCTACACTATATCCGACTGTCTCACACTGATCCTGGAAAGTTTAGTCCAATATTTAACCACTTCCCTACACCCGATTGAGCAACCTTTCTTACACATTCTTGGGCTAATTGAGCCCTATTAATTAGGAAATTACCATCAATTGATTTCACAATACATCCAAGGCATCCTGATGTCCTTATGCATGACATGTACAAATTTCTAATTATACAACTGATAGTATACTTTCCTTTAACTCCAATCTCAAATGGGCCTTCCTTATAACTGACACACAACAAATATTTATAGCGAATTATTAGTTATCTAATTAATCACTGCATGTGAATTAAATCAGATTTAATTCATTGGACCTATCACTAGCTCATCTCTCAGTTAGAACTAGTTAAAATGATTTTAACTCAAACAATTGAGTTAAATAATTACAACTCAATATAAACACCCCATAAAACTTAGGGATAACTCTACATGCCTCCTGTTTGACTCTCAACTCGAATTGATTGAGCTAACTAAGTCTTCTTGACTCAGTTAACTTGTAGAAGCTGTCATGTGATGTGGAATTACAATTTACTTCTAATTTAGCTAAGAGAAAATTAAATTAAAATCCTGCTTGATGCCATTTTCAATATTTCTTGTTGTCATTTTCAACACTCCATCTCAAAAAGAAAGGAATTCAACTCTATCTCGATCTAGTACCTTTGGAATGTTCTGCATGCAACAATTCTCTCTAGTGTTGTTTCTATTGCAACTTCTGAAACTGAAAAACATCCAAACTGAATCAGTGTGATGCATCTGCCACCATAGTCTATGAATGCTACTAGCTACTACACTATTAACTAAAAACTCTATGTTGATGCTGAATCTGCTTTGTGCCATCTGCACTACTACCAACTCTACTCTACACTCCCAATATCTGACTATTGTTAATCTCTGTATTTGTCACTCTGTCATATGACTGCATCAACTGCCACTGATCCATCCTGATACTATGTATTGTGGGCTCCTGTAACAAGGTAATGATCCATGAGGAGAACACCTCAATGGACCCTGCCCAACTTTGTAGCTATCGGGGGATACAAATGCAAGTCACCCCATCTCACTCCTGGAGGTATATCATTGAAAATTGTGAACTCTGATCTAACCATACTGTTGTTGATATTGCTTTGTTGATGCTTCCACACTACTAATGCAACTACTGCAATAATGAGTATGATCTCCATAGATCCTGAAGTACTAGCTTCCATAGGGATGCTTCCTATGAAACTAGACTCCCTCTGAGTCTCGATCTCCCTATGGGAAATCTCTCTGCTCCCTGCTGACAAATCACACTATCCTTATGCACTGGAAACTGTGAAAATTCCTAGATCTAGAATCCTATTGCAGCAACTCACATTTATTCTTCCAACTGATAAATTAATTATTCAATCTATTGCTATGAAAACATCAGATTAAATACACTGCAACCTTCACTAAATAAACTGCGGAAAATTACAAGTGAGGAAACAAAAATGAACAAGAAGAAATCATAGACACATCTAACACAGTTGTTTTCGGACTAATATCCTCGGAAAAACTCAGTGTGGGAAAATCGGTTCAACAGTTGAGGGTTTGTATATTATGCAGTAAATTTTCTAAGTACAAGTCTATGATTGACATATCTGTAAAATCATGCAGAGAATCTGACAAGAAATATATTGTGAAACAAACCTCACTCCTCCACAGGAACCCGACACTTATCAACACCCAAAACGAACTGCCCTGCGCTGCCTCTGTGCAGTCTTTGCGTCAAAGTTGTGGCTGCCCTATGTCTCTACACTAGTCTCTCTACTGGCTGGAAATTGGGGTCTTCCAGCCTCCAGAAAATCTCTCTGAGATCTGGCACTGACCCAATGTTGTCTCCAAAGAAAAAATACGAATCCATCTTAGGCTCCACACAGTGCATGCATAGCCTCTGTGTCACTGGCTCTGCGTTGCCTCTATGGATATCAGTGTCTCCTCTGTTATGCACTCTCTATATTAGCAATGTTTCCAAATGGAATTACTGCCCCTCTTTGCAAAATATCTGTTGATCGAAGTTTCCTCTGAGCACTGCTTACTTCAGAAGTTCGATCTCTTGATCCTTCGGTGTTTTGTGAGTTTTCTATGTGACCATTCAAGCCCTTCTTATAATCTTCTCATTGAAACTTTAATGACCGAAATTAAATTTCTAATTGACGGATAAGATTAAATTTTGACTTGGTCTACTTTTTCTAGAACATTCACACCCATATTCTATTAATTCACTTTAATTATTTTGATTTTCCTTATTTTGGACTTAGGGTCCTTCTAAAATAGTTATTTTTTTTTCAATAAAATACAATCCGGGTGGAATTTCCCAAAAAAATTTATGGGTTATCTGGAATACATGTGTCTAAGCCTCCTTACAAAGTTTGAGACTTAGAGCACATCTGATGCTACTAGAAATAAATACTCCCTATTAGCGAGGAATGTGATCTAGAAATATAAACTGCTGAGTACTGCATTGATTCTGCAACATATCCCTCTGCTTTTTTTATGTCTGACACTTCTACCCACCAAATCTGAGTAAACAATGCATATTTACTATTTTTGATAGTGCCACTATCAACACTGCATCTGTACTGCAAATCCCTCTCAAATTCTGCATCCATGCTGCTACTGACACTGCCATTGCCAACTACTACTGCACTGCAATATTTTTTCTTATTGCAGCAAAAAAACATCCAATACTGAAAAAGTGTTTAGTATGATGCATCTCGGTACTAAAGATGATACTGCTTCTATGTTATGAAACCGGCTCCAAAAATAGAAGAGAAGAGGGATCAACGCCATAGAAATCAACCACTTCGAGGAGGCAACCTCATTTACATTACATAAATGAACAATTCTTGGATGGTACAAACTAAAAAACCTCCTTTCTTTATATAAGAGCCCATGGGGTCACAGTATAATCCTAGTCGACCTAACAATAATAATGTAAGGGCACACAAATAACAATAATGGCTTTTATGGGGCACAATAATAAAAATATGGGGGCTACATGGGTACAACAATAAGATTAAGGGGGCTACACTAACAAAAATAAGGGACTACACTAGCAATATAGGGACCTAACGTGCCCCTCTCCTTCAAAAAAGTGTTGTTCTCAACGCTTGAGTAGCTCTGGATGCTTCTGTAGAAAATTCTCATCCTCCCATGTGGAATCTTCAGTGGGTAAGTTCTTCCACTTGATGAGATACTATGAAATTGATCGATTTGGTAGCTGTTGAGTTCTTGTTTCCATGAATGCTTTACGTTCCAATACGATTTTTCCTTCCTCATCAAGTTCTGGCAATATTTTTTGAACTGGAAGTTTGTCACCTATAACCTTCTTTAAGCATGAAACATGGAAAACTGGGTGCACTCGAGCATAAGCAGGAAGCTCCAATTTGTATGCCATAGTACCAATATTTTGCAACACCTTGTAAGGACCATAGTACTTTGGAAACAATTTATTATCCTTCTTAGCTTGCTTGAGGGACATTTGTTTGCATGGTTGTAGCCGTAAAAATACCTAGTCTCCTACACCAAAACTTCTCTCACTGCGATGTTGATTTTCCTGTTGTTTCATTCGATTTTGTGTTAAATATAGGTTATCCTTTAAGAGTTAGAGAACTTGTTTTTGATGCTCGATGTGATCTTCCACTGCTTGAACCTTATAATTTTCTCTTAAATATGATGTGATGGACGGTGGATGATATCCATAAAGTGCCATAAATGGGGTCATTTTTACTGCAGTATGGAAGGAAGTATTATACCACCATTTAGCTAGAGGTAACCACTTGACCCATTGTATTTTCTTATCAGATATAAAACAACGAAGATATCCTTCCAAACATTTGTTCACTATCTCAGTTCGCCCATCGGATTGAGGCTGATAAGATGAGCTATGAGCTAGTTGAATACCCAAACAAGAAAATATTTTTGTCCAAAATTTTCCAGTAAAAATGGGATCTCTATTGCTTACATCTTTGGGTTTCCATGTAGCTTTTGAATTTTTTCCATAAATGAAATATCAATTGTACTTGTATTAAATGGATGAGATAATGCACAAAAGTGTGCATACTTGGTAAGTATATCAACTACCACCATGATGACACTCTTTCCTTCGGACTTAGGTAAACCTATGATAAAAGCCATTGAAAAATCCTCCCAACATTGACTTGGAATGGATAAAGGTTGTAGAAGATCCGGGTTCTTATTTTTCTCAAATTTATTTTGCTAGAAAACCAAACATTCCGCCACAAACTTTTGAATATCATATTTAAGGCCATCCCGAAAAAATTATGTCTTCACCCTATGGTAAGTTTTTAGAAATATTGAGTGTCCTCCTAAGGGAGAGGTGTGAAATTCCAAAACAATATTTTGTTTTAGTTGGGAATTCTTAGAAAGATATATGTGATCTATGTACCATAAGGAATCATTTTTCCAACTAAATGTATCATATGTACTAGGATCTTGCTGCAACTTTTGAATGAGTGACCACACTTCTTCGTCATTCTTCCATTCATCCCTTGCTTCAATTATTCCATCTGGTTGGATAATAGAAATGGTACAAAACAATGCTTCCACCTCTTCATCATTTCTTGAGAGTGCATCTGCAACAACATTTAGCTTCCCTTTTTTGTAGATGATTTCAAAGTCATAACCCAACATCTTTGTAACCCATTTTTGCTGCTCTTTTGAAGATAGTCTTTGTTCCAAAAATTATTTAAGACTATCATGATCAATTTTCACCTTGAAGTGTATTTCGATTAGGTAAGGTCGTCATTTCTTTAGTGCATGTATTATTGCCAACATTTCCTTCTCATAAATAGATTTCTGTAAATACTTTCCTTTGATTGGACAACTTTCAAAAGCAACAGATCTTCCTTCTTGCATTAAAACAACACCAATTCCATTTCTTGAGGCATCACATTCCACAATAAAGGTTTTTGTGAAGTCTGGTGTAGCTAAGACCCGTGCTAGGTACATTTCCTCTTTAAGATGCTCAAAGGCCTTAGTTGCTTCAGGAGTCCATGAAAATTCATCTTTCTCTAATAATGTTGTTAGAGGTGCTGCTATTCTCCCATAATTCTTAACAAACTTGCGATAATACCCTGTTAACCCGAGAAATCATCGTAACTTCTTTATGGTTGTGGGGAATTTCCATTCCTTAATGGCTTTAATTTTGTTAGGGTCTACCTTAACATCCTCTTGAGATACAATATGACCCAAATATTCCACCTTTTGTACTCCAAAGAAACATTTAGATTTTTTTACATATAATTGTTTCTCCTCTAATAGTTTGAATACCCTGTCAACATGTTGAACATGATCCTTCCAAGACTTGCTGTACATTAATATATCATCAAAAAATACTAACACAAATTTTCTAAGGAAGGGTTTGAAAATGGAATTCATCAACCCTTGAAATGTAGAAGGTGCATTGGTAAGGCCAAAAGGCATGACCAAAAATTCATAATGACCCTCTTGAGTTGGAAATGATGTTTTTGGAATATATTTAGCCTTCATTCTAATTTGATGATATCCTGAACGAAGATCCTGACTAGGTTGAATTATATCAGCCTCTAATATTTCTGCAATCATACGTTCAATTTCTCTCTTTTGAACATAAGGAGATCTGTTAGGCACAATGTTTGGAGGAACACTTCCTGGAATCGAATGAATAACATGATCATGATCACGAATAGGTGGGCTCCTTTGGGAGTTTCAAACACCTTGGAATGATTGTCCAAGACTTTTTGTAGATATGGAGATATAGATGATTTTGATGTTGGAACTTCTAGTGAGCATAATTTTGAATTATGCCTTGTTGTTATTTCTTCAGAAGCTTTGTCATGAAATTAGAGCTTATTATATTTCCCGACTTCCCTGTGATACCCCGTAATTCAACTTCCTTTCCTTCTGAATTTTTTTTCAAGAAAATTTATTGAAAATTAAAACCTACCTTCCCCAAAGATTGTAACTATTGTACTCCTAGTACAACATCAAAACCTCCCATTGGAATGGAAAGAATTGGACTATTCAATACATATTCCCCCATGGTTAGCTTGATATTATGGCATTTTCCAGTGCAATTTATAGTTCCTCCATTTTCAACCATCATTTAACACTTTGGTGCTCGGTATATGATTCAATTCAATTCCTTGGCTACCTTACAATGAATAAAATTATGGGTACTACCCAAATCATTCAACACTATTACCTTTTTCTTCTTGATATGTCCTTCTATCTTGAGAGTTTGAGGAGTGGTAATTCCTGCCAATGCATTACATGATATGGTTGGACTCATTTATTATTTCTCTAGGCTTGGTTCCTGGTGTATATCCTCTTCCTTTGAAGTTTCTTGTTCATTTTCTTCCTCCTCTTCACAATCTGTGTAAAATAATTTCTTCTTAGCACACTCATGAACTTTAGTGTATTTTCTATCACAACTGTAGCAAAGCCCTTTTGCTCTTTTTTCTTCCAATATTTGTGGAATCAAACTTGTAGGTTTTATAAGTCTAGGAGTAGCAACACGTCCATCTTTATAGATGAGAGTGGTAGGCTTCCTTGTCGTCATTATTTTACATTCAATTTTTCTTGCCAACCTAAATGCCTTCTCCAATGAATCAGGTTCTCAAAGGTAAACCTCATGTTGGATGTTATCCTTTAAATTCCATATGAAGACAAAAATCCTATGTTCCTTTGGAATATCAGTTACCCTTATATTCAATTTTTGGAAGTCCTTAATGTGCTCCACCACTGAACCCTTTTGTTTGAGATTTATCAATTGGCTAAAGAAGGTGTTGCTCTTTGTGTCCTCATAATGTGCTATCATTTCCTCTGTAAACATTGACCAACTGACAATTTTTTTACGGGATCCAAGCCATCGATACCATACAAATGTATTTTTTTCTAAATATAAAGTTGCAATGCATACCTTTTGTGTGTTTTGCACATTATTGAGATCAAAATATTGCTCCGTATGTAGTATCCATGTTATGCGATCCTTGCCATCAAACTTCCTCATATTGATATTTGGAATATGGTGGGTCTTCAAACAAACATTAGAGTTTCTGAAATCACGATTAAAATTTATTTTGTTCTCATCATGATTTTCCTCTACTATCTTTTCACCATTAGGAATCATTTCTTGTATCAACTTTGTCAAACCTTCCTTCAAACCTTCCATGTCTGCTTTTAGACCATTCTTCATGTATTCCATTTTTTCTTCCATGTCTTCTATTCCATTCTTCAAACCATCCATTTTAGCTTCCACGCATTTCTTCAAGCCATCTATATTAGCTTCCACGCCTTTCTTCAAAACTTCCATTTCATTTTTTGTTGCTGTTTGCGAGAGAGAAAGTTGTTGCACTTGCTTTTGTAATTTTGATATATCATGTTGCACTTCTTCCTCTTCATGAGTCATAGTAGAGCATTCTGAGGGCTTAATGGGTGTTGAATTATTTTTACAGGGGCATTTTAGAATCCAATATTGATATCTATGCTTCAATATTCCCTTGGAATCACTTTAAATTGATTTTTCAAAAAAGACTTACGCAATTTTAAAAAAAATATGCACCTTTTTCTTGCTTTTGAGGAGCTCGATATTGAAACTGATGTATCTTTGTAATTTCAAATCCCAGAGATTTTATATTTAGTCCTTTAGTAGCCCTCTGAATCTTCTTTCCAATGCCACGTGTATGACCTGATTTTGATTCTTCAAGGAAAAGTTATGCCCAATCTACCAGTAAGACCTAATTATGTACTGGTTCAATAGAGAAAACTTTTATGGCATTCCACGTGTCATTGTTTCCTCCTTCAAATATGAAATTGTTACACAGGAAACTAAAGGCCCTTTACTTTCAGCCACATTTTACAAAATTCCAATTCGATGCTCAGAGAATGAGTTATGAAGATTTTCCCAAGGTCACCTCTTTGAGATGAAATTCGGGATCCTGAAAAAAAAAACTTAACTTCCACATATCATATCTCTGAAAATATTGCGAACCAAGATCTAAAGTTTTTACACGAAGTTCACCATGGTTTCTTGGAAAATGGGTTTTTGTTTTAGCTTCTTCACCTTCGTGGAAAAAAGGTTATAGCAAAAATTCCATGATGACCCGTTTGAAGCAGCAAAACCCTAGAATCTAAAGCTCTAATACCAAATGTTATGAAACCAACTCCAAAAATAGAAGAAAAGAGAGGTCAACGCCTTAGTAATCAGCCACTTCGAGGGGGAAACCTCCTTTACATTATATAAATGAACAATTCTTGGATGATACAAATGACAAAACCTCCTTTCTATATATAGGAGTCCATGGGGTCACAATATAATCCTAGACGAGCTAACAATAATAATGTAAGGGCACAACAATAACAATAAGGCTTTTATGGGGCACAATAATAAAAATATGGGGGCTACAGGGGTGCAACAATAACAATAAGGGGGCTACACTAACAACAATAAGGGACTACACTAGTAATATAGGGACCTAACATTCTAACCTTTGCACTATCCATTTGAGGCTGTTGCGTTACTGTTGACTTCTGCGTTGTGCTTTATTGCACTGTTGCCAACTCTACTCTGCGCTGCTCAGGTTTTTGCGTTGCTAACCACTGCACTATCACTTCTGCACTCCTCTTCACCAATTGGCATTCATCCATCCTGCTATGTATGATTTGGGCTCCCAAAACAAGGTATTGATCTGAGAGGTGGACTCCTCAAGGATCCTGCCCATCTGTAAATCTCTAGGTCTATAGATCCAAGTTAGCCCACTTAGCTCCTGGAGGTATATGAGCTATCATGGAGAACTCTTCCTCATCGATCCTGACAGGTGCTGCTTGCAGATCATTCTTATCATCCTTTTCCTTCTTCTTAAGAGGACAGTGCGTGGCATAATGACCCATTTCATCACATCAGAAGCATTTGATCTTAGAAATATAATTTTTCCTTATGAGCTTCTCTTACTGCCCCTTTTATGTAAGGGCCACATTATCATCCTCCTCCTTTGGCTTCTTCCCACTATTGTTGCACCCTCAAGTTGACACTTGAGGAAGTCCCTCCTCATCTCTTCTTGTTGAAGAGAAACCCACATTGAATCCCATTCCGACAAATTCTCTCTACCCAAGTTGCTCTGGAAAAGGACCTAATAGCCTTCAGACACTGAGTTGAGGGCCGATATGACCATCTCGGTGGCCTGAGGATCTGATCCCACAACTGACAACTGATCTCGGTTTTCCTAAAGTCTAGATAGGAACAAATCAATGCGCTCACCTTTCTTCATCCAAGTAGTCTACATCTTCTCCTCAAGATACATCTTCCTTTGCTCGGAATATCCTTGATATAGCGACATTTATTTAGTAGTCCCTTTGCTAGCTATGTGACATACAACATGATACCTGACTCCATCAAGAATCAGGCACTTTTCCTTAGCCATATTCTTCTTGTATTCCTTCAGAGGATTTGCATCTACTGGAACATCCACCGTACCTTCGATAAATAGCTTCAGATCATGCTCATCCAATAGGAATTTGATCGTTGCCTTCTAGATCACATAGTTGAAGGCTCTCTCCAAGCTGCGTTGATCTCTCATCCTTCTAGTTACCATTTATTCCGATTAAAAAATGTCAAATCTAGATCCCTCTCTTTCTCCTATGCACAATGTTGGACTGGCTTACACACTCCTTGCTGGAGATGGTAGATATGCCACCCAAAAATACTTCTCAACTCTTGAAAAATATATTTCCCTGCCTAGGAATTCCTTGAGGAAGAATATTCCCTCAAAGTATCTCCATATATCTCTTCTAACACTTTTTCACACACAATCACTGTTGCACGAAACTACGTCCCTCTGACTGCTGATCTATGATGATCTGTTGCGTTGCTCCCTCTGCCTCTCCCAAACTGCAATATGAAAAATATTTCCACTCTATCAACTCACTCAGAGAGATATTTTCCTTGCTGGTTTTGGCCCTCCTAGCTTGGACTGTGAAATATACTACTTGCCCAGCTCTTTGATCCCAACTTCACCAATGCTGGATCTACGGATATTTTCTTTTGTTCCTCCTGCACTCAGCTATACAAGCTATGGTACCATGTGAAAATTCCTATTGCAACAATTGGTATAAATATTCTAATTGATAAATTAATAATTCAGTTTATTGCTACAGAAACATCGAACTAAACACACTGCAACCTTCACTAAATAAGCTACAAAAAATTACAAGTGCAGAAACAAAACTAAAAAAGAAGAAATCATAGACACATCTGACATAGTTTTTTTTGGCATAATGTCCTAGGAAAAACCCAGTGTGGGAGAAACGGTGTAGCAGCTGAGGGTTTGTATATTATGTAGTAAATTTTTTGAGTACAAGTATTTGATTGACAGATCTGTCAAATCATGCAAAGAAACTAACAAGAAAGATCTTGTGAGATAAACCTCTCTCCTCCACGGGAACCCGACACTCATCAACACCCAAAATGAACTGCCTTGCGCTACCTTTGCGTAGTGACTGTGTCACTCTGCAGTCTTTGTGTCACAGCTATGGCTTCCCTATGTCTTTGCACTGGTCTCTCTATTGGCTGGAAACTAGGGCTTTCTGGCCTTCGAAAAATTTCTCTGGGATTTGGCACTGACCCAACATTGTCTCCTCAGCAAAAATATGAATCTCTCATGCATGATAGTCTAACTATACAACTGATAGTCTACTTCCCTTTAACTCTAATATCAACTGGGCCTTCCTTAAAATTGACATGCAACAAATATTTATAGTGAATTATCAATTACCTGATTTATCACTGCATGTGAACTAAATCAGATTTAATTCACCGGACCTATCACTAGCTCATCTCTCAGTTAGAACTAGTTAAACTAATTTTAACTCAAACTATTGAGTTATAACTAATTATAACTCAAAATAGTTGCATTTGGACCCCCTAAAACTTAGGGAGAACTCTACATGCCTCCAGTTTGACCCTCAAATCAAATTGCTAACTAAGTCTTCCTGACTCAGTTAACTCGCACAAGTTGTCATGTAATGTGGAATTACAATTTCCTTCTAATTTAATTAAGGGAAAATTAAATTAAAATCATTCTTGATGCCATTTTTAATATTTCTTGTTTCTATTTTCAAAAACAGTAACTTACCTCAGTTTGTAGCTAGGATTTGTGATAGGTCTATATGTGAAGCTCGTTTTGGAGGACAGATCTGTGAGCTCAAACCTATGGAGAGGTGGTAGGACAACGGTTTGTGGAGCTCGCATTACAAATCTAACATCGATTGAAAGATAGCTTGTAGGTGTTGTTTGAAGGGATAAGGAGCTCCGACAAACTAGTTCACAAGTGTCTCAAAGTTTGCATATTGTCACTAATAATTAGATTTGTTGCAAACATCGCATAAGGATGATTGAATTTATCTTTTGGAAAGGAATCTTGTGAAGAAATATTAGTAAGAATCTTGAAGCAATATTCTAGGCATAGTATGGAGAAGTTTTTTTGAGACTGTTTGGGCTATGATTGATATATCTTGAAGAGAAGACTTGTTTTATACCTTTGAAGCATCCTTGAAGACTTTTTGAAGAAGTAATTTGAAGAACCTTGTTGAGGAAATATAGTGGAGCAAGACCTTGGGATTGAACCAGTTTGAAGTGCTCTTGAAGGAGGGCTGATTTTGAAGATATTTTTGGAGTAGGATTAGTGTAGCCTTTTGAAGACATCCTGTTGAGAAGATTTAGCTGATCTTGGTGATCCTTTGAGACCATGATGCATTACTGAAGTCATCATTAGGTGAACTTGGATAATTTTTTTGGTAACATGAAGATTTATGGAGACACCTTCATGAGAAGAAAATGTTTTCATTGATGAGCTAAGTGCCTCGGATATTTGTGAAGGAAGTGTTGAAGGTGAAGTTATTTTCAAGGCTCGTTTTATAATATATTAGTATCCTTGAAGAATCAGTAAAATTATCTTGATGAATTGAAATATAGGATTGGAGCCATAGAGGATAAGAGTCCTCAAAAAGACCAGGTTAGAGCCCTAGAGGAGTCCTAAAAAATACCAGGTTGGAGCCTCATAGAGACAAGGTTGGTGCCTTGGGAAGATAGGGTTGGAGCCCTAGATTTTGGAGCCTCGTAAAGTCCAATTTGGTGCTTGGAAACATATAGGTTGGAGCCTGGTGGATTGGAGATTGGTGTCTTCATCTAGGGTTGGAGCCTTGATCTATTATTGTACTTGATTTATTTTAAAGAAGAGGATTAGAGTCCTTGTTATTTATAAAGAATAAAAGTACTTATTCTTATTGCTCATTTTTTGTTTATCTAAGTGATGTTAACTGGTAAAAACAATTGGAAAAGAAATATTGATTCACGCCCGCTTCTCAGTCTTTACAACAAAGTTAAAGATCAACCCACATCCACAATAGCCTTTCTATACATGAATGCAAAATGTATGTACCATATTTTATAATGAAAATTTTCAAGTTATGATTGGTTTACATATCTACAGGTCATTATATAAGGTTCGTGTTCATATGAAAAATGTACCATGTTTTGTAATTTGCAATTTTACTATTCATTAAATAACTTAACAAAACATTTTTAAAATCAAAACCTTTAAGAATCATTAGATACTAAGATCATTATAAGAATGATCGTGAAAAATGTACCAACTAAATGAAAATTTACTTTCGTTGCTACATAATCATGAAATTAAATTTGAAAAACCTTAATCATGAACTTAAATATGAAAATTGTACCATGTTTTATATAATGTAATTTTATAGTATGTTTGCATTCAAATAAATTTATATTAAAAGTTTTAACTATCAACCGACATCCATAGTGGTATTTCTATACATGAATGAAAAAATGTATATCCTATTTTATAACATGCAATTTTTTAAGTTATGATTGTTTTCTAGACATCTACACCATTATTAGATTCATTCAAATGCAAAATGTACCGTGTTTTGTAATTTGCAATTTTACTAGATTCATTTTAAATAACTTGACAAAACAACTTTAAATGTAAAACCTTTAAGAATAAGCTACTAAAATTATAGGAATGATCATGCAAAATGTATGGTACAACTAAATGAAAATTTACTTTCATTGCTACATATTCATGAACTTAAATATGTAAAACCTTATTAAGCATCAAACCATGCATCATGCAAATTGTACCATGTTTTATAATGAAATTTTATGTAGAAATTATATAGAAACTATATACCAATGGATTCTATACGATCATGTAATGTACTAAAACAAGATACTGAATCCTTCTACTATATTTGTGGAATATGCAACATGATCGCTCAATCACATGCAAGTAAGAGAAAGAAATTATCAATCACACAACACAAGATGTATATGGGGAAAGCACCTGCTCAAAACCCCTATCTCATATATTGTACATAGTCAAAGTATTATGAAACAATACAATTCTTTCTCACACCAATAAAATCCTGCACTCTACTGATCATCTCACCCTGATCCTGCTTAAAACTGACTGGAAATTCTTAGGAAAAATTGACCAACACTTAGCCAATTCTCAACCCCTGCTTAGCCCAGCCTTTCTCGCGTGATCCCTTGACAATTAATCCCTAATAAATAGGATAATAAACCTTCCTTGAATGCACAATCCATCATGAGCCTTCCTATGACTTTATAATTGCGCCCATGCAATTTTCTAATAATACAACTGATAGTTAACTTCCCTTTAACCTCTGTCTCAACTGGGTCTTCATCAAAATTGACATGCATGGAGATATTAATAGCAAATAATTAGTTATTTTATTGATCGCTACTTGTGAATTAATTCTAATTTAATTCACTAGACCTCTCACTAGCTCATCACTTAGTTAGAACTAGTTAAACCGATTTTAACTCAATTAATTTGAATTAACCGATTACACATGCACCACACTAGTGCATTAACTGCAACTCGACGCCAAAAATAATAGAATCACTCTACATGCATCGCCTTTGACCTTCAACTCGTATTTCTTGAGCTAATTCAGTCTTTTTGACTTAGTTAACTGATACAAGTTGTTATGAGATGAAATTACAATTTATTTTCCAATTTATTTAAGGGATAAATAAATTAGACGCCCACATTTAGCACTAATGTGTAACTGTATTCCTCACTCATGTGTGACTGGAATCCCACACTATTATGTGGTCATTTTTTTGTGCTTTCTTGTTGCAAATTTCAACACTCCCTCTCAACAAGAAATGAATTAATCTATTCCAATCTGGTACCTTGGAATGTTCTGCATGCAAAAATTCTCTAGTGTTGTTTGCACATGCAACTCCTAAAACGGAATAGGCTCTGAACAAAAGAATAAATATAATGCATCTTTCATTAGAGTCTTCTGATTGCTACTAGTTACTGCACTATCTACTGAAATCTCTGCGTTGCTGGTGACATTCGCATCCATGCACTCTGCACTGCTACCAACTCTGATCTGCGCTCCAGTATCTTACATTTGTCACTTTGATTTCTGTCTTTCTGACATATGACAACATCAATCCAACCAATCCTTCCTGATACTGTTGTACTATGGGCTCCTCGTAGCCAAGTTCGATCCCTAAGACACACCATCACAATGGACCCTGCCCAAATTTCTTCTTGGGATTATATTTGCACATCACCCCACCTCACGCCTAGAGGTATAGCTACATGTACTCTCTTTTCCATTATGGCTCGAAATTTACCCCTCTTGGAGGTATTTTCCTGAGCGGACTCTTCCATTCGGTCTCCTCTCTAATTTTCCAATTGTGGCTACTCCAATACCTTCTGATACTACTTCTGAGACTACATGCTGAGACATAATTTCTCCCTCTCAACCACCAAGTCATTAACGACTGATTTTCTCCTCAAATATTTACATGCATCCTCGACCTCGAAAGCATACAATTATTGACTGTTACACCAATCTATTTCACCTGTCCTGTGGCTATGTGTTTAAGGAACATCTTTAATTTTCTAAACATCAATTTATAACCACGGTCTTCCAATACCGCTATGGAGGCAAGTTTTTTTTTTAGGCTTAGAACATACAAAACATCTACTAGTATAAGAGGGGAGACAGAATCCCTCTGAAAGGTAAATGTACCTATTTCAGTCATGCTATAGCTCACGTCATCTCCAAACTCTATGTTCTGCTGGAGGTCCTTCTCCACCAAGTCACTGAAGATATCTCTATTCCCCGTCACATGGAACGAGGCACCGTTGTCTAGATACCACATGCATACAATGAGAGTAAAATCAAGCTCAAATTGTGAAGCGAATGCTTTACCCACTGCAAGTGCAAGCTCCTTCTTGCTTGCATTCTTCTGTGGAAAATTCGAAGCATAATACCCACACTCGTGACAGTGAAAACACCTTATCTTGGATAGTTATATCTTACCCTATTCGCCTTGGGATTTATTTCCCTTGGTTTTATTTCCTTTTCTGACCAATGCACAATCTTATTATTTGTTGGTATTGGAGGTCCCGTCTCTGGTGCTCCGCCTTATCTCTTCTATTACCAAGTCGGACCACAAACGTTCCCATTCTGGTAACTTCTCCTTCCCATTCATAGAGTCCTGGTAACTATCACTACTCTTGGGAAGGCTTAGAAGTGATAGGCTCTCCAAGTCATCATTGGCTATGGTCACACCAACACTTCCAAGCTCATCTCGACATTGAGTGAACTTCACCAAGTATGTTGGTACTGTCTCGCCCTCCTCCTTCTTGATCTTTCTAAGCTTGTCCTTCAACGCCAACTTCCTTTGGTCACTACTGTTATGAAACATATTTGTTAAGGCCTTCCACATAGCATATGGATTCTCCTTCCCATGGATACTCAAGACGATATTATCTCGAGCTCCCTCTAACAAGATCCTTCCCGCCTTTGCTACCTTCTTCTGCCATGCATCAAGAAGTTGGGAATTTGCTGTTGTGGGCTTGGGAATATCAAAATATATGAATTCCTTAAACCCATTGTCCTCCAACACTACCTCCATCCTGTCCTTCCATGAAATATAATTTAAATTTCCCTCGAGTTCAAATTCGAGTCATAGGACATTGAAAGACATCTTGATCTGTTGCTGGACCGTGAGGAATAAATATGCAAATTTGAAAATATTCAAGACAAAATCAATTTCTTCTCTTCTATTTTGATTCTTGGTGCTCTAATACCATGTATAAATTATAAAAAAACTCTATGCCAATGGATTCAATCCAATCATGTAATGTAATAAAAAAGGATATTGAATCCTTCTACTATATTTGAGGAATATAAAACACAATCGCTCAATCACATGCAAGTAAGAGAAAGAAATTATTAATCACACAACACAAGATGTATCTGGGGAAAACATCTGCTCAAAACCCCTCTATCATATATTGTACATAGTCAAATAATTATGAAAGAATACAATTCTTTCTCACACCGAGAAAATCCTGCACTCGACTGATCGTCTCACCCTGATCCTACTCAAAACCGACTATCAATTCTTAGGCAAAATTGACCAACACTTAGCCCCTAGTTAGCCTAGCGTCTCTCATACAATCCTTATACAATTAATACCTAATAAATAGGATAATAAACCTTCCTTGACTGTGCAATCCATCATGAGCTTTCCTGTGAATTTATAATTGTGCCAGGGTAATTTTCTAATAATACAACTGATAGTTAACTTCCCTTTAACCTCTATCTCAACTGGGTCTTCATCAAAATTGACATGCACACAACTATTAATAGTGAATCATCAGTTATATAATTATTTACTACTTGTGAATTAACTCTAATTTAATTCACTGATCCTCTCACTAGCTGATCACTCAGTTAGAACTAGTTAAACTGATTTTAACTCAATTAATTTGAGTTAACTGATTACACATGAACCACACTAGTGAATTAGCGGAAAATGGACCCCCCAGAATAATAGAATCACTCTACATGTCTCATGTTTAACCCTCAACTCAAATTTATTGAGCTAACTTAGTATTTCTGACTTATTAACTAATGCAAGTTGTTATGAGATGAAATTACAATTTTTTTTCTAATTTATTTAAGGGATAAATAAATTAGACACCCAAATTTAGCACTAATGTGTAACTGAATTCCTCACTCATGTGTGACTCGAATCCCACACTAGTATGTGGCCAATTTTTTTCCTTTATGGATGCCAATTTCACTGTTTCTTGTTGCAAATTTCAACACTCCCTCTCAACAAGAAAGAAATTAATCTATCCGATCCGATACCTTTGGAATGTTCTACATGAAAAACTTCTCTACTGTTTTTTGTACATGCAACTCCTGAATCTGAAAAGCCTCCCAAAAACTGAATCAATATAATGCATCTGTCATTAGAGTCTTCTGACTACTACTAGTTACTGCACTGTCTACTAAAATCTCTGCGTTGTTGTTGACATCTGCATCCATGCACTGTGCACTGCTGCCAACTTTGATTTGTGCTCTAGTATTTGACATATGTCACTCTAATTTATGTCTTCCTAACGTCTGATTGCATCAATCCAACCGATCCTTCTTGCTATTGTTGTATTATGGGCTCCTTGTAGCCAAGTTCGATCCATGAGACACACCATCTCAATGGACCCTACCCAAATTTCTTCTTAGGATTATATCTGCACATCACCCCACCTCACACTTGGAGGTATAGCCACATGTACTCCCTTTGTCGTTCTAGCTCGAAATTTCCCCCTCTTCGAGGTCTCTGCTTGAGTGGAATCTTCCACTTGGTCTCCTCTCTAATTTTCCAATTGTGGCTTCTCCACAAACTTCTGAGACTACTTCTAAGGCTGCATGTTGATAGATAATTGTTCCCTCTTGATCAAAAACTAAATTGGGGGAAAAAATTACTAAAATTGCATAGTGCTCAGAATCGCTCTAAACTAGAATGACCAGATAGGTCTCGTCACCAGGAATCTGACACACTTTGTTTCATCGAAAATCGACTCTGTATGTGAAAGTTAGAGCCTTTTGTCTGCTTTGCCAAACATGCAAATTTTTTTAAAAAGAAGGTCAAACAGGATCAAAGGGGTCAAATTTTTTGTTTTCCTCCAGACAGTGGTGTGCTGACAAGTGTTGAATGGTGGTTGGCCCAAATTTCTGGGGACATGTTAGTTTGTGGTTGGATGTTTGAAAATCAATGGGGTTTCGACACATGGCTAAACCGGAGGCCACCACATGCCCCTCAAAGGCCAAAAATTTGGTTAAGTTCCAAGGTCGAAATCCAATTTTATATGGTGTGGGAAAAAAATTTATATGGTGGCTGGGCGGAGGTCGGGCTCAACCCCACAACCTCCCCCCCACAAACTCTACACCATACCATTTCCGATATCATCTAGTGCTTACATTTATATGCCAACCACATTTATTTAAACCTAACAAAGGTTTGCAGTGAAGGAAATGGGGGTCAACCCCATCGCAAGGGACGACGCAACTATGACCAGGCGAAGTCCTATCCCTAAAAAAACGACGTTTAAAGTCTTAAACCCACTTTATTAAACCATACACAATGTTTAAATGCACCAATCCCAATGTTAGGGCCCTATATTACTAGTGTACTCCTTTATTGTTGTTAGTGTAGCCCCCTTATTGTTATTGTTGTACCCTAGTAGTCCCCATATTGTTATTATTGTACCCCATAATAGGCCACTATTGTTATTGTTATGCCCTTACACTATTATTGTTAGGTCGGCTAGGATTATATTGTGACCCCATGGACTCCTATATATATAAAGGAGGTTTTTTCATTTGTGTCATCCAAGAATTTTTCATTTATGTAATGTAAAGGAGGTTTCCCCTTTGAAGTGACTAATTTCTAAGTCGTTGATCTCTCTTTTCTTCTATTTTTTGAGCTGGTTTCATAAAATTTGGTATTAGAGCTTTGGATTCTATGGTTTCGTTTCTTCAAAAATGTCATCATGGAATTTTCGCTATAATTGTTTTTCTACGAAATTTCATATGCTAAAACAAACCCATTTGCGAAGAAATCTTGAGGAAATTTGTGTACATATTTCAGATCTTGGTTCACAATATTTTCGGAGATATGATCTGTGGAAGTTAGGGTGTTTGTAGGCGCCCGAGTTTCATCTCAAAGAGGTGACCTTGGGAAAATATTCATAACTCTCTCTCTGAGCATTAGTTTGGAATTATGTAAAAAGCAGCCAAAAGAAAACAAACAATAGTTTCTTGTGTATCAATTTAGAGCTGAAGGAGGAAATAGTGACACATGGCACACCATACGAGTTCGATCTACTGAACCAGTCCATAATTAGGTCATTGTGGGAGATTGGACATAACTTTGTCTTGAAGAATCCAAATTAGGTGAGACCTATGGCATTGGAAAGATGACTCATAGGAATACTACTGAACTGAAGTTCATATCTAGGGGATCCTAAATTACAGAGATACATCAGTTTCAATTTCGAGCTCCTCAAAAGAATGAAAAAGGTGTGTATTTTTTTTTTTAAATTGCATAAGTATTGTTTGAAAAATCAGTTTGAAGTGATTCTAAGGGCATATTGAAGCATAGATATCAGTATTAGATTTTAAAATTTCCCTTAAAATAATTCAACGCCCATTAAGCCCTCAGAAGGCTCTACTATGACTCATGAAGAGGAAGAAGAGCAACATGATATATCAAAATTACATGACCAAGTGCATCAAATTTCGTCTCGAAAAAAGTAACAAAAAATGAAATGGAAAGTTTGAAGAAAGGCGTGGAAGCTAAGATGAATGGTTTGAATAAAGGCGTGGAAGCTAGATGGATGGTTTGAAGAATGGCATGGAAGCTAAGATGGATGGCGTGGAAGCTAAGTTGCTACAAGAAAAGCTTCCTAATGGTGAAAAGGTAGTAGAGGAAACAAATGATGAGAACAAAAGAAATGTTCATCATGATTTCATAGACTCTAATTTTGGATTTAAGATGCACCATATTCCAAAGATAGATATGAGGAAGTTTGATGGCAAGGATCCAATAACCTGAATACTACAAATGGAGCAATACTTTGAGCTCCATAATACACAAAACACAGAAAAGGTATGCATTGAAACTTTATATTTTGAACAAAATTAGTTTGTATGGTATCAATGGCTTTGTTCTCGTAAACCGCTGGTCACTTCATCAATTTTTACGAAAGAAATGATAGCACATTATGAGGATACAAAGATCAACACCTTCTTTAGCCAATTGATAAATCTCAAACAAAGGGTTCAATGATGGAGCACATTGAGGACTTCCAAAAATCGAATATAAGGGTAAATAATATTCCATAGGAACATAGGATTGATGTCTTCATAAGGGCTCTAAAGGATAACATCCAAAATGAGGTTCACATTTGGGAACATGATACATTGGAGAAGGCATTCAGGTTGGCAAGAAAAATTGAAAGAAAAATTGTGGTGACAAGGAAGCCTACCACTCACAACTACAAATATGGAAGTGTTGCTACTCCTAGACTTCCACAACCTACAAGGTTGACACCACAAAAATTGGAAGAAAAAAGAGAAAAAGGGCTTTTCTATAGTTGTGATATAAAATACACTAAAGGTCATAAGTGTGTTGAGAAGAAATTATTTTACATAGATTGTGAAGAGGAGGAAGAAAAGGAACAATAATCTTCAAAAGAAGAGGATATACACCAAGAACCAACCCTAGAGGAAGAAGTAATTAATCTGACCATATCCTATAACGCATTGGAAGGAATTACCACTCCTCAAACTCTCAAGATAAAAGGACATATCAAGAATAAAAATGTAATCGTGCTTATTGATTCATGTAGTACCCATAATTTCATCCATTGTAAGGTATCTAAGGAATTGAATTGCCTCATATACCCAGCGCAAGAGTGTCAAGTGATGGTGAAAAATAGAGAAACTGTAAATTTATCTAGAAAGTGCCATAATATAAATATAACCATGGGGGAATATGTATTGAATAGTCCAATTCTTTCCATTCCAATGGGTGGTGTTGATGTTGTACTAGGAGTACAGTGGTTACAATCTTTGGGGACAATAAATTTTAATTTTCAAGGACTTTTCTTGAAATTTTCTTCGGAAGGAAAGGAAGTTGAATTACAGGGTGTCACAGGAAAGTCGGGAAAGATAATAATATCTAATGTCATGACAAATCTTCTAAAAAAATAACAACGAGACACCATTGCAAAATTATGCTTACTAGAAGTTCCAACATCAAAATCATCTATTTCTCAAGATCTCCAAAAAGTCTTGGACAATCATTCCAAGGTGTTTGAAAATCCCAAGGGACTCCCACCTATTCATGATCATGATCATGCTATTCATTTGATTCCAAGAAGTGTTCCTCCAAACATCAGGCCTTACATTTATCCTTATGTCCAAAAGAGCGAAATTAAACGTATGATTGCAGAAATGCTAGAGGCTGGTATAATTCAACCTAGTCAAAGTTCTTTCTCTGATCCAAGTGTATTGGTGCACAAGAAGGATGGATCATGGCACATGTTTCCAGATTATAGGGAGCTCAATAAGCTCACTATTAAAGATAAATTTCCCATTCCTATGATTGATGAATTATTGGATGAATTACATGGAGAAATTTATTTCACCAAGTTGGATCTTCGTTTAGGATATCATCAAATTAGAATTAAATTTGAAGACATTCTGAAAACAACATTTCAAACTCATGAGGGTCATTCTGAAGTTTTTGTCATGCCTTTTGACCTTAACATTGCACCTTCTACATTTCAAGGTTTGATGAATTCCATTTTCAAACCCTTCCTTAGAAAAGTTGTGTTAGTATTTTTTGATGATATACTAATCTACAACAGGTCTTGGAAGGATCATGTTCAACATGTTGACATGGTGCTCAAACTATTGGAGGAGAAACACTTATATGCAAAAACCTCAAAATGTTTCTTTGGAGTACAAGAGGTGGAACATCTGGGTCATATTGTATCTCAGGAGGGTGTTAAGGTAGACCCTAACAAAATTAAATCCATTAAAGAGTGGAAAGTACCCACAACCATAAAGTAGTAGTGAGGATTTCTCGAGTTAACATGGTATTATCGCAAGTTGTTAAGAATTATGGGAGCATAGCAGCACCTCTAACAACATTATTAAAGAAAGATGCATTTTCATGGACTCGTGAAGCAACTAAGGCCTTTGAACATCTTAAAGAGGAAATGTGCCAAGCACCGATCTTAGTTACGCCAAACTTCACAAAAACCTTTATTGTGAAATGTGATGCCCCGCGAAATGGAATTGGTGTAGTTTTAATGCAAGAAGGAAGATCTATTGCTTTTGAAAGCCGTCCAATCAAAGGAAAGTATTTACAAAAAGCTATTTATGATAAGGAAATTTTGGCAATACTACATGCACTAAAGAAATGATGACCTTACCTAATGGGAAGACACTTCAAGGTAAAAATTGACAATGCTAGTCTTAAATACTTTTTGGAACAAATAATATCTTCAGAAGAGCAGCAAAAATGGGTCACAAATATGTTGGGTTATGAATTTGAAAATCATCTACAAAAAAGGGAAACTAAATGTTATTGCAGATGCACTCTCAAGAAAGGATGAGATGTGGAAGCATTTCTTTGCGTCATTTCTATTATCCAACCAGATTGGATAACCGAAGCAAGGGAGGAATGGAAGAATGGTGAAGAAGTATGGACACTCATTCAAAAATTGTAGCAAGATCCCAGTACATATGATACATTTAGTTGGAAAAATGATTGCTTATGGTACAGAGATCACTTATATATTTGTAATAATTCCCAACTAAAACAAAATATTCTTTTGGAATTGCACACCTCTCCCTTAGAAGGACACTAGAGATTTTTAAAAACATACCATAGGGTGAAAGAATTTTTTTGGGATGGCCTTAAATCTAATATTCAAAATTTTGTGGTGGAATGTTTGGTTTGCCAGCAAAATAAAGTTGAGACAATTAACACTTCGGGTCTGCTACAACATTTATCCATTCCAAATCAACGTTGGGAGGAGGTTTCAATGGATTTTATCACAGGTTTACCTAAGTTCGAAGGAAAGAGTGTCATCATGGTGGTAGTTGATAGACCTACCAAGTATGCACACTTTTGTGCATTATATAATCCATTTAAAGTGAGTACAGTTGCTACCGCATTTATGGAAAAACAAACATTATTGTAAGCGATAAAGATCCCATTTTCACTGGAAATTTTTGGACTCAAATAGCTCATAGCTCATCTTCATCCTCAATCCGATGGGAAAACTGAGATAGTGAACACATGTTTGGAATGATATCTTCGTTGCTTTGTATCTGATAAACAAACACAATGGGTCAATTGGTTACCTCTTTCTGAATGGTGGTATAACACTTCCTTCCACACCGCAGCAAAAATGACCGCATTTATGGCACTTTATGGATATCAGATGCCATCCATCACATCATCTTTAAGAGAAAATTCTAAGGTTTAAGAAGTGGAAGATCACATCGATCATCAACAAAAATTTCTCCAACTCTTAAAGGATAACCTAAACTTGGCACAAAATCGATTGAAACAACAGGAAGATCAATATTGCAGCCAGATAAGTTTTGATGTAGATGATTGGGTAGTTTTACAGTTACAACCATAAAAACAAATGTCCCTCAAGCAAGCTAAGAAGGATAATAAATTATTTCCAAAGTACTATGGTCCTTACAAGGTGTTGCAAAAGATTGGTACTATGGAATACAAATTAGAACTTCCTATGTCTTCTTGAGTGCACCCAGTTTTCTATGTCTCATGCTTAAATAAGGTTATAGGTGACAAACCTCCAGTTCAAACAATATTTCCAGAACTTGATGAGGAAGGAAAAATAATATTTAAACCTGAAGCAGTCATGGAAACAAGAAATCGACAGCTACAAAATCGATCAATTCAGAGTATCTAATCAAGTGGAAGAACTTACCCACTAAAGATTCCACATGGAAGGAGGAGAATTTTATAGAGAAGCATCTAGAACTACTCAAGCGTTCAAGACAACAATTTTTTGAATTAGAGGGGCATGTTAGGGCCCTATATTACTAGTGTATTCCTTTATTGTTGTTAGTGTAGCCCCCTTATTTTTATTTTTGTACCCTTGTAGTCCCCATATTATTATTATTGTGCCCCATAGTAGGCTACTATTGTTATTGTTGTGCCCTTACATTATTATTATTAGGTCGGCTAGGATTATATTGTGACCCCATGGACTCCTATATATATAAAGGAGGTTTTTTCATTTGTGTCATCCAAGAATTGTTCATTTATGTAATGTAAAGGAGGTTTCCCCCTTGAAGTGATTGATTTATAAGTCGTTCATCTTTTTTTTCTTCTATTTTGTGAGCTGGTTTCATAACACACAAGTTAATGCAAATTTACATAAAACACGCCATTAGTGCCTAATATTCAATTAAAATGCACTTATATTTAATTAATTGCACTTATCTCGACGGATTAGTTTGGCAGAGGCTGCCAAATTTGGCACTACCTCCATTTTTTTCAGGGTTAACTGGAGTTTCTCTAGTTTTAGTGGAGTTTTTCTAGGAAAAACTGAAGAAGCCATAACTTTGGCATTTTTCGACCAAATTAGGCTAAGAAAGAGTCAATCCTAGGTGATTTGTATGATATTATTATGATGGTGGAGGTTGCAGAGGAAGATGAGAACTTATGTAAGTGATTTTTCCACTTTGAAGATTAAATATGCCTAGGGCCACCAGGAGAGGAGGCCATGTCTAGATCACTTGAAGACCATTGTGGAGCCAGAAGAGGCTACCTAGGGGTTTTTTAGGCTTCTGAATCTAATAGATTAGTTTTTAGAGCCATTGGAGCACTATAGGTGCATGTAATCAGAGAATCAACTATTAATCCAAAGAGAGCCAAGCCATTGTAGCAGGTCCATGGAGATGTAGCCCAGAAGGGGTGAACTCTGTTATTAGCTACTATGTAATGTGTTTGATGTGTATTATTTATCTAAAATTTACTTGTTGTAAATGAGTTTTTAAGAGCTAATTTACTTAATCAATTTCTCATTAAAGACACACAAATTTGACACATAAACCCACTCATTAATTGGCTATCTGAGACGATCCTTAAGCACACTTTTATTTAATACTGATGAGGGATCTAGCACAACAAAAATATTTTTCCCATATTCAGATCAAGTTGGTATCAGAGCACAGTTAGCTTATTTTAGCCCTGTTGATGGGCAAAATTGTACTACCGACAACAAGGGGGTCTCCTTGGTGAAAGGTCCCAATTAGACCTCCCACCATTTGGGATAGGAGCCCCATCCGGTATGTGGGCCCGGCTGCCACCATAAGTGTTTCCACTCTTGGTTTTCGGATGAGAAGATGATGGAGCAGAGGCAAAGGTGAAATGACCAATCAGTTAAGCAAAATCAGCCCAAGATTGACGAACAATAAACAAAGATACAAGCAAGTCTAAGAAACAAAATAAAAAAGGGGGTATGCCGTGAGTGGGATCAGAAAGCCAAAAACCAGTCAAACATACATGAAAGGAAACACGCCAGAAGTTAACTGCAAAGTAGTTCACAATAGATCACCGACATGGTAAGGAACAAATAAACATTGATTCAAGAGAAAACGTACATGAAACCACTGTGAATCAGTTCATAATCAATTGCATGCATGAAAGCATCTATACAACATAGTGAAATATTAGACAACTAGTACTATCACCACAAACAAGCACATGAATCAATGCTGGAAAAGAGAATATATTATTAATGCTGTTGCAACGTCAAATACATGTTTACAACTCGTCAAAACCCAATAGTGGAACATGGGTTATTCCTCTCAATGCATGATACAAAAAACCCTAGCCCCACTACCTCTATCTCTACTTGATACCAAGAGCTGAGTGCCTCTAGCTCTCTAGCACTAATTCCTCTGTCATAATGGCTTCAAATGCAGAGCTAAAAGTCCTTCTTCTCTTTCCCGAAGTTGCACATATAGGCTGAGATGATTCTTGAGTTTCCCTTGACTCTTAGTATTCCCGACTGTTGATCTGGCTTGCGACTTCGACCATTCTCGACCTGCGACCCAGGGTCACTTGCAACCTGCGACCTCGGGTCATCTGCGACCTGCGACTCATGGTCATTTGTGACCTACGACCTAGTGTTGTTTGCGACCTATGACCTTGGGTCATCTGCAACCTAGGGAGGTTACACCTCAGGTCTATTCCTTCTACACTTCCCTTTTGGAGATCTCAGAACCTTGCTCCCCGGAGGATAGCCTTAGCTCTCACCACGTGAACCAGCAGCTTCTATCTGTCGGTGATGCCATTTTAGTGTTAAGGGATTTGTATGAGTCGATAAATGGGAGAGTGCTTTTTCCCGTTTTGTGAGATCTAGAGTGTCCATATGATGTGGATTTGTCTGTTGGTTTGATACCTAGTTGTGCAGCTTCTGGAGGAAGTGAGAAACTCTCTTCATTTAGGTCAACATTATTGTTTCCTTATGTTACTTGCGAGCAAACAAATTAAATCAAACATCACCGTTGTCTCAAGTTACCTGCAAGTAAAAAAATTAAATCAACTATATATATATATATCTATATCTATATCTATATCTATATCTATATCTATATCTATATCTATATCTATATCTATATCTCTATATATATATATATATATATATATATATATATATATATATATATATACGAATTGAGGAAACCCATGTAAATATACTTATGGCAGTTAAGATCATGTCACTACAAGGAAAAGACCCTCTAGCGGAGGTTATAAAGGAGGTTTTTAGTGTTATAAAATTGGCCAAAATTGTCAAAAAAACATATGCTACCACATCCATTTCTGGTAATGGAGGTTTTGGCAGAGCTTTTAACGCAAATTCAACACAACTAAAAAAATGGGCAGCCGAAGATTATTACATATGTGTTTTCATTGGTGCTCTTATCAGGTTTTAACACACCGGTGCGTATCGGTAGACAGCGCACCAGGGCAGTCGAAGGAGAATGCACCAGGTCATTAAGGAAAATAATAGCACCAGGCCTGGTGTTGGTGATACAACACACGAGGCCATTCTAATTGGTCTTGGGATTTGAGCAGTGCCCATAGGTCGTATCAACGCGCTAGTGCATATGCTTATATAAATGTCCCGGTGCATAGTATCACACAAATTGACGCTGCCACAGCAGCAAAAACCCACATTATCCATGTAAAAATGCATGTCACATTCATTCCCAGAATTTTCCATCTCATACTCAGAAATTTATTCTATTCATTAAGGTTTCATACCCCTTTAAACAATCCCAAGTTAATCTTATAAGCGAAAGCTTTCTATTCTTTAGTTATGGTTATAAAAATCAAACAATAAAACTTTATTAGTGGAAGTTGTTTCCTTTTTATACCTATGGTTTTAAACCATATACCAAAACCCATTTCATGAAATTTGAATCAATATATTTAACGTTATTTAAATACCCCTTTTCAACCATCATATATTCGAGCCCATGCTTGACATAAAAGTTTGACTTTGGTTTAAATTACCAAAGATGCCAAAAAATAACCATATAAACTTTTGGGCCCACACTTTCATTTCGCACTTGGGTTAAATTAAAGTGCCACTATATATATATATATATATTAATCGGCCATGCTATTTCACATACCTTTGACACCGTCAATCTTCATCTCCATACATCCGACGAATATCGCATATCAAACTTGCATTTCTTTTAATGTTTCAAACTTATGCGAAATGGTCGGTTTTTAATTTCCACGTGTCGGCTTCTAAACGCTATCGTGTTCACTCCAACAATTACCAGTTACCATCTTTGTGCTACGCACAAACCACCGATTGGTTTTCAAAACCACCTTCACTGTTCCGTCTTTGTTGTTGACTCACAGTTCCACTTCAACTCTTCATTTATTCCGCATTTGGCCTTTCGATCTCGTTCGTTGATCCTTCAGATCCAACGGTTGTTGTGCTCTCATTTCATTCCGCTCCACTGTTCCATAAGTTATGCCGAAAACCAGAGATTTCTGCTTCTGCCACTATTTCATTGAATGTTACATCGTTTAAATGATTCACCATTCGACCAGAACACTGTTCATAAAACCAGATTCATTGTGATTCTTTTAAAACCTCAATTTCTCGCTTGAATGCACATATTATGCATTAAACCCCGAAATGGTTCCAGATCCGATTTCTGACTTACACCGTGTACTCAGAATATCGATTTAAAATATCGTTGTGTCATCGATCCATTCAGTGATCGATGACTGAATTTAACAAATGCAAACTCATCCACTTTTCTCAAATATATATGCAAACCCTTTATGCTCTTTGGCTCAATTCATAATTATAACCATGTCTCGGTACTTCCATCAAAATTTTCAATGGTATACAGAACCACCATTTCACACCCTTATTGTAGAGTTTTATCGCACACCTACTCATAAACTCTAAGCATTTATCTATAATTAAATCAATGCAAACCACCCATTTCAATACTCTGTTCATTTATTTCCTTCATTAAAGCTAAATAAATCAGTGCACACAATAATTCAAAAATCAAATTCCTCCATATATACATATAATCAAATAACTACAAAAGACCTCTTGTCTCTGGCCTGATATTCTAATTAATGACCCTTTTCTCCAACTGCCCGTAGGCTTACCACAACAAACCTCTGTTTGTCAAAAACCCTACTTTCTACCTAAAAAATATTCTCTCATTTTCCTACCCTTTTCTGCCTTTGGGCTTTACAATTTATACAAAAGTTTCTGAACCAATTTAGGTTCAGATCCTCCATCATCTCAACAAAATCCTTCAAATCCTCAAAG
Organism: Pinus albicaulis; assembly: GCA_034641835.2. NCBI lineage: Eukaryota > Viridiplantae > Streptophyta > Pinopsida > Pinales > Pinaceae > Pinus > Pinus albicaulis. Next base: position 664,797,292 of record CM076569.1, on the reverse strand, counting down.
TCCTAAAATCTATCCTTTATCCCTAAGTATCCTCTCTAATCCCATAAAATCATGAAACCAATTCTAACTTAAGATTTACAATTTTTTTTCAAATCTCTCATTCCCTATGGAATCTCAACTATCCTACTTATCTCATGTTCTCCAATCATTTGGGAACATTTACAAATTCCTCTCAATAATTAATATCTCTCATTAAAATCACTCAAAAACCTTAATAATTACATAAGAAATCAATATTATTTTTAAAACACAAGACCCCTATGTCTATTAAAATACAAAAGATTTTCTGAGCCTAATGCTCCTGCATAAAAAATGCACCGAGGTTTACAATTGGTATCGGTATTCGAGCGGTGAAAATATGTCATACAAATGCACGACGCTTGTCGACACATAAACGCCCCGGTGCATACTATCACACAAATGCACTGAGATTTGTAATTGGTATCGGTATTTGTGCGGTGCCAATTTGTCATCCAAATGCACCGGTGCGTATAGATAGAAAAAATGCCCTGGTGCATAGTATCACACAGACGCATCGCAATTTATAATTGGTATCGATATTCGTGCGGTGCTCATAGGCGGTAAAACGACACTGGTGCATATAGATACATAAACGCACCGGAGCGCCATAATGCACAAACGCCTCGATATTTTTAACTGGTTTTGGTATTTGTGCGATCCCGATAGATAGTAAAAATGCACTGGTGTGCTTGATAATACAAGTGCACTGATTTTCATTTTGTATTTTTTAGAAACATCGACCTGTGGCAGTGCAATTATTGTGATTGTTTTAAATTCATTATTCATCAAAATTCGACACATATTATAACAATATTCATATTAATTAAATTTTTATTAATGGATTTGAATGTGATGTTTAGATTAATTTGTTATATCATATCATAATTATTGTGGTTTTTTAAAATTCATTATTCATCAAAAGTCGACACATATATATGTTATAACAATATTCATATGAATTAAATTTTTATTACTGCATTTGAGAACGACGATGGAGAACGTAATAGCGACAATAGAGAACGCAATAGAATAAATTAAAACATTTATTATATATATATATATATATATATATATATATATATATATATATAAGACATTATTTTTCATACAAAATGGGACAGTTATTGGTATCCCTTTATCTTTCAATTGGGACACTATGTCAATTACATTAAAGAAAATGTCTGATTTCACAGACATTTTTCCAAAAATAGTACAACGCCTTGTTTTTATATCCAAACATAGTGATCATCATTCTTCGCTTGAACTGCTATTACTGCTAGAGCTACTTCCATGACTTAGGTTATTTTCAAAAATGTTTTGTTCACGACGTTGATTGTTTTCTTCTTCTTCACCTTCTTTCATCTACAAACATAAAAATAAACTATAATGAGTGTATATACATTGGTGAGAATAATGAAAATTGCAATATTAAATAATATACATCAATGTAAATCGAAAAGAAATGACGTACCAATGCAACAATTGACTCATAAACTATACACATTCTTTCAAAACCATGTAACATGCCATCTTTCAAGATTTGATCTGTTGGCGCAGTGCCATACTTTGTTTCCTGTAAGTTTTATATCCCATAAGAAATCATATATTTAATATAAAAGATTGATTTTTTCTATTAATTATAGACGGAGCTAAGTAAAACAAGATCGATAGATGCTTACAAATTCCACAATTAAGTTCTGATATGCCAACATATACGCACAACCCATATTTAAACCAAGTTCAATCAATTCCTCTGATGGTTCTTATTTGTATGTTAGCACCTGTTTGGAGACATTCAATGATGATTTTTGTAAAACAAATTAAAAATACAAAAATGAAATCTAGTTAAGTTGTTATAAGGAAGTAACAATTACTCACAAACTTAGATATTAATCATTTTCTTCCTTGTCGTCCTGTTTTATGTGCTGAATGGGTTCCATTTTCTTTTCTTTTCTACAAGAAAATACTTGAAAATTAATATTTAATGCTAAATTGTTTATTTATTTTACCTAATGATCAAAAAATTCAATGATTACATATTACATTTGAAGCACATTGTTGTTGAGATGGCTCCTCCCGCGATGCAATTTTGTCCATTTCTTTGACCATCTCCTTGTACACCTTTTTGGACATTCCTACTGGCATATTTCTGATATTAGCTCGTTCATCTTTTGAAATTTTCATAATCTTCCTGAAAATGTAACATGACAATAAACTATTTAATTTTTATATTGATATATGAAAAGTAAGTCTAACAAAAGTGATATTTATAAATAATTCTAGACAAACATCTAAATGAATATTATTTTTTTAGTCCTTCTTTTTCGTTGTTGTACGTTTTTTGCTATTAAAGTTTGACATGTCTCATTGACCAATTCTCTGGAAACTCTTCCTGTAGTTTACATAAAATCTGGTTCTTGGAATCATTGGATTGGTTTTTTTTATTGTAAGTGGAAAGAATGTATATACATTCATTCCACTAGATCCCTCAAACATTTGTAAAAGTTTTCCCCCTTTCGTTAACCTCCAACACCACTCCAGATGAGCTAATGAGCAATTCATTTTCATTTGCATGTTCTATTGTTTTTATTTTCTTAGAACAACATTCATTTTTTGAGTTGTTGGTCCCTGTAGAACATTAAACAGAGGTGAATTAATAGACTTTTTCACACATGTTATCTAATAATTTTAATTATATTATTAATGAAAACTAAAAAAAGAAACTCATATTTGATCGATAGTATTTTTTCATTCACCTGATTCATCCTTTTGCAGTTTTTCCATCAAGCTTATACGTTCTTCTGGTCCTAGATCAGAAATAATCTTATCGAGCTTCATCATTTTGTGGCTTTGCATGATACATATTAAACAATACATATTATTTAAACTTACATATAGTTCAAAAATAATTTTTTTGTAAAAAATTTACAAAGAGCTTGTCTTTTTTGCTTTTCTTGATGTGTTATCAGTATTTTTGTTACTTGATCTCTTATCAGTGATTTCTTTAACAATATCAAACTTGTATCATATCAATCATAATATCTTTTTAAATAAACTGTGAACTTCTCAATTAAAAAAAAAAAAAAAAATCTCAAAAAACTAGTGCACCATTCATGGTTAACGCATCGACGTCGGTGCGTGTATGTCTTTCTCACGCACCGTAAAAACAGTATAATACACCGTACAATGCTCTATGTCAAAAATAAGCCCTGGTACGTTACATGTTAAGGACCACACCGGTTAACCATCATAAAAATAATAAAAATCGTCTAGTGTTAGTTTTTTTAGCATAAATCGGTGCTATATTTTACATATGGTGCACCGTTAAAAAAATATTATTTTTTCACATTACTTATTCGATGCTCTTGTAAACAAAGAGCACCAGTGCACTACCTTACATAGGGTGCACTAGTAAAAAATCTGTTTTTTTTAAATCATTCCAAGGCCCACATGGATTAGGATACGACTATGCTAATCATCCCATCGATTGCATGTCTTAGGTCTATATTTAGCAATACAAACCCTATAAATATAAATTGAAAAGTCCTAATTCTGAATAACAAAAAGAAGAAGAAGAAAGGGGAGAAACAAAAAGAAAGTAAGGTTTGTATTTTTTGAAAGTTTTTTTTTTTCGAAACTGAACATTTGTAGTGTGTCATAATGAAATAGTGCACCGGCTGCATATTTTTATAATTTTTTATGACAGTACTTTCGCGGTGCGCTATGATAACAGAGTGCCCTGGTGCACTCTTTCAGACAGGACGCACCAATTTTTTTTTATTTTTTTATTTTTTATTTACGCAAGGACCGACATGGATTGGGATCCGACTATGTAGGTCAACTCGTTCGTTGGATGCCTTAGGTTTATATTTAGAAATATAAAACCTATAAATATAAATTGAAAAGCCCTAATTCTAAAATCACAACAAGTGGGAGAAGACAAGGCAGAAACAAAAATAATGTAGGGTATGTTTGTAAAATGGTTTTTTTCAAAACAACACGTTGTGCGGTGCGCCATAATGTAATAGTGCACCGGTGCCATATGTTACATATGGCGCACTGATAGAAACATAATTTGTTTTTTTAATTTTTTATCACTGTACTTGCGCAGTGTGCTTGTATAACAGAGCACACCGGTGTGTTATGTTACGAAGGGGGCACCGACGAAAAAAATGTATTTTTTTAATATTGACGCAAGGACCGACATGGATTGAGATCTGACTATGCAGATCCTCCCATTGGTTGCATGTCTTAGGCTTATATTTATCAATACAAACCCTATAAATATAAATTGAAAAACCCTAATTCTGAAATCAAAAAGTAAGAGAAGAAAGGGTATAAACAAAAATAATGTAGGGTATGTTTGTGAAATGGTTTTTTTCCAAAACAACATGTTTTGCGGTGCTCCATAATGTAATAGTGCACTGGTGCCATATGTTACAAATGGCGCACTGATAAAAAAATATTTTATTTTTTTATTTTTTATCATTGTACTTTAGCGGTGCGCTGGTATAACTAAGCGCACCGGTGCGCAACGTTACACAGGGTGCATTGGCGAAAAAAATCTGTATTTTTTTTAAGATTGACGCAATGGCCAACATGGATTGGGATCCGACTATGCAAGTTGTCCCGTGGGTTGGATTTCTTATGAGTACAGAAACCCTATAAATCTAAATTGAAAATAAAGAGGGAGAAAAAATGGCAGAAACAAAAAGAATCTAGGGTTTTGTTTCTAAAAATTGATTTCTTTTTTTATTTTTGTTTCTGAAAATTGCAGAAAAGGTAAAAAACTACAGAAACAAAAAGTTAAAAAAACAATAAGATTTGATTTTGTATTTTACTTTATAAAAAACTAGAGAAAAAATAAAATAAAACAATAGACTTTGATTTCTTATTTCACTACATAAAAAAACTGCAAAAAAAAGTACAAAAAAAAAAAACTTTACTCACGTCGTTTAAAATTATATGGTACAGGGTTTGAATTACCAGAGGTTTGGAATTTGGATTGTCTGAATACTTCTGTTCAAATGTATTTCCTTGCTCCACAATTCTTTCATGATCTGTTTGCTCCAGGTATGTATCCTACAAATCTCTGGCTGAATTTTTTTGCAAAACTAATGAATAATGAAAAGTGTTTAGTATTTAAAGAAATGTTTTATGAAATTAGATTTTCGAAAACGTTTTGCCACTCAATTTTCAATTTACCATTTTTTTTTTCACTTAAAGAAAATAGGTTTGCGCTTTTTTTTAATTACGGTTATTCGTTTACCCGTGCGTCGTTTAATTGAACCGCATCGGTGCGACTTGTTACAAAAACACACCGGTGCACAAAATAAAGAACTGGTTGGTGCGGTTATCTAAATAGTACGCACCGGAATTACATTTAGGTTTGTGCACCAAATTTTATTGTTGTTTTGCTCAAATGCAGGGAGAAAATATCATATATTATATGAAATGGACAATTTTTCAAAATCTAGCTCGTTGCATAATATTTTTCAAAGTCCATCGCGGAGTTCTCCCTATCCATGTGGAGACGTAATATTTATTTCAGATTTGTTTTATTTTTTCACTATCTAATTGAATTTTGTGTGTTTTTTATCCATGTAGTCAATCATGCACAACTTAATTAAATTTATAATGTATACAAATTTGCAGGTTCATGCAGATTCATCATTGAGTTCAGATGCAAAAAATTATATTCAAAGTACTGCTCCAAAACATCAAAAGTTCTTATCAAGAGCTGCATACCGCAAGATGCATTTGGTAGATGAAAATGGATAGCTGCTTCACCCTGCCAATTGTAACAATATTGCATCTTCTAGCCACAATCTTGGGACAATGATGGTAATTATAATTATAATTGTTTGGTATATATATTGTTTAATATGTAATTATTTAAACGTCAAACCAATTTATAATCATGCAATATTGTCAACGTGGTTACTAATTGATATCATAATATTTTGTACTAATCATGTTCAATTTTTTTTTTTTAATTATTAGGATTCTAGTGATGATGAACGACCTACCTACCATCTTCCGTTGCACCCCACGACAATGTCAAATCGAGAGAAGACTGAATTAAGAGAAAAAATCGGAGAGGAACGATACCAAGAATGGTTGAATCAACCACCGATTCAATTCTCGCTACGTCCAGATTCACCAATTAGGAATGACTACAACAATAGTAGTTCTTCACAAGCTGGAAATGGAGGCAATCAAATAGAGGTTGGTATGGATGATTACTTAAGGGATACAACTACCATGGAGACAATGTTGTTAGATGCATTCCAAAATGATGATCAGCTAGGGGATGATGCTCATATCACTGACACCTTTTTCGAAAGCCTTAAATTTGCTTCCACCACCCCTCTCTTTGGACCCGGCGGTCAGTCAAAGTCTACCCAGTTGGGGACAATGATGTTACTGTACAACTTGAAAGCAAAGTTTGGCTTGTCAAATGCATGTTTCTCAGAACTTTTGAGGTAAGTTACCATAAAGTACTTCCCTTATATATAAATTTGAAATATAATCAGTACACTGCAATGAAAATTATAAATGTTAAATTTTATGAACGTTAATAATTATATCAACATTAATGTACATTTATTAATATAGTTTTCCATGATCACCAACTACAGGTTATTCAAAGATAAGGTTCTTTCGAGTGATAATGTCTTTCCCGGTAGCTGCGAAGAGGCAAAAAAATTGTTGAAAATGTTGGGTGTTGAGTACATATCATATCATGCATGTCCAAATGATTGTATTCTATATAGAGGAGAATATGCAGACAAAGAGATGTGTCCGAAATGTGGGCATGACAGGTATGATAAATAAAAAAAGAAGGGTAAATCACGTACTATTCCTCCTTTTAAGATATTGAGGCACATGCCTATAATCCCGAGGATTCAAAGGCTTTTTCGTTGCAAAGAATTATCTATGTTGCAGGGATGGCATGCCTCACACAGAAGTGAGTTGGGAGTTATGCGAATACCAACTGATTAAATAGCCATGAAGTATATAGAAGATACATGGCCCGAAAAATTCAAGAATGAAGTACGAAGTCTACGACTCAGCATAGCCATGGATGGCGTCAACCCATATTCCCTCTAGAACACCAACTATTATGTTTGGCCTGTAGTAGTGATCAATAACAATATCCCCCCATGGTTGTCCATGAAGAATGAACATCTTATGTTGGCTCTCATAGTCCCTGGTAGAAGACAAGTGAAAAATATGGATGTCTACTTACAACCATTGGTAGATGAATTGAAGGAATTATGGGATGGGATAAATGTATACGATGTATCAAGACCCATCGCAGCAGAGAGGAGGTTTATGTTGTATGCCATATGTACTTACACGACACATGATTATCCAGGCTTAGGAGTTTTCTCTGGTAAATTACATGTTTAATTTATTGATTTGTTTATATATAATGTAACAATATTCTTTCACATATTAGTTATTTAATTCGTTGTAATATTATTTGTTCTAATCTTCATGATATTCTTTAACGTGCCATGCATATTAATTAATGTATACAAATATAATCTCGCAGGTCTTGTAACAAAAGGGTATTTTGGATGTAAATGTTGTGGACCTTCTTTGAAAGATAGATGGTCCAAGGACCTACGAAAGCCAGTGTATGATTGCTCCAGGATATTCCTACCAAAACAACACCCTTATAGAAGAGCAACATTCACTTTCAATGGTAAACGAGAAAGAACCCAAAGGCCTCCAATAATGACACCAGTTGAATGGCTTAGAGCATATGATAGAGAGAAGGAGAAGGAGTTCACAGAAATGTTCGATTCAAATGGGGTTCCTAAGTTCGATGATCCAGATTTCTTCAACACCTATGTTGAGAAATTTCCCATTGGGATGCAAAGGAAATCTATCTTTTATGACCTCCCATATTGGGAGCATCTTAAGATTGCCCACTTATTAGATTCCATGCATATATTTAAAAATGTTTCATCTTCTTTATGGAGGCACATATCATCGAAACAAAGTGACACATTGGCAGTTAGGAAAGATCTTATTACTTCAAAAACTAAAAATAAATATTGGCCAAGACGATTAGAAAGTACGGGATCAGAGGTAGGCATTGGTCCCTCTAATTCATGGTTTTTCAAAGAAGGTGATGTCCCATGGATTTTAAAAAAAGATGATATATCTTTGGCAAAGGAAGTTATAATGGATGTGAGGGTGCCAACTTCATACGGGTCTTCACTATAGCGTTGCTTCACCGTGGATGACCATTTGTCGGGGTTGAAATAGCATGACCATTTGAATCTTTTAAGAGTATGTATAATGTGGAAAGCATCATTTTATTATTTTTTATATTAATAAATTTTATCCCATGTGGTGATCATAAAACATAACTAATTTTGTATATTATTGCACGTTTTTATAACTTTGCAGTGTCATTATCCTTTGTTTGTGCATGGGTGTGTGAAACATGAATTCCATCAAGACCTAGGACATGCCATATCTAAATTATCTGCATTTGTACGTTGGATCACATCAAAGTAGATTCATGTGGCTAGCATTCCACGGTGGCATCAAGAGATAGTTGAGATTGTTTGTATGTTTGAGAAGGAACTGCCGACGAGTTTCATGGACTTACAAGATCATCTTCTAATCCACTTGTAGATGAGGTTGAATTAGTTGGGGTTGTTTCTTGTCGTTGGATGTTCTTCTTAGATAGGTATATGAAGAAATTGAAAGGTTTTGTTCGAAAAAGGGCAAAACCCGAGGGGTCTATGGCAGAGGGGTACATATTGTATGAGTCTTTGTACTATGCCAGTGAGTACATCAAGCAGATCGACAACAGACCAGATGTAGTGATTTGGGGTGATGAATTGGATGAAGACAAAAGAGAAGGAGAGTTGCTCCAAACAAGTGGAAAAAAGCACTTGATAAAGAGTAAGCGACTTATAATTTTTCAAATTTACAAAAAGTAATTAATATTCATGTTGAACTTTGATATAATGTATATTTTTATCTCTAAGTACTATATAATGTTGGTTTGATTTCATCAGCGAATGCAGAAATTGAAGCAATCAATAAATTCATTCTTTACAATTCTGAAGCGACACAACCGTGGGTCGCATTGTACGAACAAAAAAGAATGAAATGGGATAGTGACAGGAAAGAATTCAGACGGTTGAATGGTAGAAGTGTGCCTTATCCCGAACATTTAAAATAAAATATGCCAAAAATATGCCCCAATAGTTGGGTTGCTGACCAAGTCGGAGAGAAATACGGTGCTACCGGTCATTACCCGCGTGCTGAAGAGGATGCGCTAAACGTAGGGATTGGGTGCAACAAATCGGTAATAATTTATATGTAAATTTGAAACTTATATTAAGACATCTACATTTCATATTTTAACGGTTGGATTATTATTTATAAGACACATGACGCTTATATGATTTTCTAAACTTTTTTATAATAGGTGAATTTGTTGCCATCTATGTGGGCATATGGACACCATTTTTGCACAGAAAATGCCGATGATGGAAACATCACACAAGACTGTGGAGTGGAAGTCGAGTTCGATCAATCTAGTCGATCTAGCCACCGTGATCAACAACTAGTAAGAGGGACGGTAGGTTACGTCGGAAAGATACAAGAGATCATTGAAGTGGATTTTTCTTCTTTCCAATGTGTTATTTTTAGGTGCAAGTGGTGGGACACCTTTGATCAGAATGATGTAAAGGAAGATCACGATAATAGGCTGATATGTATCAACTCTAGAAAAATGTGGGATGAAGCTAAGGAGCCCTATGTTTTCCCTTAACACTACAACCAGGTGTTTTTCTACCCAGATGTGTTGGATAGGGATGGATGGTTCGTATTGACACATGACCCTAGATCAAAACATATTTTTGAGAACAATAGTGTTCTCATGCCATGCGAGCTAGAAGATAATGAGGGTGATCATGAGAACCGAGAGTGATATGGTACAATATGTGTTATTTCATCAATATTTATACTTTTTAAGATGATTTTTTTCGAAATATTAATGTAATATGTATTTTGAATTAATTGGTAATTTGCATTGTGTTAATGTTAAAATCAGTAATTCACTTGATAATTTGGTACTATGTACTTGATCTCAAAAACAATGGCATACAGTATAAATTAATTCTTTTTTTGTATCTAAGATCATAATAAAATAATGATAATTCTAATTAAGTACAGGAATTTATTTGCATTATTTTCTAAATTTCCTTATGTTACAATAAATCATATTATTCTATATTTATTATTTAACCCATAAATCATATTATTTTTTGGCCGTAATTTTTTTATTTAACCCTATTCCAGTGTGTGGGCTTTTTACTGCAGTATCGGTGCATTTCCTGTATGCCGCACCAGGCTCTTTCTGTTTTCGCGTGCTTTTAGGAGCACCGGGGTGGCATAATGTTATCGCACCGGTGCTCTACAGTAACATCATGCATCGGTAACAGTGTCTGGTGAACCAATGATTTTTGCGATTTTTTGGCCGTAATTTTTTTATTTAACCATATTCTGGTGTGTGGGGTTTTTACTGGAGTACAAGTGCGTTCCTGTATGCCGAGTCAGGCTCTTTCTGTTTTCGCGCGCTTTTAGGAGGCATCGGGGCGACATATTTTTAAAGAATCGGTGCTCTACAGTAATATAACGCACTGGTAACAGTGTTTGGTGAACCAATGATTTCTGCAGTTTTTTGGCCATAATTTTTTTTTATTTAACCCTATTCCGGTGCGCGAGATTTTTGTTGGAGTACCAGTGCGTTGTCTGTATGCCGCACCAGGCTCTTTTTGTTTTCGTGTGCTTTTAGGAGGCACTGGGGCGGCGTAGTTTTAAAGCATCGGTGCTCTACAATATCATGACGAACCGGTAACAGTTTCCGATGAACCAATGATTTCTGCAATTTTTTGGCCGTAATTTTTTTTTATTTAACCCTATTCTGGTGCGCGGCATTTATGGGGACCCCGGTGCGTTTCCATCATTCCGCCCTGGGAAGTTTATGTTCCACTTGCTTTTATGACGCACCGAGGCTCTATAGTAACCTGACACACCGGTAACGGTGCCCGGTGAACCAATGATTTCTGCAGTTTTTTTGTCGTAATTTTGTTTGTTTTAAACCCTTTTCTGGTGTGCGGCGTTTACGGAGATCCCGGTGCGTTTAAGTCATTCGGCCTCGGGACGTTTATGTTCTGCGTGCTTTTTATGAGGCACCGAGGCTGAATATATGACACGCATCGGCACATTTTCTGAATTAAAATCACTGAGAGAGTGTGTACGGAGTGCATTGTTTCTGGTGTGCCAATGTTTTATGCGGTTTTTTTGCCGTAATTTTTTTTATTTAACCATCCATCGGTGCGCGCGTTTTGTGGCGCCCCAGTGCATTTCATTTATTCCACACCAAGCGGTATCTGTACAGTCGACATGTAAAGCACCTGTGCTATACAGAAATAAAACGCATCGGGCGTGTGTGTACGGAGCGCACAGTGTCCAGTGTGCCAATTTTTGTAATGCACCAGTGCTTTGTCATATTGAATGCACCAGTGTGTTTTAGGTTGATAAGAGCACCGAAAGAAATACATCCGCAAAAAACTCCGCCCGCCAACCTCCTCTAGGATCCTCCGCTAGAAACGGACGTTTGGGGTATTTTTCTGTGGGGTTCTAAAAAACAACAGCTAGAGGGTCTTTTCCTTGTAGTGTGTTTATGTATGCGTTGAATAAACAACTAAATTTAGGGGGTTAACAATTATATTGGACCCCTGAGTAGTCTTATTTTGTAGCCAACGTATGAAAAACTTATTCGAGCATTGTTTACTCATGGAATGGGGATAAAAATTGAACTGTCAAATGAAATTCATCACATAATCGAAATGCATAGTTAGCCCTAGCTTAATATTTCTTTCCAAATGCGATGATGCTGGAAACCAAAGCAAATCTCAAGTGTTGTATGTGCTGGGATAAGACTATGGTGTGTGACTTCAACAAAGCTTTGGTAGGCTGCGACTTGAGCGAGTCGCAGGTCGCATCTCCATGTTTCTGGCCCCTTTTGAGGCGAGCGACTTGGCGAGGATATCGACCTATGGAAGTCGCATAGTTGCAACCCCTAATAGGTCGCACCTTATTTCCATGTCTCAGGCTTGCGACTTTGCGACCCCTAGAGGTCTACGACTTGAAAGGAGGTTGCGCAGTTGCATTTGGGGCTGGGTCGCACTTGTCTTTCATGCTTCAAGATTGCGACTTTGCGACCTGTGGAAGTCTGCGACTCGGTAAGAGGTCACATAGTGCTTGTTGCGACCCATTTTGAACCACGTGAAACATGTATCTCCTTTAGCACATGGATTTCTCAATCGAAAATGATAAACGCGAAAATTTCTTGACTTACGGTTCTTCCATACCAACATTCTTAGGATTTTACTTGCATCCGGCATCATTAACGTAATCAGCTGCGTGCCCATTTCTTGCATTTTAACTATTTGACAAAAAACTGAAAGAGAGAACATGTTTTATTGATCTAGATTTATTTAGGAACGCAATAGAATAAACATATAACCATGAATACAAATATGCAGTGGAAAAATCACTTCATTTCATTAATATCAAAGAACTGAAATTTTCTTATAGATAGAATGGAAATAAACTAGCTAGGGCGCTGGTAGCTATCTCTGAGAAGATATGTGGTGACTACAGGCCTTTGAACTCAGTTACAATGAGGCTCGAGGGCCTATTTATTATTCAGAAACAATGGAAAACCCTAAACATCCAAAACCCTAACCCTAGGAGATGAAGCGTCAAAACTATGGGCCCAGTTTGGGTAAATTGGTGTTTCAACTTCCTGGGGACGTAACTTTGGCATACGATCTTCATTTGACGTGAACCATCCCTCATTAGAAAGATCTATCCGAGAAATACAAATTTTGAGTGAGAAACATCAGTCCATGGACCCATGTTGCTCCCAGTTTGATCCAGGTGGATATCGGTGGCCACCCACCTATTCCATTTGGACCAGCACCATCAATTCTTGCATCTTTTCACATTCAGCACAACTTACTATTTTTAGCAGGTTTTCGGGTCCTCCACTCTCGGAGCCGTTTTGGGGGCTTAATGATCCAGGTGGATATTGGTGGCCACCCACCTATTCCATTTGAACCCCCATCTTCGGTTCTTTCAATTTTCAAGTTGCAACAAAACTTACTATTTTTAGCAGTTTTTCGGGTCCTGAACTTCCGGAGCCGTTTTGAGGCCCTAAACGACATTTTTTGGGAAAACGGAGAGCAACATGGGTCCATGGACTGATGTTTCTCGTTCAAAAATTGAAGTCCTCGGATAGATCTTTCTAACGAGCTATTGAACGCATCAAACGGAGATCGGGTGCCAAAGTTATGCCCCCGGGAAGTTGAACCACCAATTTACCCAAACGGGCGCCCACAGTTTTGGCGCCTCATCTCCTACGGTTAGGTTTTTGGACGTTTCAAATTCTACATTGTTTCTCAAAAATAAATAGGCCCTCGAGCCTCATTGTAACACAGTTCAGAGGTCTGTAGCCACCACATCTCTTCTCAGAGATTCGCTACCAGCACCCTAGCTATTTTATGTTCATTATGTCTGTAAGCATATTTCTGTGATTTGATATTAATGAAATGACGCATTATTTCCGCTGCATCTCTGTATTTATGGTTATGTGTTTATTCTGTTGCGTTCCTGCATAAATCTGGATCAGTGGTATCAGAGCGGGTCTGCTCTTTCTCTGTTTTTCTCTTCATGTCCCCAACGCGGCCAGGGTATAAGGAGTTCAACCTCGCAACCCCGACGACCCCCCATGGCGGAAGGAAAGAAAGACGAGGGAGCAGGAGATCCTATCAAAATCTTGCTCGAGGATGCCCTCGAGAAATAGAGGAACGCGATGATGGACAAATTTTATTTTATTTTATTTTATCTATTTATTTATTTATTTATTTTTTATTTTATTTTTTTTATTTTTTATTTTTTATTTTTTTTTATTTTATTTTTATTTTTATTTTTTTATTTTTATTTTTTTTCAGATCCTTCAATGGCTGCCCACCGGTGGCACATCTAAATCCAACACCAAGTTCAACAAAATTCCCCCCCCCCCCCTCCCCCCCCATGGAAGAACTTAACGCAATGGAGACCATTGCTTCCTAAGGAGGGAGGAATGATCCAGGTGGATATCGGTGGCCTCCCACCTATTCCATTTGGACCCGCGTGTTCTTTAGGTTTTCGACTTCGGCACAACTTGCTATTTATAGCGAGGTTTGGGTCCTGCGACCATTTTGGGGCATTAATAATCTAGGTGGATATTGGTGGCCACCCATCGAGTCCATTTGAACCCCCACCATCGATTATTTCAGTTTGTAAGTTTCGGCACAACTTACTATTTTTAGCAGTTTTTCGGGTCTTAAACTTCCGGAGCCGTTTTGAGGCCTAGCGACGCTTTTGGGAAAACGAGAGAGCAACATGGGTCCATGAGGCCCTCAATGTTGCTCGTTCCAAATTTGTAGTCCTCGGATAGATCTTTCTGACGAGGTATGGTACGCGTCAAACGGAGATCGTATGCCAAAGTTACACCCCTGGGAAGTTGAAACACCAATTTACCCAAACGGGGCCCATAGTTTTGGCGCTTCATCTCCTAGGGTTAGGGTTTTGGCTGTTTAGGATTTCCGATTGTTTCCAAATAATAAATAGGCCCTCGAGCCTCATTGTAATACAGTTCAGGGGGTTGGGAGCCGATACATCTCTTCTCAGAGATAAGCGCGACCAGTGCCCTAGCTCGCCCCATCTCCATCATGTCTGCATTGTAACACAGTTCAGGGGCTGGTAGCCGCCACATCTCTTCTCAGGGATACGCTGCCAGTACCCTAGCTCATCTATTTCTATTATGTCTGTAATAGGCATGCGAGCCTCAATGTAACACAGTTTAGAGGCCTGCGTACGCTACATCTCTTCTCAGAGATATGCTACCAGCGCCCTAGCTTGCTTCCATTATGTTTGTAAGCTTATTGCAGTCATTCTTTTATTAATAAAATGAAGCATTATTTCCGCTGCATCTCTGTATCTATGGTTATATCTGTATTCTATTGCATTCCATCTAAAATCCGGATCACAGTTTTCCCAAAAAACATCGCTTAGGGCCTCAAAACGGCTCCGGAAGTTCAGGACCCGAAAAACTGCTAAAAATAGTAAGTTGTGCCAAAACTGAAAAAATAAAAGAGAAAATGGTGGGGCCCCAAGTGGAATAGGTGGGTGACCACCAATATCCACTTGGATCATTCCTCCCCCCTTAGGAAGCAATGGTCCCCATTGTGTTAAGTTCCTCCATGAGATGAGGAAACTTCTGCTGAACTTGGTCCCTGGTGAGCCACTTTCCTTGGTGCAGGAGTTGGCTAGCTTTGACAACTCGATACATTTGGATCTTCTGTTGGCGAGTGTTCTTGATTTGCATGTCCATGATACAATCTGTGTTGGCCTATTCCATGCAGTCTGGGTTTAACTCTGTTGGTGTGAGTTGTTCTGCAATGTCAGAGGTGTCCAGTAGAGGTGGGAAGTAAGGACGAAGGCGGTCCACATTGAATACTGGGTGTTGACCAAGGAATGGTGGAATACCGAGCTCAAAGGCATTGTTCCCTACAGCCTTGGTGATGGTGTATGACCTGTATCGAAGCGGGCAAAGCTTGCAGTAAGTTCCAGTGAGGCGCTCCTTTTGCAAATGTAGCCACACTTTGTCGCCCACTTAGAAGTTGTGTGGCACTCGATGTTGATCATGGAATTTCTTTTACTTAGCATTAGATTTTTCCAATATGTCATGAACCTGTTGGCGGATGTGTTGAATGTGCTCGATGAAGCTATTTACTTTGTCAACTTCCAACTAGACATGAGCCGAATCGGCCCGAGTAGTCGCAAATGGCATGGCTACGTCAATGGGACATAATGGTTGGAATCACAAGCCCACCTGAAAGGGGCTGTGGTCGATTGAGCTGTGGAGAGCTCAGTTATAACTGTGTTGTACATAGGGAAGAATCTCGTCCCATGTGCGTGGATGCTTGGAATTGTACATGCGTAGAATGTGTACAATCATTCTGTTGACGACCTCTGTCTAGCCATCTGTTTGGGGATGGAAAGCTGTGGGCTTGGTGAGCTTGGTGTCCAGCATTGACCAAAGGCTATACCAAAATGTGTTGAGGAACCTGCTATCCCGATATGATATGATAGATTGTGGGATCCCAAAGTGCACCCACACTCGTTCAAAGAATAGTTTAGTAGTGGCTTCTGTTGTGATATTCTTCTTGCAGGCCGCCATAATGGCCATCTTCGAGAATCTTTCGACAACCATGAAAACATAGTCATTTCCATGCTTAGCATAAGGCAGGCCCGACATGTAATCCATGGAGATGGATTCCCAAGGTCGACTAGGGGTAGGTAGCGGAGTATATAGGCCTTACTTCTTGATGGTCGGTTTGGCAATGGCACAAGCAGTGCAAGATCTGATGTGCTTCTCGACATCCTTTCAAAGGTTCGGCCAATAGAAATACTTCTGTAGTACTGCTACTGTTTTCTCGACCCCGAAATGCCCAATGACTCGACTGTAGTGTGCTTCCCATATCATCTTGGCGCGCTCGCTTGAAGGAACACAAAGGTGTCCCAGGTGACATAAAAGTGCATCTTGGAGGTGAAAATTTGGAACTTGCGTACCCCCCAAGAGTGCATTGTATGTGTGGCCGAATTCTGGGTCGCTTCCGTAGAGAAGCAGCCAATCAGAAGTCTCGTGCCCACAAGATTTGAGAACAGTGGTGAGCGCCACGATCGGTGGTTGGCTGAGACAGTCTGCAACATTATTGGTGCTACCCTTCTTGTACTTGATGTTCAAATGAACTGTTGCAAATATGTGGACCACTTATGATGGTGATCATTCTGCAACTTCCCTTGTGTCTGTATGAACTACAGGGGCCGGTGGTCTGTGTGGATGATTTTTTCCTTCCCCAAAATGTAATGCTTCCATTGTCGACAAGCTTGCACAATGGAATACATTTCTTTGTCATAAGTGGGATACTTGCGAACTGTGTTAGACAATGTCTCACTGTGATATGCCACTAGATGTCCCTGTTGAGTAAGAACCGCCCCAATAGCATAGTCAGAGGCATCTGTCTCGATCTAAAATGGCTGTTGCAAGTCTGGTAATGTGAGCACTGGGGCAGAACAGAGGCGATTTTTCAATTCTATAAATGCCTTCTGTTGAGATTGCGACCAAAATAATTTTTCTCTCGCTCCTCACTTGGTGACTTGACTTAAGGGCCAAGTGATATGAGAGAATCCCAACACGAACCTACGGTAGAAATTAGCAAGATCCAGAAAGCTGCGAAGCTTTGTTATAGTGGTTGGGGCTGGCCAATCCCGGATGACTTGGATCTTGGTTGGATCCACATGCACCCCCCTTTCATTAATAATGTATCCCAGATATTGAACCTGGGTCATGCCAAAAGTGCACTTCTCCAAATTGGCACACAACTTGTGTTGCCGCAGTGTTTGGAGGACTTGTCGGATGTGGTGGAGGTGCTCTTCCCAAGTCTAGCTGAAGATCAGAATGTCATTTAAGTACAACACCACAAATGAGTTGGTGAATGGCCACAAGATGTCGTCCATCAACCTCATGAAGGTTGTGGGAGCATTCGTCAACTCGAAAGGCATGACCAACCATTTGAAAAGTTCTTCCTTGGCTTTGAAGGCAGTCTTCCACACATCGGAGGGTTCAATTGGTACCTGGTGATACCCAGACTTCAAGTCGATCTTGCTGAAATCATTAGGGGAATTTTGAGGTATAAAATGAGCCTCCTAAGGAAATAATAAAATAATAGCTAAGCCAATAAAACAATATTTATGAATTTTCAATTCACTTTTTGCACCACAATCAATGTAACCATAGTTAAATTAAATTCAAAAGTTGTACCAAAATAAAATTAATAAAAAAAATTCTATTGATGTGACTATAAATAAGAATGAGATTCTCAAGAAAAAGTCATTATCATTGAACAACTAATGAATTTGTCCTTTGTACTTAAATAACTTAAAATAAAATATAAATATAAATTTATAAATTCTTGATTATATTATATGCTATTAATTAAAATTTATATTATTTAAATTGTATAATACATTTTAATTAATATACTATATAAAAATAATATAATATAATAAATGTATAGGGATATGCATTGTTTATTTCAAGAAATATGAAATGAAAATAATATATTTTTATTCAAAAAGTGTGAAATGATATTTATTATGAGTACTTTGCTTTGACTTTAAAAGTACTTAGAGCACTACCATGGTTAACCATGAGTTTTTATCCACCATTGAGAATGTGACAAGTAAGTACCTTTAACTCAAGAAATGCCACCTCAACCATTAGGGATGATGTCATCCCCTAAAATGTGATTGGTTTTCATAAAGTGAATTTTGATTGTACATTTTCCTTAGGAGGCCCATTTTAGACCTCAAAATTCCCCTAATGTATTTCGCCCCTTTGAGTTGGTCCAGAAGGTCATCAATCCGTGGGATCGGGTACCTATTCTAGACAATGATCTTATTCAACGCCCGATAGTCAATACAGAGTCTCCACGTCCCATCCTTCTTCTGTACCAACACGATCGAGCTCCCATAGGGCGATGAGCTTGGTAGGATGTGACCTTTCTTCAGTAGCTCTTGAATATGCCTCTTGATTTCATCTTTCTCCAGAACAGAGCACCGATAGATTGGTCCATTGGGTAGCGGCGCACCTAGGGTCAGATCAATCGGGTGCTTGACCTAGCAGTGCAAAGGAACCCCTGTTGGTGAGGTGAAGATGTCCTCGTACTCCTCCACAACCTTGTCCATTTGTTGTTGTCGTGCAGAGGAGTCCTGTTTGGAGGTCATGGCCACAATCTTCTTCTTTCCCTGGGGGCGGATCATCAGGAAAACGAATTTCCTGGTTTGGGAAATGAGCTTAATGCATTGTTTTGCAGTAACCAAAGAGATAGCGGCAGGAGGTGGTACCTCTGGTATCCTGTACAACTTATTTCCCAAAGTAACAATAACAGCGTGAGGCCGAGACTCATACACAGCATGATGCTTCCACAAGTATGGTTGTCCGAATAATACATCAGAAACATCAATAGGCACCACGTCACATAATACCTCATCCATGAAGGGCTTGATGCTATAGGGAAGGCGACATTGCTGGCTGACGCGGAGATCTCATCCTTGGTGAAGCCACCCGATGGTGTATGGATGTGGGTGAGTTGTGGTCAGAAAGCCCAACCGCTTCACGACATCTGTTGAAATGAGGTTCTTTTGGCTCCCATTTTCGACAACGAACTGTACCGGGGAGCCCTTTACCCACATCTGGGAGTGGAAGAGATGTTCCTCCTCCTCTGAATCTTCCGGTTCCTCCTTCTGGATCTTCGTAGTGGAAAAAGTGGCGTTGGGATCCGCATCAATAATCTGTTTCCCTTTTTCATTCCCCTTGTCAGGTTCGGATTTAGAGTCGGAGCATGCATCTGACTCAAAAGCCCTCATCTCGGCCACTAGGGACTGCTTGGCCCAACACTCACTTGTGTTGTGAGTGGAGCTTTTATGGAACTCCCACCACTTTCCTATGTCCTTCTTTGCCTTTGCGGTGTTTTTCTTTGCTTGTGGCTTCGACAGGTTGTCTTGAGCCGCTGTGCCTTGGCTTTGTTCTGTGTTATGCGGTTTGGGAGCACCTTTCCCTTGCTTTTGATTCGCTGATCCAAAGTCTCGCTTCTTCTGTTTGAATTTCTGCTCAATCTGGCAGCATACCGGTATGCCGTACCAAGCGAGGAGATGTCGAGGAACTCCATTTCCTCCTAAATGTATTTGTGCAGAAAACTACGATAGTTTAGCACCAGATGTTTCTCTGAATCTTTGATACCCAACTTTGTGCGCAGGGTATGGAATAGATTCGTCAGCTCATGCACATCTTGATCCCTTTGTTGTCGCAGCGTGCTCCATTGTATGTACTTGTCCTCATAGCTCCCCACGGGATAGTACTATTCCTTGATGGCTTCTCGGAAATAATTCCAAGTTGGTACGACCGAGAACATAGAGGGTTCTGTTTGGTCCTTGTTCTCACAGTAGGTTTCCCACCAGTCCTTGACATGGGGGGTAGCTTTGAGGAGTACAAAAATAATCTTCTCCCGGTCGGAAAAGTCATGAACCGAGAAATATCCTTCTAATAGATTCAACCATCTATCTACGACATCTGCATCTATTTGAACCTCAAATATGGGAATGTCAAAATTTACTTGTACCTTAAAAGGAGTCGCACCTCCAGAGTGGCTGCTGGATGCAGATGCGCCGCCGGTGGGCATCCATTGAAGGATCTGGGCAAAGTTATCCATAATCGTGTTCCTTTGTTTTTCGAGGGCCTCCTCGAGCAATATTTTGATAGGATCTCCTACTCCCTTATCTTTCTTTTCGTCCCCCATGGGCATCCATCGGGGTTTGTGAGGCTGATCTTGCAAAGGTTCCACTAGATCGAGCCCTAACTCCTTATACCTCGACCTCGTTGGGGACATGCAAAGAAGGATCGAGAAAAATCAGACCGCTCTAATACCACTAATCTAGATTTATGTAGGAATACAACAGAATAAACATATAACCATAAATACAAAGATGCAGCGGAAAATTCACTTCATTTCATTAATATCAAAGAACTGAAATTTTCTTACAAACATAATGGAAATAACCTAGCTAGGGCGCTAGTAGCTATCTCTGAGAAGAGATGTGGTGGCTACAGGCCTCTGAACTCAGTTACAATGAGGCTCAACGACCTATTTATTATTTAGAAACAGTGGAAAACCCTAAACATCCAAAACCCTAACCCTAGGAGATGAAGCGCCAAAAATATGGGCCCCGTTTGGGTAAATTGGTGTTTCAACTTCCCGGGGACGTAACTTTGGCATACGATCTCCGTTTGACGTGAAACATACCTCGTTAGAAAGATATATCCGAGGACTAAAAATTTTAAGTGAGCAACAAGGGTCCACACATCGGTCCATGGACCCATGTTGCTCCCGTTTTTCCCAAAAAATGTCGTTTAGGGCCTCAAAACAACTCCGAAAGTTCAGGACCCGAAAAACTGCTAAAAATAGTAAGTTGTGCCGAAACTGAAAAACTGAAAGAGACAATGGTGGGGCCCCAAGTGGAATAGGTGGGTTACCACCAATATCCACCTGGATCATTGATCTAGTCATTGACAGGTTGAACCACACGGCCATGCGAAATCCTCCTCGTAACGCTACGATTCAAGTTCGTAATGTTCATGAATTCTCATGGTTGAATTTTGAAGTGAGGTGCTTAGAGTCTCCGCTTCTTCTCTATGGATACACAACCATCACACATTGTGGGTAAGCATGCGCCTCCCATCATCTTCCTTTCCCAGCATTCTGTTGGATGCACAAACAAATGCGTTGTTCTTAATGCGCTTGTGTTGTGGTGTCTGAATGCTATTTCAGCGAATGTTCATCATGACAATGCAGCGTTAACCTCCATGTTTACTTCCAATGCTATCATGCAGTGCCCAAATATATTTGTTATTTGACAACGTTCTTCCCTTGTTTATACTGAGATGACTACTGTGCATGGCCTTTCATCTCTGATGGCATATCGAAAATGGATATGTGCCTTTCACCTCCTTCCCTCATTTTCACCCCTACGTATTTCTTTGGAGTGCACTAACCTTTACGGAAATTACCCACACTGTCTTTTGGATATCTCAAGTGCTCTACTATGTTTTGCTGAGCACCTTCATGGTGCTGCGTTTAATGAACTTTTTATACCATTCACCGCTTGTAGATGGCCTCTTCGACCAATTTCGCTTTGTTTGTGCGTAGAAACAAAACTATCGCTAGTGCGTGAGGAAACTGCTTCGATGGCTTGTGATGCGGTATGAGAGACGGGATCTTGTGGCTGGATTTTCCATTTTACCGTGATTTGTGATCCGTAATATGTTTATAATTTTAATTCCTTTAACATCACTGTGACGTTGCATTGCTTGCATTTGTTGTTTGAAAGTTTCCCTTCTAATATTTGGGTTGTCTAGCAATAGTGCTAACTTGTGTTTGTCGGGCTTGATTGTCTTACTATGTCCTCCATATAAGTATCTCCTGTGCCCCATCCAAAAATGAGGGGAGTTTCCTCCTTGGGTTGTAACAAAAACTTCACTGTGTAGGCAAACAATGTAGTCCAATACAACCATCCTTGAGGAATAATCCTTAAAAGGAGCAAGTTCCTCTGGCATTGAAAGCATCTCTTTCGTTTGCAACAAAGGAAACATTTGCCTAAGGGGAAACATATTTTTGTCTGCCTTGTATATTTTCCTAGCTGCTAATTAAATTGAGGTATTGTTATCAAATCTCATTCATCTCAGTATAATACCGACCTCCAAGGGAGTTAGATGGCATTTTCCATTCATCCTGATAGCCCTAGGTTTAATAATACGACCTGTTTTGTTGAACTTGCCCCTCCAACCCATTTCTCGAGCAGCATCCATTTCCCTCTTTTTTTCCTCACCACCAAAAAATATGCAGCAAGAAAAATCTACCACGTCACCTTCAAAGCGAAGATGAACAACAACATATTTTCCACCAGTGGTGGAGTTGTGCTTAATCATGCGTTCTACTAACTTCTCTGCAAATTTATCAATGCGGCCAGTAAATCGTAATGCTCCATAATTAGCCAAACATCTGGGGCGTTAAAATGGAGGTGGAACCTCTTGTGAAAATTAGTTGGAAAATGGAGAAATCCGTATCACACCAGCCTCAAGTAGTTTATGGAGAAATTTTTCTTCATAGTAACTGACAGGAGACCAAGATTTAATCCTGAAGTTGAAAATATTGCTCATATTGTTGTCAAAATTTTCAATCATGACTTTGGGTAGCTTTCTAACAATCCTCACATCACTGGAAAGACATGGCTTAACTGTGATTGAAAATTCCCCTAACTAGTGCACTCTTTGTTCTCTACTTATAGGTGTTACATATCTTCCACTTTTCAAATTTTAGCTCAGACTACTCTTACCGTTGTCATCCTCCTTGACGAAGTCTTCAAATTTAGCCTTAGTTCTCATCCCCACATGGACAGGGGATGAACGTGTCATGTTTCGCAACTGTGCCCTTGTTGTTTTAGCTTTAGTTTCTTTCCCTATGTGTGGTGGTGACATTGTTGGGAATAACATCCGTGGGATCGACCTGCATGAAACATTACAATATCAATTAGTTCATAGTTTCCTTTTAGAGAATGATGTCCCCAAATACTTTATATGGGACCATGATCTTGGTGGGATACCCAAATAGAATGCCTAAATGATATACGGTGAACGTGCTTCTAATGGAAATATTCCATTCAAGTGTATGCAGATGATACCCCCCCACACATGGTGTGATTGGAGCAAAAGTATCTTGTCATGTTGATGATAAGTTTTGCGAGGGGCTGGAAGCAGGTCAAGATCGTCTGAGGCTGCTACCATGAAAATCTAGGGGAAACCTATCTCTGAGTTCATGGAGGAACTTTCAATGTTCTTTGAAGCAGGAAACCCCCAAGCCCTAGTCTATTGATGAGACATCGAGACCAATGGGTGCAGTGACAAGGTTTGGCGGGAAAATGTCATGGGGGTATCACTGAATAAAGGCCGGGACAAAACCCTAACGACTGGGCAAGCAGAAGGGGACCCGAAATTTTGAATATACTTAAAATTTTGGGTGGTGTTGTAGCGGCTACAACAAGCCCTAAGATGGTTTGCCAAGGTTAGCTATAGAATTATCTATTGGTTCTGTAGTTGTGCAAGGAGAATTTAACTGTGTGCAAGTTTATGTGTGCAAGATGAAGAGAAGAGAAGATCAAGATTGAGGACCCAGTTCTCAAATCACAACAAAGAAGAGTTTTATGCATTACAAATGTGATGGCAGCTTCATCAAGCATTGTTTCTAATCAATCTTCCTTAACAAGACTCTTTGATAAAGAGATGTTTCATAAGCTCTACATCATGAGAGATATGGTGTAATAGATGTATGAAGATAGGAAGGAGAGAACTATACTTAGAGAGTAGTTAATTTCCATGAAGGAGGAGAATAAAGAGATTCTTGAAAAGATGCATGAGATGGAGACTCAACTCCATATTGCAAATAAAAACCTATCAAGGTTGCATGAGATGGAGACTACTCTCCATGATGCCAAGGAAACTCTAGCCAAGTATGTGCATGAAAAAGAGGTATGAAATTCATTTTTATCTTCTATTTCTTTTCAAGATGAATTTGTAGGTGCTTTGGAAATAAAAACTAGAGTAATAGAGTCCAAATTATTAATGAAAATGAGCTATGAAGGTAAAGGATTGGGTAAACATGCACAAGGCATAGTTGAGCCAATTGTTGTTGAGGAAAGGCCTAAGTATTTGGGTCTTGGTTATGGACAACATGATGGAGAATGCTCCAAAGCCAAGGAGGCATATGAAGGTGTTCCAAGAAGGACTTTCATTACATGTTCATTACCTCAAGCTTGTGAAGCTTTTGTTCATGAGGAATGAACATTTTTTACACCCACTTTGCAAGAAGATGCTCATAAGAATGCAACTAACAGAAATGGCAAACAAAGGATGTTGAAAGCTCTAAAGCCATTGAAGCCATTGTTGGTATTACGAAGAGAGCCACTACCTCATTAAAGTTACCTCCTCAAGAAGGCGACAAACGTTAATGTGCAAGGTATAAATCTACCTTTAATCAAGTTGCTTTTGATTATGATAAACATGGAAAATCTTCACATAAGATTTGGAGAAAATTTACATGTTCCTTTTGTGGTTTGAATAACCATACTATTTTGAGTTGTTGGAAGAAGATAACCAAACACAAGAAACTTTCAAAACAAAGGAGGCAGAAATCCAAAGGTCCATTGGATAATGAATACCATGTTAAAAAGAAGATGCAATTATTTTGCACTCGTTGCCTTAAGCAGGGTCATCTTGTAGACAAGTGTTGGACTTTGTATCCAACAAGTCATCCATGACATTTTAAGAAGGTGGAGAGAGATAATGAAAAGAATGGGAAGGAGGATCCCATAATTGATGTGGGTCAGGATGATTCACATGATGAAGTGCAATTGGAAGAAGCGCCATTGAAGTGGTTTGAAAAGAGGTGGTTAGATTTCTTAACCAATTAAGGCCTTGCATTTATTTTGATGATTGATGCAAATATTGCCTTATTAATGCATTTCTTTTCCAATTGAATTCATTTCTTTTCTCTTGAAAGTATGATGCATATTGCACGAAGCAAGATGTTGGAAAAGTAGAGTTATGTTGACTCACTTAGATGCATCAAAGATTGCAAATTGCAGTTGCAATTTGCATGTGAATGCATTTATTTTTCTCTAGAATGCATGTTTCATGTTTATGATAGGAAGGTGTTTGAAAGTGGAGTATGTTGACCAAATTTTCTGCAATACCAAAGGTAGAATTGGGTCTAAATTTGGTCATTCAGCTCTTTAAGTACTTGTACATACAAATGGAATTTTTTTACTTGTGATTGTACTTGTGAGAGAGTTGAGCATTGTATACATGCATGAGAGTTTGTGTGTGTGAACAATGGAATTTTTATAGTTTCATTGTGCTTGAACATGCATGAGTGATCGCCTTGTGTTGGTTTGCTTTGTTTATCATGTATGTTGTCAACTTGAGAATTATGATTATTTGCACATGCATGAGTGATCGACTTGTGTTGGTCGATTGATTGTTACATGTATGTCATAATCAACTTGGAAGAGTTGATTGTGTCTCCAAATATGAAAGGGATATTTTAACGAATTGTTTCATGAGATGTGAAATTATTGTTGTTTTGGGAAAATAATCGTCAAGTTGTTGTACATGCTTTTGTTTGACTTGAGAGTCAGTGGTTTGAAGACATGTTTTGTTGAAACCCATCGAAAAATTACACAAATGTTTTGTTTAGACACCAAGATGTAAGAGTACATGGCGATATTCACAAGATGTGATATTTGTTGCTTTGAAGGAGCAAAAGAAAGATGTCGTCAAGTTATGTTTCTTACATGATGTGTTTTTCAAGTTAATGGTTTTGCTTGTGACAAGATGTCTCAGGATTTTAAAGGTCCACTCTTGAGCGAGAGGCTCGTGATTAGCCTTCATTCTCAAATTATGGCATGAAAAACATCTCGAACTGGAGGATGATGAAATCAAAAAGCAGAAAGTGGACAAGATGAAAAAATATTGCAGAAAAAATAACAACTATTGTAGACCATTTGATGTGTTGATGCCAAGAAGCAAAAGAGACGGCGAATACATTCTTCCAGATGTGGAATTTGGAACTGTGGAGGTAAAAAGAATGGTCATTTATTTTCTTGTGATTAATGATATTAGAACTCATTGTTGTAGTTCACTTAGATCGTCTTAACTTGGAAAAGTGCTTTCCAAGGAGAAGCTTGCATCGAATGCATATGTGTACAAAGGAGGAACAAGATTCTCTGTGGGAAGGCCATCAGCCAATTTTCCAAGCACCGAGGGATCGATTTGGTATAGCAAGGTGTTTAATCAGTCAACAAGTAGCATCAAGTGTTGGATTAGGTCAGCAATGAAAGGAGGACATTGGTTGAAGTGCCAAGTCATTTGCAAGTCAAGGCATGTCAGTGAACCCAAGTGGTTTTCATGGATATTTTTATAAGTAGAATCAAGTTAATAGAATTGGGGAAAGAGAAGAGTATTCATATCTCATCAGATAAGATGCTTTTGTGGGTTCAAAAGCCTGTCAGTGGGAAGGAGTGATCAGAAACTGAAATGGAGGAAAACATTTGCTAAAAAATTAAAGTGCTCAAAATCGCTCCAAACTAGAACAACCAGATATGTCTCTTCACTAGGAATCTGGCTCACTTTGTTTCATAAAAAACTGACTCTGTATGTAAAATTTAGAGCCTGCTGTCCACTTTGCCAAACAGGGGAATTTTCAAAATAAAGGGTCAAACAGGGTCAAACTGGTCAATTTTTTGGTTTTCCTCCGACCAATGGTGTGCTGAAAAGTGTCGAATGGTGGTTGGCCCAAATTTCTGGGGACATGTCAGTTTGTGGTTGGATGTTTGAGGACCAATGGGGTCTCAACATGTGGCTAGCCCGGAGGCCGCCATGTGTCCCTAAAAGGCCGAAAATTTGGTTAAGTTCCAAGGTCGAAATCCAATTTTGTATGGTGTGGGAAAAAAATTTATATGGTGGCTGGGCAGAGGTTGGGCTCGACCCCACAACCTCCCCCACACAAACTCTAAGCCATACTGTTTCCGTTATCATTTAGTGCTTACATATACATGCCAACCACATTTATTTAAACCCAACAAATGTTTGTTGCGGAGGAAATGGGGGCCAGCCCCATCGCACGAGACCACACGTTTGTGACCAGGCGAAGTCCTATCCATAAAACGACGGAGTTTAAAGTCTTAAACCCACTTTATTAAATCATAAACAATGTTTAAATGTGCTAATCCCAAGTTAATGCGGATTTACATAAAACACTCCATAAGCGCCTAATATTCAATTAAACTGAACTTATATTTAATTAATCACGCTTATCTTGATGATTAGTTTGGCAGAGGCTGCCAAATTCTGCGCTACCTCCAATTTTGTCGAGGTTAACTGGAGTTTCTCCAGTTTTAGTGGAGTTTTTCTAGGCAAAACTAAAGAAGCCATAACTTTGGAATTTTTTGACCAATTTAGGATCATAAAGAATCAATTCTAGATGATTTTCATGCTATGAGCATGATGGTGTAGGTTGCATAACCAGAGGAGCATTTATGTAAGTGATTTTTCCACTTTGAAGATTAAAGATGCCAACGGCCACCAGGAGAGGAGGCCATGTCTAGATCACATGAAGACCATTTACAAAGCCAGAAGAGGCTACCTAGGGGTTTTTGAGTCTTTTGAATCCAATGGAGTAGGTTGCAGAGCCATTGGAGCACAGTAGGTGCATGAAATCAGAGAGTTGACCATTAATACAAAGAAGGCCAAGCCATTGAAGCAAGTCCATGGAGATGTAGCCCAGGAGGGCTGAACTCCGTTACCAACTACTGTGTAATGTGTTTGATGTGTATTATTTCTCTGAAATTTACTTGCTACACATGTGTTTTTAACAGCTAATTTACTTAATGAATTTATCATAAAATACACACAAATTTGACACATAAACCCACTCATTAATTGGCTATCTAAGATGATCCTTAAGCACACTTTTATTTAATACTAATGAGGGAGCTAGCACAACAAAACTAGTTTTCCCATATTCAAATCACCTCTCAACCACCAAGTCATTAACCACTACTTTGCTCCTAAAAGATTTGGATGCATCCTCGACCTCTAGAGCATACACGTTCTTAACTCTTACACCAATTTGTTTCCCCTGTCCCATGGCTATGTGTATAAGGAACACCTTTCCTTTTTTAAAAATCATGTCATAACCACGGTCTTCCAATACTGGTATGAAGACAAGATTCTTTCTTAGGCTTGGAACATAAAAAACATCTGCTATTCTAAGAGGGGTTCCCCACTCCCTCTAAAAGGTAATTTTACCTATGTCAGTCGCGTTATACCTCTCGTCATCTCCAAACTCTATGTTCTTCTAGGGGTCCTTTTCCACCAAGTCACTGAAGAGAGCTCTATTCCCTGTCATATGGAACGAGGTACCGTTGTCTAGATGCCACATGCATTCCAATACAGTGTTGGCCATGCATGCAATGAAAGTAAAATCAAGCTCGAACCGTGAATCCAATGCTTCACCCGCTGCAAGTGTAGGCTCCTTCTTGCTTGTCTTCTTCTGTGGACAATTCGAAGCATAGTGCCCGTGATCGTGACAATGAAAACACCTGATCTTTGAAAAGTCTCTCTTGCCCTCTTCGCCTTTGGATTTATTTCCCTTGGATTTATTTCCTTTCCTGACCAATGCACAATCTTCTTCTTTATTGGTGTTGGAGGTCTCGTCTCTGGTGTTTTTCCTTATCTCTTTTCTTACCAAGTTAGACCACAAACGCTCTTAGTCTCGTAAATTCTCCCCCCCATTCACATATTCCTAGTAACTATGATAGCTCTTGGCAAGGCCTAGAAGTGTTAGGCTCACCAAGTCATCATCGGATATGGTCACACCAACACTTCCAAGCTCATCTCGACATTGAGTGAAATTTGCCAAGTATGTTGGTACCGTCTCACCCTCCTCCTTCTCGATCTTTCTAAGCTTGTCCTTCAGTGCCAAATTCCTTTGGTCGCTGATGTTCTGAAACAAATTTGTCAAGGCCTTCCACATAGCATATGGAGTCGCCTTCCCATGGAGACTCAAGACAATATGATCTCGAAATCCCTCTAACAAGATCCTTCTCACCTTTGCTACCTTCTTTTTCCATGCATGAAGAAGTTGGGCATTTATTGCTGCGGGCTTGGGAATATCAAAATCTATGAATTCCTTCAATCGTTGTCCTCCAACACTGCCTCCATCCTGTCCTTCCATGAAATATAATTTGAATTTCCCTCAAGTGAAAATCCGAGTCTCAATCCATTAAAAGACATCTTGATCTGCTGCTGGATCCTAAAGAATAAATCTGCAAATTTGAACCTGTTCAATACAAAATTATTTTCTTCCCTTCTATTTTGATTCCTGGCACTCTGATACCATGTAGAAAATATATATAAATTCTATACCAATGGATTCAATCTGATCCTGTAATGTACTAAAACAAGATATTGAGTCCTTTTACTATATTTACGAAATATAAAACACGATATATCGATTACATGCAAGTAAGAGAAAGAAATTATCAATAAAATAACACAATATGTATATGGGGAAATAACCTAATCAAAACCCCTCTATCATATATTGTACATAGTCAAAGAATCATGAAACAATACAATGCTTTCTCACTACAAGAAAATTTTGCACTCTACCGATCGTCTCACCCTGATCCTGTTCAAAACTAACTAGCAACTCTTATTTAAAATTAACCAACACTTAGCCCATTCTTAGCCCCTGCTTAGCCCAGCCTTTCTCATGAAATCTCTAGGCAATTAATCCATATTAAATAGGATAATCAACCTTCCTTGACTGCGAATCCCTCATGATCCTTCCTGTGACTTTATGACTGCACCTGGGAAATTTTCTAATAATACAACTGATAGTTAAATTCCCTTTAACCTTTGTCTCAACTGGGTCCTCACTAGAATTTACATGCATGCAACTATTAATAGAAAATCATCAGTTATATGATTGATCATTTCTTGTGAATTAATTCTAATTTAATTCACTAGACCTCTCACTAGCTCATCACTCAGTTAGAACTAGTTAAACTGATTTTAACTCAATTAATTTGAGTAACTGATTACAGATGCACCACCTAGTGCATTCACTGCAAGTGGACTCCAAAAATCATAGAATAACTCTACATGCCTTACCTTTGACCCTAAACTCAAATTTATTGAGCTAACTCAGTCTTTCTGACTGCTACTAGTTACTACACTATCTACTGAAATCTCTGCGCTGCTGCTGACATCTGCATCCATGCACTCTGCACTTTGAACTGCTGCCAACTCTGATTTTCGCTCCAGTATTTGACATATATCACTATGATTTTTGTCTTTCTAACATCTGACTGCATCAATCCAATTGATCCTTCCTAATACTACTATAATGTGGGCTCCTCGTAGCCAAGTTCAATCCATGAGACACACCATCTCAATGGACCCTACCCAAATTTATTCTTGGAATTATATTTGCACATCACCCCACCTCACACCTGGATGTATAACTGCATGTACTCCCTCTGTTTTTCTGGCTCAAAATTTCCCCCTCCTGGAGGTATTTTCTTGAGTGGACTCTTCCACTTGGTCTCCTCTCTGATTTTCCAATTGTGGTTGTTCAACAACCTTCTCAAACTTATTTTGAGGCTGCATGTTGAGAGATAATTGCTCCCTCTCAACCACCAAGTCATTAACCACTGCTTTTCTCCTCAAATATTTGCATGCATACTCAGCCTCGAGAGCATACAGGTTCTTGACTCTTTCACCGATCTATTTCATCTGTCTCGTGGCTATGTAATTAAGGAACTCCTTTCCTTTTCTAAACATCACTTCATAACAATAGTCTTCCAATACCGCTACGAAGACAAGATTCTTCCTTAGGCCTAGAACATACAAAAAATATGCTAGTCTAAGAGGGGAGCCATACTCCCTCTGAAAGGTAATTTTACCTATGTCGGTCGCGCTATACCTCTCGTCATATCCAAACTCTATGTTTTTCTGGGGGTCCTTCTCCACCAAGTCGCTAAAGAGATCTCTATTCCCCGTCATATGGAACGAGGCATCAATGTCTAGATACCACATGCATCCCATTACAGTTGTGGCCATGAATGAAATGAGAGTAAAATCAATCTTGAACTGTGAAGCCAATCCTTCACCCGTTGCAAGTGCAGACTCCTTCTTTCTTGCCTTCTTCTGCGGAAAATTCAAAGCATAGTGACCATGCTCGTGACAATGAAAACACCTGATCTTGGACAAGTATTTCTCGCCCTCTTTGCCTTGGGATTTATTTCCCTTGGATTGCTTTCATTTTCTGACCAATGCACAATATTCGTCTTTGTTAGTGCTAGAGGTCCCGTCTCTAGTGCTCCTCCTTATCTCTTCTATTACCAAGTCAGACCACAGAGGCTCCCAATCTAGTAACTTATCCCTCTCATTCACAGAGTCCTGTTAACTATGCCATCTCTTGGGAAGGCCTAAAAGTTCTAGGATCACCAATTCATCATCAACTATAGTCACACCAACACTTCCAAGCTCATCTCGACATTGAGTGAACTTCATCAAGTATATTGGTACCATCTCGCCCTCCTCCTTCTTGATCTTTTTGAGCTTGTCCTTCAGCGCCAACTTCCTTTGGTCACTGTTGTTCTGAAACAGATCTTTCAAGGCCTTCCACATAGAATATGTAGTTGCCTTCCCATGGAGACTTGAGAGAATATGATCTTGAACTCCCTCTAACAAGATCCTTCTCGCCTTTGCTACCTTCTTCTGTAGTGCATCAAGAAGATGGGCATCTACTACTGTGGGCTTGGGAATATCAAAATGTATGAATTCCTTCAAACCGTTGTCCTCCAACACTGCCTCCATCCTGTCCTTCCATGTAATATAATTCAAATTTTCCTCGATTGAAAATTCGAGTCTCAAGCCATTGAAAGACATCTTGATATGTTGCTGGATCTTGAAAAATAAATCTACAAATTTGAACATGTTCAAGACAAAGTCAATTTCTTCTCTTCTATTATGATTCTTGGCGCTCTTATACCATGTAGAAACTATATAGAAACTCTATACCCATGGATTTAATCTGATCATGTAATGTACTAAAACAAGATATTGAATCCTTCTACTATATTTGCGGAATATAAAACACGATCACTCAATCACATGCAAGTAAGAGAAAGAAATTATCAATCACACAACACAAGATGTATTCGGGGAGAGAACATGCTCAAAACCCCTCTAGCATATACTGTACATAGTCAAAGAATCATGAAACAATACAATTCTTTCTCACACCGAGAAAATCCTGCACTCTACCGATCGTCTCACGCTAATCTTGCTCAAAACTAACTAGAAATTATTAGGAATAATTGACCAGCACTTAGCCAATTCTCAGCCCCTGCTTAGCCCAACCTTGCTCACACAATCCCTAGGTAATTAATCTATATTAAATAGGATAATCAACCTTCCTTGACTATGAAATCCATCATGAGTCTCCCTGTGACTTTATAATTGCGCTCGGGAAATTTTCTAATAATACAACTGATAGCTAACTTCCCTTTAAACTCTGTCTCAACTGGGTCTTCATCAGAATTGACATGCTTGCAACTATTAATAGTGAATCATGAGTTATTTTATTGATTGCTACTTGTGAATTAATTCTAATTTAATTCACTAGACCTCTCACTAGCTCATCACTCATTTATAACTAGCTAAACTGATTTTAACTCAATTAATTTTAGTTAACTAATTACACATGCACCACACTAGTGCATTAACTTCAACTGGATCCCCAAAATAATAAAATCACTCTACATACCTCACCTTTGACCCTCAACTTTAATTTCTTGAGTTAACTCAGTCTTTCTGACTTAGTTAAGTGATACAAGTTGTTATGAAATTAAATTACAATTTATTTTTGAATTTATTTAAGGGATAAATAAATTAGACACCCACGTTTAGCACTAATGTGTATTTGAATTCCTCACTCATGTGTCACTGGAATCCCACACTAGTATGTGGTCAATTTTTGTCCTTTTTGGATGCCAATTTCATTGTTTCTTGTTGCAAATTTCAACATTTTATAGTATGTTTGCATTCAAACAACTTTATATTAAAAATTAACTATCAACTGACACCCATAGTAATATTTCTATACATGAATGAAAAATGTACATGTACCATATATTTATAATGTAATTTTTTAAGCATCTACACTGTTATAAGATTCAATTAAATGCAATTTAATGTACAATGTTTTGTAGTTTGCAATTTTACTAGATTACTTTTAAACAACTTGACAAAACAACTTTAAATGTAAAACTTTTAAGAATCATCAACTAACAATATAAAAATGATCATGCAAAATGTATGGTAACTAAATGCAAATTTACATTCATTACTACATATTCATGAACTTAAATATGTAAAATCTTTAAGCATCAAACGATGCATCATGCAAATTGTACCATGCTTTATAATTCACAATTATAAGAAGCATCATGGAGAATGTAGATAAACTCCAAAAATAGCATGCATTAAATCATAATAGAGTTCTATTTAAAATGTCCAAAATTTATATCATTATAAAAGCAAAGATATAATAAAAAGTTGCGAAATAAAAATATGCATGTAAAAGAGATCAATTCATAATAAAGAGTTTTTAAATATGTTCAAAATGTATATCATGATAAAAGTAAATGTAATATAAAAAGACCGTCAAATAAGAAGTTGTGCATCAACGAGAATATCGCTAAAATATATGATCTATCAACATCTTCGTGCTCTCATATGAATCATGGGTACCCTGCAAAACATGCGTAATTGCATATATACATAAGAGTTTGTACTTTAAAATTAAATTTTAAAAATGTGCACATGAAAATGCATAAACTCGTAATATTAAAAAAATTGTTAAACAAATTTTTCAAATTGTTTAGATGGTCCTATCCCCATTGTTGAATCCATCGCTAAAGTCCCTGGAGAATGGAAACAATATCCACAATCCTAAAATTTGAAAAATTTAAAACTGTAAGATAGAGATCTCATTTTTTAATGAAGTTTTCTTCAATTTATAACAATTTTCAAATGTGAAATATTCAATGCTTGTGACAAGCAAATATTTGACACATCTCGTAATAGGGAAGAAGATGGTGCCCCATGTCAAAAATGTCAGACAGAATCGAAATATGTTATAATATATATATATATATATATATATATATATATATATATATATATATATATATATATTTCCTCAAAATAACGATATAATAAAAGTAGAATAATAGTACCAACATGAACTCTTAAAAAAAAACTAACATCTCTCAACATATCTTCATTGGAACCTGAACTTAGGACCGTGATATTATCAAAATTTTCATTCAACAAATGATTTAACTGCAAATGGTGAACATATGATACATTTGTGTTAAATTACATCTGAAAAAATTAACAAAATGTATGCGAATTGACATTAACACATACATTATATTAAAATATCCACCCTAACCATTAACACATACCGATCCCACACCCATTTCCTCATGACCAATTAGGTCTTTCCAACCATTACGACAACCATTTGCATATGATTTCAGCTTTTCAATACTCGTATTATCTATCTTCGCATCTGTTTTATATACAAAATTAGCATGTGCATCAACTCATGCTCTTTTTCGATTTAGACCGACATCAATTCCATTCAATGCAGTCTGAATGTTTTCTATAATAGCATCCTTCCCTTCTCGACCAATTTGAGAAGTGGCATCCATATTTTACCATGAAGTTACCAGACAAGGAGGTTGACGTACCAAAGGTGGTGGAGGGCGAGGAAATTCAGTATCCCGTAATGCACCGTTATGTTCATATATCCGACCTCTCCTAGTACCATAAAAATTAGATGGAAGGTCATTATAATCAAGTCTCATACCCAAAAATAATTTTGCAAAATGAATTGGAACCTCGTCATTCCATGACAGCCTTCCATATGCTGCAAGGAACCTATCATACAAATGGGAGGATATATGGGGGTGCTTGAAATATTGCACCTTGAGCATATTTCTTTTCAGCCCTTCTTTGAAATTAAATATATATTTTGCATGTGTTTTTGTAACCCTTTTACTTACTTCGGCCCATTTATCGGGACCAATTACTGCTTCATTTCTACGCCTCATCATATCTATAAAGAAATCAGTCCTTGGCCAAAGCTTCTCGTAAATATCAAGAAATGAGTTAGAGAGTGCATAACTATTTCTAAGCTTTGTCGAAGCTCTATAGAGAGCTCTAAACTCCCAAGATATTTTCTTAATTTTGAATGATGAATTATGCACCTATGTAATGTACATTGTTGGAGGTTTATTTCCCAAGGAAGTTCATAGGAATATCAGATGGATAGGCGGTAGTTGGTGTATGCTCTTCTTCTTGAATTTCCCTGATCCGTCTACGTTTACCTCGAGCAACATTTTCACCCCCTGCACCAATATAATTACATAAATATAAAAACATGTGTACAAATGTATTTGAATACACATGCAAGATAGACATGTACATGTGTATATGTATGTATACAATTAATTTACATGTACAAATTTGTTTTAAAATAATTTTTTTATATATAATTTAAACCAAAATGATGATGATCATGATGATCTGATTGAGATTGATGACCACCTGGAGATGGTCGAGCACCATCATGACCGACCGGAGATGGATGAGCACCATCACGCCCACGCACATGAGTTGAATGAACTTGGTGACCACCCTCATGCGACAACATAGTGAGAGAAGCCTCT
This sequence comes from Pinus albicaulis, assembly GCA_034641835.2. Taxonomy (NCBI): domain Eukaryota; kingdom Viridiplantae; phylum Streptophyta; class Pinopsida; order Pinales; family Pinaceae; genus Pinus; species Pinus albicaulis. Next base: position 664,761,133 of record CM076569.1, on the reverse strand, counting down.
AAAAAATATAAAAACAATTCAATATATGTGTGTGTGTGTGTGTGTGATTCTACTTATATTTATCATTTAAGTAAATGCACACACACAAACACACACATACCATACCATGATGATGTGAACCATGACCCTCCACTGATTCAGTAGATACTCTCTTCAACCTATATTGTGATGCTCCTAAAAAAATGAAATTTATTATAAATTAATAAAACTAAATTGAAAAAAATTAGTTTCATACATATATGTACATGTGATTATATTCAAATGTAATTTAAAAACTTGCACATAAACATATATTTACCACGATCATGATGTAACGAATGATGGGCCTCACTCTATTCATTTGATAATCTCTTTGATTCGTCACCTCCCCCTCTAGTAGATGCATGAGACTCGATTGATGCTCGCCTCAAAGAATAAAGTAGAAAATGCTCATCCATGATATTGAGATATATAAATATATAGATATATGATCTGTAAAAGGTTATCTTGAATGCATTTACAAATCTTTTTAAAATTGTTATTTAAAAATATCAAGAATTCAAAAAATTTATGTAACCCTTAAGTTACCTCATTTAATTGATATGTAACCCTTGAAGTTACATCATGCATTTAAAAATCTTAAAATTGCTAGTTTAAAAGAGCAAGAATTCAGAAAATTGATGTAACCTTGAAGTTACCTCGTGCATTTAATTGATGTAACTTTTGAAATTATATCATGCATTTAAAACTAAAATTATTTGGTACATAAATTCTTCATTTCAAATATACTCAAGACTAAAAACACAAATGTTGAAGTGCACATTTTGAAAATTAAATGCAAAATTTTCTAAAACATGTCAAGTTCACCAAATTGTGCTTCAATAGTGGGAGCACACTTGGTATAGAATTGAAAAAAACATATGGTCATTAAAAACAACACATCTATAGCTAAAAAACACACACATATCAAAGATATTTTAGAATGGCCATCAATTTTTTTTGATGGAGAGCATCTTAACACTAATTCATCTTTAACGCACAAACCTTGAATTGGCATTGCCCCGTACAATAGATCACTAGACATCCTATTAACATTTGCACAATGTTTTATGCTAAATGATTGAAATTGTTTAGTAATAATTTTTGCCCATGCAATTGTTTTAACCTCTCATTTTTATCTCAATACATGCCTTTAATCTAGTTGCACACAAATTCAGAATTGGTGAATACTAAAATTCCATTGGATCCATACTCCCTCATTGTTCCTAAGCCTTCTATTAATGCAATATAATATGTTTCATTGTTTTTTGTTCTTCCAGGTACATTCATTTTCCTTTGGATGACTTTGTTTGTCGCAATATAGCACATAAGTAACCATTGCTTGTTGTGGATTGGGATAACAAGAAACTTCTATGCATAATGTCCATTTTTCAACTATGTTTAATGAGTTTTCTGATCCTTGAAAAAGAAAAAATTCAATAAAATGAATAATATATTTATTTATTGCAAATGTCTTAGTTTATGGGAGAATGATAATAAATAAATATTTATTGTGATTGAATAGTGCAATACTACAAGGATAAATAACCTAGTTTTAGGATCATCTCCTACGTTATCCTTCAGAATTTATACATGTGATTGATAGTTTCATCAAACAAATTCAATAAAATAAATAATATATTTATTTATAGAAAATGTCTTTGGTTATGGGAGGATGATAATAATTAAATATACATATTGATAGTTTCATCAAGCAAATTCAATATATATATATATATATATATATATATATATATATATATATATATATATATATATATATATATATATATATTGCAAATGCCTTTGGTTATGGGAGAATGATAATAATTAAATATCTATTGTGATTGAATAATTTGGAATACTACAAGGATTTAACCCAGTTTCAAAATCATCTTCTATGTTCTTCCGAATTTATATATGCACAATTCATACCATTTCATTAATTAATTATATTGTCTTCCTTGTGTATGGTAATGACATGTTTTACTATTGTTCCTAAACTTTGCTTACTAACAGATTCTATTTGATATATAATATGTTGTGCATCGAAATAGATGGTAGTACTAGTTATGATTGTTTTGTTGGTTATTGTGTGAATTGATGAGAATTGTGTTATGATGGATAAACGGTTGGTGCAATAGTTAGGGAAAGCGATGAATATGAAGTTAAATGTCAATTGGGACATCCATGTTGTGCAAGCATTATATAACATTTAGTATTTGCACAAAGCTTCAGGGGACACCTTCCCCTTCTTAAGGATTAAATATGTGAGTGATTAGACTATAATGGACCACCTTTGTTGTAAGCATATGCAAACCTTGTTCTAAAAATGATTCAAATTAAATTTTTATGTCATCGTGATCTTAAACACAAGAGTATTGTCCACAGCCATGCTAGAAGAGAGCGAGAACAACTCGATGGACAACATCCATGTCAACGAGATTTTTTAACCTATTGTGTATCAAATGAAGCAAGAGAGCAACTAATGAATTGAGAAATGGTTTACCATGTTGTTAGTGGGATACTTGAGTAGGCCATGGGAAACCATGGCACCTAACATATAGGTTATCCAATAGAAAATACCTCTTATAAGGGTGATGTTCCCTCCAAGAAAACCTCATGAAGTTCAAGAATTGACCTCAATGTGTCATAACTATATATCTTCATATCTTTAAATAGTTCATTAATATCACTTCCATTGTGTTTGATTCTCCCATGCTCCTCATTAGAGAAAATTTCAGCCTAAAAGTGGCCTCCTAAGGAAAAATAATAAAATAATGGTTAAAATAATAAAATCAGAGTTATGAATTTTGGAGAGAAAAGAAGAAAAATATTTTTTTTTAATTTTGTTTTTGTCTTATCTCCTTATAGGTTTATTCAAATTTCAAGTGTAGACACTCGTTGAATGCATAGTTAAATTTCGCGTCCAACAAGTACCCATTATGCATACTTTTGAGAAGACCCACATTGACAAAAAATGAAGATACATTAAAAAAATGTGTTGAACACGTTTTTTTAATGTATCTTCAATTTTTATCAATGTGAGTCTTCTCAAAAGTATGCATAATGTCTCCACTTGAAATTTGAGTAAACCTATAAAGAGATAAACCAAAAATACAATTTAAAAAAAAATAGTTTTTTATTTTTCCTCCAAATATTTACATGTACCTATTTTTAAATTTGAATGATTTTGATTGGTTTACATACTATGACAAGGAAATTACATGAAAATTTCATGGGCACTTTTGGGCTAAATTTTTCTCTAATGTCAGATTAAGAAATGATACTTTTCTGTCACACTCTTCTAGACCATGCGATTTAAGAGCAATGCTCTACTTTAATCTGCTACCATTATTATCTTCATCTACTTGGTTGAAGCATACCTCTTTTGAAAGCAATATTATAAATGTTCATTCACCAATTCAACATAGAACTAATTCCCTTTGTTTCACTTTGTGAAAATTCCGATACCCGGAATCCCACTGCAACAACTAATTAGATTTCTGCTATTTGTAATTTAACTGAACAAATTATTTATCATGTGCTATAATAAATATCGAAATTAAATACACTGTAGTCTTCACAATTAAAAATTTCGCAGAAAGTAAATGCAAGGAAAAATACTAGCACAAGTACAATCACAATGACAGTCATTTTTGGACAATCGTCCCCAGAAAACCCAATATGGGAAAACCGGTGCAACAAATGAGGGTTTATATATTATTTTTCAAAAAAATCTCTTGTACAAAATATAACCAGAAGAATAGAAGAGGAATATCTGTGAGAAATTTACAAACAATTTTCTCACACGCTCGACAGTGAAATTATGACCCTGGAGAGGCCCTATAGTCTCTCTGCACAGTCCCAACATCACAACCTCTGCGTTTTCTCTGTCACTGCGTCACAACCTATGCACTACTTGCTCCAGTCTGATCCCGCACTCTCAAATCTTGCTGATCCTTCTCTCTCCAACCTGAAACTCTCCCTCTAATTCGATTTTCTCTTACCGAACTTCAACCGGTGGGAAAATTGATCTTCTTGGGTAATTGAGTATCTTCCTGGTGTGTTTTTTCAAATGCCCATAAAATCCTTATAATCTTATCGTTGAAACTTCAACGAACGAGATTAAATCACGAATCAAGACTAAGATTAACTTGACTTGATCTTTGTCTATTTCTAGAAGATTCACACCCTATTTTATTAATACCTTTTGATTATTTTAATTTCGTAAGTTTAAACTTAGGCTCCCATTAAAAATATTTAATTATTTTAGTAAAACACAATCTGGGTGGAATTTACCAAAATGCTTTATGGGTTCTTTGGAATACATGTGCCTAAGCCTCCCTGCAAAATTTGAGAATTAGAGCACCTCTGATGCTACCATAAATCAACACTCTCTCTTAGCGAGGAAGGTGCTCTAGTAATGCATCTTGCTGAAGCACTACATTAATTATGTAACATCTCCCTCTGCGTTGTTGGTGTCTGACACTGCTCTCCACCAACTACTGCACTGCTGCATCTATGTTGTTGCTGACCTTGCTTACTTCTGCTAACTGCTACTGCACTGCAACTCTTTGTTATATGTCGCTGATGTAACTAAGGACCCATCTGATTCTGCTACTGAAACAGGTTCTCAACCATACCCATCTTCTCCCTGAACTGAATGAACTTAACTCTTCTTAGAGCCTTTGTGAGTACATATGCTACCTGATCTCCTATGGGGACATACTGCAGTTGTACTGCCCCATGCTGAACACAGTCTCTGATAAAGTGACATTTGATATCTATCTGTTTTGACTGATCATGAAATATTGGATTCTTAGAGAGCTTGATACAACTATGATTATCACAGTAAACACTGGTTGCTTCCATCCTCTTCCCGAACAAGCTCACCAGTAGCTTCGTAAGCCATATGGCTTTGCACGTTGTTGTGTTAGTTGCCATATATTCTGCTTCCGCTGAGCTCAAAGCTACTGACTTTTTCTTCCTACTGCACTAAGAGATAATTCCTGATCCAACACTGAAACAATACCTGGAGGTACTTTTTTGGTCTGCTTAACTCCTTGCAAAATCTGCATCTGTGAACCCACTCAATATGACATCATTTCCTCGAATGTATTTCAACCCATATCTGACTGTTCCACGCACATGTATGAGAATATTCTTAGTTGCTGCCCAATGTACCCTTTTCGGTACCACAATTAACTGACTAAGGGTGTTGACAACAAAAAAAATGTTTGGCATGGTGTTGACCAGATACATGAGTGACAGAATGAGTTGTCTGTACAAGGTGGGGTCTATTTTCTTGTCACCTGATGCATCTAGTTTCTTCCAGTTGGTGACCATAGGCGTCGCCATGGGTCGGAAATCCTGCATTCTGAATCTCTTCATAATTTTCATAGCATATCTTCCTTGCCCAAGGAAGATGTCTCCATTTTTTTCCAAACTTCCAACCCCATATCCTTCATGTCGAATTATGCCTCAAGATTCTTCTTGCAGTCCTTTATAAGCCTAGATGATCCAGTAAGAAACAAATCATCTACATATAATACCAGAATTAGTGGCTCATTATCCACCATCAGATAGTAGAGATTGGGATCTGCATTACTCTTGATGAATCCCAATTACTGCAAGTAGCTATCAATCTGACCATACCATGCTCTAGGTGCCTTCTTGAGCCAATATAGGGCTTTCTTCAATCTACATACATGAGTTCTTTTCTCATGGGTCTTGAAGCCTTCAGGCTGTTCTATGTACACCTCCTCTTCTATCATCTCATTCAATAATGTTGTCTTGACATCCATCTGGTGAATCTCCCATTCCATATCAACTTCTAGGGATATGACAGATTTGATGGAGGTATATCTTGCTACAGGGGCGAAGGTCTCTTCATAGTCGATTCCTTCCTTATGCGCGTACCCCTTTGCCACGAACCCAGACTTGTACTTCTCCGTGCTACCATCTGTAGTGTACTTGATCTTGTAGATCCATCTTGGTCGTACAACTAATCTATCCTCAAGTCTAGGTACAAATTCCCAGACATCATTCGTCATGATAGAAATTTACTCTTAGACCATGGCATCCACCCATACTTGGTGTTGTACAACTTCTTGAACACTGGAAGGTTCTTCTACCTTAGCTACCAAGGCTTGGTATCTGCCAGGTTGTCTACACTGCCTTTTGTCGATTTTGGGAGCTCTAATGAACTCCTCTGCGTCCTTCAGTTTTTGTCGTACCTCCCTACTGGTTCTACCACTGGTGGTAGGAGGATATCTCAATTCCTCCTCCTGTTCTTGCTGTTCCATCTGCTAAGAACTGCCACAATCTTCTCTTCCTGAAGAAATGTAGGTACTGGTCATTGTACTCGATCCTTGTGTCTGTCCTCCTGCTTGTTCTCCCTGTTGCCCCCGCTGTTGTTGGACTAATGGAACATCTGTTGAATGATATTTTTCTAGCATATCACAAGATTTCCTAAAATCTCTATCTTCCATGAACTTCGCATCTTCCCTTACTACAATTTTCCTGCTACTAGGAATGTAGATTTTGTATACTTTTGAGGTCTTGCTATATCATATGAGATACCCATTTTCTGTAGTCTGATCCAGTTTACTACGCTTCTCATTTAGAATATGACAGTGTTCCAGATTTCTGAATATCTTGAGGTGACTCACTTCCGGATTTCTCCTTATGAAAATTCCTTCAGGTGTTTTCTTCCCCAATGCTCTGTGAGGGGTTCTATTCTGAATATACACCATTGTGTTACATGCCTTTGTCCATAAGAATCTAGGCAAGTCTAGGTCATATAGCATAGCCTTTACTGCCCCAACAATAGTTCTATTTTTCCGCTCCGCTACTCCATTATGATGTGGATTGTATGGAGTTGACCACTCTCTTTTGATGTCGTCCTTTGCGCAAAAGTCTGTGAAGTCTCTGTTTGTATATTATCCACAGTTATCTGAGCGCAATACCTTTATCATTTTCCTTGTCATGTTCTCCACGAGAGCTTTAAACTCTCTGAACCAATCAAAGACCTCATCCTTGGTATTTAGGAAGTAGATCTAGGTTTTTCTGGAGTAATCATCAATGAAAGTGCCAAATTATTCGCCACCGCTAAAAGCTTTAGTGGACATTGGGCCACAAATGTCAGAGTGTGTCAATCCTAATACACCTTCTGCTCGGTTATCACTTCTAGGAAATGATGCCTTAGCGTACTTCCCTAATACGCCTCCTCTGCATACGTCATCATGCTCAGTACTAAGGATTGGAACTCCAATGACAGTCTCTTTGAGCATCCTTAGTGCTACGTGGTGCAAGTGTCCCATTCACCTGTGCCATAGTTCATTCAGATCTTTATTGCCATCAATATTGCTTCCTATCATTTCCATTGGAGACTTGAGCTGCAATCTGTATAGTCTATTGCTTCGAGCTCCAATTTGTCTCATCTTCTTCCAGCTTGGATGTTTGAAGTATACCTTCTTTCCAAAGTACACATCGTATCCCTTATCCTATAGCTGGGACATTGAAATCAAATTCATTGCTAACCTGAGTACATACAACACATTAGTGGCTATGATGCTAGTTCCTGCCTTCGTCTGAAACACTATGGTGCCTCTCCCTGCTGGAGTTCATTTTGTTTTGTTTCCCATAGTGATCTGGAATTCCATCTACTCTTCCTGATAGCTCGAGAAATATTCTCGTACTCCAGTCACATGAGATAAAGCCCCGCTATCAATGTACCAAACACCTGCAGATGTTGAACTTGACAAGCATGCGAAGTCTTCTTCCAATTTGGAAGATAATTAAGAGACATCTAGATTTTCCATACTTATCTATGCTATTTTTCTTTCGATTTCTTACGCTTGTTCTGCCCAACAAACACTGTATCCCACCTGAAGACTGCTCTGCGCTAAAGCTGTTGCACTGCTCCTATCACTAGCAAATTCCGATCCAGAAATCTTTCTCTCTGTCGACTCACTCAGAGAAAGATTTTCCCACAAAAATTTACCCTCCTAGACTGGACTGCGCAATCCCTTAGGGGATTTGATTAATTGTCTACACAGTCCACTGATCTCCCTCTTTTGTTCAACGTTGGCTCTTCTAGATCTATTTTCTTTGCTCTGATACCATGTGAAAATTCCGATACCCAAAATCCTATTGCAATGACTGATTAGATTTCTTCTATTTGTAATTTAATTGAACAAAGTATTTATCGTGTGCTATGGTAAATATCGAAATAAAATACACTGCAGTCTTCAAAATTAAAAATTCTATAGAAAGTAAATGCAAGTAAAAATACTAGGACAAGTACAATAAAAATGACAGTTATTTTTGGACAATCGTCCCTGGAAAAACCCAATGTGGGAAAACCGGTGCAACAAATAAGGGTTTCTTTATTATTCTTCAACAAAATCTCTTGTACAAAATATAACCAACAAAATAGAAGAGGAATATCTATGAGAAATTTACAAACAATTTTCTCACACACTCCACAATGAAATTCTGACCCTAGAGAGGCCCTATAGTTTTTCTGTGTCTAAGTGTATCAGCCTCTGCGCAATCCCAATGTCACAACTTCTGCGTTGTCCCTATCACTGTGTCACAATATCTCCATTGCCCTTCCTCTACATTGCTTGCTCCGATCTGATCCCGCACTCTCAGCTCTTGCTGATCCCTCTCTCTCCAACCTACAACTCCCCCTCTGATTCGATTTTCTCTTGCCGAACTTCAACCAGTGAGAAAATTAATCTTCTTGGGTAATTGAGTATCTATCTGGTGTGTTTTTTCAAATTCACATAAAGTCCTTCTTATAATATTCTCGTCGAGACTTCAACGACCGAGATTAAATCGCTAATCAATGACTAAGATTAACTTGACTTGATCTCCGTCTATTTCTAGAAGATTCACACCCTGCTTTATTAATACCATTTAATTATTTTAATTCCCTAAGTTTAAACTTAGGTTCCCATTAAAAATAATTAATTATTTTAATAAAACACAATTTGGGTGGAATTTCCAAAAACGTTTTCTAGGTTCTTTGAAATACATGTGTCTAAGTCTCCGTGCAAAATTTGAGACTTAGAGCACATTCGATGCTACCATAAATCAACACACTTAACAACACAATGCTTTGAATGGAAGAAATGTGTACTAATATCTAACATAAATGTAGGTAATATAGTGACCTTTTGCAATAAGTGTTTTGGATCACGCCATGACAAAAAAACCATATTTGTTAAACCACAATGAATCTCACACAGTTAACAAAAGTAAAAAATCCAACCTTTATGCACAAACAACAGATTTTATACACTAAACATTGGAAACATTGCAGAAATAAACAGAAGATACCATGATCAAACGTATCTCACACAATTAAAAAAAGTAAAAAAGGCAACCTTAACGCACAAGCAACAAATTTTATATAATAAACATTGGAAGCGTTGCAGAAATAAACAGAAGATACCATGATCAAACAAATCTCACACAGTCAAACAATAGTAAAAAAGACAACCTTCACACACAAGCAACATATTTAATACACTAAACATTTGAAACATTGCAGAAATAAACATAAGATACCATGATCAAATGAATCTCACACAGTCGAAAAAAATAAAAAAGGCAACCTTCAGGCACAAGCAACATATTTTATACACTAAACATTGGAAACATTGCTAAAATAAACTAGAGATACCATGATCAAAAAATCTCACACAGTTAACAAATGTCAAAAATCCAACCTTCACGCATAAGCAACATATTTTATACATTAAACATTGGAAACATTGCAGAAATAAACGGAAGATACCATGATCAAATGTTAAACTAAGGGGCAAAATTGACTAATTGATGTGTATATTTCAACGTAAAGAGATATGTTTGGAAATAAACATGAATTTTTAGAATGTTTCAACGTCCTATCACATTCGTTGCCTATGACAACAAATTATATTTAAAAATCCAAAATCCAAATAAGCGCAAAGGATACACAAATTTGTAAGAATTACCATCATCTAAACCTATGTTAGATCATATGCACCAATGCACGTAATGATCAAAACCCAAGTTTAGATGGGTATTTGCTAGTGAGGACAAAAAAACAATTTAAACATATTGAACCCAGCAGTTATAAAACAAGAAAGAAATCTATGAAACTGAATGATAAACTGAACGATAAACAAATAGATAAATGCACAAAATATACGTGGTAAAACCTTGACAGGGTGTCAAGGAAACCTCCATAGGGCGAGAGATTGGAAACTCTATTAATCGAGAATGATTCTCCTCATCATACAATCCTCTCGGGCCATCCAATTTAACTTGGGCTATTTCGTTATTCTAACTTCATTTCGTTATACAACCAACTAACAGGTAATAAGTAAATTTGCCCAAAATTACTTTATTTACATTTGTTGTCATATTTTAACAAACTCCACCTTGACAACAATTTTCCTAATCCCTTGCCCATGCCCATTCATCATATTTTCTGCAAGCCAAGAGAAGCGAGACACCATCTCAGCTTCTCTACTATAACTGGCTTCGTGAATATATCTGCATGATTTTCCTGTGTGTGGACCTTCTTGAGAAATACTTTGCCGCCTTCGATTTCATGTCTCACAAAGTGATACCTTACATCGATGTGCTTGGTCACAAAATAGCACTCTGACTATCACAAAATACATTCACTTTCTCCTGCATCCTTCCAATCTCATCAAGCAGACCTTTTAACCAAATTGCCTCTTTACAGGCATCTGAAGTAGCTATATATTCTGCTTCAATAGTGGACAAAGCAACTGTCTCTTGAAGCTTTGACATCCAGCTGATTGCTCCACCTGCAAGAGTAAAAACATAACCTGTAGTAGACCTCCTTTTGTCCAAATCACCTGCATAATCAGCATCCACATATCCGCAGACTGAACCTTCACGACCATCAAAGTTGATGCAATGGTCACTTGTGCCTCTCAAATACCGAAGCACCCATTTCACTGCTCGCCAATGTTCTTCTCCTGGATTTTCCATGACCCTGCTGACAACTCCAACTGCATGTGAAATGTCAGGCCTTGTAGATACCATCACATACATTAAGTTGCCTACCGCATTTGCATATGGTACACGAGACATATACTTCTTTTCTTCATTAGTTCTAGGGCTTAAATCCGAAGAAACCTTAAAATGGGAAGCTAATGAAACATTAACAAGTTTCACATTGTTCATACTGAACTTTTCAAGTACTTTCTCCACATACTTTTGTTGTGATAACGAAAGCTTACCATTCTTCCTGTCTCTGTGTATCTCCATGCCCAAGATATGTTTTTCCGCTCCAAGATCCTTCATATCAAACATCATAGAGAGTTGAGCCTTTAACCTGTTGATTTTTTCCATGCTTTTGCTTGCAAGAAGCATATCGTCAACATACAACACCAAGATAATGAATATGCCATTGAAACTTTTGAAGTATACACAATGATCATACTCATTTCTGATAAAATTCTGGCTCACCATGAAGGAGTCAAACTTCTTGTACCATTGCCTGGGCGACTGCCTCAGGCCATACAATGATTTCCTGAGCTTACAAACTAATCTTTTGTTGCGACCTTGTACAAAACCTTCTGGCTGATCCATATATATCTCTTCATCCAAATCACCATGAAGAAAGGTTGTTTTAACATCTAACTGTTCTAACTCAAGGTCAAGTAAAGCAGTTAGTGCTAACACAGTACGAATAGAAACAAGTTTAACTACTGGTGAGAAAATCTCATGAAAATGAATACCTTCAACCTGAGAATACCCTTTTGCAACCAGTCTTGCTTTATACCTCTCGATACTTCCATCAACTTTTCTTTTCAACTTGAAGACCCATTTGCACCCAACAACACTTCTCCCTTCAGGAAGTTCTACAAGATCCCAGATATTGTTCTTGGCTAAGGAATCCATTTCTTCTTCCATAACCTTTTTCCATATCTCGCTATCTGCATCATCTACTGCTTCCTGATAACAAGAAGGTTCCCTATCTTCAATAATCAATGCAAAAGATGAAGCATAATCTTCATACCTTTTAGGTGTTTTTCGTTCCCTTGTAGAGCTTCTTAGAGTCACTGGTTGTTGAATTGGTTTTGGAATTTCTCCGGTTTCCTTTGCTTCTTCACCTTTTTCATCAAAAGTTTCTCCTTCCTTTCGACTTTCTGGAAAAGGTTTAGTCTCCAAATGAATTTGTTGATTTGGCGATACCTATTCCTATTCAACATTTGATTTTAGAAGAGAAGATTCATCAAATGTTACATCTCTACTAATGACTATCTTCCGTGAAGAAAGATCCCACAACCTATATTTTTTGACTACATAATCATACCCAACAAAGACACAACATTTTGATTTTGGATCTAACTTTGAGCGCTGATCTCTAGGAATAAGAGCATAGGCATCACAACCAAAAATCTTCAAATGCGAATAATTACAAGACTGACCCGACCAAACTTCTTTAGGAATTTTACAGTTTATGGCAACTGAAGGTGATCTGTTAACTAAATAACAAGCAGTAGATACTGCTTCTACCCACAACTCCTTTGGCAGGTTAGCATTGCTGATCATACTTCTGGCTCTTTCCATAAGAGTCTGATTCATCCATTAAGCAACACCATTTTGCTGAGGAGCATAAACAACAGTTTTATGTCTAACAATCTCTTCATCCTTACAGATTTTTTCAAATTCTAAAGAAGTAAATTCACCGCCATTGTCAGTTCTTAAACATTTAATTGATTTTCCTGTTTTCTTTTCCATCATTGCTTTAAATTGTTTACAAACATTAAATTCATCAGCTTTCTTTTTCAACATATAGACCCAAACTTTCCGGGAGAAACCATCAATAAATGTTAAGAAATATAATGCACCTCCATAAGACACAGTAGGAGATGGTCCCCACAGATCAGAATGAATGTAGTCTAAAATTTGTTTACTATTATGATTTCCAGTCTTGAACCTTTGTTTACATTGTTTTCCAAACACGCAATGTTTACAAAAATCCAACTTCAAGGATTTCAAATCAGGAAGCAACTTGCGGTTCATCAATACCTGAAGACCTTTCTCGCTCATGTGACCCAACCGCTGATGCCATAGACGAAAACCTTCTTTTGCTTTTTCTGATACGATCGCTGCTTCACTAACTTGAGTGCTTCCTTTGAGTCTGTACAGATTTCCGTCCTTTTCAACCTTCATAACTACCAAGGCTCCTTCTGAGACTTTCAACACTCCATTCTGACCTATAAATTTATACCCATTCGAATTCAAAACTCCCAAGGAAATTAAGTTTTTCTTTAGTTCAAGTACACGCCTAACATCAAATAATGTTTTAACAGTGTCATCATACATTTTAATTTTTACATTACCCATCCCAACAGTCTGACAAGATGCATTATTTCCCATGAATACAAAACTACCATTTACAGCTTCATATGAAGTAAACCAACTTCGGTGCGGACTCATGTGATGAGAAGCACTAGAGTCTAATAGCTAATTTTCAACATCTAGAGAGATATTACAAATAGGGAGAGCTTCAGCAATTAAAACTTCATCAATCATACCTGAATCAACTTGATTTGCTTCCTTCTAGTTTTCTGACTCCTTTCGTTTCCAACAGTTTTTCTTGAGGTGTCCAAGTTTGTTGCAGTACCAACACTTGGCTTTACACTTCTTGCCACCCTTTGACTTTGATCTAGAAGAACCTCTTGCTTTATCCCCTCTTTCCTTTGACCAACCTCTGGATACCATGGCTTTTGGTGCAGATGTCTCAATACTAGATTTCCTTCGTACTTCTTCAAATAGGAGAGCACCCACAACTGATTCAAATTTCAAAGAATCGGCAGTGCTCAAACTGATTGAAGTTACGAAGTGGTCCCATGACTCGGGCAGAGAACACAACAAGTTTATTGCCTTGTCTTCTTCCTACATTTTAACTTCCATATCTGACAACTGGCAAATAAGCGTATTAAAAACATTTAAATGTTCTGCAACTTTTGTACCCTCCTTCATTCGAAGACTGTACAATTGTCTTTTTAAATAAATTCTATTTGTCAAAGATTTAGTCATATACAAGGTTTCCAGTTTTTCCGACAACCCTTCAACTATACTCTCTCCAACAATATTAAAGAGAACTTCATCTACCAAACATAACCTAATGGTACTGAGGGCTCAGGCATCCAAGTCCTCCCAGTCCAAATCTGTCATGCTTGCAGGTTTTTTCTTTACCCCGTCTAATGCTTTGTGCAACCCTTGTTGCACCAATAAGTCCCTAACCTTTAGTTTCCACAATGCGAAATTGTTCTTCCCGGTGAATTTCTCCACCTCGAACTTTGCATTTGTCATTTTGGTCATTTCTAGTTTTCCCTTCTTACTTAAGCTTCCAAGTAGGGTTTAAAAAAAATATTTCCCCTCTTCTGCTAGGGTTTCTGATTTCATCTAAGGTTTAAATTTTTTTTTTTTATTTTTCTCCCTTTTCCGCTAAACCAATTTTTTTTTTTTTAAAATCTGTGCCCTTTATTAACAAACAATTTCTTCCATAGGAACAGAGAAAATAAAATCCTTCAATTTCTTCCACATGGACAGAGAAAAATAAATTCTTCTATGAATCTATTCCCTCTTATCGATCTGTTCTATCTTAAAAATATATATATATTTTTGAACCTTAATTTTTTTGAAGGTAACAGAATCCTTCATAAAAATAAAAATACCTTTCAGGTAGTCAATTTTTATCATTTGGATGACAACGTTAAAGAGACAGTTGCTTTGTTTCTCAATTTCGATGAGCAGGTGCAGGCTTCTCTGCTACGTTCCCTTTTTTCGCAGCGTGTATGCTTCTTCACATACAGGGCTTCTTTTCTTGCAGCAACGTGCAACAACAACGTCTCTCCGAGCACCTCAGTGTCAAATCCTCCGCAGACCCTCTGGCTTTTTTTTGCAGCCTGGACAGCGCTAGAAATTGGGCACGTATTTCTCCAGCATCAAGTCTGTTTTGACAATGGACAACCGAATTTTCCAGTCACCCTTGACGACTAATGAACAATTTTCTACTACTGCACCTTTTTCTCCAGCGGCAATGGCTTTGGCACCAATCTCCCTTGACGACCTCTTTTTCTCCAGCGCCAGTAGCTTTGGCTCACTCGATTCACTGGTGCGATCTTTAACACAACGAGCAGAATGACTCTTTTTCGATCCTCTAACAGCCTTACTCAACTTCCTCTGATACCACTTATTGAACCCAACAACTATAAAACAAGAAAGAAATCTATGAAACTGAACGATAAACTTAAAGATAAACACACATAGATAAATGCACAAAATATATGTGGTAAAACCTTGACAGGGTGTCAAGGAAACCTCCATGAGGCAAGGGATTGGAAACTCTATTAATCAAGAATGATTCTCCTCATTATACAATCCTCTCGGGCCATCCAATTTAACCTGAGCTATTTCGTTATTCTAACTTCATTTCGTTATACAACCAACTAACAAGTAATAAGTAAATTTGCCCAGAATTACTTTATTTACATTTGTTGTCATATTTTAAGAAAATAATTTAGAAAGAACAATGAATCACATTTTTTTTTAAATTGTAGATTTTAGAGCATTTCCAAAATTTGATACGCAGTAATTTAAGAATATTCTTGAAATTTGAAACAAATAATTTTATAACAACATTGTTCATAACAATGTTCAGTTATATGATATTGTACCAAATCATATAATCGTATGCAGTACTTTCGTTTGGGTTTCCAAATATGGCAGACTTCAATATTCTCAAGGTTTCGAAGAGGCATACAAATTTAAGGCTTCTAACTACTAAAACCCGGTGGGGTCACAATTGCATTTTATAAACCTTGAGGGATTTAACACATAGCCAGAGATCTATCTCTCAACCTCATGCAGTGCCAAGAATTGCAGAGTGTCCAGCAATTCAATGATTATTCTTCCCTGCCAACCAGAGACACAATGATCTTCCAGTGTTGAGTTCTCCTATTCTCCTTAAGAGTCACTTGAATATATAGGATGTTGTGAGATATGTTTATATAGATTCATGGAAATGGAAATGTGGCATGTAATGATAGTCTTAATGGAAATTGTTAACAATGTGGCATGTAATGACATTTTTTTTTTTTTTTTTTCTTCTGTTTTTTTGAATACTGGAACAATATGGACTATATACATAATAGAAATATGAAAATTAAGATGAAAAATAAAGACATATTGTTCCATAATAGAAATAATGGGGGGAAAAGATGAATTTTCCTTCATTGAAAAAACTGATACAGGTTGGGAGGAAGGTTATCTTTCTAAACATGAAATATTGTACTCTCTTTTTGTGAAGACTGTACTCTCTTTTTAAAAGTCTTCACAATTAGATAGCCCATGTCTTTATTTTTCATTTTCATGGTGGTTAAATACCCTTTTGGGGAAGACCATTATGGACTAGAAAATGTATTCTGCCAAATTCACCCAAGACTTATACTTAGTATCATCTGCCCACTGCTTAGGAGAAACTGCCTAGTCTCAGCTAACAATATGATATAAGCACAGCAAGATATTCCCAGGGAGATTGAACCTGGGTTTCTATATGAAAAACACATTTTGTTATCTCTTGACCACAATCTGCATGCCAGAGACATTGTATGGGTTACTCTATACCTTTTATTGAAATTTGTTGTGCTAATAGTTCATATATATTACATCATTGACAATGAACTATCTCTGTTAACAAGCACAAATCATCTTGACATTTATGAAATAGAATTGTAGTGTTGTATATATTTTACGACCATGAGACTAAATTTATTGATGATGAAGATTCAACTCATATAGGACCATATTTTGAACTAAACACCAGCAGTGCCCAACTTCTCAAGGATGCCAATCGTGCTATGACTTTAAGCATTGCTGATAAGAAGTCGGAGGAAAGCATATCTACAAATTTTCATCAATAACATAACATTCACTTGAGGTAGGAAATAATGGAGTAACTTTGACATATTAAAAACACAATGAAATCATCAAAAGTGGACAATTGAGCTATAAATATTTTTAAAATAGTCCAAAAGTGTTGCTTTTTAACATGTAATAATGGTATCCATTATGCAATGCTGCTTTTACTCTAATTTTGGTCAAAATCTAGATATAGTGTGACCCTGTAACACAAATAATGTCTGTTCAACAGAATGTATAAAGGTCAATGCATCACATACTTCAATGTAATAAATGGTGACATTGCCAATTTATTATTGTGAAAATGAATGATCCTCGAAATGTTTCATTACAGATAGATTACAGGGCCAAAGAAGAACCTTCAACTTACAACATTAATAACAAACAGAAGCAAAGAAAAGGATGCCTTTCAACTTTGTAAAATAATGGTACAATTACTTGCGCATACACTCACAGGTCATTTACACAGGGCCCTTAATGGACTTGAAATGCAGAAAAGCCATTTTGTACAACACAACTGTTTTCGTCATCATTATTTTTCTTGTAGGCTAGGATGAAAAATATGTCATTGCTGATTGCAAAAGATCGAGAAAGCACCATTCTTAATAAAATCATAAAGGAAAAGCGATGACTGCATGTTAGATCCGAGTCTCTGGGAATGCACACATCAAGTTTTCCATTGCAACTCAATATGAATTTTTCCATTCCTTGAATTAATAAGATGATAAATCTCATTGATTCGTTTGTTATTCACAACATCTGACAGATTAATATCCACATACCCGAGATCTTCCTGTCAAAGAAAAAAACTGTATTAGCAAATCTTCCAGTGTGATACTTATATTAAAATTTCTGAGTACAATAGTTTTTTACACTACGTAAATCTCAAAAAGAATTTACTAAGTCGAGCTAAACATCACTGGGATATTTGCACATGCACAACATGATTTACCAAACACAAAGACCTCTTATAATCAAATTTAGCTCATATGTGACTAGAACCCAGACTATAAAGATTTGTACCCCCAAACCAAAAAATTCAGCACAATAAAATATACAACATTAAGAGATTGATTGAATTCATTTTTATTGCATTCCTCTGTAATCTTACGAACTGCTAAATCTCACTTACCAAGCATCGATCAACCTAATTCCTCCGATAAGCTTCCTCCAAAATAGTGCTCATTGGTCTATCAAGGATAAACATATAAATCTACAAAAGTTTCAAGGATTGAATGAATCTAGTTGTCGCTATAGAATTGATGGTACAATGTTTCTATCCTTTCAACTTTTCAAAAGAGTTTGCTTCTTGTACTCTTCCACATTTTCAAGCCAGGAAACAGAGTACACTCCTGAGTCCTATACATCTGTTTTTTCTTAGAAATACTTCCTACATAATCTCTTTAGCAAGCTACTGATAATGAGGGGTTTATCTATTCCATCAAAGTCACCACACCTGGCTTCATCCTGCACCCACTCAGTGTGTTTTGAACCCACGTCTTCATGTTGATACAAGCCTGATCACCTTGCTGCTTGCCACTAGACACACTCCCATGGGCACCTAGATATTTCTTTCACCTTTAACAGGTGAAAGAAATCAGTAGCAGTATAATGTAAAGGCAAGGTAATAGTGCTTTTTTATGTTAATCACAGGGTCCATTGGCACTGCCACCGTGCCACTTGCCACAAATTTTGTAGCAAAAACTTTGGAAGATACACATGAATCTCTAGATCAAATTTAGATGATTCACTTCACATTTCTAATTGGCATGTCATGATACTAAAGGTGCATATATTCTATCATCACACTAGTATTGATGTAATGAAGGCCTATTTGGATGGAGATAGGCCTTGTGGTAACAAACTGACTTGCAGTGGAGTGTTTTACCACACTTTTGTAATTGAAAGGAAAGCAAGGAGACAATACAACGAAAAACTTGCTGGTCAGTCCATTTAAAACATAGAGTCCAACATATGAGCAACTGTTTGATCAATGGATGGAGCACATCATCATTAAACTAAAACAAAATCACAGCTTCCATTAAAAAAAACTTCAAGCAATTGCCTATTTGGTTCATAAGTACTTTTGGCGACAATGGATTTGTCCTGTACGTTGTGAGAAATGACTCAGTATAGTCTCCATGGAAAGACCATCTGAGATTTATTTCTGGGAGAAAATTTGAAGCAAAATGTATCCTTGAAACTTAAATGAACTATCATATAGTAGGTGTAATTCTTAAGTAACATTTTAATCCCTTTTGGAGGTTGCATTCACAAAAGGTGCATAATGCCCAGGGTTCAGAAAATTACTCAGTCCACCACTAGGAACCCTACCAATGTGTTGAACCAGGGAAGCAAAGTTCTGATGTGGCTTTAAAGTTTAAACTCACAGGTCCCTCAGAAGGATGGTTAGTGTTATATTTTTTATATTGTTTTGAATACAAGTTGTTGCAAGAAAAGAAAAACAGTCTACCTTCATAACCTGTATTCTACCATTTGAGCCATTGTTTGATAAGTGGATGGACACCTTATCATTAACCTAAAGGCTTACACAAAATCACAACTTCCTTTGTGAAAAATTTCAAGCAAGTAAACGTTTGGTTCCTTAGTAGTTATGGCGACGAAGGATTTGTGTCATTTAGGTTGTAAGAAACGACTTAGTAGTCACTGTCACCACCCAAAACCTCGCTTACCTTAGAGTAACCAAGAGGGGCTACCCATTGTCACCATAGTAACTTCCTGTCTTACTTTAGGCTGACTCTCCCTGGACACAAGGGTGTATCCCTAAGATAGGATTACCTGAGATATACAATGGAAGCTCAAGGTGAAGTGAAGAGTTAATCTTTAGGAAAACGGAATTTGTAACAAGAAATTTTGTAAGGAAATGGGTGGACCATGACTAATGTCAATCAATTGGGAAAGTGGAGTCAAGGATCAATTATGAAGGGCAACAACCATGAGCTTCTTTCGAATGAGATCAGGAGTGAATGCAACTGAGGTTAACAATCCACAAGCAACCCTGTCTTTGCTGTCCACTGTTACGGAAATTATATTGGAAAATTCAAATTAGGGAGTAGTTCCAAACATGTATGAATGTGTATTTAGTATTTACCAATAGAAAATGTGAATGGAAACCAACTCTTGATTAAGAGTAAAGATACACATTAACATCTCCAATTATAAATGCAAAGATTATAAGGACCTGGAAAACCCACAGTAAATCCTCTTCCAAAAAAGGAACAAAATGATACTCGGATTACAGTCCACCACCACCAATTTGATGCAAAAAAAATTTTCTTTAGTGTTCAACAGTACAAGTCCAAATACATGCCACCAGAAGAAATATCCTTAATTTTTTTTCCTTCAAGATATTTGACCAAGCTCCAAGGGGTTAAATCCCCAAATCCAACAATACCAAAATGGAGAGAGCAAATCCCTATATAGAATCTAGATTATTAGCAGGATCTAGATCCACTTTATTATCCAAATAAAATACTAAAGTAAAAATATGAAAGGGACACTCCAAAGCTAAATGTCCTCATAGAATAATAAAATAGCATTGGTACTTAAATGAAAGTGCCACATGTCTTCATCCTCAAACAACATGCTCATGCAAGCACATGCAAGGTGCCATTTGTCCTCTTCTCTTTTGGAATGCTCTTCAAGTGTAATCTCCAACAGTCTCCTTCAATAACATATTGATACATGCTAATTCAGAAGAAGGTGCTCTCCAAGAAGAAAATTCAACCATCAAACTAATGTAAAATATCACCTAGAAGAGGTGCATTCTTGGGATGAGTACAAGGAGTATTTTAGTGTATTTTAGACCGTATTGGCCAGGCCTTAATATTAAACAATAAATGAGAGGAAATGCACCATAAAAGCATGTGCAATAGTTGTTATAACTTCCCATCAACAAATAATATAATAATCCCCAAAATGAAGTGCCCTTGAGATGTGTGCAATGGGATCACAATATAACATAAAAATAGTTCATGGAGAAGTGTGCCCTTTTGAAGTGTGCTAAGGTAGTTGGTTATAACTCCTTAGATCTAGATCCAAATCAATAAAGTGTACCTCCATAGATGTGCATTTGAAGAGCATGAAAGGTGGACCACATTAACTAGGTCAAATAACAATGCAATACTCCTTGAGAAGGTGCGCCCTATGAGAGTGTGTCAATAATAGTTTTTATCAACCACACCAAGAATAGGAATGGTAGATCGGTATTTAGAGCACTATCTCACAAGAAATAATCAATTCATCCTTCATGAAATACCATAGGAATGTGGGCAAGAAGGTCCACTTGGGTTGTTATAACAAGCTCTAAGAGAAGGATGACCTAGGGGCATGTTCCAAACCCTATATCCATGTGCAAGAGCTACCAAAATCCTCAAACAGCCAACAACCTAGAAGAATGAGCACGAATGGAAAAAACTCCAATACAAGCATGAAGTCCCCTCAAACCACATATCATTGTGTGAACTCATATCAAACCATGGGCAAGAGAACAAGTGTGCCATAGGAAAATGTGTATGTAGGAGGTTCGACCATATATAATCATCAAAACAATAAAGAACAATGGCATGCTAGGAGAATGTGCACCAATGGAGCACTCCTCAAGAAGACATCTTGTCACTCCAATTACACCAACAATAATCTCAAGATAAATTCCATAGAAAGAGTATTAAAGGGTCAACTAATCACACTCAAAAATTAGAAATCCCTAAGTTGATGAGTGCTTGCTCCCAACATATGTGAGGATCCATGCTAGGCAAACCAACATGTCACCTCATTGATCAATTAAATCAAATAATGAAACATAATACTTAGGGAAAACCCTTAATTGAGAATTTTCCCTCACAACGCAATTGCATGTTCTAGGGAGGCAATCGAAATGTGTATTATGTTAAGAGAAAACCCCACCAAAGCACCAAACATTCCACACATGCAAAATGCAAGTTCCCAACAAAAAAGTGATAATCAATAAGCCAATAATAAATATCCATCAAAATGCCAACATTTGGCACCAAAGCCAAAATTCTCCAAACATGACCTGCTTGGGCAAGGTCTCCAACTTGAAATAATCCTCATTATATATGAAGGGTAACACCTAGCCCCATATGGGGACATGCACTCTTCGTGAGAGTGACTACGAACCTCAAATCTCTAACATACCTACTATATCCTATTATAAGGAGGAGATAAAACATGTGGTGATAGAGGTCAAGACTCTCACCTCGAAACTCCACATACGGTCTACAAGTTCTTGCTCAAATTATACAATCTTCAAAATTTGGGTTTACAAAGAATGTATAATGCAAATTGCCAAAGGGATCATGAAATAAACAACTACTTATATTCTATTG
Organism: Pinus albicaulis; assembly: GCA_034641835.2. Classification (NCBI taxonomy): domain Eukaryota; kingdom Viridiplantae; phylum Streptophyta; class Pinopsida; order Pinales; family Pinaceae; genus Pinus; species Pinus albicaulis. The sequence continues at coordinate 664,738,775 of CM076569.1, read as the reverse complement.
CTTATGATATTGAGTCAAATTTTCCTATCCTACTCTAAAATAGGAAGAAATAAAATTCTACGTGAAATCATATAACCAATGCAACCATGCTAGTATCTTGGGTAATGAATCAAAAGAAGGCTGCATCAAGTATCAAGCATATATGGGCTAGAATCTCCATCATAACATGGCTGAAAAAATCTAGTCATGTAAATGGAAACCAAAATAAACATCACCATACGAAGAGCATGTGCCACTACATGCTTGTTCAATCCATTGTGGATAGGGCTGTTATAATCATCCTCTATGAAATCAATATAGGACAGCCCCTCATTCAAGCATGAAAAATCATCCATTACACCCTCAAGGAGCAAGGGGTTGAGGTGGTTCCCAAAAAATCCACAAAAACATCCTCTGCTTCCCTCTAACCTCCATGTAGATGAAGTATAGGACAAACAATCAGATCTGGAAAAAAAAAAAAAAATCTCCTCATTTTGGGATTGCTGCCCTCTTCTTAGTGGCTGGAAATTTCTGCAATAAATTCCAAACTGAAAATTTTGTTGTCCCCATACAAAATACAACTCCAAAAACAGATGCTTCAACTGAGTTTTTATGCACAAAATGTGTAAGAAATGAAGTCATTAGTGGCTAGAAAATTTCTGCATTTTTATGACCAGAAACATGCCCCATGTGCTGCAAAAATATCTGCTCCATCTATGAGAAAATATGGCTGAAATTATAAACTTTTACTATCATAAGAATGCCCTATAAACTGAAAAAAATATGCATTACTCATGAAAGAATATGTTTGTCTACTACTCATGAAAATTTGTGAATTTTAGCTTCAGGGTACATCGCTGCCCAAGAGACAAAGAATCTGCACTTTTAGCCGCAGAAAACTCATAATCTGTATAATAGACGGGATCTCTATAAAAATTATAGCAACCTACATCCGAACTACAATTACCAATCTGAAAATGAGTGAATAACTTCATATTCTTGGTTTTTTTTATTCTTCTTCACATGGGGGAATAAGCATATGCGAACCCTTGTTATCTTTATTGGGCTCTTCTACAGAATCAACACTCTCCAAATTGTCAAAGAATGCATCAACAAAAGCATAAATTTGAAGAGAAACATGGCTTATCAAACCCTCACCTTCCAAGGGGGATATTGAGGAATGGTTATTGACCTTGCAGTTTACCCTGATTGTCTGAGAAACTACCCATCTCTTTGATACTAGTATCTTCTCCTCGATTCATTATTTCAGGAAACCAACCTCAGGAGGGTCATACTTCTTGATATCCTCTTTTCCTAACATTCCCTTGACTCCCATCACCTTTGAACATTGGCACTAATCTGCACATCCCTCCATCATTATTTTTCTTTTTTCCTTTAAAAAATCAATCCTTTCATTGGGGTTACTGTCGATATCACCTCGCTCCTTATTTTTTATGCCCTAGTGATCTTCAGGGGAGGCCCCCTCAAAGCTGTAGGACAGCTGGCCTAAAGAGGCAAGGTACTTAAGTGACAGTGGGTGATCTATTGAGGTTCCACTCGGATTGTATGGTGTGGTTTCAACTCTGGATATTTCATCATCTTAACATACAATTTGATTGGTAACAGAACCCATTGCAGACTTTCTAGTTTTTCAACTTACAGGTGCATTAATTAGGTGATGATTGCTCCTAAACAAAGCTCCATTGGAAAATAAAGACGAGATCTACAGGTATCAATTAAAGATTCTTTATTCAAGAGTAAAAAAGCTCCTTCAAGATGTTTACGATATCAAAAAATCTAGATTTGTAGTCTTCAGGCAGTTTAAAGATGATAGCTAGTTGAAAAACTCATTATTTGTGAACAAAACTAAGGAATGGACTGAAGATGAACCAAAAATTTCAAGGAACTATAATTTCTTATTATTGCAGAGACAATGAAAAATCTTTATAATTGTCAAAAAGTTAAGGATTTGGTAAAAGTTTTGTTAACTTTTAAAAACTATGAAAGTTCTTATTTTCTAGAAAAAAGTTGCTAATTTTGCAAGCAACACCCTGTAGAAATTTGAACAAATATTCAGTCTCAATTGGTGAATCAATATTGAACTAAAATATGTAAATATGGCAAAATAGCAAACATTGAGCAAGGAAAAACATATCAAATTTTCAACTAATACATAAATGAAATGAAAGTGGCACCTCACAGTGCAAAGCATTAACTGTCCACCAGGCTACAACAACCGTGCCCATTTTACAGTAGATGCATGCCTTATGTCCACTACAATAACCAAGCCCAATTTAACACTAGAGGTACAGATTATAAGGTCGATTGCTTAATCCAACCTTGTAAGTTGTACCTAATAAACTCAAATTCCTTATGGTAGGTACTATCTATGATTTTGCCAATGAATCTCAGAATCTTCCTATACCTATCAATCATTATTTACTGCAAATAGAGCAAGTTTGGTCAAAAAATGGGCAGAGATAAATAAATATTGAATCAGTACTTATTTGGTGAAAATGGACTCCAATCTTTCTTGTGATGATACAATAAATTGTTTTGTATATAACATTCAGATGAGGTTTTACATTTCTAATATTCTCCCAAGGAGACATTAGTTCAAGGATAAAGAAAGCATACTAAATGCTGGGGTTATGGTCAAAAGCTTCAACAATGAAAGAAAATACTTGTAAAGAATGTTGATTAAAGGTTCAATTGGGTTTACGCTCATTAATCATAACGTTGGCTTTGTTGTGGGTAGGTTCTCAACTAAGGCATGGCATATTGATTGAGCTAACCCCAATCAGTAGAGGTTCATTTACCCATTACAAGGCCTTCCAAGACAAGAATGCTTCGCTATAGGATTTCCTGAATTATTCCTTATATATTCACAAAATAATCGTAATTGAACTAGCCGCATACCTTCCTATGCCAGTGAAAGCTAGAACCCTTGCTTAATACTTTTACTTGGATCTTTTCACCGACCGGTGGCTTTTCAAGCATATATTCAAAATCTTGCTCCCATCTTGGATCCCTATTCTTCTTCACTCGCTGCACAAGAAAGAAAGAAATGGATGTTAGATCAGTACAATGTTTCAAGCGGATTCTCTTTTTTATAACAGATAAAGCACTGATCATGTCTTAATGCAAGCAATGCAATAAAATTTACCTTAGTCTTCTTTTCCTCTCCCATAAAAAGCAGTGTTACGTAAGGATTAGTATGATGTTTTCCTTCAACATCTTCTGCCTCATGGACTATTACTACCAACAAGCCTCCACCTTCTGGTGTGCCTTCAGGAGCTTTATCAACTTCAGTTGCATTTTCATAATCCCTGACAGAGTTATCATCCTCCTTGAATGGATTATAAGTCAACTCTACAACGATTTGTCCACGTGACCTTTTATTATGAGGATCATTTGGATCCATAGTCTTGAGCAGTTCGAGAGTAAATATCTTTGGTTCATGTGCTGTAACATATTTGAGAGGAAGAATTTGCATCCCCAGCTTGTCATGTGTACCAACCTGCAGAAAGTGTAGATTGTGACCCAACGACATAAGTATAGAGGACAATAGCAGAAACATTGAGAAAGAAAGTAAAAAGGAGTTAGAAGGAAGACAGGCAAAATCTAGTGAAGTTAATACCTTGTCCCAATCATAGGCATGAATTTCGAGAACTTGAGAAATGGGATCTTTCACAGCAAATGTGAACACCTCATTCCATTCAGGATTCAGGTTACTCATTTTAACTGTCGTTTTCTTTGATTGTAACCTCTCTCCTGTCAGTTTCAGTTTCACATACGGATCAGATTTGCCCAGAATGTCCATCTTCTTCAGGTTAACTGCCCTAATAACCTTCACATAGAGCATTCCAACAGGCTTCTTTGCAGCTCTGCAAAATCAATAATCTAAATGTAAATTCAACTAGCACACAAAATAGGCTAGTCTGATTATGATGTTGAAGTTTTAATGAACTTCCTTTATCACTAATCAGTAAAAATTTCATGATAATAAAATAGATATGTTAAGGACCTGTTTGCTACATGTCAAGCAAAAGTACATCAGAGAGAAATAATTACAGTAATACTGTTTACTTTGTATGCATGCCTGCTGAAGCAACTATAATGTGATAATTAAGATAGTATTATCTATAAAGTGCACAGTCATTGAAACAGTAGGGAAAGTTATATGGCCAGCCACACCCCCCATAGAATTCCTTCTATAATGGTTTCCACCAAATGATCATCACAAACTCATCCAAAGGTAACCATCTCCGATATGACCGCACAGCTTAAGAACTTGCATTGATTGGCTCATCATAAGTTGATTAACATGTCGGATTGTAAATTATGCTCTGATAAGGCAACAAGAGTCCAAGAAGGTGCCCTTCATATGAGCGGGCTGGCTGAACCCCCCAGGGGTGCTAGGAGGCCCTGTAGAGGATTTCAACTCATAGTTGCATGTCAGTGGGGAGGGTTTGAAATTAGTGCAATAGAATATACAACATATATGTTAACTCTCTAATATGAAATCTGATTTATTTATAACTCCACGACTATTTTATATCCAGAAATTATTTACTTAATAAAATCTGAAATGTGAAGCCCTGCTTTTGGAAAATTAACAATATTGATGCTCAAGAGTCAAAAACCAGGCAGTAAAATTTTTAAAGCAGAATTAATAACACAAATACATACTTGGCTTTCGCATTTGAAGTCAATCCCGAGTTGTCGTAGCTCAAAATTTGTTCCCGTTACCAAAATGACCAAATCCTCCCTGCCAAATTGGGCACAATCTTGGTACCCAGCTCTAGAATACTTCAAAATTGAAGCACTCTGGCCCCCATGACCAAAAACTTCAAAAACAATAAAGGCTTTATCCTCACTCTATTCAAAATCTCTCCTTGGTCTCTCTAGAAAAATTCCCCCCTCTGCACTTACTTCCTTTCTTCCAAATTTCCCTTCCAAAATTTTTATGCCCCCCTTTACCTCCTTTGCTTCTCCTTATATGTAAAGACCTTAATTTTCTGAATTTAACTATCATTAACAAAATTGATACTACACAACCCAAAGTGGATGTTTAAAGCAGAACATATATATATATATATATCAATTCACTATTTAATACTTACCTGGAACCATAGTTTTAAAAATCAATCGGACTATCTCAAAATAGGCCAAGTCAACCGAGCCAGACCTAGAACATATATATATATATATATATATATATATATATATATATATATATCAATTCACTATTTAATACTTATCCGGAACCATAGTTTTAAAAATCGGCCGGACTTGCTCGGAATCGGCCGAGTCAACCGAGCCAAACCCCCAGTCGGACCGACTCGGTGGAAAAACCGGTCCGGAGGCCGGTTTGAGACCGAGCTGACCGAGCCGACTGAGCCGTACACCGTGTCGACTGACCCATTGTCTTGAATTGCAGAGATTTGCAATCCGCATTTTGAGTCAAATTTGCAGTGCTTCTGGGTGTGAGCGCAATTGGTTTGTCTTTGAGAGGATTCACACAAAGAAGAGAAACTGTTTGGAGCAAATGCAGATCCACTAGTAGCAAACCCAGTCCCAACTCTAAGTCCTCCAGTTGCAACCGCAAGCACTTCCTCTAGTCAGCCACGATGAAGGCACATAACTCGTCTATCCCATGCTCAACATGCTACAGTTCTAGTTGAGGATGTTGATTCAGAGGAGGAGTGAGTGGTTTCCCCCCATGGTTCAGAGTTTGAGGCAGAAGATATTGTCTAGTTAGATGTCTAGCAGTAGTGACTATTCATGTTTTGTTGTAGAGGCCATTTAGAGCCTCCTTGGTTATGTTTTTCGTTTTGATCTCTATATCATCATCATGTATTGGACAGTGCACTAGGTGCAATTTTGATATAATAGATATATTCATGCTTTGTGTTTGGAAACATGAATAAAAATCTTTAAAATTATGTTTTCTTATAAAAAAATTAATATTTAATGTATTTTTTACAAAAACTGAGTCATTGAAACCGAACCGGCCGAGTCGATACCGAGTCGGAGTCGGAGTCGGAGCCAACCCTCAGCTGTTTTGGAACCCGAGTCCGATTTTTAAAACACTGCCTGGAACCGTGTTTGAAGTTGTTCCAGACTCGTCATGGCTCCTGCTCCCATTACCAAACCACCATTTTGCTCCCAGCATATCTGGGGTCAACCTCTTCGATCCCTAGATCCAGAAGACAAGTCTTCTGGCCCCGTGCCCAAAACTCCAATAACAATCGAGATCACTGCATGACTCTGTTAGAACTCACTGCTCATGTCCCCCACAGTTAGAACTCCTTTGACAGCATGCAGGTCAGTTTTCCCAACTTACTACCCATGCCCATCAAGTTCCCCCCCCCCACCTTCTCTTTTTATACACAAATCCCCTCAGATATTTATTAAAATATCTTCCTTTTAATAAATATCTTGGATTTCTAAAATATCTTAGATTTATTAAAATATTATTATTTAATAAATATCTTGGATTTCTAAAATATCTTAATAAATATCTTGGATTTCTAAAATATCTTAGATTTATTAAAATATTATTATTTAATAAATATCTTGGATTTTTAAAATATCTTAGATTTATTAAAATATTATTATTTAATAGATATATTGAATTTATTAAAATATCATCATTTAGTTGCATAAGTCAATGCTTTTACTTTCCTTTGAACAAAATATTAGTTTATATCAAGGTTACTTGGAAGCGGGAGCGGGAGCGGGAGCGAAGCGCGGAGCGCCATTTTTAAAAGTTTCCGGGTCCGGAGCGTTTTCGGGAGCGTTTATATATATATATATATATATATATTTTAATATTTTTTATATCTTTTATATTTTGATGCATATATGTCAACAAAAACATGTAGAATGATGAATTAGACATAAAAAACATAAAAACATAGATTGAATCATATAACATCAATCATCTAGAAGTTATAATCTTCATCAACCACGCCCACGAGTTGGAAGCAGAGAACATATTGACTCTTGAGTCTTGCAAATCATCAATCTGAAGGTTTCAAGCTTTCAAAATTCAATATATAACATTTATCATCATTGATATATAACATTTATCATCATTGATTTCAAATTTCAATATCTAACATTTATCATCATTGATTCATTGATTTCAAAATTCAATATACATTTATCATCATTGATATATATATTATAACATTTATCATCATTGATATATATATTATAACATTTATCATCATTGATTCATTGATTTCAAAATTCAATATACATTTATCATCATTGATATATAACATTTATCATCATTGATTCATTGATTTCAAAATTCAATATATAACATTTATCATCATTGATATTATATAACATTTATCATCATTGATTCAATGATCACCATATAACTTTCATGAAGCATCATATTCATAATTCATAATGACTTGTAAACAGTAAACTTATAAATGCCAACTTCAAAGTTTCACCTTTCAAATTCAAACTTCAAACTTAAATTGTCATTAAAAATTTAAATATATGAAATCAATAGCAAGTCAAGTTTCAACTGTTCAACTGTCAACAACAAATAGAAAATAGTAAACAACAAATATATTTTATCTGGCTGGCCCCTTGCCACGCCCACGAGAAATGTCTAATTTCTGTGAGCCACGAGGAACTGTTGGTCTTCTAGTACTCTTAGGAGTACCATGACCACGACCAGAAGGTGGAGGCTGGATCTGCAAAGGAACAATAGTGTGATATTGAGGAGTGGCACTGGCACTGGCACCCGCACTGCTACCAGTAGATGGTGGGACTGGCCCTGTGTGTGGCGGTGCTGCTGATGCTTCATCATCATCCCTATAAAGTTCTGCTTCCAATTCTTCTAGATGTAACGTGCCGTCCTCCAAATTATCATCCTCTGGGTTGTTGACCCAGACTCTGTATGATTGATCCTCATTTGCCCGATCACAGTAATGGCTGAGCAACCTCAAGTTATAATGCACATAAACCAAGCTTTCAGCTCGGTTTTCATTCAGCCTGTTTCTTCTCACATTGTGTATAAAGTTGTAGGTGCTCCAACACCTCTCTGCAAAAGAAGTGTTCACAACTTGTGAGAGAACTTTTTTAGCCAACTTTGGCAAAAGTCCCATGCCGCCATATGCTTCCCACCATGTGAGAGCATCAAATCTGTCCCTGTCTTCCATTGCATGGAAAGAACCAAAGTTAGCAGTGCAACTGAAGTATTTGCCTAATTCAAGGCGCAATCTAGCACACTCTTCCTTGTCGGGTACCAATTTGTCCAATGCCTTCATGTACCCCTCTTGTACCTCTGGATCTGTGTGAGGTTTCACCCTAACCCCACCTCCAGGTGCAGGTTGGCCCAACCAAGATGGAGAGTAATATTTTGGCGTAAGGATATATGCCAAAGCATGCAGTGGAACATTGAGTTTATTCCACCGTGCACACACACAGTCATGAATCATAGCATACAAAATGGGATCATTATCCTTAACAATAACTTTTATTTGCCCCAACATGCTATCCATCTGCTCATAAACCTCTCCAATCACTGGTTTATCAGTATCTGCAAAGCGAATCATGTTATAAATGGGCTTGGTAAAACTCACAATTTCCCTCATACATGCCCAAAACTGAGGGTCAAGGGCGGTCTCCTCCACATGTTCGAAACCTTGCCTGTCAACTATTGTTGCCGCCCTGTCCTTTAATAGCTGCCAGTGTGGGCTTGATACCATTGCGGCCAATGACTCTCTTACCTTCAAAAGGCGCCTGAAGGTGAGGTAATAGCTAGCAAATCTAGTTTTTCCTATTTTCAACAACTCCAATTTGGAGTGAGTACGGAAAAGCCCATGGGTATTGCTATGATTTGTAATAAATTTGATCATTTTCTTACCTCTCTTGTACAAATCACCAAGCCATTTGAATTGAGGTTATTTGTTTTTGATGATATCATGCATCAAAAGGTTCATTGTGTGAACCAAACACCCAGACCAAAAAATGTTGGGGTATTTATCCTCAACAATTGCTCCTGCTGCCTTACAGTTAGCAGCATTATCAGTGATGACCTATATCACATTGTATGGCCCGGTCTTTTCAATTATATCAAGTAATGGTTCTGCAATGTTAATGCCGGTTTTGAATTTATCTGAATAATCATAAGCTGCCAGGAACACTGCACCACTAACCGACACAGCCAAAACATTTATCAATGGTTTTCCTTTTACATTGGTCCATCCATTAGAGACAATGGACAACCCATGCTCATTCCACGAACCTGTCATTCTAGCCAAAAAATGATTTATTTTAGCTCTTTCATGATCAAGACCCACGGTTCTAGCCTTGTCATACCCAGGGCTTTTGTATCCTTTTGGGGCATCATTAATGGCAGAAACCATTTCATGCCAATAAGGTGAGCGAAGAACATTGAATGGCACCCCACATGCATATAGAAACCGGTAAACTTTTGAATCCACATCATTCCTACACCCTTCGTCTAGGAAATCGGATATGGTTCTACGCCTTAATTCAGTGCCACTGCTTCCGAAACCACTGGCATGGGTGGAAGTTGAACTTGTTTGTCCATGATGTGTTGGGCCTGAATCAACGATACCCCTAGATCTTTTAGATGATCTCTGTATGGCAACCCCCTCTTCCTTTCTATATATCTCTCTCTGTGGTGCTGGCACATAAGTACAAACTTTGATTCCAAGATTTCTAGTTCCATCTCCTGGCATTATCCCACAAAGGTGCCTTCTCAGACGAGTGTATGAACCATGGTATTGTTTATTGCAATGGGGGCAAATAAATTTAGTGGTTCCACCACCTTTCCCTCCTTCTTGTTTCTGAACATATTTCCACAAAGGATATTGGTCTTGTTTAGTTGGGGATTCTAGGTTCTCAGGGTCTCCACTCCCCACTTCCTCCTCAGCATAATCCTCCTCTTCAGGATTTTCTTCAAATCCACCATAACCCTCCTCTTCTCTGATTTGTCTCTTTCTTCTAGCACTCTCCAACACCATTATCACAAAGAAAGGAACCAACATGAGGAAAATTCCTAGCCATATAGCCATGATGGAAACAAGTTTCAAGTTTCTAGAATCTAGCCTGCAAAACAAATGGAAAAATGCCCAATGGGAATAGGAAATGCAACATAGGAAAAAAACAATTCATTTTAAAAGTTTTAAATCCAATAAAATGCAATAATTCAAGAAAAATTCAAGTTTTCATTTTCAAACAATTTAACAATCTACAAATTCATCCTAGAAAATACAAAATTGGATTAGAAGGCCTACCTCTTTCTTGCAATCCTCCTGTCAGCCTTGCTCCTTGCTCTCCTGTCAGCTTTGCTCCTTGCTCTCCTGATTCCTATCAACCGGTCCTTGTGCTCTCGGCTCTCCTTCTCGCTCAATCTCAACTCAACAAACAATAACTAACAATGAATTGAAAAATAAACCCCCCCCCCCTTTTAAAAAAATCGAATTTTTTCATTAAAAAATTTCCGCGCGGCGGGGAGCGTTTTTTTTGCCGGGGAGCGTTCGGGAGCGAACGCTCCCCGAACGCTTCCCGCGTTTAAAAAACGCTCCCGAAGCGTTTTTTAAATGTCGGAAGCGCTTGGGGAGCGTTCGCTCCCGAGCGCTTCCTGAAACGCTCCCGAAAAAACAGGGAGCGTTTTTACAGGTCGGAAACGCGCTCCCAAAAAACGCACCCGCCAGGAAGCGTTTTCGGAAGCGCGTTTCCTAGCGTTTCCAAAACGCTCCCGCACGGAGCGAGTTTCCGG